>OZ035877.1:25398491-26598491 GCA_964034865.1 Eristalis intricaria
GCCTACCGATGACTTCTGCGCACGTTTTATGATGTGCTCTTACGTATATTAATCGAATCCGAGACTTTGGACTGCGTAGCGCGAGGTCGAAATTTTTTCATAAAATTTTTCCTATGCCTCGAGGTCGATTTTCGGCCGTTTTTCCTCATCATCTCCCGACTGCCAAACGGCCGTGTTAGGCCTACGATGACTTCTGCGCACGTTTTGTGATGTGCTCTTACGTATATTAATCGAATCCGAGACTTTCGGACTGCGTAGCGCTGAGGTCGAAATTTTTTTCATAAATTTTTCCTATGCCTCGAGGTCGATTTTCGGCCGTTTTTCCTCATCATCTCCCGACTGCCAAACGGCCGTGTTAAGCCTACCGATGACTTCTGCGCACGTTTTATGATTGTGCTCTTACGTATATTAATCGAATCCGAGACTTTGGACTGCGTAGCGCGAGGTCGAAATTTTTTCATAAAATTTTTCCTATGCCTCGAGGTCGATTTTCGGCCGTTTTTCCTCATCATCTCCCGACTGCCAAACCGGCCGTGTTAGTGCCTACCGATGACTTCTGCGCACGTTTTGTGATGTGCTCTTACGTATATTAATCGAATCCGAGACCTTGGACTGCGTAGCGCGAGGTCGAAATTTTTTCATAAAATTTTTCCTATGCCTCGAGGTCGATTTTCGGCCGTTTTTCCTCATCATCTCCCGACTGCCAAACCGGCCGTGTTAGGCCTACCGATGACTTCTGCGCACGTTTTATGATGTGCTCTTACGTATATTAATCGAATCGAGACTTTGGACTGCGTAGCGCGAGGTCGAAATTTTTTCATAAAATTTTTCCTATGCCTCGAGGTCGATTTTCGGCCGTTTTTCCTCATCATCTCCCGACTGCCAAACCGGCCGTGTTAGGCCTACCGATTACTTCTGCGCACGTTTTGTGATGTGCTCTTACGTATATTAATCGAATCCGAGACCTTGGACTGCGTAGCGCGAGGTCGAAATTTTTTCATAAAATTTTTCCTATGCCTCGAGGTCGATTTTCGGCCGTTTTTCCTCATCATCTCCCGACTGCCAAACCGGCCGTGTTAGGCCTACCGATGACTTCTGCGCACGTTTTGTGATGTGCTCTTACGTATATTAATCGAATCCGAGACCTTGGACTGCGTATCGCGAGGTCGAAATTTTTTCATAAAATTTTTCCTATGCCTCGAGGTCGATTTTCGGCCGTTTTTCCTCATCATCTCCCGACTGCCAAACCGGCCGTGTTAGGCCTACCGATTACTTCTGCGCACGTTTTGTGATGTGCTCTTACGTATATTAATCGAATCCGAGACCTTGGACTGCGTAGCGCGAGGTCGAAATTTTTTCATAAAATTTTTCCTATGCCTCGAGGTCGATTTTCGGCCGTTTTTCCTCATCATCTCCCGACTGCCAAACCGGCCGTGTTAGGCCTACCGATGACTTCTGCGCACGTTTTGTGATGTGCTCTTACGTATATTAATCGAATCCGAGACCTTGGACTGCGTAGCGCGAGGTCGAAATTTTTTCATAAAATTTTTCCTATGCCTCGAGGTCGATTTTCGGCCGTTTTTCCTCATCATCTCCCGACTGCCAAACCGGCCGTGTTAGGCCTACCGATGACTTCTGCGCACGTTTTGTGATGTGCTCTTACGTATATTAATCGAATCCGAGACCTTGGACTGCGTAGCGCGAGGTCGAAATTTTTTCATAAAATTTTTCCTATGCCTCGAGGTCGATTTTCGGCCGTTTTTCCTCATCATCTCCCGACTGCCAAACCGGCCGTGTTAGGCCTACCGATGACTTCTGCGCACGTTTTGTGATGTGCTCTTACGTATATTAATCGAATCCGAGACCTTGGACTGCGTAGCGCGAGGTCGAAATTTTTTCATAAAATTTTTCCTATGCCTCGAGGTCGATTTTCGGCCGTTTTTCCTCATCATCTCCCGACTGCCAAACCGGCCGTGTTAGGCCTACCGATTACTTCTGCGCACGTTTGTGATGTGCTCTTACGTATATTAATCGAATCCGAGACCTTGGACTGCGTAGCGCGAGGTCGAAATTTTTTCATAAAATTTTTCCTATGCCTCGAGGTCGATTTTCGGCCGTTTTTCCTCATCATCTCCCGACTGCCAAACCGGCCGTGTTAGGCCTACCGATGACTTCTGCGCACGTTTTGTGATGTGCTCTTACGTATATTAATCGAATCCGAGACCTTGGACTGCGTAGCGCGAGGTCGAAATTTTTTCATAAAATTTTTCCTATGCCTCGAGGTCGATTTTCGGCCGTTTTTCCTCATCATCTCCCGACTGCCAAACCGGCCGTGTTAGGCCTACCGATGACTTCTGCGCACGTTTTGTGATGTGCTCTTACGTATATTAATCGAATCCGAGACCTTGGACTGCGTAGCGCGAGGTCGAAATTTTTTCATAAAATTTTTCCTATGCCTCGAGGTCGATTTTCGGCCGTTTTTCCTCATCATCTCCCGACTGCCAAACCGGCCGTGTTAGGCCTACCGATGACTTCTGCGCACGTTTTGTGATGTGCTCTTACGTATATTAATCGAATCCGAGACCTTGGACTGCGTAGCGCGAGGTCGAAATTTTTTCATAAAATTTTTCCTATGCCTCGAGGTCGATTTTCGGCCGTTTTTCCTCATCATCTCCCGACTGCCAAACCGGCCGTGTTAAGCCTACCGATGACTTCTGCGCACGTTTTATGATGTGCTCTTACGTATATTAATCGAATCCGAGACTTTGGACTGCGTAGCGCGAGGTCGAAATTTTTTCATAAAATTTTTCCTATGCCTCGAGGTCGATTTTCGGCCGTTTTTCCTCATCATCTCCCGACTGCCAAACCGGCCGTGTTAGGCCTACCGATGACTTCTGCGCACGTTTTGTGATGTGCTCTTACGTATATTAATCGAATCCGAGACCTTGGACTGCGTAGCGCGAGGTCGAAATTTTTTCATAAAATTTTTCCTATGCCTCGAGGTCGATTTTCGGCCGTTTTTCCTCATCATCTCCCGACTGCCAAACCGGCCGTGTTAGGCCTACCGATGACTTCTGCGCACGTTTTATGATGTGCTCTTACGTATATTAATCGAATCCGAGACTTTGGACTGCGTAGCGCGAGGTCGAAATTTTTTCATAAAATTTTTCCTATGCCTCGAGGTCGATTTTCGGCCGTTTTTCCTCATCATCTCCCGACTGCCAAACCGGCCGTGTTAGGCCTACCGATTACTTCTGCGCACGTTTTGTGATGTGCTCTTACGTATATTAATCGAATCCGAGACCTTGGACTGCGTAGCGCGAGGTCGAAATTTTTTCATAAAATTTTTCCTATGCCTCGAGGTCGATTTTCGGCCGTTTTTCCTCATCATCTCCCGACTGCCAAACCGGCCGTGTTAGGCCTACCGATGACTTCTGCGCACGTTTTGTGATGTGCTCTTACGTATATTAATCGAATCCGAGACCTTGGACTGCGTAGCGCGAGGTCGAAATTTTTTCATAAAATTTTTCCTATGCCTCGAGGTCGATTTTCGGCCGTTTTTCCTCATCATCTCCCGACTGCCAAACCGGCCGTGTTAGGCCTACCGATTACTTCTGCGCACGTTTGTGATGTGCTCTTACGTATATTAATCGAATCCGAGACCTTGGACTGCGTAGCGCGAGGTCGAAATTTTTTCATAAAATTTTTCCTATGCCTCGAGGTCGATTTTCGGCCGTTTTTCCTCATCATCACCCGACTGCCAAACCGGCCGTGTTAGGCCTACCGATGACTTCTGCGCACGTTTTGTGATGTGCTCTTACGTATATTAATCGAATCCGAGACCTTGGACTGCGTAGCGCGAGGTCGAAATTTTTTCATAAAATTTTTCCTATGCCTCGAGGTCGATTTTCGGCCGTTTTTCCTCATCATCTCCCGACTGACAAACCGGCCGTGTTAGGCCTACCGATGACTTCTGCGCACGTTTTGTGATGTGCTCTTACGTATATTAATCGAATCCGAGACCTTGAACTGCGTAGTGCGAGGTCGAAATTTTTTCATAAAATTTTTCCTATGCCTCGAGGTCGATTTTCGGCCGTTTTTCCTCATCATCTCCCGACTGCCAAACCGGCCGTGTTAGGCCTACCGATGACTTCTGCGCACGTTTTGTGATGTGCTCTTACGTATATTAATCGAATCCGAGACCTTGGACTGCGTAGCGCGAGGTCGAAATTTTTTCATAAAATTTTTCCTATGCCTCGAGGTCGATTTTCGGCCGTTTTTCCTCATCATCTCCCGACTGCCAAACCGGCCGTGTTAGGCCTACCGATGACTTCTGCGCACGTTTTGTGATGTGCTCTTACGTATATTAATCGAATCCGAGACCTTGGACTGCGTAGCGCGAGGTCGAAATTTTTTCATAAAATTTTTCCTATGCCTCGAGGTCGATTTTCGGCCGTTTTTCCTCATCATCTCCCGACTGCCAAACCGGCCGTGTTAGGCCTACCGATGACTTCTGCGCACGTTTTATGATGTGCTCTTACGTATTTTAATCGAATCCGAGACTTTGGACTGCGTAGCGCGAGGTCGAAATTTTTTCATAAAATTTTTCCTATGCCTCGAGGTCGATTTTCGGCCGTTTTTCCTCATCATCTCCCGACTGCCAAACCGGCCGTGTTAGGCCTACCGATTACTTCTGCGCACGTTTTGTGATGTGCTCTTACGTATATTAATCGAATCCGAGACCTTGGACTGCGTAGCGCGAGGTCGAAATTTTTTCATAAAATTTTTCCTATGCCTCGAGGTCGATTTTCGGCCGTTTTTCCTCATCATCTCCCGACTGCCAAACCGGCCGTGTTAGGCCTACCGATGACTTCTGCGCACGTTTTGTGATGTGCTCTTACGTATATTAATCGAATCCGAGACCTTGGACTGCGTAGCGCGAGGTCGAAATTTTTTCATAAAATTTTTCCTATGCCTCGAGGTCGATTTTCGGCCGTTTTTCCTCATCATCTCCCGACTGCCAAACCGGCCGTGTTAGGCCTACCGATGACTTCTGCGCACGTTTTATGATGTGCTCTTACGTATATTAATCGAATCCGAGACTTTGGACTGCGTAGCGCGAGGTCGAAATTTTTTCATAAAATTTTTCCTATGCCTCGAGGTCGATTTTCGGCCGTTTTTCCTCATCATCTCCCGACTGCCAAACCGGCCGTGTTAGGCCTACCGATGACTTCTGCGCACGTTTTGTGATGTGCTCTTACGTATATTAATCGAATCCGAGACTTTGGACTGCGTAGCGCGAGGTCGAAATTTTTTCATAAAATTTTTCCTATGCCTCGAGGTCGATTTTCGGCCGTTTTTCCTCATCATCTCCCGACTGCCAAACCGGCCGTGTTAAGCCTACCGATGACTTCTGCGCACGTTTTATGATGTGCTCTTACGTATATTAATCGAATCCGAGACTTTGGACTGCGTAGCGCGAGGTCGAAATTTTTTCATAAAATTTTTCCTATGCCTCGAGGTCGATTTTCGGCCGTTTTTCCTCATCATCTCCCGACTGCCAAACCGGCCGTGTTAGGCCTACCGATGACTTCTGCGCACGTTTTGTGATGTGCTCTTACGTATATTAATCGAATCCGAGACCTTGGACTGCGTAGCGCGAGGTCGAAATTTTTTCATAAAATTTTTCCTATGCCTCGAGGTCGATTTTCGGCCGTTTTTCCTCATCATCTCCCGACTGCCAAACCGGCCGTGTTAGGCCTACCGATGACTTCTGCGCACGTTTTATGATGTGCTCTTACGTATATTAATCGAATCCGAGACTTTGGACTGCGTAGCGCGAGGTCGAAATTTTTTCATAAAATTTTTCCTATGCCTCGAGGTCGATTTTCGGCCGTTTTTCCTCATCATCTCCCGACTGCCAAACCGGCCGTGTTAGGCCTACCGATTACTTCTGCGCACGTTTTGTGATGTGCTCTTACGTATATTAATCGAATCCGAGACCTTGGACTGCGTAGCGCGAGGTCGAAATTTTTTCATAAAATTTTTCCTATGCCTCGAGGTCGATTTTCGGCCGTTTTTCCTCATCATCTCCCGACTGCCAAACCGGCCGTGTTAGGCCTACCGATGACTTCTGCGCACGTTTTGTGATGTGCTCTTACGTATATTAATCGAATCCGAGACCTTGGACTGCGTATCGCGAGGTCGAAATTTTTTCATAAAATTTTTCCTATGCCTCGAGGTCGATTTTCGGCCGTTTTTCCTCATCATCTCCCGACTGCCAAACCGGCCGTGTTAGGCCTACCGATTACTTCTGCGCACGTTTGTGATGTGCTCTTACGTATATTAATCGAATCCGAGACCTTGGACTGCGTAGCGCGAGGTCGAAATTTTTTCATAAAATTTTTCCTATGCCTCGAGGTCGATTTTCGGCCGTTTTTCCTCATCATCTCCCGACTGCCAAACCGGCCGTGTTAGGCCTACCGATGACTTCTGCGCACGTTTTGTGATGTGCTCTTACGTATATTAATCGAATCCGAGACCTTGGACTGCGTAGCGCGAGGTCGAAATTTTTTCATAAAATTTTTCCTATGCCTCGAGGTCGATTTTCGGCCGTTTTTCCTCATCATCTCCCGACTGACAAACCGGCCGTGTTAGGCCTACCGATGACTTCTGCGCACGTTTTGTGATGTGCTCTTACGTATATTAATCGAATCCGAGACCTTGGACTGCGTAGCGCGAGGTCGAAATTTTTTCATAAAATTTTTCCTATGCCTCGAGGTCGATTTTCGGCCGTTTTTCCTCATCATCTCCCGACTGCCAAACCGGCCGTGTTAGGCCTACCGATGACTTCTGCGCACGTTTTGTGATGTGCTCTTACGTATATTAATCGAATCCGAGACCTTGGACTGCGTAGCGCGAGGTCGAAATTTTTTCATAAAATTTTTCCTATGCCTCGAGGTCGATTTTCGGCCGTTTTTCCTCATCATCTCCCGACTGCCAAACCGGCCGTGTTAGGCCTACCGATTACTTCTGCGCACGTTTGTGATGTGCTCTTACGTATATTAATCGAATCCGAGACCTTGGACTGCGTAGCGCGAGGTCGAAATTTTTTCATAAAATTTTTCCTATGCCTCGAGGTCGATTTTCGGCCGTTTTTCCTCATCATCTCCCGACTGCCAAACCGGCCGTGTTAGGCCTACCGATGACTTCTGCGCACGTTTTGTGATGTGCTCTTACGTATATTAATCGAATCCGAGACCTTGGACTGCGTAGCGCGAGGTCGAAATTTTTTCATAAAATTTTTCCTATGCCTCGAGGTCGATTTTCGGCCGTTTTTCCTCATCATCTCCCGACTGCCAAACCGGCCGTGTTGGGCCTACCGATGACTTCTGCGCACGTTTTGTGATGTGCTCTTACGTATATTAATCGAATCCGAGACCTTGGACTGCGTAGCGCGAGGTCGAAATTTTTTCATAAAATTTTTCCTATGCCTCGAGGTCGATTTTCGGCCGTTTTTCCTCATCATCTCCCGACTGCCAAACCGGCCGTGTTAGGCCTACCGATGACTTCTGCGCACGTTTTGTGATGTGCTCTTACGTATATTAATCGAATCCGAGACCTTGGACTGCGTAGCGCGAGGTCGAAATTTTTTCATAAAATTTTTCCTATGCCTCGAGGTCGATTTTCGGCCGTTTTTCCTCATCATCTCCCGACTGCCAAACCGGCCGTGTTAGGCCTACCGATGACTTCTGCGCACGTTTTATGATGTGCTCTTACGTATTTTAATCGAATCCGAGACTTTGGACTGCGTAGCGCGAGGTCGAAATTTTTTCATAAAATTTTTCCTATGCCTCGAGGTCGATTTTCGGCCGTTTTTCCTCATCATCTCCCGACTGCCAAACCGGCCGTGTTAGGCCTACCGATTACTTCTGCGCACGTTTTGTGATGTGCTCTTACGTATATTAATCGAATCCGAGACCTTGGACTGCGTAGCGCGAGGTCGAAATTTTTTCATAAAATTTTTCCTATGCCTCGAGGTCGATTTTCGGCCGTTTTTCCTCATCATCTCCCGACTGCCAAACCGGCCGTGTTAGGCCTACCGATGACTTCTGCGCACGTTTTGTGATGTGCTCTTACGTATATTAATCGAATCCGAGACCTTGGACTGCGTAGCGCGAGGTCGAAATTTTTTCATAAAATTTTTCCTATGCCTCGAGGTCGATTTTCGGCCGTTTTTCCTCATCATCTCCCGACTGCCAAACCGGCCGTGTTAGGCCTACCGATGACTTCTGCGCACGTTTTATGATGTGCTCTTACGTATATTAATCGAATCCGAGACTTTGGACTGCGTAGCGCGAGGTCGAAATTTTTTCATAAAATTTTTCCTATGCCTCGAGGTCGATTTTCGGCCGTTTTTCCTCATCATCTCCCGACTGCCAAACCGGCCGTGTTAGGCCTACCGATGACTTCTGCGCGAGTTTTGTGATGTGCTCTTACGTATATTAATCGAATCCGAGACTTTTGGTCGATTTTCGGCCGTTTTTCCACATCGTAGCGCGAGGTCGAAATTTTTTCATAAAATTTTTTCCTATGCCTCGAAGTCGATTTTCGGCCGTTTTTCCTCATCATCTCCCGACTGCCAAACCGGCCGTGTTAGGCCTACCGATGACTTCTGCGCACGTTTTGTGATGTGCTCTTACGTATATTAATCGAATCCGAGACCTTGGACTGCGTAGCGCGAGGTCGAAATTTTTTCATAAAATTTTTCCTATGCCTCGAGGTCGATTTTCGGCCGTTTTTCCTCATCATCTCCCGACTGCCAAACCGGCCGTGTTAGGCCTACCCATGACTTCTGCGCACGTTTTGTGATGTGCTCTTACGTATATTAATCGAATCCGAGACTTTGGACTGCGTAGCGCGAGGTCGAAATTTTTTCATAAAATTTTTCCTATGCCTCGAGGTCGATTTTCGGCCGTTTTTCCTCATCATCTCCCGACTGCCAAACCGGCCGTGTTAGGCCTACCGATGACTTCTGCGCACGTTTTGTGATGTGCTCTTACGTATATTAATCGAATCCGAGACCTTGGACTACGTAGCGCGAGGTCGAAATTTTTTCATAAAATTTTTTCTCATCATCTCCCGACTGCCAAACCGGCCTTGTTAGGCCTACCGATGACTTCTGCGCACGTTTTGTGATGTGCTCTTACGTATATTAATCGAATCCGAGACTTTGGACTGCGTTGCGCGAGGTCGAAATTTTTTCATAAAATTTTTCCTATGCCTCGAGGTCGATTTTCGGCCGTTTTTCCTCATCATCTCCCGACTGCCAAACCGGCCGTGTTAAGCCTACCGATGACTTCTGCGCACGTTTTATGATGTGCTCTTACGTATATTAATCGAATCCGAGACTTTGGACTGCGTAGCGCGAGGTCGAAATTTTTTCATAAAATTTTTCCTATGCCTCGAAGTCGATTTTCGGTCGTTTTTCCTCATCATCTCCCGACTGCCAAACCGGCCGTGTTAGGCCTACCGATGACTTCTGCGCACGTTTTGTGATGTGCTCTTACGTATATTAATCGAATCCGAGACTTTGGACTACGTAGCGCGAGGTCGAAATTTTTTCATAAAATTTTTCCTATGCCCCGAGGTCGATTTTCGGCCGTTTTTCCACATCATCTCCCGACTGCCAAACCGGCCGTGTTAGGCCTACCGATGACTTCTGCGCACGTTTTGTGATGTGCTCTTACGTATATTAATCGAATCCGAGACCTTGGACTGCGTAGTGCGAGGTCGAAATTTTTTCATAAAATTTTTCCTATGCCTCGAGGTCGATTTTCGGCCGTTTTTCCTCATCATCTCCCGACTGCCAAACCGGCCGTGTTAGGCCTACCGATGACTTCTGCGCACGTTTTGTGATGTGCTCTTACGTATATTAATCGAATCCGAGACTTTGGACTGCGTAGCGCGAGGTCGAAATTTTTTCATAAAATTTTTCCTATGCCTCGAGGTCGATTTTCGGCCGTTTTTCCTCATCATCTCCCGACTGCCAAACCGGCCGTGTTAGGCCTACCCATGACTTCTGCGCACGTTTTGTGATGTGCTCTTACGTATATTAATCGAATCCGAGACTTTGGACTGCGTAGCGCGAGGTCGAAATTTTTTCATAAAATTTTTCCTATGCCTCGAGGTCGATTTTCGGCCGTTTTTCCTCATCATCTCCCGACTGCCAAACCGGCCGTGTTAGGCCTACCGATGACTTCTGCGCACGTTTTGTGATGTGCTCTTACGTATATTAATCGAATCCGAGACCTTGGACTACGTAGCGCGAGGTCGAAATTTTTTCATAAAATTTTTTCTCATCATCTCCCGACTGCCAAACCGGCCTTGTTAGGCCTACCGATGACTTCTGCGCACGTTTTGTGATGTGCTCTTACGTATATTAATCGAATCCGAGACTTTGGACTGCGTTGCGCGAGGTCGAAATTTTTTCATAAAATTTTTCCTATGCCTCGAGGTCGATTTTCGGCCGTTTTTCCTCATCATCTCCCGACTGCCAAACCGGCCGTGTTAAGCCTACCGATGACTTCTGCGCACGTTTTATGATGTGCTCTTACGTATATTAATCGAATCCGAGACTTTGGACTGCGTAGCGCGAGGTCGAAATTTTTTCATAAAATTTTTCCTATGCCTCGAAGTCGATTTTCGGTCGTTTTTCCTCATCATCTCCCGACTGCCAAACCGGCCGTGTTAGGCCTACCGATGACTTCTGCGCACGTTTTGTGATGTGCTCTTACGTATATTAATCGAATCCGAGACTTTGGACTACGTAGCGCGAGGTCGAAATTTTTTCATAAAATTTTTCCTATGCCCCGAGGTCGATTTTCGGCCGTTTTTCCACATCATCTCCCGACTGCCAAACCGGCCGTGTTAGGCCTACCGATGACTTCTGCGCACGTTTTGTGATGTGCTCTTACGTATATTAATCGAATCCGAGACCTTGGACTGCGTAGTGCGAGGTCGAAATTTTTTCATAAAATTTTTCCTATGCCTCGAGGTCGATTTTCGGCCGTTTTTCCTCATCATCTCCCGACTGCCAAACCGGCCGTGTTAGGCCTACCGATGACTTCTGCGCACGTTTTGTGATGTGCTCTTACGTATATTAATCGAATCCGAGACTTTGGACTGCGTAGCGCGAGGTCGAAATTTTTTCATAAAATTTTTCCTATGCCTCGAGGTCGATTTTCGGCCGTTTTTCCTCATCATCTCCCGACTGCCAAACCGGCCGTGTTAGGCCTACCGATGACTTCTGCGCACGTTTTGTGATGTGCTCTTACGTATATTAATCCAATCCGAGACCGTGGACTGCGTAGCGCGAGGTCGAAATTTTTTCATAAAATTTTTCCTATGCCTCGAGGTCGATTTTCGGCCGTTTTCCTCATCATCTCCCGACTGCCAAACCGGCCGTGTTAGGCCTACCGATGACTTCTGCGCACGTCTTATGATGTGCTCTTACGTATATTAATCGAATCCGAGACTTTGGACTGCGTAGCGCGAGTTCGAAATTTTTTCATAAAATTTTTCCTATGCCTCGAGGTCGATTTTCGGCCGTTTTTCCACATCATCTCCCGACTGCCAAACCGGCCGTGTTAGGCCTACCGATGACTTCTGCGCACGTTTTGTGATGGTCTCTTACGTATATTAATCGAATCCGAGACCTTGGACTGCGTAGTGCGAGGTCGAAATTTTTTCATAAAATTTTTCCTATGCCTCGAGGTCGATTTTCGGCCGTTTTCCCTCATCATCTCCCGACTGCCAAACCGGCCGTGTTAGGCCTACCGATGACTTCTGCGCACGTTTTGTGATGTGCTCTTACGTATATTAATCGAATCCGAGACTTTGGACTGCGTAGCGCGAGGTCGAAATTTTTTCATAAAATTTTTCCTATGCCTCGAGGTCGATTTTCGGCCGTTTTTCCTCATCATCTCCCGACTGCCAAACCGGCGGTGTTAGGCCTACCGATGACTTCTGCGCACGTTTTATGATGTGCTCTTACGTATATTAATCGAATCCGAGACTTTGGACTGCGTAGCGCGAGTTCGAAATTTTTTCATAAAATTTTTCCTATGCCTCGAGGTCGATTTTCGGCCGTTTTTCCACATCATCTCCCGACTGCCAAACCGGCCGTGTTAGGCCTACCGATGACTTCTGCGCACGTCTTATGATGTGCTCTTACGTATATTAATCGAATCCGAGACTTTGGACTGCGTAGCGCGAGTTCGAAATTTTTTCATAAAATTTTTCCTATGCTCGAGGTCGATTTTCGGCCGTTTTCCCTCATCATCTCCCGACTGCCAAACCGGCCGTGTTAGGCCTACCGATGACTTCTGCGCACGTTTTGTGATGTGCTCTTACGTATATTAATCGAATCCGAGACCTTGGACTGCGTAGTGCGAGGTCGAAATTTTTTCATAAAATTTTTCCTACGCCTCGAGGTCGATTTTCGGCCGTTTTTCCTCATCATCTCCCGACTGCCAAACCGGCCGTGTTAGGCCTACCGATGACTTCTGCGCACGTCTTATGATGTGCTCTTACGTATATTAATCGAATCCGAGACTTTGGACTGCGTAGCGCGAGTTCGAAATTTTTTCATAAAATTTTTCCTATGCTCGAGGTCGATTTTCGGCCGTTTTTCCTCATCATCTCCCGACTGCCAAACCGGCCGTGTTAGGCCTACCGATGACTTCTGCGCATGTTTTGTGATGTGCTCTTACGTATATTAATCGAATCCGAGACCTTGAACTGCGTAGTGCGAGGTCGAAATTTTTTCATAAAATTTTTCCTATGCCTCGAGGTCGATTTTCGGCCGTTTTTCCTCATCATCTCCCGACTGCCAAACCGGCCGTGTTAGGCCTACCCATGACTTCTGCGCACGTTTTGTGATGTGCTCTTACGTATATTAATCGAATCCGAGACTTTGGACTGCGTAGCGCGAGGTCGAAATTTTTTCATAAAATTTTTCCTATGCCTCGAGGTCGATTTTCGGCCGTTTTTCCACATCATCTCCCGACTGCCAAACCGGCCGTGTTAGGCCTACCGATGACTTCTGCGCACGTTTTGTGATGTGCTCTTACGTATATTAATCGAATCCGAGACCTTGGACTGCGTAGTGCGAGGTCGAAATTTTTTCATATAATTTTTCCTATGCCTCGAGGTCGATTTTCGGCCGTTTTTCCACATCATCTCCCGACTGCCAAACCGGCCGTGTTAGGCCTACCGATGACTTCTGCGCACGTTTTGTGATGTGCTCTTACGTATATTAATCGAATCCGAGACTTTGGACTGCGTAGCGCGAGGTCGAAATTTTTTCATAAAATTTTTCCTATGCCTCGAGGTCGATTTTCGGCCGTTTTTCCTCATCATCTCCCGACTGCCAAACCGGAAGTGTTTGGCCTACCGACGACTTCTGCGCACGTTTTGTGATGTGCTCTTACGTATATTAATCGAATCCGAGACATTGGAATGCGTAGCCCGACATAAATCGGCTTGTGGCCTGGTCTGGACTTCATTGTGTCATTTGTGAGCTGCTGCTTGACCATTGTGGCACCGAACCTTAATCTGTAATGGGATAGTAGGCCCAAAATACAGACATATCTACGGACCAGTAGGGGCTGACACTCGAGTACAAGAAAATTAAGTACCACCCGACGACAACCATCAAGTCACTCCTAAAAAAAAAATATTTTAAGCGATTCGTGGCACCCATTGGCAGAGATTGCCGATACTCAAATAGATTAAATCATGTCGCTTCAAGTCATGTGTACAAGTGTCTATAGATTTCACCGAAAGTCCGCCAAGGCATGCATGTTCTACTATGATTCAAGAGGCCATGCACACCACAACGTACATCTTCAGCCGAGACTCCAGAACCAAACAGTCGACAAAAAACAAATAAATATCCAACCCGACAACAGTTCAAGATCGGAACGATCGCAAGAAATATCAACTCGACGTCCATTGTCCGCCCCCTCATTCACACCACATGGTGGAGCTTCCATCAACAACAAAGTTTCCCAACCCCGAACATCGTTACGGGAAAATATATTGCACCCAGTACCGCTAGCGGCCTTGTGTAACTCAGCCATACGGATGAAGCTACATAGTACGGCGGTCATGCTTAACGCAGCCACATGCATTAAACTATACAGATACGCCCACATGTTGAACTCAGCCATATCCGTGGACTTTTACAGTTCGGCGGCCATTCATAAGGCAGTCACATGCATGATCCAAAGCAGATACGCCCATATGTTGCATTCAACCAAATCCGTGCCCTTTTACAGTTCGGCGGCCATGCATAAGGCAGCCACATTCATTAAACTTTACAGATCCGCCCATAGGTTAAACTCAGCCACATCTATGGACTTTTACAGTTCGGCGGCCATGCTTAACGCAGCAACATGCATTAAACTATACAGACACGCCCACATATTGAACTCAGCCACATTCGTGGACTTTTACAGTTCGGCGGCCATTCATAAGGCAGTCACATGCATGATCCAAAACAGATACGCCCATATGTTGCATTCAACCAAATCCGTGCCCTTTTACAGTTCGGCGGCCATGCATAAGGCAGCCACATTCATTAAACTTTACAGATCCGCCCATAGGTTAAACTCAGCCACATCTATGGACTTTTACAGTTCGGCGGCCATGCTTAACGCAGCAACATGCATTAAACTATACAGACACGCCCACATATTGAACTCAGCCACATCCGTGGACTTTTACAGTTCGGCCGCCATTCATAAGGCAGTCACATGCATGAACCAAAACAGATACGCCCATATGTTAAATTCAACCAAATCCGTGCCCTTTTACAGTTCGGCGGCCATGCATAACGCAGCCACATGCATGAACCAAAACAGATCCGCCCACATATTGAACTCAGCCACATCCGTGGACTTTTACAGTTCGGCGGCCATTCATAAGGCAGTCACATGCATTAAAATTTACAGATACGCCCATATGTTGAATTCAACCAAATCCGTGCCCTTTTACAGTTCGGCGGCCATGCATAAGGCAGCCACATGCATGAAATTATACAGATACGCCCACATGTTAAACTCAACTACATCCGTGAACTTTTACAGTTCGGCGGCCATGCATAAAGCAGCCACATGCATGAACCAAAACAGATCCGCCCACATATTGAACTCAGCCACATCCGTGGACTTTTACAGTTCGGCGGCCATTCATAAGGCAGTCACATGCATTAAAATTTACAGATACGCCCACAGGTTAAACTCAGCCACATCTATGGATCTTTACAGTTCGGCGGCCATTCATAAGGCAGTCACATGCATTAAACTTTACAGATACGCCCACGGGTGAAACGCAGCCACGTCCGTGGACTTTTACAGTTCGGCGGCCATGCCTAACGCATCCACATGCATGATCCAAAACAGATACACCTACATGTTAAGCTCAGCTACATCCATGGACTTTTACAGTTCGGCGGTCATGTCTTTTTTTTTTTAATTCATTTTTATTATTTAATTCATAATAGACTTACATACTAGACAAAAATGCTTAAAACTAGTTAGACGAACAATGCTTTTTTTTCTAACTTACTGGCCCTAGGCGGGCACTCTAAGCTAAACTTAATCTTAATCTATGTCTTTCGACCTAACCTAACGAATAAAATATAAATTGAAATTTAAAAGGAACACATTACTGTTGAGAAAAAATTGAAAACTTAACTACTGGACGGTTTTTATAAAAACTTACAAGCTAACTTACATTCTACCTAAAATAAACTTAATAACTAACTTAAGCTAACCTACGTATATATGCATATACACATGTATATACCCATATGCACATGTTTATATGCATATATCCTTATTATACACAATGTATACATGTATCGTCATGTATACACATATACATTCTTTTTTTTTTATTTATTTACACCTTACTCTACCTTAAAATATACTACCCTATTCTAAGTACGTCGGCCATAGGTTGCAGCTAATAAATATGAATATTTACATTCAATACACTGCAAGACATGAAACCGACTGCTCCCCATGCGGAGGTCTGAACTAAAACCTTTCTAACCGGGGTCTAAGGGATTCGAGGAGGGAGTGCCCTCGCTTCCTAGCCACCAGAACTTTTGGTGCTGCATTGCAACTTCTCGAATGTCCCGCCTGGATACCGCCGTACTGAACCGGAGGAGACCCTCCTCAGCTCGTTGTGCGACGGAACGGTCGTGGTTGAGCCGCCTATCCACAGTTGATCTGGCGATGTGGAATATGAGCGGTACCGCGTTTATATTTTGTAACAGTCCGTTCTTGTCTAAATGGAGAAAGGCTTCTGGGGGGATGAAGCCATTGTGCCGTACCCTTTCGTGGTATTGTGAATTGGGGTAGTAAGCCCCTGAGATCAAGTTATTGACCGAGTTCATAGCTCTAGCAGTAAGACCTCGAATCAACTTCAATAGAAAATTGTCCACTCTTATCAGGTTAGCCCTGTTGTATAAAACTTCATTGGAGTAGAATTTTATGTACTGGGACTCGGAAGTTCGATAAAGACGAAGGCAAGCCCTAAGACAAGCCCTCTCAAACAACCGAATCTTTTCCATCAAGCTTGCACTCACGTTGAACCACACGGGACAGCCATAGGTGATCATTGGCCGGATGAGGGCCATGTAGCAGATGACCTTCACCCTTGCATCGAGTTGGCTGTTGTAAAACAGTCTCTTTGTGGGGGCAAAAGCGCCTCGGGCTCTGGCCAGAGCAGCATCTACATGTTTGTTGAAATATAGATACTGATCTAGCCAGATCCCCAGGTATCTGACTACGGTCCTTTGCGCCAGTGGTTCCCCGTGTCTTCCAACGATTGAGAACTTTCGCCAATTCTTTTTCGGATCCGCCGAGGCCTTATACAACGGCGTCCTGAACAGAATGGTTTCCGACTTCCGGAAGTTGATATTCAACTTCCAGCCATCGCAACTTCTCATGAATGAATCGAAGTCACCCTGCGTGAGGGTAGTGATTTCCTCGATCTTTTTGCCTGATCTCTGCCATCGGCGTACGCAATTGCATGATATGGGTGGCACAATCGCAGTTTTCCAATGCTCCGGATAATATGCATTATTCAGCGCATTGTTAAACAGGATTGTGTACATATTAACCACACCTAGAGGGAGATGCCTTAACACAATGTTTGAGATCTCGTCGATTCCAACAGACTTTTTCTTCTTAAGTGATTGTAAGACCGCTTTGAGCTCTGTCTTCGATATGAACAGGGGATGAACCCCTTCGTCGGCGATGGCATTATCTGCCATGTTATCATCATTGAACACGACAAAGCCATTGTTCTCAGATCGCCATTGTTGCATGTCTTCTCGAAGTTGCGAGTTGCTAGCCACTATGCGGTTCTCCAGGTCGTGATTCGGGCGCCCACTCTCGTTCACCTTATACACTTCCTGAAAGACCGCGCCAAGTACCTCCATTTTTTCTTGCGGATCTTCGACCACAAAGAACTTATCGTCGAGTACGACGTTATCTGGATGAATACCTGCTGTAGTCAGTATGCGTTCATTGTCCGTCGTTGTGGGGAGCTTAAGACACGGAAGACTTCTTACTTTTAAAGCATTTGTTTATCTGTGGAAACATGGTCGGGTTGTAAGATCTAACAGCCCGAATCTTACTGTCCCAGTGCAAGTTAACCGGTATTCTATAATTTTGAGCAATCAACGTTTGTACATTCTTGATGAGTGATTTCAGGATCCTAATTTTCTCGTCTCGTCTGTCAGTAAACCGTCTGTACAAGGTTTTTAATCTTGACAGGAGTCTACTTTTTCGTTGGTGGAGTGCGTCGATTGTCGCATTGCAGTACAAGTTTTCGTTGTTTGTCCGTGTATACCGAGGTATAGTAATGTCCATAGTTCCTTTAATTGTCTCGTCCAATTGAATCAGATACATGTCAATCTCTTCGTTTGACAAGTTTCTATTGGACGGTATGTGGAGCGCATTCGAAGAGAGTGCTCTTGTCATTTGTCTGGAGAAGCGTGTCCATCGAGCCCTACTATAATTGTAAGGATACGTTTGAAGAAACTCTAATAACACCGCAATATCGTTGGGGATCTTGATTTCGGCACTGAGTCCGCAATGGTTACTGAGATACACGAAGGTATTCAAACATTTTAACGTTTGTGAGTTAGTCTCTGTCAGCTGCAGTCTTGCGTCTAACAACAGTAGATCCAGGTAAGAGCCGCTCCTGGGATAGGACGAGATCTCAGTTGCTTTCAAATCGAGCCTATACTCGACACTGTGTAATCAAAACCAGCTGTAAAGCTGGTCCCCTCTATTTTTGGAAGTTGTGTTTCCCCAATATTCATGTCGGGCATTAAAGTCCCCGGCCAGAATAAGGTAGTTTTCCTCCGAGTCCAGCCTCAGACATCGAAAGAGTGAATCGAGCTCTGATATCATTGTTCCGGAATGAGAAGAGCCGGAGGAGTAGACCGACACCGCATACAACTTCTTTCCACTACGGAGAGAGATGCACACGATGCAGGCCTCCAACCCTTGAAACCTCCGTACCTCACTGCTATATAATACCTTGTGTTCAATATTATTTTTTATGAGAATCGCAACACCGCCTCCACCATTTGAACTGGCCCGGTCTCTTCTAATAATATTATATTTACTGTGCTCCAATCTGCCTCTACGAGTTAGCTTAGTTTCGCTAATCAGCATCAGCTCTGGGCTTTGATCGTCCAACAATCTGTAGAGCTCGTTTTTTCGATCGATCCCTGTCAATGAATTTGCATTCACTGCAAGGATCTTATAAGCACGTCCCGTTTGCGCAGCCATTAAGACTGTTGACGTGCTGGATTCTGCAGGAGCGAGCTGCTGATGAAGTTGTTGTTGCTGCTGCTGCTCTGCATCTTTCTCTTCATCATCCCACATGGATGAAGTCAGACCGCGGTAGGAGTTCTCACAAACACCTACTGAGAAACTTCTCATCTTAGTCCTAGTTTCGAAAAAATTCGATTCACAAAACAACACATTTTCGAACTTATCACATGTCCGAGGCCATAAGAGGACATCTGGTTCTTGGCTTCAACCTTGTCGTTCCTCAATTCACATCTACATGAAATTTCCTCTTCATTGGGCTAACCCGCAATCTTGGCCTCGTCCTAGTTACCAAGATATTCGATTCACAAAACATCACATCTTCGAACTCATCACATTTCTAAGGCCATAAGAGGACATCTGGTTCTTGGCTTCAACCTTGTCGTTCCTCAATTCACATCTACATGAAATTTCCTCTTCATTGGGCTAACCCGCAATCTTGGCCTCGTCCTAGTTTCCAAGATATTCGATTCACAAAACATCAGATCCTCGAACTCATCACATTTCGTAGGCCATAAGAGGACATCTGGTTTTTGCCTTCAAACTTGTCAACCACGCCACTCCCGCTAGAAGGGCTTAACTCAATCCACATCTACATGAAATTTTCTTTCCATCCTGGTACCCCACATCCTTGCATTCGTCTTAATTCCCGAGATATTTCTTTCACAAAATTGTGTTCTCATGAAAATGACTTCCACGAAAATACGTTTATTTTCAGCAAAAAATGCGACCCGAATGCGACGCCATTCCACTGCATTTTTTCGTGTGATGTGTGTCAATTTTTGAAAAGTCGATTTTTTGAGTTTCTCTGCGGATATTTCGCCCCGAATCCAAGGCCTGGGTGGGGAAAGGGTAATCGAAGTTAGTTCAGTAAGAAAATTCCAGCGGAATCCTTGGAATTTCGAGAAAAGTGGGCTCTTCATTTTTCATGACGTCACTAATTGAACTGACAACTTGGTGCAATCGCCTGGCAACGCTGGCGGGGGGATCTTAATTGGATGGGAATGGTTGTGCAGATTTCAACGAGTGTGCGTGGAAGTTCGAGAGAACGGGAGACATTCAATGTGGACTATTGAGCTGTCGGAATGTGGTGTTGCATGCATGATGGATGCGGGATTATTTGCCTTGGCAGGTGGGTTCCTTAAGGGGGATTTGCAATATTGTCTGAACACTGTGGTGTCCAGAAATATATTACGCCCCATATAGGAACTTCTTTCTGGACACTGGTCATTGTCGAACAAGCAATTTATCACCGAAGAGACGACATTGGGTAATTTGGAGAACAAATTGAGGACGGTACACGCAAGCCGCGTGACGATAACATCAGCCGACGGTTTCTGAGTCCCCATCGAATACCAGTTGAAGTGGAGGAAGACCGACGACTATACGACCGCATGGGATAGGATCTCAGCTAGGGTTAATGAATGCGTCGGTGGCCAGATGTCAACGTCTTGTTACTTGCTTCAAACTTGTCAACCACGGCACTCCCATTTGAAAGCTGTGCCTCAATCTACATCTACATAAAATTTCCTCTTCATTGGGCTAACCCGCAATCTTGGCCTCGTCCTAGTTTCCGAGATATTCGATTCACAAAACATCAGATCTTCGAACTCATCACATTTCGTAGCCCATAAGAGGATATCTGGTTTTGGCTTCAAACTTGTCAACCACGGCACTCCTGTTAGAAACTCGTACCTCAATCCACATCTACATGAAATTTCCTCTTCATTGGGCTAACCCGCAATCTTGGCCTCGTCCTAGTTTCCAAGATATTCAATTCACAAAACATCAGATCTTCGAACTCATCACATTGCGTAGCCCATAAGAGGACATCTGGTTTTTGGCTTCAAACTTGTCAACCGCGGCACTCCCGTTAGAAACTCGTACCTCAATCCACATCTACATGAAATTTCCTCTTCATTGGGCTAACCCGCAATCTTGGCCTCGTCCTAGTTTCCGAGATATTCGATTCACAAAACATCAGATCTTCGAACTCATCACATTTCGTAGCCCATAAGAGGATATCTGGTTTTGGCTTCAAACTTGTCAACCACGGCACTCCTGTTAGAAACTCGTACCTCAATCTACATCTACATAAAATTTCCTCTTCATTAGGCTAACCCTCAATCATGGCCTCGTCCTAGTTTCCGAGATATTCGATTCACAAGACATCAGATCTTCGAACTCATCACATTTCGTAGCCCATAAGAGGATATCTGGTTTTGGCTTCAAACTTGTCAACCACGGCACTCCTGTTAGAAACTCGTACCTCAATCCACATCTACATGAAATTTCCTCTTCATTGGGCTAACCCGCAATCTTGGCCTCGTCCTAGTTTCCAAGATATTCGATTCACAAAACATCAGATCTTCGAACTCATCACATTGCGTAGCCCATAAGAGGACATCTGGTTTTTGGCTTCAAACTTGTCAACCGCGGCACTCCCGTTAGAAACTCGTACCTCAATCCACATCTACATGAAATTTCCTCTTCATTGGGCTAACCCGCAATCTTGGCCTCGTCCTAGTTTCCGAGATATTCGATTCACAAAACATCAGATCTTCGAACTCATCACATTTCGTAGCCCATAAGAGGATATCTGGTTTTGGCTTCAAACTTGTCAACCACGGCACTCCTGTTAGAAACTCGTACCTCAATCCACATCTACATGAAATTTCCTCTTCATTGGGCTAACCCGCAATCTTGGCCTCGTCCTAGTTTCCAAGATATTCGATTCACAAAACATCAGATCTTCGAACTCATCACATTGCGTAGCCCATAAGAGGACATCTGGTTTTTGGCTTCAAACTTGTCAACCGCGGCACTCCCGTTAGAAACTCGTACCTCAATCCACATCTACATGAAATTTCCTCTTCATTGGGCTAACCCGCAATCTTGGCCTCGTCCTAGTTTCCAAGATATTCGATTCACAAAACAACACATCTTCGAACTCATCACATTTCTAAGGCCATAAGAGAACATCTGGTTTTTGGCTTCAAACTTGTCAACCACGGCACTCCCATTTAAAAGTTGTACCTCAATCTACATCTACATAAAATTTCCTCTTCATTATGCTAACCCTCAATCATGGCCTCGTCCTAGTTTCCGAGATATTCGATTCACAAGACATCAGATCTTCGAACTCATCACATTTCGTAGCCCATAAGAGGACATCTGGTTTTTGGCTTCAAACTTGTCAACCACGGGACTCCCGTTAGAAACTCGTACCTCAATCCACATCTGCATGAAATTTCCTCTTCATTGGGCTAACCCACAATCTTGACCTCCTCCTAGTTTCCAAAATATTCGATTCACAAAACATCAGATCTTCGAACTCATCACATTTCGTAGCCCATAAGAGGACATCTGGTTTTTGGCTTCAAACTTGTCAACCACGGCACTCCCGTTAGAAACTCGTACCTCAATCCACATCTACATGAAATTTCCTCTTCATTGGGCTAACCCGCAATCTTGGCCTCGTCCTAGTTTCCAAGATATTCGATTCACAAAACAACACATCTTCGAACTCATCACATTTCTAAGGCCATAAGAGAACATCTGGTTTTTGGCTTCAAACTTGTCAACCGCGGCACTCCCATTTGAAAGTTGTGCCTCAATCTACATCTACATAAAATTTCCTCTTCATTAGGCTAACCCTCAATCATAGCCTCGTCCTAAATTCCGAGATAATCGATTCACAAAACAACACATCTTGGAACTCATCACATTTCGAAGGCCATAAGAGGACATCTGGTTTTTGGCTTCAAACTTGTCAACCGCGGCACTCCCATTTGAAAGTTGTGCCGCAATCTACATCTACATAAAATTTCCTCTTCATTAGGCTAACCCTCAATCATGGCCTCGTCCTAGTTTCCGAGATATTCGATTCACAAAACAACACATATTGGAACTCATCACATTTCGAAGGCCATAAGAGGACATCTGGTTTTTGGCTTCAAACTTGTCAACCGCGGCACTCCCATTTGAAAGTTGTACCTCAATCTACATCTACATAAAATTTCCTCTTCATTAGGCTAACCCTCAATCATAGCCTCGTCCTAAATTCCGAGATAATCGATTCACAAAACAACACATCTTGGAGCTCATCACATTTCGAAGGCCATAAGAGGACATCTGGTTCTTGGCTTCAAACTTGTCAACCACGGCACTCCCGTTAGAAACTCGTACCTCAATCCACATCTACATGAAATTTCCTCTTCATTGGGCTAACCCGCAATCTTGGCCTCGTCCTAGTTTCCAAGATATTCGATTCACAAAACAACACATCTTCGAACTCATCACATTTCTAAGGCCATAAGAGAACATCTGGTTTTTGGCTTCAAACTTGTCAACCACGGCACTCCCATTTGAAAGCTGTGCCTCAGTCTACATCTACATGAAATTTCCTCTTCATTGGGCTAACCCGCAATCTTGGCCTCGTCCTAGTTTCCAAGATATTCGATTCACAAAACATCAGATCTTCGAACTCATCACATTTCGTAGCCCATAAGAGGACATCTGGTTTTTTGGCTTCAAACTTGTCAACCACGGCACTCCTGTTAGAAACTCGTACCTCAATCCACATCTACATGAAATTTCCTCTTCATTGGGCTAACCCGCAATCTTGGCCTCGTCCTAGTTTCCAAGATATTCGATTCACAAAACATCAGATCTTCGAACTCATCACATTGCGTAGCCCATAAGAGGACATCTGGTTTTTGGCTTCAAACTTGTCAACCGCGGCACTCCCGTTAGAAACTCGTACCTCAATCCACATCTACATGAAATTTCCTCTTCATTGGGCTAACCCGCAATCTTGGCCTCGTCCTAGTTTCCAAGATATTCGATTCACAAAACAACACATCTTCGAACTCATCACATTTCTAAGGCCATAAGAGAACATCTGGTTTTTGGCTTCAAACTTGTCAACCACGGCACTCCCATTTAAAAGTTGTACCTCAATCTACATCTACATAAAATTTCCTCTTCATTATGCTAACCCTCAATCATGGCCTCGTCCTAGTTTCCGAGATATTCGATTCACAAGACATCAGATCTTCGAACTCATCACATTTCGTAGCCCATAAGAGGACATCTGGTTTTTGGCTTCAAACTTGTCAACCACGGCACTCCCATTTGAAAGCTGTGCCTCAATCTACATCTACATGAAATTTCCTCTTAATTGGGCTAACCCGCAATCTTGACCTCCTCCTAGTTTCCAAAATATTCGATTCACAAAACATCAGATCTTCGAACTCATCACATTGCGTAGCCCATAAGAGGAAATCTGGTTTTTGGCTTCAAACTTGTCAACCACGGCACTCCCATTAGAAACTCGTACCTCAATCCACATCTACATGAAATTTCCTCTTCATTGGGCTAACCCGCAATCATAGCCTCGTCCTAAATTCCGAGATAATCGATTCACAAAACAACACATCTTGGAGCTCATCACATTTCGAAGGCCATAAGAGGACATCTGGTTCTTGGCTTCAAACTTGTCAACCACGGCACTCCCGTTAGAAACTCGTACCTCAATCCACATCTACATGAAATTTCCTCTTCATTGGGCTAACCCGCAATCTTGGCCTCGTCCTAGTTTCCAAGATATTCGATTCACAAAACAACACATCTTCGAACTCATCACATTTCTAAGGCCATAAGAGAACATCTGGTTTTTGGCTTCAAACTTGTCAACCACGGCACTCCCATTTGAAAGCTGTGCCTCAATCTACATCTACATGAAATTTCCTCTTCATTGGGCTAACCCGCAATCTTGGCCTCGTCCTAGTTTCCAAGATATTCGATTCACAAAACATCAGATCTTCGAACTCATCACATTTCGTAGCCCATAAGAGGACATCTGGTTTTTTGGCTTCAAACTTGTCAACCACGGCACTCCTGTTAGAAACTCGTACCTCAATCCACATCTACATGAAATTTCCTCTTCATTGGGCTAACCCGCAATCTTGGCCTCGTCCTAGTTTCCAAGATATTCGATTCACAAAACATCAGATCTTCGAACTCATCACATTGCGTAGCCCATAAGAGGACATCTGGTTTTTGGCTTCAAACTTGTCAACCGCGGCACTCCCGTTAGAAACTCGTACCTCAATCCACATCTACATGAAATTTCCTCTTCATTGGGCTAACCCGCAATCTTGGCCTCGTCCTAGTTTCCAAGATATTCGATTCACAAAACAACACATCTTCGAACTCATCACATTTCTAAGGCCATAAGAGAACATCTGGTTTTTGGCTTCAAACTTGTCAACCACGGCACTCCCATTTAAAAGTTGTACCTCAATCTACATCTACATAAAATTTCCTCTTCATTATGCTAACCCTCAATCATGGCCTCGTCCTAGTTTCCGAGATATTCGATTCACAAGACATCAGATCTTCGAACTCATCACATTTCGTAGCCCATAAGAGGACATCTGGTTTTTGGCTTCAAACTTGTCAACCACGGGACTCCCGTTAGAAACTCGTAAACCACATCTGCATGAAATTTCCTCTTCATTGGGCTAACCCACAATCTTGACCTCCTCCTAGTTTCCAAAATATTCGATTCACAAAACATCAGATCTTCGAACTCATCACATTTCGTAGCCCATAAGAGGACATCTGGTTTTTGGCTTCAAACTTGTCAACCACGGCACTCCCGTTAGAAACTCGTACCTCAATCCACATCTACATGAAATTTCCTCTTCATTGGGCTAACCCGCAATCTTGGCCTCGTCCTAGTTTCCAAGATATTCGATTCACAAAACAACACATCTTCGAACTCATCACATTTCTAAGGCCATAAGAGAACATCTGGTTTTTGGCTTCAAACTTGTCAACCGCGGCACTCCCATTTGAAAGTTGTGCCTCAATCTACATCTACATAAAATTTCCTCTTCATTAGGCTAACCCTCAATCATAGCCTCGTCCTAAATTCCGAGATAATCGATTCACAAAACAACACATCTTGGAACTCATCACATTTCGAAGGCCATAAGAGGACATCTGGTTTTTGGCTTCAAACTTGTCAACCGCGGCACTCCCATTTGAAAGTTGTGCCGCAATCTACATCTACATAAAATTTCCTCTTCATTAGGCTAACCCTCAATCATGGCCTCGTCCTAGTTTCCGAGATATTCGATTCACAAAACAACACATATTGGAACTCATCACATTTCGAAGGCCATAAGAGGACATCTGGTTTTTGGCTTCAAACTTGTCAACCGCGGCACTCCCATTTGAAAGTTGTACCTCAATCTACATCTACATAAAATTTCCTCTTCATTAGGCTAACCCTCAATCATAGCCTCGTCCTAAATTCCGAGATAATCGATTCACAAAACAACACATCTTGGAGCTCATCACATTTCGAAGGCCATAAGAGGACATCTGGTTCTTGGCTTCAAACTTGTCAACCACGGCACTCCCGTTAGAAACTCGTACCTCAATCCACATCTACATGAAATTTCCTCTTCATTGGGCTAACCCGCAATCTTGGCCTCGTCCTAGTTTCCAAGATATTCGATTCACAAAACAACACATCTTCGAACTCATCACATTTCTAAGGCCATAAGAGAACATCTGGTTTTTGGCTTCAAACTTGTCAACCACGGCACTCCCATTTGAAAGCTGTGCCTCAATCTACATCTACATAAAATTTCCTCTTCATTGGGCTAACCCGCAATCTTGGCCTCGTCCTAGTTTCCAAGATATTCGATTCACAAAACATCAGATCTTCGAACTCATCACATTTCGTAGCCCATAAGAGGACATCTGGTTTTTTGGCTTTAAACTTGTCAACCACGGCACTCACGTTAGAAACTCGTACCTCAATATACATCTAAATGAAATTTCCTCTTCATTGGGCTAACCCGCAATCTTGGCCTCGTCCTAGTTTCCAAGATATTCGATTCACAAAACATCAGATCTTCGAACTCATCACATTGCGTAACCCATAAGAGGACATCTGGTTTTTGGCTTCAAACTTGTCAACCACGGCACTCCCATTTGAAAGCTGTGCCTCAATCTACATCTACATGAAATTTCCTCTTCATTGGGCTAACCCGCAATCTTGGCCTCGTCCTAGTTTCCAAGATATTCGATTCACAAAACATCAGATCTTCGAACTCATCACATTGCGTAGCCCATAAGAGGACATCTGGTTTTTGGCTTCAAACTTGTCAACCGCGGCACTCCCATTTGAAAGTTGTGCCTCAATCTACATCTACATAAAATTTCCTCTTCATTATGCTAACACTCAATCACGGCCTCGTCCTAGTTTCCGAGATATTCGATTCACAAGACATCAGATCTTCGAACTCATCACATTTCGTAGCCCATAAGAGGATATCTGGTTTTTGGCTTCAAACTTGTCAACCACGGCACTCTTGTTAGAAACTCGTACCTCAATCCACATCTACATGAAATTTCCTCTTCATTGGGCTAACCCGCAATCTTGGCCTCGTCCTAGTTTCCAAGATATTCGATTCACAAAACATCAGATCTTCGAACTCATCACATTGCGTAGCCCATAAGAGGAAATCTGGTTTTTGGCTTCAAACTTGTCAACCACGGCACTCCCATTTGAAAGTTGTGCCTCAATCTACATCTACATAAAATTTCCTCTTCATTATGCTAACACTCAATCACGGCCTCGTCCTAGTTTCCGAGATATTCGATTCACAAGACATCAGATCTTCGAACTCATCACATTTCGTAGCCCATAAGAGGATATCTGGTTTTTGGCTTCAAGCTTGTCAACCACGGCACTCCCGTTAGAAACTCGTACCTCAATCCACATCTACATGAAATTTCCTCTTCATTGGGCTAACCCGCAATCTTGGCCTCGTCCTAGTTTCCAAGATATTCGATTCACAAAACATCAGATCTTCGAACTCATCACATTGCGTAGCCCATAAGAGGAAATCTGGTTTTTGGCTTCAAACTTGTCAACCACGGCACTCCCGTTAGAAACTCGTACCTCAATCCACATCAACATGAAATTTCCTCTTCATTGGGCTAACCCGCAATCTTGGCCTCGTCCTAGTTTCCAAGATATTCGATTCACAAAACAACACATCTTCGAACTCATCACATTTCTAAGGCCATAAGAGAACATCTGGTTTTTGGCTTCAAACTTGTCAACCACGGCACTCCCATTTGAAAGCTGTTCCTCAATCTACATCTACATGAAATTTCCTCTTCATTGGGCTAACCCGCAATCTTGGCCTCGTCCTAGTTTCCAAGATATTCGATTCACAAAACATCAGATCCTCGAACTCATCACATTTCGTAGGCCATAAGAGGACATCTGGTTTTTGCCTTCAAACTTGTCAACCACGCCACTCCCGCTAGAAGGGCTTAACTCAATCCACATCTACATGAAATTTTCTTTCCATCCTGGTACCCCACATCCTTGCATTCGTCTTAATTCCCGAGATATTTCTTTCACAAAATTGTGTTCTCATGAAAATGACTTCCACGAAAATACGTTTATTTTCAGCAAAAAAATGCGACCCGAATGCGACGCCATTCCACTGCATTTTTTCGTGTGATGTGTGTCAATTTTTGAAAAGTCGATTTTTTGAGTTTCTCTGCGGATATTTCGCCCCGAATCCAAGGCCTGGGTGGGGAAAGGGTAATCGAAGTTAGTTCAGTAAGAAAATTCCAGCGGAATCCTTGGAATTTCGAGAAAAGTGGGCTCTTCATTTTTCATGACGTCACTAATTGAACTGACAACTTGGTGCAATCGCCTGGCAACGCTGGCGGGGGGATCTTAATTGGATGGGAATGGTTGTGCAGATTTCAACGAGTGTGCGTGGAAGTTCGAGAGAACGGGAGACATTCAATGTGGACTATTGAGCTGTCGGAATGTGGTGTTGCATGCATGATGGATGCGGGATTATTTGCCTTGGCAGGTGGGTCCCTTAAGGGGGATTTGCAATATTGTCTGAACACTGTGGTGTCCAGAAATATATTACGCCCCATATAGGAACTTCTTTCTGGACACTGGTCATTGTCGAACAAGCAATTTATCACCGAAGAGACGACATTGGGTAATTTGGAGAACAAATTGAGGACGATACACGCAAGCCGCGTGACGATAACATCAGCCGACGGTTTCTGAGTACCCATCGAATACCAGTTGAAGTGGAGGAAGACCGACGACTATACGACCGCATGGGATAGGCTCTCAGATAGGGTTAATGAATACCTCGGTGGTCTCACTTTGCTCATATCTCAAAATCCGAGCGTCCTATAGCAAAGTGACTGAGGCCGATGACCTACCGATGGCTTCTGCGGACGTTTGGTGGTGTGTGCTTACGTATATTAATCGAATCCGAGACTTTGGACTGCGTAGCGCGAGGTCGAAATTTTTTCATAAAATTTTTCCTATGCCTCGAGGTCGATTTTCGGCCATTTTTCCACATTATCTCCGGTTCACCAAACCGGCCGTGTTTGACCTACCGATGACTTCTGCGCACGTTTTGTGATGTGTGCTTACGTATATTAATCGAATCCGAGACATTGGAATGCGTAGCCCGACATTAATCGGCTTGTGGCCTGGACTGGACTTCATTGTGTCATTTGTGAGCTGCTGCTTGACCATTGTGGCACTTATAGGACCGAACCTTAATCTATAATGGGATAGTTGGCCCAAAATACAGACATATCTACGGACCAGTAGGGGCTGACACTCTAGTACAAGAAAATTAAGTACCACCCGACTATAACCCTAAAGTCACTCCTAACAAAAAATTATTTGAACCGAGCCGTTGCATCTATTAGCAGAGGTCACCGATGCTCAAATAGATTATATCACGTCGCTTTAAATCATGTGTACAAGTGTCTATAGACTTCACAGAAAGTCCGCGAAGGAATGCATGTTCTATTATGATTCAAGAGGCCATGCACACCACAACGTACACCTTCAAGCCGAGACTCCAGAACAAAACAATATCCAACCCGACAACAGTTCCATAGTCCACCCCGTCTCATTCTCACCACATGGTCGAGCATCCAACAACAACAAAGTTTCCCAACAATGATCAACTTTTCGATAAAATCCCAAAATGTTGGATCATAAGCGGTTGGTAAGGGTGACGGAGTGGCGCTGCCGAGGACGAGCTGGGGTCACATGCATATGTGCGAGCGAGTGTATGAGAACCACTCGATTCCTTACAAAACGTTGATCCCACACCTCGCTTAGAACTCGGATTATCACTCTCTGTCATCAAACGGACACTGTGGTGTCCGGCCATGTTTAACTCAGCCATACGGATGAAGCTAACGCAGCCACATGCATGAACCAAAACAGATACGCCTACATGTTAAACTCAGCTACATCCGTGGAATTTTACAGTTCGGCGGCCATGCTTAACGCAGCCACATGCATTAAACTATACAGACACGCGCACATATTGAACTCAGCCACATCCGTGGACTTTTACAGTTCGGCGGCCATGCTTAAGGCAGCCACATGCATGAACCAAAACAGATACGCCCATCTGTTAAACTCAGCCACATCCGCGGACTTTTACAGTTCGGCGGCCATACTCAAGGCAGCCACATCCATGAACATAAAAAGATACGCCCACAGGTTAAATTCAGTCACATCTATGGATCTTTACAGTTCGGCGGCCATGCTTAACGCAGCCACATGCATTAAACTATACAGACACGCCCACATGTTGAACTCAGCCACATCCGTGGACTCTTACAGTTCGGCGGCCATTCATAAGGCAGCCACATGCATGAACCAAAACAGATACGCCCACAGGTTAAATTCAGCCACATCTATGGATCTTTACAGTTCGGCGGCCATGCTTAACGCAGCCACATGCATTAAACTATACAGACACGCCCACATGTTGAACTCAGCCACATCCGTGGACTCTTACAGTTCGGCGGCCATTCATAAGGCAGCCACATGCTTGAACCAAAACAGATACGCCCATATGTTGAACTCAACCACATCCGTGGACTTTTACAGTTCGGCGGCCATTCATAAGGCAACCACATGCATGAACCAAAACAGATACGCCCATATGTTAAACTCAGCCACATCCGAGGAATTTTACAGTTCGGCGGCCATACTCAAGGCAGCCACATCCATGAACATAAAAAGATACGCCCACAGGTTAAATTCAGCCACATCTATGGATCTTTACAGTTCGGCGGCCATGCTTAACGCAGCCACATGCATTAAACTATACAGACACGCCCACATGTTGAACTCAACCACATCCGTGGACTTTTACAGTTCGGCGGCCATTCATAATGAGCCAATGCATGAACCAAAACAGATACGCCCATATGTTGAACTCAACCACATCCGTGGCCTTTACAGTTCGGCGGCCATGCATAAGGCAGCCACAGGCATGAAACTATACACATACGCGCACAAGTGAAACTCAGCCACATTTATGGACTTTTACAGTTCGGCGGCCATGCTTAACGCAGTCACATCCATGAGCATAAACAGATACGCCTACATGTTGAACTCAGCCACATCTATGGACTTATACAGTTCGGCTCCGTATATACTATACATGCATACATACCCGCCTGCACTGTAAAGATATATATGTATACGACCAACTGTTCAAGTTATCTTGGTTACTCACTACTCTAATGTAGTCAATCTGGAATTGCAATAACCAGTGACATAAATAATAAATCTGCATACTACTTACATACATACGTCATCATGTCTACGAACCCAGACCTATACCCAGCTCTCCTTTAAACGGAATGAAGAGAACGTTTTCTTATACTTTCATAATATATGTGTATCTTCATATATGTAGCCGTAGCGTGAGAGTGCCATACAAATGTCTCCCTTAAAACATTCAGAAATTTGCGTTTGACTATATATTTACATAGGCAACCCCCAGGCAAATATACGGAAGAGAACACGAGTAGACGACACATCAGGTCACGTAACAACTCACACACAACTTGAAAGTGGTGTGAAAGCTGGTATACATAATTCTTTCTCTGCAAGGGAAGTAAGCAGTGCGTTTGGAAGTGTTGCATGATATACGCAAAGGAAGAGGACAAAGTAAAGCGTTTCGTTCTCTTAATGGATGAACCCGTACTCCTCTGGTGTGCCCTTCAATTCAATCACTTACGCCTATCTGTATGAAATAATTACAGTTTTGCTTATAACTTCTATTATAAGAATCACAGAATAATGATTGCTTGTGTTATTGCGCCCCGAAACCTTAGTATCCAGAAACAAAAACAAACAAATTGCGCTCCCGTATAGCAACTTGTTTCTGGACTCTGTCTAATGTCGAACAAGCAATTTATCACCGAAGAAACAACATTGGCTGATTTGGAATACAAGTTGAGGATGATACAGCCATGCCCCATGCCGATAACATCGGCCGACGAATTCTGAGTACCCATCGAATGCCAGTTGAAGTGGAGGAAGACTGACGAGTATACGACCGCATGGGATAGGGTCTCAGCTAGGGTTAATGAATACCTCGGTGGCCAGATGTCGACGTCTTGTTACTTGCTTCAAACTTGTCAACCACGGCACTCCCGCTAGAAAGTCGTACCTCAATCCACATCTTTTTTTTTTCTCTTTATTGGGCTAACCAACAATCTTGGCCTCGTCCTAGTTTCGAAGATATTCGATTCACAGAACAACACATCTTCGAACTCAGCACATTTCGAAGGCCATAAGAGGACATATGGTTTATCATAGGACGCACCGTTCTCGAGATATTAGCTGTCGAATATTACATACAAGGCGCCAGAACCCCTACAGATGTCGATTTTTCTGCATTGAAAAAATCATGAATGTTGGCCTTACTTTGCTCATATCTCAAAAACCGTGCGTCCTATAGCAAAGTGACTGAGGCCGATATTGCAGCTTTTGACTTGATCTAGAGGATGGAATAGGAGAACGGATTTACGCCAGAGAAACAAATTTCCCTGTTCACTTTCAAAAATTGCCTAAATTTTCCAATGCCATCTAGATCAAGTCATGAGCTACAAAAAAGTATTCTGCTTTTTTCTCGTAGGACGCACCGTTCTCGAGATATAAGCTGTCGAAAATTCTATATGAGCCGCCAGAACCCCTACAGATGTCAATTTTTCTGCATTGAAAAAATCATGAAAGTTGGCCTTACTTTGCTCATATCTCAAAAGCCGTGCGTCCTATAGCAAAGTGACTGAGGCCGATATAGCTATTGACTTGTTCTAGAGGATTTAATAGGAGAACGGAAAAATATACCGTTGTAAGGGTATAATGTAAGTTAGAGGGCATGGGCCTGTGCATCCAGGGCAAAGTTGTTGACTGCTCTCAACTTGACGAGATGCCAGCAACGATCCCTGTTAAATGCACAGGTCAAGTTGACATACAGCCTCCTCGCGGCGCCCTCTGGATAGCCTTTAAGGCAACCACTTAGAGGTGAACTCATGTATGCAGCGGCCCCCTTGTCCAGGTGCTTAAACCAGGACCCGGTCTTCCAGGTTCGGGGGTTGCGCGTGGGGTTAACTTCGCCACCGTGTAAAAAATTATAGTTCAGAAACGACGAGAAGCCTCGGATATGGATGACCCTACTGCTGACGACCATGGACAACGAAATAAGGACAATGATTTTCGGTTCTGCACGTGGAATGTGAGGTCCCTGAACAGACCACGTGCAGCCGATGAACTTGCGGAAGCCCTCGAAGCTTATAAGGCAGATATCACCGCCATTCAGGAGGTGCGGTGGGATGGGCCGGGCAAAAAGGGGATGAAAAACTGCGATATTTACTTCGGCGATTGCTACAAAGAGCGAAGGCAGCGCTTATTCGGATGCGGGTTTGTTGTTCGAGGCAGACTTAGGAATGAAGTCTTAAGCCTTAAATACATAAGCGAGCGCTTCATAACAAACCGCATCAAGGCTACATTCGACAACATCAGCCTGATATGCGGCGACTTTCACGATCTCCTAGAAAGTACATACGATCAATGCCCCAGCTACGACACTAAGATCGTTCTAGGAGATTTCAACGCAAAGCTGGGCAAGGAAGACGTCTTTGCTAGAGTCATCGGGAATCACAGCCTGCACGACAACACGTCCGAGAACGGACTCAGGCTTGTGGACTTCGTAACGGGGCGAAACGTCTTTGTAGCCAGCACGCGGTTCCCTCAACTCAACATCCACAAAGGGACCTGGCGGTCTGCTGATCAATCAACCGTCAACCAGATTGATCACATTGCGATCGACGTCAGACACTCCTACAGCATTCTAGATGTCCGAACATTCCGAGGAGCCAACATCGACTCGGATCATTTCCTTGTTGTAGCCAAGGTAAGAACACGGATATCGATAGGACAACGGAGTAGAGCAAGACCAAAACAGTTTGACGTCGGAAAGCTACAATCGCAATTGACCGCTAGCAGCTTTGCCGATCGAGTCTCCCTAAAGCTCTCAGAGAGTCCAACCCTGCCAGGCGAAACAATCGACCAACAATGGAACCGTTGTCAAAAAGCCATCAGAGAAGTTGCATCTGATGTTCTGGGTTTTAAAACGCTACCCCAAAAAAACCCCTGGTTTGACAACCAGTGCAGGCAGGCACATTCAGCGAGCAAGCAGCATACAAGGCGACGCTGGACAGAAGGACGAGAGCGGTTCGTGAGCTCTACGAACTTAAAAGAAGGGAAGAGCATCGGCTTCTCAAAAAGAAAAAGAAAGAGCATGAGAAGTGCGCGATCGAGGACATGGAGAGGTGTTACGGCAGTTCGGACAGAAGCATGTCGTGACGCAGAGGGACAACTCGTAGTAGATTCGCAGTCGATACTGAGAATCTGGAAGGATCATTTCTGTTGACTGTTAAACGGCGAGGAAGACTCCAATACCGCTGTCAGGCAGAATGTTCCACTCAACGCAATTGACGATTATCGACGAGAATTCCGTCCCCCCGACCTAGACGAAGTCAAGATAGCGATATCGAGACAAAAGTCGAATAAAGCTGCTGATGCAGATGGACTGTCTGCGGAACTGTTTAAGACAGTTGGAGATGAGCTGGTAAGGCACATGCACCAACTCGGTCGGAGGAAAGCATGCCCGACGAGTGGAATCACAGTATCGTTTGCCCGATCCACAAGATCCACAAGAAAGGGGACCCATTTGACTGCGCCAACTATAGAGACATAAGTCTCCTTAACATCGCCTATAAGATCCTCTCTGCCGTTTTGTGTGAGCGCCTGAAACCATTCGTCAACAACCTGATAGGTGCTTATCAGCGCGGTTTTAGGCCGGGGAAGTCCACCATCGACCAAATCTTCACACTACGGCAGATCCTGGAAAAAGCCCAAGAAATGCAGATCGACACCCACCACCTATTCGTCGATTTCACGGCCGCATATGACAGCGTGCATAGGGACGAGCTATGCAACGCCATGTCTAGTTTTGACATTCCTGCCAAACTCGTTAGGTTGTGCAGGATGACGATGGAGAACTCTCACTGCTCCATCAAGGTCGGTAACGGACTCACCGAGACCTTCAATGTCAAAAAAGGTTTTAGACAAGGCGACGAACTGTCATGTGATTTCTTTAACATCATCCTGGAAAAGATCGTGCAAGACTCACACGCCAATACTAGAGGCAGATACAGATCTTCCAGAAGTCCGTACAACTGCTAGCATACGCGGATGACATTGACGCGATTGGCAGAACACAGCGAGCTGTCAATGAAGCGTTTGCTGCTATTGAAGCGGAGGCGGCCAAAATGGGTTTAGCGGTGAACGAGGGCAAAACGAAGTATATGCTGTCATCGAGAAAGGACGCACAACATCGACGACTTGGCCAGAACGTCACCATAGGCAGCTGTAACTTCGAGGTAGTGAAGGACTTCGTCTAGCTCGACTTGCAAGTGAACAGTACGAACAACACCAGTACTGAGATTAAACGCCGAATTACTCTTGCCAACCGCTATTTCTTTGGGCTCAAGAGGCAATTGAGTAGTAGAGTCCTCTCTCGAAGGACCAAGTTAACATTATATAACACCTTGATTATCCCTGTCTTTCTCTATGGTGCGGAAGCATGGATAATATCAAAAGCGGATGAAGAAGCAATTGGTCTTTTCGAGCGAAAAGTTCTGCGTTCAATCTTTGGTCCAGTTTGCGTTGATGGTTATTGGAGAAGAAGATTCAACCACGAACTGTACGGGCTGTACAGCGACATGAGTCTAGTCAGGCGTCTACGCATTCAACGCCTAAGATGGCTGGGCCATGTAGAGCGCATGGACAACACTCCTCCAGCCCGAAGAGTCTTCGACTCCGAGCCAGTGGGGCAACGCAACAGATGATGCCCACGGAACCGATGGCGCACCCAGGTGGAGAAGGACCTCAACCAACTTGGTGTGCGCAGTTGGATACAGCTGGCAAAATATCGTGCCGGCTGGAGAGGCTTACTGGTTGAGGTCCACTGGCCCAGGTCCACCCCGGACTGTAGCGCTACCTGAAGAAGAAGAAGATAAGGGTATCATTTTTAATGAATAAGGGACTTTAAGTTGAAAAATAATGTAAATTATCGCCTCGCCGGTGAGTGAGAGTGATGAAAACTCGCACAATGTAAATTCACGTCAAGAGCAGCAATTCAGATTGACCTTCCTTCAAAGCCGATGTAAAATTTCATATAATTTACGCCAGAGAAACAAATTTCCCTGTTCTTTTTCAAAAAATTTGCCCAAATAATAGTAATTTTGTAAATTTTCCAATGCCATCCTCTAGATCAAGTCATGAGCTACAAAAAAGTATACTGCTTTTTTCTCGTAGGACGCACCGTTCTCGAGATATAAGCTGTCGATAATTCTATATGAGCCGCCAGAACCCCTACTGTTGTCGATTTTTCTGTATTGAAAAAATCATGAATGTTGGCCTTACTTTGCTCATATCTCAAAAACCGTGCGTCCTATAGCAAAGTGACTTTTGCCGATATTGTAGCTTTTGACTTGATCTAGAGGATGGGATAGGAGAACGGAAAAATATGCCTTTATAAACGTATAATTTTTAATGAATAAGGGACTTTAAGTTGTAAAATAATGTAAATTATCGCTTCGCCGGTGAGTGAGAGTGATGAAAACTCGCACAATGTAAATTCACGTCAAGAGCAACAATTCAGATTGACCTTCCTTCAAAGCCGATGTAAAATTTCATATAATTTACGCCAGAAAAACAAATTTCGCTGTTCTTTTTCAAAAATTTGCCCAAATAACAGTAATTTTGTAAATTTTCCAATGCCATCCTCTAGATCAAGTCATGAGCTACAAAAAAGTATACTGCTTTTTTCTCGTAGGACGCACCGTTCTCAAAATATAAGCTGTCGAAAATTCTATATGAGCCACCAGAACCCCTACAGATGTCGATTTTTCTGCATTGTAAAAATCATGAATGTTGGCCTTACTTTGCTCATATCTCAAAAACCGTGCGTCCTATAGCAAAGTGACTGAGGCCGATATTGTAGCTTTTGACTTGATCTAGAGAATGGAATAGGAGAACGGAAAAATATGCCTTTATAAACGTATAATTTTTAATGAATAAGGGACTTTAAGTTGTAAAATAATGTAAATTATCGCCTCGCCGGTGAGTGAGAGTGATGAAAACTCGCACAATGTAAATTCACGTCAAGAGCAACCATTTAGATTGACCTTCCTTCAAAGCCGATGTAAAATTTCATATAATTTACGCCAGAGAAACAAATTTCCCTGTTCTTTTTCAAAAATTTGCCCAAATAGCGGCAATTTTGTAAATTTTCCAATGCCATCCTCTAGATCAAGTCATGAGCTACAAAAAAGTATACTGCTTTTTTCTCGTAGGACGCACCGTTCTCAAGATATAAGCTGTCGAAAATTCTATATGAGCCACCAGAACCCCTACAGATGTCGATTTTTCTGCATTGAAAAAATCATGAATGTTGGCCTTACTTTGCTCATATCTCAAAAACCGTGCGTCCTATAGCAAAGTGACTCAGGCCGATATGGTAGCTTTTGACTTGATCTAGAGAATGGAATAGGAGAACGGAAAAATATGCCTTTATAAACGTATAATTTTTAATGAATAAGGGACTTTAAGTTGTAAAATAATGTAAATTATCGCCTCGCCGGTGAGTGAGAGTGATGAAAACTCGCACAATGTAAATTCACGTCAAGAGCAACAATTCAGATTGACCTTCCTTCAAAGCCGGTGTAAAATTTCATATAATTTACGCCAGATAAACAAATTTCCCTGTTCTTTTTCAAAAATTTGCCCAAATAACAGTAATTTTGTAAATTTTCCAATGCCATCCTCTAGATTAAGTCATGAGCTACAAAAAAGGATACTGATTTTTTCTCGTAGGACGCACCGTTCTCAAGATATAAGCTGTCGAAAATTCTATATGAGCCACCAGAACCCCTACAGATGTCGATTTTTCTGCATTGAAAAAATCATGAATGTTGGCCTTACTTTGCTCATATCTCAAAAACCGTGCGTCCTATAGCAAAGTGACTCAGGCCGATATGGTAGCTTTTGACTTGATCTAGAGAATGGAATAGGAGAACGGAAAAATATGCCTTTATAAACGTATAATTTTTAATGAATAAGGGACTTTAAGTTGTAAAATAATGTAAATTATCGCCTCGCCGGTGAGTGAGAGTGATGAAAACTCGCACAATGTAAATTCACGTCAAGAGCAACCATTTAGATTGACCTTCCTTCAAAGCCGATGTAAAATTTCATATAATTTACGCCAGAGAAACAAATTTCCCTGTTCTTTTTCAAAAATTTGCCCAAATAGCGGCAATTTTGTAAATTTTCCAATGCCATCCTCTAGATCAAGTCATGAGCTACAAAAAAGTATACTGCTTTTTTCTCGTAGGACGCACCGTTCTCAAGATATAAGCTGTCGAAAATTCTATATGAGCCACCAGAACCCCTACAGATGTCGATTTTTCTGCATTGAAAAAATCATGAATGATGGCCTTACTTTGCTCATATCTCAAAAACCGTGCGTCCTATAGCAAAGTGACTGAGTTCGATATTGTAGCTTTTGACTTGATCTAGAGAATGGAATAGGAGAACGGAAAAATTTGCCTTTATAAAGGTATAATTTTTAATGAATAAGGGACTTTAAGTTGTAAAATAATGTAAATTATCGCCTCGCCGGTGAGTGAGAGTGATGAAAACTCGCACAATGTAAATTCACGTCAAGAGCAACAATTCAGATTGACCTTCCTTCAAAGCCGGTGTAAAATTTCATATAATTTACGCCAGAGAAACAAATTTCCCTGTTCTTTTTCAAAAATTTGCCCAAATAACAGTAATTTTGTAAATTTTCCAATGCCATCCTCTAGATCAAGTCATGAGCTACAAAAAAGTATACTGCTTTTTTCTCGTAGGACGCACCGTTCTCAAGATATAAGCTGTCGAAAATTCTATATGAGCCACCAGAACCCCTACAGATGTCGATTTTTCTGCATTGAAAAAATCATGAATGATGGCCTTACTTTGCTCATATCTCAAAAACCGTGCGTCCTATAGCAAAGTGACTGAGTTCGATATTGTAGCTTTTGACTTGATCTAGAGAATGGAATAGGAGAACGGAAAAATATGCCTTTATAAACGTATAATTTTTAATGAATAAGGGACTTTAAGTTGTAAAATAATGTAAATTATCGCCTCGCCGGTGAGTGAGAGTGATGAAAACTCGCACAATGTAAGTTCACGTCAAGAGCAACAATTCAGATTGACCTTCCTTCAAAGCCGATGTAAAATTTCATATAATTTACGCCAGAGAAACAAATTTCGCTGTTCTTTTTCAAAAATTTGCCCAAATAGCGGCAATTTTGTAAATTTTCCAAAGCCATCCTCTAGATCAAGTCATGAGCTACAAAAAAGTATACTGCTTTTTTCTCGTAGGACGCACCGTTCTCAAGATATAAGCTGTCGAAAATTCTATATGAGCCACCAGAACCCCTACAGACGTCGATTTTTCTGCATTGAAAAAATCATGAATGTTGGCCTTACTTTGCTCATATCTCAAAAACCGTGCGTCCTATAGCAAAGTGACTGGGGCCGATATTGCAGCTTTTGACTTGATCTAGAGGATGGGATAGGAGAACGGAAAAATATACCGTTATAAGGGTATAATTTTTAATGAATAATGGACTTTAAGTTGTAAAATAATGTAAATTATCGCCTCGCCGGTGAGTGAGAGTGATGAAAACTCGCACAATGTAAATTCACGTCAAGGACAGCAATTCAGATTGACCTTCCTTCAAAGCCGATGTAAAATTTCATATAATTTACGCCAGAAAAACAAATTTCGCTGTTCTTTTTCAAAAATTTGCCCAAATAACAGTAATTTTATAAATTTTCCAAAGCCATCCTCTAGATCAAGTCATGAGCTACAAAAAAGTATACTGCTTTTTTCTCGTAGGACGCACCGTTCTCAAGATATAAGCTGTCGAAAATTCTATATGAGCCACCAGAACCCCTACAGATGTCGATTTTTCTGCATTGAAAAAATCATGAATGATGACCTTACTTTGCTCATATCTCAAAAACCGTGCGTCCTATAGCAAAGTGACTGAGGCCGATATTGTAGCTTTTGACTTGATCTAGAGAATGGAATAGGAGAACGGAAAAGTATGCCTTTATAAACGTATAATTTTTAATGAATAAGGGACTTTAAGTTGTAAAATAATGTAAATTATCGCCTCGCCGGTGAGTGAGAGTGATGAAAACTCGCACAATGTAAATTCACGTCAAGAACAGCAATTCAGATTGACCTTCCTTCAAAGCCGATGTAATATTTCATATAATTTACGCCAGATAAACAAATTTCCCTGTTCTTTTTCAAAAATTTGCCCAAATAGCGGCAATTTTGTAAATTTTCCAAAGCCATCCTCTAGATCAAGTCATGAGCTACAAAAAAGTATACTGCTTTTTTCTCGTAGGACGCACCGTTCTCAAGATATAAGCTGTCGAAAATTCTATATGAGCCACCAGAACCACTACAGATGTCGATTTTTCTGCATTGAAAAAATCATGAATGTTGGCCTTACTTTGCTCATATCTCAAAAACCGTGCGTCCTATAGCAAGGTGACTCAGGCCGATATTGCAGCTTTTGACTTGATCTAGAAGATGGGATAGGAGAACGGAAAAATATACCGTTATAAGGGTATAATTTTTAATGAATAATGGACTTTAAGTTGTAAAATAATGTAAATTATCGCCTCGCCGGTGAGTGAGAGTGATGAAGACTCGCACAATGTAAATTCACGTCAAGGACAGCAATTCAGATTGACCTTCCTTCAAAGCCGATGTAAAATTTCATATAATTTACGCCAGAGAAACAAATTTCCCTGTTCTTTTTCAAAAATTTGCCCAAATAACAGTAATTTTGTAAATTTTCCAATGCCATCCTCTAGATCAAGTCATGAGCTACAAAAAAGTATACTGCTTTTTTCTCGTAGGACGCACCGTTCTCAAAATATAAGCTGTCGAAAATTCCATACGAGCCACCAGAACCGCTACAGATGTCGATTTTTCTGCATTGAAAAAATCATGAATGATGGCCTTACTTTGCTCATATCTCAAAAACCGTGCGTCCTATAGCAAAGTGACTGAGGCCGATATTGTAGCTTTTGACTTGATCTAGAGAATGGAATAGGAGAACGGAAAAGTATGCCTTTATAAACGTATAATTTTTAATGAATACGGGACTTTAAGTTGTAAAATAATGTATAATGTAAATTATCGCCTCGCCGGTGAGTGAGAGTGATGAAAACTCGCACAATGTAAATTCACGTCAAGAGCAACAATTCAGATTGACCTTCCTTCAAAGCCGATGTAAAATTTCATATAATTTACGCCAGATAAACAAATTTCCCTGTTCTTTTTCAAAAATTTGCCCAAATAGCGGCAATTTTGTAAATTTTCCAATGCCATCCTCTAGATCAAGTCATGAGCTACAAAAAAGTATACTGCTTTTTTCTCGTAGGACGCACCGTTCTCAAGATATAAGCTGTCGAAAATTCTATATGAGCCACCAGAACCCCTACAGATGTCGATTTTTCTGCATTGAAAAAATCATGAATGATGGCCTTACTTTGCTCATATCTCAAAAACCGTGCGTCCTATAGCAAAGTGACTGAGGCCGATATTGTAGCTTTTGACTTGATCTAGAGAATGGAATAGGAGAACGGAAAAATATGCCTTTATAAACGTATAATTTTTAATGAATAAGGGACTTTAAGTTGTAAAATAATGTAAATTATCGCCTCGCCGGTGAGTGAGAGTGATGAAAACTCGCACAATGTAAGTTCACGTCAAGAGCAACAATTCAGATTGACCTTCCTTCAAAGCCGATGTAAAATTTCATATAATTTACGCCAGAGAAACAAATTTCGCTGTTCTTTTTCAAAAATTTGCCCAAATAGCGGCAATTTTGTAAATTTTCCAAAGCCATCCTCTAGATCAAGTCATGAGCTACAAAAAAGTATACTGCTTTTTTCTCGTAGGACGCACCGTTCTCAAGATATAAGCTGTCGAAAATTCTATATGAGCCACCAGAACCCCTACAGACGTCGATTTTTCTGCATTGAAAAAATCATGAATGTTGGCCTTACTTTGCTCATATCTCAAAAACCGTGCGTCCTATAGCAAAGTGACTGGGGCCGATATTGCAGCTTTTGACTTGATCTAGAGGATGGGATAGGAGAACGGAAAAATATACCGTTATAAGGGTATAATTTTTAATGAATAATGGACTTTAAGTTGTAAAATAATGTAAATTATCGCCTCGCCGGTGAGTGAGAGTGATGAAAACTCGCACAATGTAAATTCACGTCAAGGACAGCAATTCAGATTGACCTTCCTTCAAAGCCGATGTAAAATTTCATATAATTTACGCCAGAAAAACAAATTTCGCTGTTCTTTTTCAAAAATTTGCCCAAATAACAGTAATTTTATAAATTTTCCAAAGCCATCCTCTAGATCAAGTCATGAGCTACAAAAAAGTATACTGCTTTTTTCTCGTAGGACGCACCGTTCTCAAGATATAAGCTGTCGAAAATTCTATATGAGCCACCAGAACCCCTACAGATGTCGATTTTTCTGCATTGAAAAAATCATGAATGATGACCTTACTTTGCTCATATCTCAAAAACCGTGCGTCCTATAGCAAAGTGACTGAGGCCGATATTGTAGCTTTTGACTTGATCTAGAGAATGGAATAGGAGAACGGAAAAGTATGCCTTTATAAACGTATAATTTTTAATGAATAAGGGACTTTAAGTTGTAAAATAATGTAAATTATCGCCTCGCCGGTGAGTGAGAGTGATGAAAACTCGCACAATGTAAATTCACGTCAAGAACAGCAATTCAGATTGACCTTCCTTCAAAGCCGATGTAAAATTTCATATAATTTACGCCAGATAAACAAATTTCCCTGTTCTTTTTCAAAAATTTGCCCAAATAGCGGCAATTTTGTAAATTTTCCAAAGCCATCCTCTAGATCAAGTCATGAGCTACAAAAAAGTATACTGCTTTTTTCTCGTAGGACGCACCGTTCTCAAGATATAAGCTGTCGAAAATTCTATATGAGCCACCAGAACCACTACAGATGTCGATTTTTCTGCATTGAAAAAATCATGAATGTTGGCCTTACTTTGCTCATATCTCAAAAACCGTGCGTCCTATAGCAAGGTGACTCAGGCCGATATTGCAGCTTTTGACTTGATCTAGAAGATGGGATAGGAGAACGGAAAAATATACCGTTATAAGGGTATAATTTTTAATGAATAATGGACTTTAAGTTGTAAAATAATGTAAATTATCGCCTCGCCGGTGAGTGAGAGTGATGAAGACTCGCACAATGTAAATTCACGTCAAGGACAGCAATTCAGATTGACCTTCCTTCAAAGCCGATGTAAAATTTCATATAATTTACGCCAGAGAAACAAATTTCCCTGTTCTTTTTCAAAAATTTGCCCAAATAGCGGCAATTTTGTAAATTTTCCAATGCCATCCTCTAGATCAAGTCATGAGCTACAAAAAAGTATACTGCTTTTTTCTCGTAGGACGCACCGTTCTCAAGATATAAGCTGTCGAAAATTCTAAATGAGCCACCAGAACCCCTACAGATGTCGATTTTTCTGCATTGAAAAAATCATGAATGATGGCCTTACTTTGCTCATATCTCAAAAACCGTGCGTCCTATAGCAAAGTCACTGAGGCCGATATTGTAGCTTTTGACTTGATCTAGAGAATGGAATAGGAGAACGGAAAAATATGCCTTTATAAACGTATAATTTTTAATGCATAAGGGACTTTAAGTTGTAAAATAATGTAAATTATCGCCTCGCCGGTGAGTGAGAGTGATGAAAACTCGCACAATGTAAGTTCACGTCAAGAGCAACAATTCAGATTGACCTTCCTTCAAAGCCGATGTAAAATTTCATATAATTTACGCCAGAGAAACAAATTTCGCTGTTCTTTTTCAAAAATTTGCCCAAATAGCGGCAATTTTGTAAATTTTCCAAAGCCATCCTCTAGATCAAGTCATGAGCTACAAAAAAGTATACTGCTTTTTTCTCGTAGGACGCACCGTTCTCAAGATATAAGCTGTCGAAAATTCTATATGAGCCACCAGAACCCCTACAGATGTCGATTTTTCTGCATTGAAAAAATCATGAATGATGACCTTACTTTGCTCATATCTCAAAAACCGTGCGTCCTATAGCAAAGTGACTGAGGCCGATATTGTAGCTTTTGACTTGATCTAGAGAATGGAATAGGAGAACGGAAAAGTATGCCTTTATAAACGTATAATTTTTAATGAATAAGGGACTTTAAGTTGTAAAATAATGTAAATTATCGCCTCGCCGGTGAGTGAGAGTGATGAAAACTCGCACAATGTAAATTCACGTCAAGAACAGCAATTCAGATTGACCTTCCTTCAAAGCCGATGTAAAATTTCATATAATTTACGCCAGATAAACAAATTTCCCTGTTCTTTTTCAAAAATTTGCCCAAATAGCGGCAATTTTGTAAATTTTCCAAAGCCATCCTCTAGATCAAGTCATGAGCTACAAAAAAGTATACTGCTTTTTTCTCGTAGGACGCACCGTTCTCAAGATATAAGTTGTCGAAAATTCTATATGAGCCACCAGAACCACTACAGATGTCGATTTTTCTGCATTGAAAAAATCATGAATGTTGGCCTTACTTTGCTCATATCTCAAAAACCGTGCGTCCTATAGCAAGGTGACTCAGGCCGATATTGCAGCTTTTGACTTGATCTAGAAGATGGGATAGGAGAACGGAAAAATATACCGTTATAAGGGTATAATTTTTAATGAATAATGGACTTTAAGTTGTAAAATAATGTAAATTATCGCCTCGCCGGTGAGTGAGAGTGATGAAGACTCGCACAATGTAAATTCACGTCAAGGACAGCAATTCAGATTGACCTTCCTTCAAAGCCGATGTAAAATTTCATATAATTTACGCCAGAGAAACAAATTTCCCTGTTCTTTTTCAAAAATTTGCCCAAATAACAGTAATTTTGTAAATTTTCCAATGCCATCCTCTAGATCAAGTCATGAGCTACAAAAAAGTATACTGCTTTTTTCTCGTAGGACGCACCGTTCTCAAAATATAAGCTGTCGAAAATTCCATACGAGCCACCAGAACCGCTACAGATGTCGATTTTTCTGCATTGAAAAAATCATGAATGATGGCCTTACTTTGCTCATATCTCAAAAACCGTGCGTCCTATAGCAAAGTGACTGAGGCCGATATTGTAGCTTTTGACTTGATCTAGAGAATGGAATAGGAGAACGGAAAAGTATGCCTTTATAAACGTATAATTTTTAATGAATACGGGACTTTAAGTTGTAAAATAATGTATAATGTAAATTATCGCCTCGCCGGTGAGTGAGAGTGATGAAAACTCGCACAATGTAAATTCACGTCAAGAGCAACAATTCAGATTGACCTTCCTTCAAAGCCGATGTAAAATTTCATATAATTTACGCCAGATAAACAAATTTCCCTGTTCTTTTTCAAAAATTTGCCCAAATAGCGGCAATTTTGTAAATTTTCCAATGCCATCCTCTAGATCAAGTCATGAGCTACAAAAAAGTATACTGCTTTTTTCTCGTAGGACGCACCGTTCTCAAGATATAAGCTGTCGAAAATTCTATATGAGCCACCAGAACCCCTACAGATGTCGATTTTTCTGCATTGAAAAAATCATGAATGATGGCCTTACTTTGCTCATATCTCAAAAACCGTGCGTCCTATAGCAAAGTGACTGAGGCCGATATTGTAGCTTTTGACTTGATCTAGAGAATGGATTAGAAGAACGGAAAAATATACCGTTATAAGGGTATACTTTTTAATGAATAAGGGACTTTAAGTTGTAAAATAATGTAAATTATCGCCTCGCCGCTGAGTGAGAGTGATGAAAACTCGCGCAATGTAAATTCACGTCAAGAGCAACAATTCAGATTGACCTTCCTTCAAAGCCGATGTAAAATTTCATATAATTTACGCCAGATAAACAAATTTCCCTGTTCTTTTTCAAAAATTTGCCCAAATAGCGGCAATTTTGTAAATTTTCCAATGCCATCCTCTAGATCAAGTCATGAGCTACAAAAAAGTATACTGCTTTTTTCTCGTAGGACGCACCGTTCTCAAGATATAAGCTGTCGAAAATTCTATATGAGCCACCAGAACCCCTACAGATGTCGATTTTTCTGCATTGAAAAAATCATGAATGATGGCCTTACTTTGCTCATATCTCAAAAACCGTGCGTCCTATAGCAAAGTGACTGAGGCCGATATTGTAGCTTTTGACTTGATCTAGAGAATGGAATAGGAGAACGGAAAAGTATGCCTTTATAAACGTATAATTTTTAATGAATAAGGGACTTTAAGTTGTAAAATAATGTAAATTATCGCCTCGCCGGTGAGTGAGAGTGATGAAAACTCGCACAATGTAAATTCACGTCAAGAGCAACAATTCAGATTGACCTTCCTTCAAAGCCGATGTAAAATTTCATATAATTTACGCCAGAGAAACAAATTTCCCTGTTCTTTTTCAAAAATTTGCCCAAATAGCGGCAATTTTGTAAATTTTCCAAAGCCATCCTCTAGATCAAGTCATGAGCTACAGAAGAGTATACTGCTTTTTTCTCGTAGGACGCACCGTTCTCAAGATATAAGCTGTCGAAAATTCTATATGAGCCACCAGAACCCCTACAGACGTCGATTTTTCTGCATTGAAAAAATCATGAATGTTGGCCTTACTTTGCTCATATCTCAAAAACCGTGCGTCCTATAGCAAAGTGACTGGGGCCGATATTGCAGCTTTTGACTTGATCTAGAGAATAAGGGACTTTAAGTTGTAAAATAATGTAAATTATCGCCTCGCCGGTGAGTGAGAGTGATGAAAACTCGCACAATGTAAATTCACGTCAAGAACAGCAATTCAGATTGACCTTCCTTCAAAGCCGATGTAAAATTTCATATAATTTACGCCAGATAAACAAATTTCCCTGTTCTTTTTCAAAAATTTGCCCAAATAGCGGCAATTTTGTAAATTTTCCAAAGCCATCCTCTAGATCAAGTCATGAGCTACAAAAAAGTATACTGCTTTTTTCTCGTAGGACGCACCGTTCTCAAGATATAAGCTGTCGAAAATTCTATATGAGCCACCAGAACCCCTACAGATGTCGATTTTTCTGCATTGAAAAAATCATGAATGTTGGCCTTACTTTGCTCATATCTCAAAAACCGTGCGTCCTATAGCAAGGTGACTCAGGCCGATATTGCAGCTTTTGACTTGATCTAGAGGATGGGATAGGAGAACGGAAAAATATACCGTTAAAAGGGTATAATTTTAAATGAATAAGGGACTTTAAGTTGTAAAATAATGTAAATTATCGCCTCGCCGGTGAGTGAGAGTGATGAAAACTCGCACAATGGAAATTCACGTCATGAGCAACAATTCAGATTGACCTTCCTTCAAATCCGATGTAAAATTTCATATAATTTACGCCAGAGAAACAAATTTCCCTGTTCTTTTTCAAAAATTTGCCCAAATAGCGGCAATTTTGTAAATTTTCCAAAGCCATCCTCTAGATCAAGTCATGAGCTACAAAAAAGTATACTGCTTTTTTCTCGTAGGACGCACCGTTCTCAAGATATAAGCTGTCGAAAATTCCATACGAGCCACCAGAACCCCTACAGATGTCGATTTTTCTGCATTGAAAAAATCATGAGTGTTGGGCTTACTTTGCTAATATCTTGCTAATATCGCAAAAACTGTGCGTCCTATAGCAAACTAACTGAGGCCGATATTGCAGCTTTTGACTTGATCTAGAGGATGGATTAGAAGAACGGAAAAATATACCGTTATAAGGGTATACTTTTTAATGAATAAGGGACTTTAAGTTGTAAAATAATGTAAATTATCGCCTCGCCGCTGAGTGAGAGTGATGAAAACTCGCGCAATGTAAATTCACGTCAAGAGCAACAATTCAGATTGACCTTCCTTCAAAGCCGATGTAAAATTTCATATAATTTACGCCAGATAAACAAATTTCCCTGTTCTTTTTCAAAAATTTGCCCAAATAGCGGCAATTTTGTAAATTTTCCAATGCCATCCTCTAGATCAAGTCATGAGCTACAAAAAAGTATACTGCTTTTTTCTCGTAGGACGCACCGTTCTCAAGATATAAGCTGTCGAAAATTCTATATGAGCCACCAGAACCCCTACAGATGTCGATTTTTCTGCATTGAAAAAATCATGAATGATGGCCTTACTTTGCTCATATCTCAAAAACCGTGCGTCCTATAGCAAAGTGACTGAGGCCGATATTGTAGCTTTTGACTTGATCTAGAGAATGGAATAGGAGAACGGAAAAGTATGCCTTTATAAACGTATAATTTTTAATGAATAAGGGACTTTAAGTTGTAAAATAATGTAAATTATCGCCTCGCCGGTGAGTGAGAGTGATGAAAACTCGCACAATGTAAATTCAAGTCAAGAGCAACAATTCAGATTGACCTTCCTTCAAAGCCGATGTAAAATTTCATATAATTTACGCCAGAGAAACAAATTTCCCTGTTATTTTTCAAAAATTTGCCCAAATAGCGGCAATCTTGTAAATTTTCCAAAGCCATCCTCTAGATCAAGTCATGAGCTACAAAAAAGTATACTGCTTTTTTCTCGTAGGACGCACCGTTCTCAAGATATAAGCTGTCGAAAATTCTATATGAGCCACCAGAACCCCTACAGATGTCGATTTTTCTGCATTGAAAAAATCATGAATGTTGGCCTTACTTTGCTCATATCTCAAAAACCGTGCGTCCTATAGCAAAGTGACTGGGGCCGATATTGCAGCTTTTGACTTGATCTAGAGAATAAGGGACTTTAAGTTGTAAAATAATGTAAATTATCGCCTCGCCGGTGAGTGAGAGTGATGAAAACTCGCACAATGTAAATTCACGTCAAGAACAGCAATTCAGATTGACCTTCCTTCAAAGCCGATGTAAAATTTCATATAATTTACGCCAGATAAACAAATTTCCCTGTTCTTTTTCAAAAATTTGCCCAAATAGCGGCAATTTTGTAAATTTTCCAAAGCCATCCTCTAGATCAAGTCATGAGCTACAAAAAAGTATACTGCTTTTTTCTCGTAGGACGCACCGTTCTCAAGATATAAGCTGTCGAAAATTCTATATGAGCCACCAGAACCCCTACAGATGTCGATTTTTCTGCATTGAAAAAATCATGAATGTTGGCCTTACTTTGCTCATATCTCAAAAACCGTGCGTCCTATAGCAAAGTGACTGGGGCCGATATTGCAGCTTTTGACTTGATCTAGAGAATAAGGGACTTTAAGTTGTAAAATAATGTAAATTATCGCCTCGCCGGTGAGTGAGAGTGATGAAAACTCGCACAATGTAAATTCACGTCAAGAACAGCAATTCAGATTGACCTTCCTTCAAAGCCGATGTAAAATTTCATATAATTTACGCCAGATAAACAAATTTCCCTGTTCTTTTTCAAAAATTTGCCCAAATAGCGGCAATTTTGTAAATTTTCCAAAGCCATCCTCTACATCAAGTCATGAGCTACAAAAAAGTATACTGCTTTTTTCTCGTAGGACGCACCGTTCTCAAGATATAAGCTGTCGAAAATTCTATATGAGCCACCAGAACCCCTACAGATGTCGATTTTTCTGCATTGAAAAAATCATGAATGTTGGCCTTACTTTGCTCATATCTCAAAAACCGTGCGTCCTATAGCAAGGTGACTCAGGCCGATATTGCAGCTTTTGACTTGATCTAGAGGATGGGATAGGAGAACGGAAAAATATACCGTTAAAAGGGTATAATTTTTAATGAATAAGGGACTTTAAGTTGTAAAATAATGTAAATTATCGCCTCGCCGGTGAGTGAGAGTGATGAAAACTCGCACAATGTAAATTCACGTCAAGAGCAACAATTCAGATTGACCTTCCTTCAAAGCCGGTGTCAAATTTCATATAATTTACGCCAGATAAACAAATTTCCCTGTTCTTTTTCAAAAATTTGCCCAAATAGCGGCAATTTTGTAAATTTTCCAATGCCATCCTCTAGATCAAGTCATGAGCTACAAAAAAGTATACTGCTTTTTTCTCGTAGGACGCACCGTACTAAAGATATAAGCTGTCGAAAATTCTATATGAGCCACCAGAACCCCTACAGATGTCGATTTTTCTGCATTGAAAAAATCATGAATGTTGGCCTTACTTTGCTCATATCTCAAAAACCGTGCGTCCTATAGCAAAGTGACTGGGGCCGATATTGCAGCTTTTGACTTGATCTAGAGGATGGATTAGAAGAACGGAAAAATATACCGTTATAAGGGTATACTTTTTAATGAATAAGGGACTTTAAGTTGTAAAATAATGTAAATTATCGCCTCGCCGCTGAGTGAGAGTGATGAAAACTCGCGCAATGTAAATTCACGTCAAGAGCAACAATTCAGATTGACCTTCCTTCAAAGCCGATGTAAAATTTCATATAATTTACGCCAGATAAACAAATTTCCCTGTTCTTTTTCAAAAATTTGCCCAAATAGCGGCAATTTTGTAAATTTTCCAATGCCATCCTCTAGATCAAGTCATGAGCTACAAAAAAGTATACTGCTTTTTTCTCGTAGGACGCACCGTTCTCAAGATATAAGCTGTCGAAAATTCTATATGAGCCACCAGAACCCCTACAGATGTCGATTTTTCTGCATTGAAAAAATCATGAATGATGGCCTTACTTTGCTCATATCTCAAAAACCGTGCGTCCTATAGCAAAGTGACTGAGGCCGATATTGTAGCTTTTGACTTGATCTAGAGAATGGAATAGGAGAACGGAAAAGTATGCCTTTATAAACGTATAATTTTTAATGAATAAGGGACTTTAAGTTGTAAAATAATGTAAATTATCGCCTCGCCGGTGAGTGAGAGTGATGAAAACTCGCACAATGTAAATTCACGTCAAGGACAGCAATTCAGATTGACCTTCCTTCAAAGCCGATGTAAAATTTCATATAATTTACGCCAGAGAAACAAATTTCCCTGTTCTTTTTCAAAAATTTGCCCAAATAGCGGCAATTTTGTAAATTTTCCAATGCCATCCTCTAGATCAAGTCATGAGCTACAAAAAAGTATACTGCTTTTTTCTCGTAGGACGCACCGTTCTCAAGATATAAGCTGTCGAAAATTCTATATGAGCCACCAGAACCCCTACAGATGTCGATTTTTCTGCATTGAAAAAATCATGAATGTTGGCCTTACTTTGCTCATATCTCAAAAACCGTGCGTCCTATAGCAAAGTGACTGGGGCCGATATTGCAGCTTTTGACTTGATCTAGAGGATGGATTAGAAGAACGGAAAAATATACCGTTATAAGGGTATACTTTTTAATGAATAAGGGACTTTAAGTTGTAAAATAATGTAAATTATCGCCTCGCCGCTGAGTGAGAGTGATGAAAACTCGCGCAATGTAAATTCACGTCAAGAGCAACAATTCAGATTGACCTTCCTTCAAAGCCGATGTAAAATTTCATATAATTTACGCCAGATAAACAAATTTCCCTGTTCTTTTTCAAAAATTTGCCCAAATAGCGGCAATTTTGTAAATTTTCCAATGCCATCCTCTAGATCAAGTCATGAGCTACAAAAAAGTATACTGCTTTTTTCTCGTAGGACGCACCGTTCTCAAGATATAAGCTGTCGAAAATTCTATATGAGCCACCAGAACCCCTACAGATGTCGATTTTTCTGCATTGAAAAAATCATGAATGATGGCCTTACTTTGCTCATATCTCAAAAACCGTGCGTCCTATAGCAAAGTGACTGAGGCCGATATTGTAGCTTTTGACTTGATCTAGAGAATGGAATAGGAGAACGGAAAAGTATGCCTTTATAAACGTATAATTTTTAATGAATAAGGGACTTTAAGTTGTAAAATAATGTAAATTATCGCCTCGCCGGTGAGTGAGAGTGATGAAAACTCGCACAATGTAAATTCACGTCAAGGACAGCAATTCAGATTGACCTTCCTTCAAAGCCGATGTAAAATTTCATATAATTTACGCCAGAGAAACAAATTTCGCTGTTCTTTTTCAAAAATTTGCCCAAATAGCGGCAATTTTGTAAATTTTCCAATGCCATCCTCTAGATCAAGTCATGAGCTACAAAAAAGTATACTGCTTTTTTCTCGTAGGACGCACCGTTCTCAAGATATAAGCTGTCGAAAATTCTATATGAGCCACCAGAACCCCTACAGATGTCGATTTTTCTGCATTGAAAAAATCATGAATGATGGCCTTACTTTGCTCATATCTCAAAAACCGTGCGTCCTATAGCAAAGTCACTGAGGCCGATATTGTAGCTTTTGACTTGATCTAGAGAATGGAATAGGAGAACGGAAAAATATGCCTTTATAAACGTATAATTTTTAATGAATAAGGGACTTTAAGTTGTAAAATAATGTAAATTATCGCCTCGCCGGTGAGTGAGAGTGATGAAAACTCGCACAATGTAAATTCACGTCATGAGCAACAATTCAGATTGACCTTCCTTCAAAGCCGATGTAAAATTTCATATAATTTACGCCAGAGAAACAAATTTCCCTGTTCTTTTTCAAAAATTTGCCCAAATAGCGGCAATTTTGTAAATTTTCCAATGCCATCCTCTAGATCAAGTCATGAGCTACAAAAAAGTATACTGCTTTTTTCTCGTAGGACGCACCGTTCTCAAGATATAAGCTGTCGAAAATTCTATATGAGCCACCAGAACCCCTACAGATGTCGATTTTTCTGCATTGAAAAAATCATGAATGTTGGCCTTACTTTGCTCATATCTCAAAAACCGTGCGTCCTATAGCAAAGTGACTGGGGCCGATATTGCAGCTTTTGACTTGATCTAGAGGATGGGATAGGAGAACGGAAAAATATACCGTTAAAAGGGTATAATTTTTAATGAATAAGGGACTTTAAGTTGTAAAATAATGTAAATTATCGCCTCGCCGGTGAGTGAGAGTGATGAAAACTCGCACAATGTAAATTCACGTCAAGAGCAACAATTCAGATTGACCTTCCTTCAAAGCCGATGTAAAATTTCATATAATTTACGCCAGATAAAAAAATTTGCCTGTTCTTTTTCAAAAATTTGCCCAAATAGCGGCAATTTTGTAAATTTTCCAATGCCATCCTCTAGATCAAGTCATGAGCTACAAAAAAGTATACTGCTTTTTTCTCGTAGGACAAACCGTTCTCGAGATATAAGCTGTCGAAAATTCCATACGAGCCACCAGAACCACTACAGATGTCGATTTTTCTGCATTGAAAAAATCATGAATGTTGGCCTTACTTTGCTCATATCTCAAAAACCGTGCGTCCTATAGCAAAGTGACTGGGGCCGATATTGCAGCTTTTGACTTGATCTAGAGGATGGGATAGGAGAACGGAAAAATATACCGTTATAAGGGTATAATTTTTAATGAATAATGGACTTTAAGTTGTAAAATAATGTAAATTATCGCCTCGCCGGTGAGTGAGAGTGATGAAAACTCGCACAATGTAAATTCACGTCAAGGACAGCAATTCAGATTGACCTTCCTTCAAAGCCGATGTAAAATTTCATATAATTTACGCCAGAGAAACAAATTTCGCTGTTCTTTTTCAAAAATTTGCCCAAATAACAGTAATTTTGTAAATTTCCCAATGCCATCCTCTAGATCAAGTCATGAGCTACAAAAAAGTATACTGCTTTTTTCTCGTAGGACAAACCGTTCTCGAGATATAAGCTGTCGAAAATTCCATACGAGCCACCAGAACCACTACAGATGTCGATTTTTCTGCATTGAAAAAATCATGAATGTTGGCCTTACTTTGCTCATATCTCAAAAACCGTGCGTCCTATAGCAAAGTGACTGGGGCCGATATTGCAGCTTTTGACTTGATCTAGAGGATGGATTAGAAGAACGGAAAAATATACCGTTATAAGGGTATACTTTTTAATGAATAAGGGACTTTAAGTTGTAAAATAATGTAAATTATCGCCTCGCCGCTGAGTGAGAGTGATGAAAACTCGCGCAATGTAAATTCACGTCAAGAGCAACAATTCAGATTGACCTTCCTTCAAAGCCGATGTAAAATTTCATATAATTTACGCCAGATAAACAAATTTCCCTGTTCTTTTTCAAAAATTTGCCCAAATAGCGGCAATTTTGTAAATTTTCCAATGCCATCCTCTAGATCAAGTCATGAGCTACAAAAAAGTATACTGCTTTTTTCTCGTAGGACGCACCGCACTAAAGATATAAGCTGTCGAAAATTCTATATGAGCCACCAGAACCCCTACAGACGTCGATTTTTCTGCATTGAAAAAATCATGAATGTTGGCCTTACTTTGCTCATATCTCAAAAACCGTGCGTCCTATAGCAAAGTGACTGGGGCCGATATTGCAGCTTTTGACTTGATCTAGAGGATGGATTAGAAGAACGGAAAAATATACCGTTATAAGGGTATACTTTTTAATGAATAAGGGACTTTAAGTTGTAAAATAATGTAAATTATCGCCTCGCCGCTGAGTGAGAGTGATGAAAACTCGCGCAATGTAAATTCACGTCAAGAGCAACAATTCAGATTGACCTTCCTTCAAAGCCGATGTAAAATTTCATATAATTTACGCCATATAAACAAATTTCCCTGTTCTTTTTCAAAAATTTGCCCAAATAGCGGCAATTTTGTAAATTTTCCAATGCCATCCTCTAGATCAAGTCATGAGCTACAAAAAAGTATATTGCTTTTTTCTCGTAGGACGCACCGTTCTCAAGATATAAGCTGTCGAAAATTCTATATGAGCCACCAGAACCCCTACAGATGTCGATTTTTCTGCATTGAAAAAATCATGAATGATGGCCTTACTTTGCTCATATCTCAAAAACCGTGCGTCCTATAGCAAAGTGACTGAGGCCGATATTGTAGCTTTTGACTTGATCTAGAGAATGGAATAGGAGAACGGAAAAGTATGCCTTTATAAACGTATAATTTTTAATGAATAAGGGACTTTAAGTTGTAAAATAATGTAAATTATCGCCTCGCTGGTGAGTGAGAGTGATGAAAACTCGCACAATGTAAATTCACGTCAAGAACAGCAATTCAGATTGACCTTCCTTCAAAGCCGATGTAAAATTTCATATAATTTACGCCAGATAAACAAATTTCCCTGTTCTTTTTCAAAAATTTGCCCAAATAGCGGCAATTTTGTAAATTTTCCAATGCCATCCTCTAGATTAAGTCATGAGCTACAAAAAAGTATACTGCTTTTTTCTCGTAGGACGCACCGTTCTCAAGATATAAGCTGTCGAAAATTCTATATGAGCCACCAGAACCCCTACAGATGTCGATTTTTCTGCATTGAAAAAATCATGAATGATGGCCTTACTTTGCTCATATCTCAAAAACCGTGCGTCCTATAGCAAAGTGACTGAGGCCGATATTGTAGCTTTTGACTTGATCTAGAGAATGGAATAGGAGAACGGAAAAGTATGCCTTTATAAACGTATAATTTTTAATGAATAAGGGACTTTAAGTTGTAAAATAATGTAAATTATCGCCTCGCCGGTGAGTGAGAGTGATGAAAACTCGCACAATGTAAATTCACGTCATGAGCAACAATTCAGATTGACCTTCCTTCAAAGCCGATGTAAAATTTCATATAATTTACGCCAGAGAAACAAATTTCCCTGTTCTTTTTCAAAAATTTGCCCAAATAACAGTAATTTTGTAAATTTTCCAATGCCATCCTCTAGATCAAGTCATGTGCTACAAAAAAGTATACTGCTTTTTTCTCGTAGGACAAACCGTTCTCGAGATATAAGCTGTCGAAAATTCCATACGAGCCACCAGAACCACTACAGATGTCGATTTTTCTGCATTGAAAAAATCATGAATGTTGGCCTTACTTTGCTCATATCTCAAAAACCGTGCGTCCTATAGCAAAGTGACTGGGGCCGATATTGCAGCTTTTGACTTGATCTAGAGGATGGATTAGAAGAACGGAAAAATATACCGTTATAAGGGTATACTTTTTAATGAATAAGGGACTTTAAGTTGTAAAATAATGTAAATTATCGCCTCGCCGCTGAGTGAGAGTGATGAAAACTCGCGCAATGTAAATTCACGTCAAGAGCAACAATTCAGATTGACCTTCCTTCAAAGCCGATGTAAAATTTCATATAATTTACGCCAGATAAACAAATTTCCCTGTTCTTTTTCAAAAATTTGCCCAAATAGCGGCAATTTTGTAAATTTTCCAATGCCATCCTCTAGATCAAGTCATGAGCTACAAAAAAGTATACTGCTTTTTTCTCGTAGGACGCACCGTACTAAAGATATAAGCTGTCGAAAATTCTATATGAGCCACCAGAACCCCTACAGACGTCGATTTTTCTGCATTGAAAAAATCATGAATGTTGGCCTTACTTTGCTCATATCTCAAAAACCGTGCGTCCTATAGCAAAGTGACTGGGGCCGATATTGCAGCTTTTGACTTGATCTAGAGGATGGATTAGAAGAACGGAAAAATATACCGTTATAAGGGTATACTTTTTAATGAATAAGGGACTTTAAGTTGTAAAATAATGTAAATTATCGCCTCGCCGCTGAGTGAGAGTGATGAAAACTCGCGCAATGTAAATTCACGTCAAGAGCAACAATTCAGATTGATCTTCCTTCAAAGCCGATGTAAAATTTCATATAATTTACGCCAGATAAACAAATTTCCCTGTTCTTTTTCAAAAATTTGCCCAAATAGCGGCAATTTTGTAAATTTTCCAATGCCATCCTCTAGATCAAGTCATGAGCTACAAAAAAGTATACTGCTTTTTTCTCGTAGGACGCACCGTTCTCAAGATATAAGCTGTCGAAAATTCTATATGAGCCACCAGAACCCCTACAGATGTCGATTTTTCTGCATTGAAAAAATCATGAATGATGGCCTTACTTTGCTCATATCTCAAAAACCGTGCGTCCTATAGCAAAGTGACTGAGGCCGATATTGTAGCTTTTGACTTGATCTAGAGAATGGAATAGGAGAACGGAAAAATATACCCTTATAATAAGGGACTTTAAGTTGTAAAATAATGTAAATTATCGCCTCGCCGGTGAGTGAGAGTGATGAAAACTCGCACAATGTAAATTCACGTCAAGAGCAACAATTCAGATTGACCTTCCTTCAAAGCCGATGTAAAATTTCATATAATTTACGCCAGAGAAACAAATTTCCCTGTTCTTTTTCAAAAATTTGCCCAAATAGCGGCAATTTTGTAAATTTTCCAATGCCATCCTCTAGATCAAGTCATGAGCTACAAAAAAGTATACTGCTTTTTTCTCGTAGGACAAACCGTTCTCGAGATATAAGCTGTCGAAAATTCCATACGAGCCACCAGAACCACTACAGATGTCGATTTTTCTGCATTGAAAAAATCATGAATGTTGGCCTTACTTTGCTCATATCTCAAAAACCGTGCGTCCTATAGCAAAGTGACTGAGGCCGATATTGTAGCTTTTGACTTGATCTAGAGAATGGAATAGGAGAACGGAAAAATATACCCTTATAATAAGGGACTTTAAGTTGTAAAATAATGTAAATTATCGCCTCGCCGGTGAGTGAGAGTGATGAAAACTCGCACAATGTAAATTCACGTCAAGAGCTACAATTCAGATTGACCTTCCTTCAAAGCCGATGTAAAATTTCATATAATTTACGCCAGATAAACAAATTTCCCTGTTCTTTTTCAAAAATTTGCCCAAATAGCGGCAATTTTGTAAATTTTCCAATGCCATCCTCTAGATCAAGTCATGAGCTACAAAAAAGTATACTGCTTTTTTCTCGTAGGACGCACCGTTCTCAAGATATAAGCTGTCGAAAATTCTATATGAGCCACCAGAACCCCTACAGATGTCGATTTTTCTGCATTGAAAAAATCATGAATGATGGCCTTACTTTGCTCATATCTCAAAAACCGTGCGTCCTATAGCAAAGTGACTGAGGCCGATATTGTAGCTTTTGACTTGATCTAGAGAATGGAATAGGAGAACGGAAAAGTATGCCTTTATAAACGTATAATTTTTAATGAATAAGGGACTTTAAGTTGTAAAATAATGTAAATTATCGCCTCGCCGGTGAGTGAGAGTGATGAAAACTCGCACAATGTAAATTCACGTCAAGAACAGCAATTCAGATTGACCTTCCTTCAAAGCCGATGTAAAATTTCATATAATTTACGCCAGATAAACAAATTTCCCTGTTCTTTTTCAAAAATTTGCCCAAATAGCGGCAATTTTGTAAATTTTCCAAAGCCATCCTCTAGATCAAGTCATGAGCTACAAAAAAGTATACTGCTTTTTTCTCGTAGGACGCACCGTTCTCAAGATATAAGCTGTCGAAAATTCTATATGAGCCACCAGAACCCCTACAGATGTCGATTTTTCTGCATTGAAAAAATCATGAATGATGGCCTTACTTTGCTCATATCTCAAAAACCGTGCGTCCTATAGCAAAGTGACTGAGGCCGATATTGTAGCTTTTGACTTGATCTAGAGAATGGATTAGAAGAACGGAAAAATATACCGTTATAAGGGTATACTTTTTAATGAATAAGGGACTTTAAGTTGTAAAATAATGTAAATTATCGCCTCGCCGCTGAGTGAGAGTGATGAAAACTCGCGCAATGTAAATTCACGTCAAGAGCAACAATTCAGATTGACCTTCCTTCAAAGCCGATGTAAAATTTCATATAATTTACGCCATATAAACAAATTTCCCTGTTCTTTTTCAAAAATTTGCCCAAATAGCGGCAATTTTGTAAATTTTCCAATGCCATCCTCTAGATCAAGTCATGAGCTACAAAAAAGTATATTGCTTTTTTCTCGTAGGACGCACCGTTCTCAAGATATAAGCTGTCGAAAATTCTATATGAGCCACCAGAACCCCTACAGATGTCGATTTTTCTGCATTGAAAAAATCATGAATGATGGCCTTACTTTGCTCATATCTCAAAAACCGTGCGTCCTATAGCAAAGTGACTGAGGCCGATATTGTAGCTTTTGACTTGATCTAGAGAATGGAATAGGAGAACGGAAAAGTATGCCTTTATAAACGTATAATTTTTAATGAATAAGGGACTTTAAGTTGTAAAATAATGTAAATTATCGCCTCGCTGGTGAGTGAGAGTGATGAAAACTCGCACAATGTAAATTCACGTCAAGAACAGCAATTCAGATTGACCTTCCTTCAAAGCCGATGTAAAATTTCATATAATTTACGCCAGATAAACAAATTTCCCTGTTCTTTTTCAAAAATTTGCCCAAATAGCGGCAATTTTGTAAATTTTCCAATGCCATCCTCTAGATTAAGTCATGAGCTACAAAAAAGTATACTGCTTTTTTCTCGTAGGACGCACCGTTCTCAAGATATAAGCTGTCGAAAATTCTATATGAGCCACCAGAACCCCTACAGATGTCGATTTTTCTGCATTGAAAAAATCATGAATGATGGCCTTACTTTGCTCATATCTCAAAAACCGTGCGTCCTATAGCAAAGTGACTGAGGCCGATATTGTAGCTTTTGACTTGATCTAGAGAATGGAATAGGAGAACGGAAAAGTATGCCTTTATAAACGTATAATTTTTAATGAATAAGGGACTTTAAGTTGTAAAATAATGTAAATTATCGCCTCGCCGGTGAGTGAGAGTGATGAAAACTCGCACAATGTAAATTCACGTCATGAGCAACAATTCAGATTGACCTTCCTTCAAAGCCGATGTAAAATTTCATATAATTTACGCCAGAGAAACAAATTTCCCTGTTCTTTTTCAAAAATTTGCCCAAATAACAGTAATTTTGTAAATTTTCCAATGCCATCCTCTAGATCAAGTCATGTGCTACAAAAAAGTATACTGCTTTTTTCTCGTAGGACAAACCGTTCTCGAGATATAAGCTGTCGAAAATTCCATACGAGCCACCAGAACCACTACAGATGTCGATTTTTCTGCATTGAAAAAATCATGAATGTTGGCCTTACTTTGCTCATATCTCAAAAACCGTGCGTCCTATAGCAAAGTGACTGGGGCCGATATTGCAGCTTTTGACTTGATCTAGAGGATGGATTAGAAGAACGGAAAAATATACCGTTATAAGGGTATACTTTTTAATGAATAAGGGACTTTAAGTTGTAAAATAATGTAAATTATCGCCTCGCCGCTGAGTGAGAGTGATGAAAACTCGCGCAATGTAAATTCACGTCAAGAGCAACAATTCAGATTGACCTTCCTTCAAAGCCGATGTAAAATTTCATATAATTTACGCCAGATAAACAAATTTCCCTGTTCTTTTTCAAAAATTTGCCCAAATAGCGGCAATTTTGTAAATTTTCCAATGCCATCCTCTAGATCAAGTCATGAGCTACAAAAAAGTATACTGCTTTTTTCTCGTAGGACGCACCGTACTAAAGATATAAGCTGTCGAAAATTCTATATGAGCCACCAGAACCCCTACAGACGTCGATTTTTCTGCATTGAAAAAATCATGAATGTTGGCCTTACTTTGCTCATATCTCAAAAACCGTGCGTCCTATAGCAAAGTGACTGGGGCCGATATTGCAGCTTTTGACTTGATCTAGAGGATGGATTAGAAGAACGGAAAAATATACCGTTATAAGGGTATACTTTTTAATGAATAAGGGACTTTAAGTTGTAAAATAATGTAAATTATCGCCTCGCCGCTGAGTGAGAGTGATGAAAACTCGCGCAATGTAAATTCACGTCAAGAGCAACAATTCAGATTGACCTTCCTTCAAAGCCGATGTAAAATTTCATATAATTTACGCCAGATAAACAAATTTCCCTGTTCTTTTTCAAAAATTTGCCCAAATAGCGGCAATTTTGTAAATTTTCCAATGCCATCCTCTAGATCAAGTCATGAGCTACAAAAAAGTATACTGCTTTTTTCTCGTAGGACGCACCGTTCTCAAGATATAAGCTGTCGAAAATTCTATATGAGCCACCAGAACCCCTACAGATGTCGATTTTTCTGCATTGAAAAAATCATGAATGATGGCCTTACTTTGCTCATATCTCAAAAACCGTGCGTCCTATAGCAAAGTGACTGAGGCCGATATTGTAGCTTTTGACTTGATCTAGAGAATGGAATAGGAGAACGGAAAAATATACCCTTATAATAAGGGACTTTAAGTTGTAAAATAATGTAAATTATCGCCTCGCCGGTGAGTGAGAGTGATGAAAACTCGCACAATGTAAATTCACGTCAAGAGCAACAATTCAGATTGACCTTCCTTCAAAGCCGATGTAAAATTTCATATAATTTACGCCAGAGAAACAAATTTCCCTGTTCTTTTTCAAAAATTTGCCCAAATAGCGGCAATTTTGTAAATTTTCCAATGCCATCCTCTAGATCAAGTCATGAGCTACAAAAAAGTATACTGCTTTTTTCTCGTAGGACAAACCGTTCTCGAGATATAAGCTGTCGAAAATTCCATACGAGCCACCAGAACCACTACAGATGTCGATTTTTCTGCATTGAAAAAATCATGAATGTTGGCCTTACTTTGCTCATATCTCAAAAACCGTGCGTCCTATAGCAAAGTGACTGAGGCCGATATTGTAGCTTTTGACTTGATCTAGAGAATGGAATAGGAGAACGGAAAAATATACCCTTATAATAAGGGACTTTAAGTTGTAAAATAATGTAAATTATCGCCTCGCCGGTGAGTGAGAGTGATGAAAACTCGCACAATGTAAATTCACGTCAAGAGCTACAATTCAGATTGACCTTCCTTCAAAGCCGATGTAAAATTTCATATAATTTACGCCAGATAAACAAATTTCCCTGTTCTTTTTCAAAAATTTGCCCAAATAGCGGCAATTTTGTAAATTTTCCAATGCCATCCTCTAGATCAAGTCATGAGCTACAAAAAAGTATACTGCTTTTTTCTCGTAGGACGCACCGTTCTCAAGATATAAGCTGTCGAAAATTCTATATGAGCCACCAGAACCCCTACAGATGTCGATTTTTCTGCATTGAAAAAATCATGAATGATGGCCTTACTTTGCTCATATCTCAAAAACCGTGCGTCCTATAGCAAAGTGACTGAGGCCGATATTGTAGCTTTTGACTTGATCTAGAGAATGGAATAGGAGAACGGAAAAATATGCCTTTATAAACGTATAATTTTTAATGAATAAGGGACTTTAAGTTGTAAAATAATGTAAATTATCGCCTCGCCGGTGAGTGAGAGTGATGAAAACTCGCACAATGTAAATTCACGTCAAGGACAGCAATTCAGATTGACCTTCCTTCAAAGCCGATGTAAAATTTCATATAATTTACGCCAGAGAAACAAATTTCGCTGTTCTTTTTCAAAAATTTGCCCAAATAGCGGCAATTTTGTAAATTTTCCAATGCCATCCTCTAGATCAAGTCATGAGCTACAAAAAAGTATACTGCTTTTTTCTCGTAGGACAAACCGTTCTCGAGATATAAGCTGTCGAAAATTCCATATGAGCCACCAGAACCACTACAGATGTCGATTTTTCTGCATTGAAAAAATCATGAATGTTGGCCTTACTTTGCTCATATCTCAAAAACCGTGCGTCCTATAGCAAAGTGACTGAGGCCGATATTGTAGCTTTTGACTTGATCTAGAGAATGGAATAGGAGAACGGAAAAATATACCCTTATAATAAGGGACTTTAAGTTGTAAAATAATGTAAATTATCGCCTCGCCGGTGAGTGAGAGTGATGAAAACTCGCACAATGTAAATTCACGTCAAGAGCAACAATTCAGATTGACCTTCCTTCAAAGCCGATGTAAAATTTCATATAATTTACGCCAGAGAAACAAATTTCCCTGTTCTTTTTCAAAAATTTGCCCAAATAGCGGCAATTTTGTAAATTTTCCAATGCCATACTCTAGATCAAGTCATGAGCTACAAAAAAGTATACTGCTTTTTTCTCGTAGGACAAACCGTTCTCGAGATATAAGCTGTCGAAAATTCCATACGAGCCACCAGAACCACTACAGATGTCGATTTTTCTGCATTGAAAAAATCATGAATGTTGGCCTTACTTTGCTCATATCTCAAAAACCGTGCGTCCTATAGCAAAGTGACTGAGGCCGATATTGTAGCTTTTGACTTGATCTAGAGAATGGAATAGGAGAACGGAAAAATATACCCTTATAATAAGGGACTTTAAGTTGTAAAATAATGTAAATTATCGCCTCGCCGGTGAGTGAGAGTGATGAAAACTCGCACAATGTAAATTCACGTCAAGAGCAACAATTCAGATTGACCTTCCTTCAAAGCCGATGTAAAATTTCATATAATTTACGCCAGAGAAACAAATTTCCATGTTCTTTTTCAAAAATTTGCCCAAATAACAGTAATTTTGTAAATTTTCCAATGCCATCCTCTAGATCAAGTCATGAGCTACAAAAAAGTATACTGCTTTTTTCTCGTAGGACGCACCGTACTAAAGATATAAGCTGTCGAAAATTCTATATGAGCCACCAGAACCCCTACAGACGTCGATTTTTCTGCATTGAAAAAATCATGAATGATGGCCTTACTTTGCTCATATCTCAAAAACCGTGCGTCCTATAGCAAAGTGACTGAGGCCGATATTGTAGCTTTTGACTTGATCTAGAGAATGGAATAGGAGAACGGAAAAGTATGCCTTTATAAACGTATAATTTTTAATGAATAAGGGACTTTAAGTTGTAAAATAATGTAAATTATCGCCTCGCCGGTGAGTGAGAGTGATGAAAACTCGCACAATGTAAATTCACGTCATGAGCAACAATTCAGATTGACCTTCCTTCAAAGCCGATGTAAAATTTCATATAATTTACGCCAGAGAAACAAATTTCCCTGTTCTTTTTCAAAAATTTGCCCAAATAGCGGCAATTTTGTAAATTTTCCAATGCCATCCTCTAGATCAAGTCATGAGCTACAAAAAAGTATACTGCTTTTTTCTCGTAGGACGCACCGTTCTCAAGATATAAGCTGTCGAAAATTCTATATGAGCCACCAGAACCCCTACAGATGTCGATTTTTCTGCATTGAAAAAATCATGAATGATGGCCTTACTTTGCTCATATCTCAAAAACCGTGCGTCCTATAGCAAAGTGACTGAGGCCGATATTGTAGCTTTTGACTTGATCTAGAGAATGGAATAGGAGAACGGAAAAATATACCCTTATAATAAGGGACTTTAAGTTGTAAAATAATGTAAATTATCGCCTCGCCGGTGAGTGAGAGTGATGAAAACTCGCACAATGTAAATTCACGTCAAGAGCAACAATTCAGATTGACCTTCCTTCAAAGCCGATGTAAAATTTCATATAATTTACGCCAGAGAAACAAATTTCCCTGTTCTTTTTCAAAAATTTGCCCAAATAGCGGCAATTTTGTAAATTTTCCAATGCCATACTCTAGATCAAGTCATGAGCTACAAAAAAGTATACTGCTTTTTTCTCGTAGGACAAACCGTTCTCGAGATATAAGCTGTCGAAAATTCCATACGAGCCACCAGAACCACTACAGATGTCGATTTTTCTGCATTGAAAAAATCATGAATGTTGGCCTTACTTTGCTCATATCTCAAAAACCGTGCGTCCTATAGCAAAGTGACTGAGGCCGATATTGTAGCTTTTGACTTGATCTAGAGAATGGAATAGGAGAACGGAAAAATATACCCTTATAATAAGGGACTTTAAGTTGTAAAATAATGTAAATTATCGCCTCGCCGGTGAGTGAGAGTGATGAAAACTCGCACAATGTAAATTCACGTCAAGAGCAACAATTCAGATTGACCTTCCTTCAAAGCCGATGTAAAATTTCATATAATTTACGCCAGAGAAACAAATTTCCATGTTCTTTTTCAAAAATTTGCCCAAATAACAGTAATTTTGTAAATTTTCCAATGCCATCCTCTAGATCAAGTCATGAGCTACAAAAAAGTATACTGCTTTTTTCTCGTAGGACGCACCGTACTAAAGATATAAGCTGTCGAAAATTCTATATGAGCCACCAGAACCCCTACAGACGTCGATTTTTCTGCATTGAAAAAATCATGAATGATGGCCTTACTTTGCTCATATCTCAAAAACCGTGCGTCCTATAGCAAAGTGACTGAGGCCGATATTGTAGCTTTTGACTTGATCTAGAAATCAAAATGGAATAGGAGGACGGAAAAGTATGCCTTTATAAACGTATAATTTTTAATGAATAAGGGACTTTAAGTTGTAAAATAATGTAAATTATCGCCTCGCCGGTGAGTGAGAGTGATGAAAACTCGCACAATGTAAATTCACGTCATGAGCAACAATTCAGATTGACCTTCCTTCAAAGCCGATGTAAAATTTCATATAATTTACGCCAGAGAAACAAATTTCCCTGTTCTTTTTCAAAAATTTGCCCAAATAGCGGCAATTTTGTAAATTTTCCAATGCCATCCTCTAGATCAAGTCATGAGCTACAAAAAAGTATACTGCTTTTTTCTCGTAGGACGCACCGTTCTCAAGATATAAGCTGTCGAAAATTCTATATGAGCCACCAGAACCCCTACAGATGTCGATTTTTCTGCATTGAAAAAATCATGAATGATGGCCTTACTTTGCTCATATCTCAAAAACCGTGCGTCCTATAGCAAAGTGACTGAGGCCGATATTGTAGCTTTTGACTTGATCTAGAGAATGGAATAGGAGAACGGAAAAGTATGCCTTTATAAACGTATAATTTTTAATGAATAAGGGACTTTAAGTTGTAAAATAATGTAAATTATCGCCTCGCCGGTGAGTGAGAGTGATGAAAACTCGCACAATGTAAATTCACGTCATGAGCAACAATTCAGATTGACCTTCCTTCAAAGCCGATGTAAAATTTCATATAATTTACGCCAGAGAAACAAATTTCCCTGTTCTTTTTCAAAAATTTGCCCAAATAGCGGCAATTTTGTAAATTTTCCAATGCCATCCTCTAGATCAAGTCATGAGCTACAAAAAAGTATACTGCTTTTTTCTCGTAGGACGCACCGTTCTCAAGATATAAGCTGTCGAAAATTCTATATGAGCCACCAGAACCCCTACAGATGTCGATTTTTCTGCATTGAAAAAATCATGAATGATGGCCTTACTTTGCTCATATCTCAAAAACCGTGCGTCCTATAGCAAAGTGACTGAGGCCGATATTGTAGCTTTTGACTTGATCTAGAGAATGGAATAGGAGAACGGAAAAGTATGCCTTTATAAACGTATAATTTTTAATGAATAAGGGACTTTAAGTTGTAAAATAATGTAAATTATCGCCTCGCCGGTGAGTGAGAGTGATGAAAACTCGCACAATGTAAATTCACGTCAAGAACAGCAATTCAGATTGACCTTCCTTCAAAGCCGATGTAAAATTTCATATAATTTACGCCAGATAAACAAATTTCCCTGTTCTTTTTCAAAAATTTGCCCAAATAGCGGCAATTTTGTAAATTTTCCAATGCCATACTCTAGATTAAGTCATGAGCTACAAAAAAGTATACTGCATTTTTCTCGTAGGACGCACCGTTCTCAAGATATAAGCTGTCGAAAATTCTATATGAGCCACCAGAACCCCTACAGATGTCGATTTTTCTGCATTGAAAAAATCATGAATGTTGGCCTTACTTTGCTCATATCTCAAAAACCGTGCGTCCTATAGCAAAGTGACTGAGGCCGATATTGTAGCTTTTGACTTGATCTAGAGAATGGAATAGGAGAACGGAAAAATATACCCTTATAATAAGGGACTTTAAGTTGTAAAATAATGTAAATTATCGCCTCGCCGGTGAGTGAGAGTGATGAAAACTCGCACAATGTAAATTCACGTCAAGAGCAACAATTCAGATTGACCTTCCTTCAAAGCCGATGTAAAATTTCATATAATTTACGCCAGAGAAACAAATTTCCATGTTCTTTTTCAAAAATTTGCCCAAATAACAGTAATTTTGTAAATTTTCCAATGCCATCCTCTAGATCAAGTCATGAGCTACAAAAAAGTATACTGCTTTTTTCTCGTAGGACGCACCGTACTAAAGATATAAGCTGTCGAAAATTCTATATGAGCCACCAGAACCCCTACAGACGTCGATTTTTCTGCATTGAAAAAATCATGAATGATGGCCTTACTTTGCTCATATCTCAAAAACCGTGCGTCCTATAGCAAAGTGACTGAGGCCGATATTGTAGCTTTTGACTTGATCTAGAGAATGGAATAGGAGAACGGAAAAGTATGCCTTTATAAACGTATAATTTTTAATGAATAAGGGACTTTAAGTTGTAAAATAATGTAAATTATCGCCTCGCCGGTGAGTGAGAGTGATGAAAACTCGCACAATGTAAATTCACGTCATGAGCAACAATTCAGATTGACCTTCCTTCAAAGCCGATGTAAAATTTCATATAATTTACGCCAGAGAAACAAATTTCCCTGTTCTTTTTCAAAAATTTGCCCAAATAGCGGCAATTTTGTAAATTTTCCAATGCCATCCTCTAGATCAAGTCATGAGCTACAAAAAAGTATACTGCTTTTTTCTCGTAGGACGCACCGTTCTCAAGATATAAGCTGTCGAAAATTCTATATGAGCCACCAGAACCCCTACAGATGTCGATTTTTCTGCATTGAAAAAATCATGAATGATGGCCTTACTTTGCTCATATCTCAAAAACCGTGCGTCCTATAGCAAAGTGACTGAGGCCGATATTGTAGCTTTTGACTTGATCTAGAGAATGGAATAGGAGAACGGAAAAGTATGCCTTTATAAACGTATAATTTTTAATGAATAAGGGACTTTAAGTTGTAAAATAATGTAAATTATCGCCTCGCCGGTGAGTGAGAGTGATGAAAACTCGCACAATGTAAATTCACGTCATGAGCAACAATTCAGATTGACCTTCCTTCAAAGCCGATGTAAAATTTCATATAATTTACGCCAGAGAAACAAATTTCCCTGTTCTTTTTCAAAAATTTGCCCAAATAGCGGCAATTTTGTAAATTTTCCAATGCCATCCTCTAGATCAAGTCATGAGCTACAAAAAAGTATACTGCTTTTTTCTCGTAGGACGCACCGTTCTCAAGATATAAGCTGTCGAAAATTCTATATGAGCCACCAGAACCCCTACAGATGTCGATTTTTCTGCATTGAAAAAATCATGAATGATGGCCTTACTTTGCTCATATCTCAAAAACCGTGCGTCCTATAGCAAAGTGACTGAGGCCGATATTGTAGCTTTTGACTTGATCTAGAGAATGGAATAGGAGAACGGAAAAGTATGCCTTTATAAACGTATAATTTTTAATGAATAAGGGACTTTAAGTTGTAAAATAATGTAAATTATCGCCTCGCCGGTGAGTGAGAGTGATGAAAACTCGCACAATGTAAATTCACGTCAAGAACAGCAATTCAGATTGACCTTCCTTCAAAGCCGATGTAAAATTTCATATAATTTACGCCAGATAAACAAATTTCCCTGTTCTTTTTCAAAAATTTGCCCAAATAGCGGCAATTTTGTAAATTTTCCAATGCCATACTCTAGATTAAGTCATGAGCTACAAAAAAGTATACTGCATTTTTCTCGTAGGACGCACCGTTCTCAAGATATAAGCTGTCGAAAATTCTATATGAGCCACCAGAACCCCTACAGATGTCGATTTTTCTGCATTGAAAAAATCATGAATGATGGCCTTACTTTGCTCATATCTCAAAAACCGTGCGTCCTATAGCAAAGTGACTGAGGCCGATATTGTAGCTTTTGACTTGATCTAGAGAATGGGATAGGAGAACGGAAAAATATACCGTTATAAGGGTATAATTTTTAATGAATAATGGACTTTAAGTTGTAAAATAATGTAAATTATCGCCTCGCCGGTGAGTGAGAGTGATGAAAACTCGCACAATGTAAATTCACGTCAAGGACAGCAATTCAGATTGACCTTCCTTCAAAGCCGATGTAAAATTTCATATAATTTATGCCAGAGAAACAAATTTCCCTGTTCTTTTTCAAAAATTTGCCCAAATAACAGTAATTTTATAAATTTTCCAATGCCATCCTCTAGATCAAGTCATGAGCTACAAAAAAGTATACTGCTTTTTTCTCGTAGGACGCACCGTTCTCAAGATATAAGCTGTCGAAAATTCCATACGAGCCACCAGAACCCCTACAGATGTCGATTTTTCTGCATTGAAAAAATCATGAGTGTTGGGCTTACTTTGCTAATATCTTGCTAATATCGCAAAAACTGTGCGTCCTATAGCAAACTAACTGAGGCCGATATTGCAGCTTTTGACTTGATCTAGACGATGGGATAGGAGAACGGAAAAATATACCGTTATAAGGGTATAATTTTTAATGAATAAGGGACTTTAAGTTGTAAAATAATGTAAATTATCGCCTCGCCGGTGAGTGAGAGTGATGAAAACTCGCACAATGTAAATTCACGTCAAGGACAGCAATTCAGATTGACCTTCCTTCAAAGCCGATGTAAAATTTCATATAATTTACGCCAGAGAAACAAATTTCGCTGTTCTTTTTCAAAAATTTGCCCAAATAACAGTAATTTTGTAAATTTTCCAATGCCATCCTCTAGATCAAGTCATGAGCTACAAAAAAGTATACTGCTTTTTTCTCGTAGGACAAACCGTTCTCGAGATATAAGCTGTCGAAAATTCCATACGAGCCACCAGAACCACTACAGATGTCGATTTTTCTGCATTGAAAAAATCATGAATGTTGGCCTTACTTTGCTCATATCTCAAAAACCGTGCGTCCTATAGCAAAGTGACTGAGTTCGATATTGCAGCTTTTGACTTGATCTAGAGGATGGATTAGAAGAACGGAAAAATATACCGTTATAAGGGTATACTTTTTAATGAATAAGGGACTTTAAGTTGTAAAATAATGTAAATTATCGCCTCGCCGCTGAGTGAGAGTGATGAAAACTCGCGCAATGTAAATTCACGTCAAGAGCAACAATTCAGATTGACCTTCCTTCAAAGCCGATGTAAAATTTCATATAATTTACGCCAGATAAACAAATTTCCCTGTTCTTTTTCTAAAATTTGCCCAAATAGCGGCAATTTTGTAAATTTTCCAATGCCATCCTCTAGATCAAGTCATGAGCTACAAAAAAGTATACTGCTTTTTTCTCGTAGGACGCACCGTTCTCAAGATATAAGCTGTCGAAAATTCTATATGAGCCACCAGAACCCCTACAGATGTCGATTTTTCTGCATTGAAAAAATCATGAATGATGGCCTTACTTTGCTCATATCTCAAAAACCGTGCGTCCTATAGCAAAGTGACTGAGGCCGATATTGTAGCTTTTGACTTGATCTAGAGAATGGAATAGGAGAACGGAAAAGTATGCCTGTATAAACGTATAATTTTTAATGAATAAGGGACTTTAAGTTGTAAAATAATGTAAATTATCGCCTCGCCGGTGAGTGAGAGTGATGAAAACTCGCACAATGTAAATTCACGTCAAGAACAGCAATTCAGATTGACCTTCCTTCAAAGCCGATGTAAAATTTCATATAATTTACGCCAGATAAACAAATTTCCCTGTTCTTTTTCAAAAATTTGCCCAAATAGCGGCAATTTTGTAAATTTTCCAAAGCCATCCTCTAGATCAAGTCATGAGCTACAAAAAAGTATACTGCTTTTTCTCGTAGGACGCACCGTACTAAAGACATAAGCTGTCGAAAATTCTATATGAGCCACCAGAACCCCTACAGACGTCGATTTTTCTGCATTGAAAAAATCATGAATGATGGCCTTACTTTGCTCATATCTCAAAAACCGTGCGTCCTATAGCAAAGTGACTGAGGCCGATATTGTAGCTTTTGACTTGATCTAGAGAATGGAATAGGAGAACGGAAAAGTATGCCTTTATAAACGTATAATTTTTAATGAATAAGGGACTTTAAGTTGTAAAATAATGTAAGTTATCGCCTCGCCGGTGAGTGAGAGTGATGAAAACTCGCACAATGTAAATTCACGTCATGAGCAACAATTCAGATTGACCTTCCTTCAAAGCCGATGTAAAATTTCATATAATTTACGCCAGAGAAACAAATTTCCCTGTTCTTTTTCAAAAATTTGCCCAAATAGCGGCAATTTTGTAAATTTTCCAATGCCATCCTCTAGACCAAGTCATGAGCTACAAAAAAGTATACTGCTTTTTTCTCGTAGGACGCACCGTTCTCAAGATATAAGCTGTCGAAAATTCTATATGAGCCACCAGAACCCCTACAGATGTCGATTTTTCTGCATTGAAAAAATCATGAATGATGGCCTTACTTTGCTCATATCTCAAAAACCGTGCGTCCTATAGCAAAGTGACTGAGGCCGATATTGTAGCTTTTGACTTGATCTAGAGAATGGAATAGGAGAACGGAAAAGTATGCCTTTATAAACGTATAATTTTTAATGAATAAGGGACTTTAAGTTGTAAAATAATGTAAATTATCGCCTCGCCGGTGAGTGAGAGTGATGAAAACTCGCACAATGTAAATTCACGTCAAGAACAGCAATTCAGATTGACCTTCCTTCAAAGCCGATGTAAAATTTCATATAATTTACGCCAGATAAACAAATTTCCCTGTTCTTTTTCAAAAATTTGCCCAAATAGCGGCAATTTTGTAAATTTTCCAATGCCATCCTCTTTGGACTGCGTAGCGCGAGGTCGAAATTTTTTCATAAAATTTTTCCTATGCCTCGAGGTCGATTTTCGACCGTTTTTCCACATCATCTCCCGACTGCCAAACCGGCCGTGTTAGGCCTACCGATGACTTCTGCGCACGTTTTGTGATGTGCTCTTACGTATATTAATCGAATCCGAGACTTTGGACTGCGTAACGCGAGGTCGAAATTTTTTCATAAAATTTTTCCTATGCCTCGAGGTCGATTTTCGACCGTTTTTCCACATCATCTCCCGACTGCCAAACCGGCCGTGTTAGGCCTACCGATGACTTCTGCGCACGTTTTGTGATGTGCTCTTACGTATATTAATCGAATCCGAGACTTTGGACTGCGTAGCGCGAGGTCGAAATTTTTTCATAAAATTTTTCCTATGCCTCGAGGTCGATTTTCGACCGTTTTTCCACATCATCTCCCGACTGCCAAACCGGCCGTGTTAGGCCTACCGATGACTTCTGCGCACGTTTTGTGATGTGCTCTTACGTATATTAATCGAATCCGAGACTTTGGACTGCGTAACGCGAGGTCGAAATTTTTTCATAAAATTTTTCCTATGCCTCGAGGTCGATTTTCGACCGTTTTTCCACATCATCTCCCGACTGCCAAACCTGCCGTGTTAGGCCTAGCGATGACTTCTGTGCACGTTTTGTGATGTGCTCTTGCGTATATTAATCGAATCCGAGACTTTGGACTGCGGAACGCGAGGTCGAAATTTTTTCATTAAATTTTTCCTATGCCTCGAGGTCGATTTTCGACCGTTTTTCCACATCATCTCCCGACTGCCAAACCGGCCGTGTTAGGCCTACCGATGACTTCTGCGCACGTTTTGTGATGTGCTCTTACGTATATTAATCGAATCCGAGACTTTGGACTGCGTAGCGCGAGGTCGAAATTTTTTCATTAAATTTTTCCTATGCCTCGAGGTCGATTTCGACCGTTTTTCCACATCATCTCCCGACTGCCAAACCGGCCGTGTTAGGCCTAGCGATGACTTCTGCGCACGTTTTGTGATGTGCTCTTACGTATATTAATCGAGTCCGAGACTTTGGACTGCGTAGCGCGAGGTCGAAATTTTTTCATAAAATTTTTCCTATGCCTCGAGGTCGATTTTCGACCGTTTTTCCACATCATCTCCCGACTGCCAAACCGGCCGTGTTAGGCCTAGCGATGACTTCTGCGCACGTTTGCGTGATGTGCTCTTACGTATATTAATCGAATCCGAGACTTTGGACTGCGTAGCGCGAGGTCGAAATTTTTTCATAAAATTTTTCCTATGCCTCGAGGTCGATTTCGACCGTTTTTCCACATCATCTCCCGACTGCCAAACCGGCCGTGTTAGGCCTAGCGATGACTTCTGCGCACGTTTTGTGATGTGCTCTTACGTATATTAATCGAATCCGAGACTTTGGACTGCGTAGCGCGAGGTCGAAATTTTTTCATAAAATTTTTCCTATGCCTCGAGGTCGATTTTCGACCGTTTTTCCACATCATCTCCCGACTGCCAAACCGGCCGTGTTAGGCCTACCGATGACTTCTGCGCACGTTTTGTGATGTGCTCTTACGTATATTAATCGAATCCGAGACTTTGGACTGCGTAGCGCGAGGTCGAAATTTTTTCATAAAATTTTTCCTATGCCTCGAGGTCGATTTTCGACCGTTTTTCCACATCATCTCCCGACTGCCAAACCGGCCGTGTTAGGCCTACCGATGACTTCTGCGCACGTTTTGTGATGTGCTCTTACGTATATTAATCGAATCCGAGACTTTGGACTGCGTAGCGCGAGGTCGAAATTTTTTCATAAAATTTTTCCTATGCCTCGAGGTCGATTTTCGACCGTTTTTCCACATCATCTCCCGACTGCCAAACCAGCCGTGTTAGGCCTACCGATGACTTCTGCGCACGTTTTGTGATGTGCTCTTACGTATATTAATCGAATCCGAGACTTTGGACTGCGTAGCGCGAGGTCGAAATTTTTTCATAAAATTTTTCCTATGCCTCGAGGTCGATTTTAGACCGTTTTTCCACATCATCTCCCGACTGCCAAACCTGCCGTGTTAGGCCTACCGATGACTTCTGCGCACGTTTTGTGATGTGCTCTTACGTATATTAATCGAATCCGAGACTTTGGACTGCGTAGCGCGAGGTCGAAATTTTTTCATAAAATTTTTCCTATGCCTCGAGGTCGATTTTCGACCGTTTTTCCACATCATCTCCCGACTGCCAAACCGGCCGTGTTAGGCCTACCGATGACTTCTGCGCACGTTTTGTGATGTGCTCTTACGTATATTAATCGAATCCGAGACTTTGGACTGCGTAGCGCGAGGTCGAAATTTTTTCATAAAATTTTTCCTATGCCTCGAGGTCGATTTTCGACCGTTTTTCCACATCATCTCCCGACTGCCAAACCGGCCGTGTTAGGCCTAGCGATGACTTCTGCGCACGTTTTGTGATGTGCTCTTACGTATATTAATCGAATCCGAGACTTTGGACTGCGTAACGCGAGGTCGAAATTTTTTCATAAAATTTTTCCTATGCCTCGAGGTCGATTTTCGACCGTTTTTCCACATCATCTCCCGACTGCCAAACCGGCCGTGTTAGGCCTAGCGATGACTTCTGCGCACGTTTTGTGATGTGCTCTTACGTATATTAATCGAATCCGAGACTTTGGACTGCGTAACGCGAGGTCGAAATTTTTTCATTAAATTTTTCCTATGCCTCGAGGTCGATTTTCGACCGTTTTTCCACATCATCTCCCGACTGCCAAACCTGCCGTGTTGGCCTACCGATGACTTCTGCGCACGTTTTGTGATGTGCTCTTGCGTATATTAATCGAATCCGAGACTTTGGACTGCGTAGCGCGAGGTCGAAGTTTTTCATAAAATTTTTCCTATGCCTCGAGGTCGATTTTAGACCGTTTTTCCACATCATCTCCCGACTGCCAAACCTGCCGTGTTAGGCCTACCGATGACTTCTGCGCACGTTTTGTGATGTGCTCTTACGTATATTAATCGAATCCGAGACTTTGGACTGCGTAACGCGAGGTCGAAATTTTTTCATAAAATTTTTCCTATGCCTCGAGGTCGATTTTCGACCGTTTTTCCACATCATCTCCCGACTGCCAAACCTGCCGTGTTAGGCCTACCGATGACTTCTGCGCACGTTTTGTGATGTGCTCTTACGTATATTAATCGAATCCGAGACTTTGGACTGCGTAGCGCGAGGTCGAAATTTTTTCATAAAATTTTTCCTATGCCTCGAGGTCGATTTTCGACCGTTTTTCCACATCATCTCCCGACTGCCAAACCGGCCGTGTTAGGCCTACCGATGACTTCTGCGCACGTTTTGTGATGTGCTCTTACGTATATTAATCGAATCCGAGACTTTGGACTGCGTAACGCGAGGTCGAAATTTTTTCATAAAATTTTTCCTATGCCTCGAGGTCGATTTTCGACCGTTTTTCCACATCATCTCCCGACTGCCAAACCGGCCGTGTTAGGCCTAGCGATGACTTCTGCGCACGTTTTGTGATGTGCTCTTACGTATATTAATCGAATCCGAGACTTTGGACTGCGTAGCGCGAGGTCGAAATTTTTTCATTAAATTTTTCCTATGCCTCGAGGTCGATTTTCGACCGTTTTTCCACATCATCTCCCGACTGCCAAACCGGCCGTGTTAGGCCTACCGATGACTTCTGCGCACGTTTTGTGATGTGCTCTTGCGTATATTAATCGAATCCGAGACTTTGGACTGCGTAACGCGAGGTCGAAATTTTTTCATTAAATTTTTCCTATGCCTCGAGGTCGATTTTCGACCGTTTTTCCACATCATCTCCCGACTGCCAAACCGGCCGTGTTAGGCCTACCGATGACTTCTGCGCACGTTTTGTGATGTGCTCTTGCGTATATTAATCGAATCCGAGACTTTGGACTGCGTAACGCGAGGTCGAAATTTTTTCATAAAATTTTTCCTATGCCTCGAGGTCGATTTTCGACCGTTTCTCCACATCATCTCCCGACTGCCAAACCTGCCGTGTTAGGCCTAGCGATGACTTCTGCGCACGTTTTGTGATGTGCTCTTACGTATATTAATCGAATCCGAGACTTTGGACTGCGTAGCGCGAGGTCGAAATTTTTTCATAAAATTTTTCCTATGCCTCGAGGTCGATTTTCGACCGTTTTTCCACATCATCTCCCGACTGCCAAACCTGCCGTGTTAGGCCTACCGATGACTTCTGTGCACGTTTTGTGATGTGCTCTTACGTATATTAATCGAATCCGAGACTTTGGACTGCGTAGCGCGAGGTCGAAATTTTTTCATAAAATTTTTCCTATGCCTCGAGGTCGATTTTCGACCGTTTTTCCACATCATCTCCCGACTGCCAAACCGGCCGTGTTAGGCCTAGCGATGACTTCTGCGCACGTTTTGTGATGTGCTCTTACGTATATTAATCGAATCCGAGACTTTGGACTGCGTAGCGCGAGGTCGAAATTTTTTCATTAAATTTTTCCTATGCCTCGAGGTCGATTTTCGACCGTTTTTCCACATCATCTCCCGACTGCCAAACCGGCCGTGTTAGGCCTACCGATGACTTCTGCGCACGTTTTGTGATGTGCTCTTACGTATATTAATCGAATCCGAGACTTTGGACTGCGTAGCGCGAGGTCGAAATTTTTTCATTAAATTTTTCCTATGCCTCGAGGTCAATTTTCGACCGTTTTTCCACATCATCTCCCGACTGCCAAACCTGCCGTGTTAGGCCTACCGATGACTTCTGCGCACGTTTTGTGATGTGCTCTTGCGTATATTAATCGAATCCGAGACTTTGGACTGCGTAGCGCGAGGTCGAAGTTTTTCATAAAATTTTTCCTATGCCTCGAGGTCGATTTTCGACCGGTTTTCCACATCATCTCCCGACTGCCAAACCGGCCGTGTTAGGCCTAGCGATGACTTCTGCGCACGTTTTGTGATGTGCTCTTGCGTATATTAATCGAATCCGAGACTTTGGACTGCGTAGCGCGAGGTCGAAATTTTTTCATAAAATTTTTCCTATGCCTCGAGGTCGATTTTCGACCGTTTTTCCACATCATCTCCCGACTGCCAAACCGGCCGTGTTAGGCCTACCGATGACTTCTGCGCACGTTTTGTGATGTGCTCTTACGTATATTAATCGAATCCGAGACTTTGGACTGCGTAACGCGAGGTCGAAATTTTTTCATAAAATTTTTCCTATGCCTCGAGGTCGATTTTCGACCGTTTTTCCACATCATCTCCCGACTGCCAAACCGGCCGTGTTAGGCCTACCGATGACTTCTGCGCACGTTTTGTGATGTGCTCTTACGTATATTAATCGAATCCGAGACTTTGGACTGCGTAGCGCGAGGTCGAAATTTTTTCATAAAATTTTTCCTATGCCTCGAGGTCGATTTTCGACCGTTTTTCCACATCATCTCCCGACTGCCAAACCGGCCGTGTTAGGCCTACCGATGACTTCTGCGCACGTTTTGTGATGTGCTCTTACGTATATTAATCGAATCCGAGACTTTGGACTGCGTAACGCGAGGTCGAAATTTTTTCATAAAATTTTTCCTATGCCTCGAGGTCGATTTTCGACCGTTTTTCCACATCATCTCCCGACTGCCAAACCTGCCGTGTTAGGCCTAGCGATGACTTCTGCGCACGTTTTGTGATGTGCTCTTGCGTATATTAATCGAATCCGAGACTTTGGACTGCGTAACGCGAGGTCGAAATTTTTTCATTAAATTTTTCCTAGCCTCGAGGTCGATTTTCGACCGTTTTTCCACATCATCTCCCGACTGCCAAACCGGCCGTGTTAGGCCTACCGATGACTTCTGCGCACGTTTTGTGATGTGCTCTTACGTATATTAATCGAATCCGAGACTTTGGACTGCGTAGCGCGAGGTCGAAATTTTTTCATTAAATTTTTCCTATGCCTCGAGGTCGATTTCGACCGTTTTTCCACATCATCTCCCGACTGCCAAACCGGCCGTGTTAGGCCTAGCGATGACTTCTGCGCACGTTTTGTGATGTGCTCTTACGTATATTAATCGAATCCGAGACTTTGGACTGCGTAGCGCGAGGTCGAAATTTTTTCATAAAATTTTTCCTATGCCTCGAGGTCGATTTTCGACCGTTTTTCCACATCATCTCCCGACTGCCAAACCGGCCGTGTTAGGCCTACCGATGACTTCTGCGCACGTTTTGTGATGTGCTCTTACGTATATTAATCGAATCCGAGACTTTGGACTGCGTAGCGCGAGGTCGAAATTTTTTCATAAAATTTTTCCTATGCCTCGAGGTCGATTTTCGACCGTTTTTCCACATCATCTCCCGACTGCCATACCGGCCGTGTTAGGCCTACCGATGACTTCTGCGCACGTTTTGTGATGTGCTCTTACGTATATTAATCGAATCCGAGACTTTGGACTGCGTAGCGCGAGGTCGAAATTTTTTCATAAAATTTTTCCTATGCCTCGAGGTCGATTTTCGACCGTTTTTCCACATCATCTCCCGACTGCCAAACCAGCCGTGTTAGGCCTACCGATGACTTCTGCGCACGTTTTGTGATGTGCTCTTACGTATATTAATCGAATCCGAGACTTTGGACTGCGTAGCGCGAGGTCGAAATTTTTTCATAAAATTTTTCCTATGCCTCGAGGTCGATTTTAGACCGTTTTTCCACATCATCTTCCGACTGCCAAACCTGCCGTGTTAGGCCTACCGATGACTTCTGCGCACGTTTTGTGATGTGCTCTTACGTATATTAATCGAATCCGAGACTTTGGACTGCGTAGCGCGAGGTCGAAATTTTTTCATAAAATTTTTCCTATGCCTCGAGGTCGATTTTCGACCGTTTTTCCACATCATCTCCCGACTGCCAAACCGGCCGTGTTAGGCCTACCACTTCTGCGCACGTTTTGTGATGTGCTCTTACGTATATTAATCGAATCCGAGACTTTGGACTGCGTAGCGCGAGGTCGAAATTTTTTCATAAAATTTTTCCTATGCCTCGAGGTCGATTTTCGACCGTTTTTCCACATCATCTCCCGACTGCCAAACCGGCCGTGTTAGGCCTAGCGATGACTTCTGCGCACGTTTTGTGATGTGCTCTTACGTATATTAATCGAATCCGAGACTTTGGACTGCGTAGCGCGAGGTCGAAATTTTTTCATAAAATTTTTCCTATGCCTCGAGGTCGATTTTCGACCGTTTTTCCACATCATCTCCCGACTGCCAAACCGGCCGTGTTAGGCCTAGCGATGACTTCTGCGCACGTTTTGTGATGTACTCTTACGTATATTAATCGAATCCGAGACTTTGGACTGCGTAGCGCGAGGTCGAAGTTTTTCATAAAATTTTTTCCTATGCCTCGAGGTCGATTTTAGACCGTTTTTCCACATCATCTCCCGACTGCCAAACCTGCCGTTATAGGCCTACCGATGACTTCTGCGCACGTTTTGTGATGTGCTCTTGCGTATATTAATCGAATCCGAGACTTTGGACTGCGTAACGCGAGGTCGAAATTTTTTCATAAAATTTTTCCTATGCCTCGAGGTCGATTTTCGATCGTTTTTCCACATCATCTCCCGACTGCCAAACCGGCCGTGTTAGGCCTAGCGATGACTTCTGCGCACGTTTTGTGATGTGCTCTTGCGTATATTAATCGAATCCGAGACTTTGGACTGCGTAGCGCGAGGTCGAAGTTTTTCATAAAATTTTTCCTATGCCTCGAGGTCGATTTTCGACCGTTTTTCCACATCATCTCCCGACTGCCAAACCGGCCGTGTTAGGCCTACCGATGACTTCTGCGCACGTTTTGTGATGTGCTCTTACGTATATTAATCGAATCCGAGACTTTGGACTGCGTAGCGCGAGGTCGAAATTTTTTCATAAGATTTTTCCTATGCCTCGAGGTCGATTTTCGACCGTTTTTCCACATCATCTCCCGACTGCCAAACCGGCCGTGTTAGGCCTAGCGATGACTTCTGCGCACGTTTTGTGATGTGCTCTTACGTATATTAATCGAATCCGAGACTTTGGACTGCGTAACGCGAGGTCGAAATTTTTTCATACAATTTTTCCTATGCCTCGAGGTCGATTTTCGACCGTTTTTCCACATCATCTCCCGACTGCCAAACCGGCCGTGTTAGGCCTAGCGATGACTTCTGCGCACGTTTTGTGATGTGCTCTTACGTATATTAATCGAATCCGAGACTTTGGACTGCGTAGCGCGAGGTCGAAATTTTTTCATTAAATTTTTCCTATGCCTCGAGGTCGATTTTCGACCGTTTTTCCACATCATCTCCCGACTGCCAAACCGGCCGTGTTAGGCCTACCGATGACTTCTGCGCACGTTTTGTGATGTGCTCTTGCGTATATTAATCGAATCCGAGACTTTGGACTGCGTAGCGCGAGGTCGAAATTTTTTCATAAAATTTTTCCTATGCCTCGAGGTCGATTTTCGACCGTTTTTCCACATCATCTCCCGACTGCCAAACCGGCCGTGTTAGGCCTAGCGATGACTTCTGCGCACGTTTTGTGATGTGCTCTTACGTATATTAATCGAATCCGAGACTTTGGACTGCGTAGCGCGAGGTCGAAGTTTTTCATAAAATTTTTCCTATGCCTCGAGGTCGATTTTAGACCGTTTTTCCACATCATCTCCCGACTGCCAAACCGGCCGTGTTAGGCCTAGCGATGACTTCTGCGCACGTTTTGTGATGTGCTCTTACGTATATTAATCGAATCCGAGACTTTGGACTGCGTAACGCGAGGTCGAAATTTTTTCATAAAATTTTTCCTATGCCTCGAGGTCGATTTTCGACCGTTTTTCCACATCATCTCCCGACTGCCAAACCGGCCGTGTTAGGCCTACCGATGACTTCTGCGCACGTTTTGTGATGTGCTCTTACGTATATTAATCGAATCCGAGACTTTGGACTGCGTAGCGCGAGGTCGAAATTTTTTCATAAAATTTTTCCTATGCCTCGAGGTCGATTTTAGACCGTTTTTCCACATCATCTCCCGACTGCCAAACCTGCCGTGTTAGGCCTACCGATGACTTCTGCGCACGTTTTGTGATGTGCTCTTACGTATATTAATCGAATCCGAGACTTTGGACTGCGTAGCGCGAGGTCGAAATTTTTTCATAAACTTTTTCCTATGCCTCGAGGTCGATTTTCGACCGTTTTTCCACATCATCTCCCGACTGCCAAACCGGCCGTGTTAGGCCTACCGATGACTTCTGCGCACGTTTTGTGATGTGCTCTTACGTATATTAATCGAATCCGAGACTTTGGACTGCGTAGCGCGAGGTCGAAATTTTTTCATAAAATTTTTCCTATGCCTCGAGGTCGATTTTAGACCGTTTTTCCACATCATCTCCCGACTGCCAAACCTGCCGTGTTAGGCCTACCGATGACTTCTGCGCACGTTTTGTGATGTGCTCTTACGTATATTAATCGAATCCGAGACTTTGGACTGCGTAGCGCGAGGTCGAAATTTTTTCATAAACTTTTTCCTATGCCTCGAGGTCGATTTTCGACCGTTTTTCCACATCATCTCCCGACTGCCAAACCGGCCGTGTTAGGCCTACCGATGACTTCTGCGCACGTTTTGTGATGTGCTCTTACGTATATTAATCGAATCCGAGACTTTGGACTGCGTAGCGCGAGGTCGAAGTTTTTTCATAAAATTTTTCCTATGCCTCGAGGTCGATTTTAGACCGTTTTTCCACATCATCTCCCGACTGCCAAACCTTCCGTGTTAGGCCTACCGATGACTTCTGCGCACGTTTTGTGATGTGCTCTTACGTATATTAATCGAATCCGAGACTTTGGACTGCGTAGCGCGAGGTCGAAATTTTTTCATAAAATTTTTCCTATGCCTCGAGGTCGATTTTCGACCGTTTTTCCACATCATCTCCCGACTGCCAAACCGGCCGTGTTAGGCCTAGCGATGACTTCTGCGCACGTTTTGTGATGTGCTCTTGCGTATATTAATCGAATTCGAGACTTTGGACAGCGTAGCGCGAGGTCGAAATTTTTTCATAAAATTTTTCCTATGCCTCGAGGTCGATTTTCGACCGTTTTTCCACATCATCTCCCGACTGCCAAACCGGCCGTGTTAGGCCTACCGATGACTTCTGCGCACGTTTTGTGATGTGCTCTTACGTATATTAATCGAATCCGAGACTTTGGACTGCGTAGCGCGAGGTCGAAATTTTTTCATAAAATTTTTCCTATGCCTCGAGGTCGATTTTCGACCGTTTTTCCACATCATCTCCCGACTGCCAAACCGGCCGTGTTAGGCCTACCGATGACTTCTGCGCACGTTTTGTGATGTGCTCTTACGTATATTAATCGAATCCGAGACTTTGGACTGCGTAGCGCGAGGTCGAAATTTTTTCATAAAATTTTTCCTATGCCTCGAGGTCGATTTTCGACTGTTTTTCCACATCATCTCCCGACTGCCAAACCGGCCGTGTTAGGCCTACCGATGACTTCTGCGCACGTTTTGTGATGTGCTCTTGCGTATATTAATCGAATCCGAGACTTTGGACTGCGTAGCGCGAGGTCGAAATTTTTTCATAAAATTTTTCCTATGCCTCGAGGTCGATTTTCGACCGTTTTTCCACATCATCTCCCGACTGCCAAACCGGCCGTGTTAGGCCTACCGATGACTTCTGCGCACGTTTTGTGATGTGCTCTTACGTATATTAATCGAATCCGAGACTTTGGACTGCGTAACGCGAGGTCGAAATTTTTTCATAAAATTTTTCCTATGCCTCGAGGTCGATTTTCGACCGTTTTTCCACATCATCTCCCGACTGCCAAACCGGCCGTGTTAGGCCTACCGATGACTTCTGCGCACGTTTTGTGATGTGCTCTTACGTATATTAATCGAATCCGAGACTTTGGACTGCGTAGCGCGAGGTCGAAATTTTTTCATAAAATTTTTCCTATGCCTCGAGGTCGATTTTCGACCGTTTTTCCACATCATCTCCCGACTGCCAAACCGGCCGTGTTAGGCCTAGCGATGACTTCTACGCACGTTTTGTGATGTGCTCTTACGTATATTAATCGAATCCGAGACTTTGGACTGCGTAGCGCGAGGTCGAAATTTTTTCATAAAATTTTTCCTATGCCTCGAGGTCGATTTTCGACCGTTTTTCCACATCATCTCCCGACTGCCAAACCGGCCGTGTTAGGCCTACCGATGACTTCTGCGAACGTTTTGTGATGTGCTCTTACGTATATTAATCGAATCCGAGACTTTGGACTGCGTAGCGCGAGGTCGAAATTTTTTCATAAAATTTTTCCTATGCCTCGAGGTCGATTTTCGACCGTTTTTCCACATCATCTCCCGACTGCCAAACCGGCCGTGTTAGGCCTAGCGATGACTTCTGCGCACGTTTTGTGATGTGCTCTTGCGTATATTAATCGAATCCGAGACTTTGGACTGCGTAACGCGAGGTCGAAATTTTTTCATAAAATTTTTCCTATGCCTCGAGGTCGATTTTCGACCGCTTTTCCACATCATCTCCCGACTGCCAAACCGGCCGTGTTAGGCCTAGCGATGACTTCTGCGCACGTTTTGTGATGTGCTCTTGCGTATATTAATCGAATCCGAGACTTTGGACTGCGTAGCGCGAGGTCGAAGTTTTTCATAAAATTTTTCCTATGCCTCGAGGTCGATTTTAGACCGTTTTTCCACATCATCTCCCGACTGCCAAACCTGCCGTGTTAGGCCTACCGATGACTTCTGCGCACGTTTTGTGATGTGCTCTTACGTATATTAATCGAATCCGAGACTTTGGACTGCGTAGCGCGAGGTCGAAATTTTTTCATAAAATTTTTCCTATGCCTCGAGGTCGATTTTCGACCGTTTTTCCAAATCATCTCCCGACTGCCAAACCGGCCGTGTTAGGCCTACCGATGACTTCTGCGCACGTTTTGTGATGTGCTCTTACGTATATTAATCGAATCCGAGACTTTGGACTGCGTAGCGCGAGGTCGAAATTTTTTCATAAAATTTTTCCTATGCCTCGAGGTCGATTTTCGACCGTTTTTCCACATCATCTCCCGACTGCCAAACCGGCCGTGTTAGGCCTAGCGATGACTTCTGCGCACGTTTTGTGATGTGCTCTTGCGTATATTAATCGAATCCGAGACTTTGGACTGCGTAGCGCGAGGTCGAAATTTTTTCATAAATTTTTTCCTATGCCTCGAGGTCGATTTTCGACCGTTTTTCCACATCATCTCCCGACTGCCAAACCGGCCGTGTTAGGCCTAGCGATGACTTCTGCGCACGTTTTGTGATGTGCTCTTACGTATATTAATCGAATCCGAGACTTTGGACTGCGTAGCGCGAGGTCGAAATTTTTTCATAAAATTTTTCCTATGCCTCGAGGTCGATTTTCGACCGTTTTTCCACATCATCTCCCGACTGCCAAACCGGCCGTGTTAGGCCTAGCGATGACTTCTGCGCACGTTTTGTGATGTGCTCTTGCGTATATTAATCGAATCCGAGACTTTGGACTGCGTAGCGCGAGGTCGAAGTTTTTCATAAAATTTTTCCTATGCCTCGAGGTCGATTTTAGACCGTTTTTCCACATCATCTCCCGACTGCCAAACCTGCCGTGTTAGGCCTACCGATGACTTCTGCGCACGTTTTGTGATGTGCTCTTACGTATATTAATCGAATCCGAGACTTTGGACTGCGTAGCGCGAGGTCGAAATTTTTTCATAAAATTTTTCCTATGCCTCGAGGTCGATTTTCGACCGTTTTTCCACATCATCTCCCGACTGCCAAACCGGCCGTGTTAGGCCTACCGATGACTTCTGCGCACGTTTTGTGATGTGCTCTTACGTATATTAATCGAATCCGAGACTTTGGACTGCGTAGCGCGAGGTCGAAATTTTTTCATAAAATTTTTCCTATGCCTCGAGGTCGATTTTCGACCGTTTTTCCACATCATCTCCCGACTGCCAAACCGGCCGTGTTAGGCCTACCGATGACTTCTGCGCACGTTTTGTGATGTGCTCTTGCGTATATTAATCGAATCCGAGACTTTGGACTGCGTAGCGCGAGGTCGAAATTTTTTCATAAAATTTTTCCTATGCCTCGAGGTCGATTTTCGACCGTTTTTCCACATCATCTCCCGACTGCCAAACCGGCCGTGTTAGGCCTAGCGATGACTTCTGCGCACGTTTTGTGATGTGCTCTTACGTATATTAATCGAATCCGAGACTTTGGACTGCGTAGCGCGAGGTCGAAATTTTTTCATAAAAGTTTTCCTATGCCTCGAGGTCGACTTTCGACCGTTTTTCCACATCATCTCCCGACTGCCAAACCGGCCGTGTTAGGCCTACCGATGACTTCTGCGCACGTTTTGTGATGTGCTCTTACGTATATTAATCGAATCCGAGACTTTGGACTGCGTAGCGCGAGGTCGAAATTTTTTCATAAAATTTTTCCTATGCCTCGAGGTCGATTTTAGACCGTTTTTCCACATCATCTCCCGACTGCCAAACCTGCCGTGTTAGGCCTACCGATGACTTCTGCGCACGTTTTGTGATGTGCTCTTACGTATATTAATCGAATCCGAGACTTTGGACTGCGTAGCGCGAGGTCGAAATTTTTTCATTAAATTTTTCCTATGCCTCGAGGTCGATTTTCGACGGTTTTTCCACATCATCTCCCGACTGCCAAACCGGCCGTGTTAGGCCTACCGATGACTTCTGCGCACGTTTTGTGATGTGCTCTTACGTATATTAATCGAATCCGAGACTTTGGACTGCGTAGCGCGAGGTCGAAATTTTTTCATAAAATTTTTCCTATGCCTCGAGGTCGATTTTCGACCGTTTTTCCACATCATCTCCCGACTGCCAAACCGGCCGTGTTAGGCCTACCGATGACTTCTGCGCACGTTTTGTGATGTGCTCTTACGTATATTAATCGAATCCGAGACTTTGGACTGCGTAGCGCGAGGTCGAAATTTTTTCATAAAATTTTTCCTATGCCTCGAGGTCGATTTTCGACCGTTTTTCCACATCATCTCCCGACTGCCAAACCGGCCGTGTAAGTCCTACCGATGACTTCTGCGCACGTTTTGTGATGTGCTCTTGCGTATATTAATCGAATCCGAGACTTTGGACTGCGTAGCGCGAGGTCGAAATTTTTTCATAAAATTTTTCCTATGCCTCGAGGTCGATTTTCGACCGTTTTTCCACATCATCTCCCGACTGCCAAACCGGCCGTGTTAGGCCTAGCGATGACTTCTGCGCACGTTTTGTGATGTGCTCTTGCGTATATTAATCGAATCCGAGACTTTGGACTGCGTAGCGCGAGGTCGAAATTTTTTCATAAAATTTTTCCTATGCCTCGAGGTCGATTTTAGACCGTTTTTCCACATCATCTCCCGACTGCCAAACCTGCCGTGTTAGGCCTACCGATGACTTCTGCGCACGTTTTGTGATGTGCTCTTACGTATATTAATCGAATCCGAGACTTTGGACTGCGTAGCGCGAGGTCGAAATTTTTTCATAAAATTTTTCCTATGCCTCGAGGTCGATTTTCGACCGTTTTTCCACATCATCTCCCGACTGCCAAACCGGCCGTGTTAGGCCTACCGATGACTTCTGCGCACGTTTTGTGATGTGCTCTTACGTATATTAATCGAATCCGAGACTTTGGACTGCGTAGCGCGAGGTCGAAATTTTTTCATAAAATTTTTCCTATGCCTCGAGGTCGATTTTCGACCGTTTTTCCACATCATCTCCCGACTGCCAAACCGGCCGTGTTAGGCCTACCGATGACTTCTGCGCACGTTTTGTGATGTGCTCTTGCGTATATTAATCGAATCCGAGACTTTGGACTGCGTAGCGCGAGGTCGAAATTTTTTCATAAAATTTTTCCTATGCCTCGAGGTCGATTTTCGACCGTTTTTCCACATCATCTCCCGACTGCCAAACCGGCCGTGTTAGGCCTAGCGATGACTTCTGCGCACGTTTTGTGATGTGCTCTTACGTATATTAATCGAATCCGAGACTTTGGACTGCGTAGCGCGAGGTCGAAATTTTTTCATAAAAGTTTTCCTATGCCTCGAGGTCGATTTTCGACCGTTTTTCCACATCATCTCCCGACTGCCAAACCGGCCGTGTTAGGCCTACCGATGACTTCTGCGCACGTTTTGTGATGTGCTCTTACGTATATTAATCGAATCCGAGACTTTGGACTGCGTAGCGCGAGGTCGAAATTTTTTCATAAAATTTTTCCTATGCCTCGAGGTCGATTTTAGACCGTTTTTCCACATCATCTCCCGACTGCCAAACCTGCCGTGTTAGGCCTACCGATGACTTCTGCGCACGTTTTGTGATGTGCTCTTACGTATATTAATCGAATCCGAGACTTTGGACTGCGTAGCGCGAGGTCGAAATTTTTTCATTAAATTTTTCCTATGCCTCGAGGTCGATTTTCGACGGTTTTTCCACATCATCTCCCGACTGCCAAACCGGCCGTGTTAGGCCTACCGATGACTTCTGCGCACGTTTTGTGATGTGCTCTTACGTATATTAATCGAATCCGAGACTTTGGACTGCGTAGCGCGAGGTCGAAATTTTTTCATAAAATTTTTCCTATGCCTCGAGGTCGATTTTCGACCGTTTTTCCACATCATCTCCCGACTGCCAAACCGGCCGTGTAAGTCCTACCGATGACTTCTGCGCACGTTTTGTGATGTGCTCTTGCGTATATTAATCGAATCCGAGACTTTGGACTGCGTAGCGCGAGGTCGAAATTTTTTCATAAAATTTTTCCTATGCCTCGAGGTCGATTTTCGACCGTTTTTCCACATCATCTCCCGACTGCCAAACCGGCCGTGTTAGGCCTACCGATGACTTCTGCGCACGTTTTGTGATGTGCTCTTGCGTATATTAATCGAATCCGAGACTTTGGACTGCGTAGCGCGAGGTCGAAATTTTTTCATAAAATTTTTCCTATGCCTCGAGGTCGATTTTCGACCGTTTTTCCACATCATCTCCCGACTGCCAAACCTGCCGTGTTAGGCCTACCGATGACTTCTGCGCACGTTTTGTGATGTGCTCTTACGTATATTAATCGAATCCGAGACTTTGGACTGCGTAGCGCGAGGTCGAAATTTTTTCATTAAATTTTTCCTATGCCTCGAGGTCGATTTTCGACGGTTTTTCCACATCATCTCCCGACTGCCAAACCGGCCGTGTTAGGCCTACCGATGACTTCTGCGCACGTTTTGTGATGTGCTCTTACGTATATTAATCGAATCCGAGACTTTGGACTGCGTAGCGCGAGGTCGAAATTTTTTCATAAAATTTTTCCTATGCCTCGAGGTCGATTTTCGACCGTTTTTCCACATCATCTCCCGACTGCCAAACCGGCCGTGTTAGGCCTACCGATGACTTCTGCGCACGTTTTGTGATGTGCTCTTACGTATATTAATCGAATCCGAGACTTTGGACTGCGTAGCGCGAGGTCGAAATTTTTTCATAAAATTTTTCCTATGCCTCGAGGTCGATTTTCGACCGTTTTTCCACATCATCTCCCGACTGCCAAACCGGCCGTGTAAGTCCTACCGATGACTTCTGCGCACGTTTTGTGATGTGCTCTTGCGTATATTAATCGAATCCGAGACTTTGGACTGCGTAGCGCGAGGTCGAAATTTTTTCATAAAATTTTTCTCCTATTCCTCGAGGTCGATTTTCGACCGTTTTTCCACATCATCTCCCGACTGCCAAACCGGCCGTGTTAGGCCTAGCGATGACTTCTGCGCACGTTTTGTGATGTGCTCTTACGTATATTAATCGAATCCGAGACTTTGGACTGCGTAGCGCGAGGTCGAAATTTTTTCATAAAATTTTTCCTATGCCTCGAGGTCGATTTTCGACCTTTTTTCCACATCATCTCCCGACTGCCAAACCTGCCGTGTTAGGCCTACCGATGACTTCTGCGCACGTTTTGTGATGTGCTCTTACGTATATTAATCGAATCCGAGACTTTGGACTGCGTAGCGCGAGGTCGAAATTTTTTCATAAAATTTTTCCTACGCCTCGAGGTCGATTTTCGACCGTTTTTCCACATCATCTCCCGACTGCCAAACCGGCCGTGTAAGTCCTACCGATGACTTCTGCGCACGTTTTGTGATGTGCTCTTGCGTATATTAATCGAATCCGAGACTTTGGACTGCGTAGCGCGAGGTCGAAATTTTTTCATAAAATTTTTCCTATGCCTCGAGGTCGATTTTCGACCGTTTTTCCACATCATCTCCCGACTGCCAAACCGGCCGTGTTAGGCCTAGCGATGACTTCTGCGCACGTTTTGTGATGTGCTCTTACGTATATTAATCGAATCCGAGACTTTGGACTGCGTAGCGCGAGGTCGAAATTTTTTCATAAAATTTTTCCTATGCCTCGAGGTCGATTTTCGACCGTTTTTCCACATCATCTCCCGACTGCCAAACCGGCCGTGTAAGTCCTACCGATGACTTCTGCGCACGTTTTTTGATGTGCTCTTGCGTATATTAATCGAATCCGAGACTTTGGACTGCGTAGCGCGAGGTCGAAATTTTTTCATAAAATTTTTCCTATGCCTCGAGGTCGATTTTCGACCGTTTTTCCACATCATCTCCCGACTGCCAAACCGGCCGTGTTAGGCCTAGCGATGACTTCTGCGCACGTTTTGTGATGTGCTCTTACGTATATTAATCGAATCCGAGACTTTGGACTGCGTAGCGCGAGGTCGAAATTTTTTCATAAAATTTTTCCTATGCCTCGAGGTCGATTTTCGACCGTTTTTCCACATCATCTCCCGACTGCCAAACCGGCCGTGTTAGGCCTAGCGATGACTTCTGCGCACGTTTTTTGATGTGCTCTTACGTATATTAATCGAATCCGAGACTTTGGACTGCGTAGCGCGAGGTCGAAATTTTTTCATAAAATTTTTCCTATGCCTCGAGGTCGATTTTCGACCGTTTTTCCACATCATCTCCCGACTGCCAAACCGGCCGTGTTAGGCCTAGCGATGACTTCTGCGCACGTCTTGTGATGTGCTCTTGCGTATATTAATCGAATCCGAGACTTTGGACTGCGTAACTCGAGGTCGAAATTTTTTCATAAAATTTTTCCTATGCCTCGAGGTCGATTTTCGACCGTTTTTCCACATCATCTCCCGACTGCCAAACCGGCCGTGTTAGGCCTACCGATGACTTCTGCGCACGTTTTGTGATGTGCTCTTACGTATATTAATCGAATCCGAGACTTTGGACTGCGTAGCGCGAGGTCGAAATTTTTTCATAAAATTTTTCCTATGCCTCGAGGTCGATTTTCCACATCATCTCCCGACTGCCAAACCTGCCGTGTTAGGCCTACCGATGACTTCTGCGCACGTTTTGTGATGTGCTCTTACGTATATTAATCGAATCCGAGACTTTGGACTGCGTAGCGCGAGGTCGAAATTTTTTCATAAAATTTTTCCTATGCCTCGAGGTCGATTTTCGACCGTTTTTCCACATCATCTCCCGACTGCCAAACCGGCCGTGTTAGGCCTAGCGATGACTTCTGCGCACGTTTTGTGATGTGCTCTTACGTATATTAATCGAATCCGAGACTTTGGACTGCGTAGCGCGAGGTCGAAATTTTTTCATAAAATTTTTCCTATGCCTCGAGGTCGATTTTCGACCGTTTTTCCACATCATCTCCCGACTGCCAAACCTGCCGTGTTAGGCCTACCGATGACTACTGCGCACGTTTTGTGATGTGCTCTTACGTATATTAATCGAATCCGAGACTTTGGACTGCGTAGCGCGAGGTCGAAATTTTTTCATAAAATTTTTCCTATGCCTCGAGGTCGATTTTCGACCGTTTTTCCACATCATCTCCCGACTGCCAAACCGGCCGTGTTAGGCCTACCGATGACTTCTGCGCACGTTTTGTGATGTGCTCTTACGTATATTAATCGAATCCGAGACTTTGGACTGCGTAGCGCGAGGTCGAAATTTTTTCATAAAATTTTTCCTATGCCTCGAGGTCGATTTTCGACCGTTTTTCCACATCATCTCCCGACTGCCAAACCGGCCGTGTTAGGCCTACCGATGACTTCTGCGCACGTTTTGTGATGTGCTCTTGCGTATATTAATCGAATCCGAGACTTTGGACTGCGTAGCGCGAGGTCGAAATTTTTTCATAAAATTTTTCCTATGCCTCGAGGTCGATTTTCGACCGTTTTTCCACATCATCTCCCGACTGCCAAACCGGCCGTGTTAGGCCTAGCGATGACTTCTGCGCACGTTTTGTGATGTGCCCTTACGTATATTAATCGAATCCGAGACTTTGGACTGCGTAGCGCGAGGTCGAAATTTTTTCATAAAATTTTTCCTATGCCTCGAGGTCGATTTTCGACCGTTTTTCCACATCATCTCCCGACTGCCAAACCTGCCGTGTTAGGCCTAGCGATGACTTCTGCGCACGTTTTGTGATGTGCTCTTACGTATATTAATCGAATCCGAGACTTTGGACTGCGTAGCGCGAGGTCGAAATTTTTTCATAAAATTTTTCCTATGCCTCGAGGTCGATTTTCGACCGTTTTTCCACATCATCTCCCGACTGCCAAACCGGCCGTGTTAGGCCTACCGATGACTTCTGCGCACGTTTTGTGATGTGCTCTTACGTATATTAATCGAATCCGAGACTTTGGACTGCGTAGCGCGAGGTCGAAATTTTTTCATAAAATTTTTCCTATGCCTCGAGGTCGATTTTCGACCGTTTTCCACATCATCTCCCGACTGCCAAACCGGCCGTGTTAGGCCTACCGATGACTTCTGCGCACGTTTTGTGATGTGCTCTTGCGTATATTAATCGAATCCGAGACTTTGGACTGCGTAGCGCGAGGTCGAAATTTTTTCATAAAATTTTTCCTATGCCTCGAGGTCGATTTTCGACCGTTTTTCCACATCATCTCCCGACTGCCAAACCGGCCGTGTTAGGCCTAGCGATGACTTCTGCGCACGTTTTGTGATGTGCTCTTGCGTATATTAATCGAATCCGAGACTTTGGACTGCGTAACGCGAGGTCGAAATTTTTTCATAAAATTTTTCCTATGCCTCGAGGTCGATTTTCGACCGTTTTTCCACATCATCTCCCGACTGCCAAACCAGCCGTGTTAGGCCTAGCGATGACTTCTGCGCACGTTTTGTGATGTGCTCTTACGTATATTAATCGAATCCGAGACTTTGGACTGCGTAGCGCGAGGTCGAAATTTTTTCATAAAATTTTTCCTATGCCTCGAGGTCGATTTTAGACCGTTTTTCCACATCATCTCCCGACTGCCAAACCGGCCGTGTTAGGCCTACCGATGACTTCTGCGCACGTTTTGTGATGTGCTCTTACGTATATTAATCGAATCCGAGACTTTGGACTGCGTAGCGCGAGGTCGAAATTTTTTCATAAAATTTTTCCTATGCCTCGAGGTCGATTTTCGACCGTTTTTCCACATCATCTCCCGACTGCCAAACCGGCCGTGTTAGGCCTAGCGATGACTTCTGCGCACGTTTTGTGATGTGCTCTTACGTATATTAATCGAATCCGAGACTTTGGACTGCGTAGCGCGAGGTCGAAATTTTTTCATAAAATTTTTCCTATGCCTCGAGGTCGATTTTCGACCGTTTTTCCACATCATCTCCCGACTGCCAAACCGGCCGTGTTAGGCCTAGCGATGACTTCTGCGCACGTTTTGTGATGTGCTCTTGCGTATATTAATCGAATCCGAGACTTTGGACTGCGTAGCGCGAGGTCGAAATTTTTTCATAAAATTTTTCCTATGCCTCGAGGTCGATTTTCGACCGTTTTTCCACATCATCTCCCGACTGCCAAACCGGCCGTGTTAGGCCTAGCGATGACTTCTGCGCACGTTTTGTGATGTGCTCTTACGTATATTAATCGAATCCGAGACTTTGGACTGCGTAGCGCGAGGTCGAAATTTTTTCATAAAATTTTTCCTATGCCTCGAGGTCGATTTTCGACCGTTTTTCCACATCATCTCCCGACTGCCAAACCTGCCGTGTTAGGCCTAGCGATGACTTCTGCGCACGTTTTGTGATGTGTTCTTACGTATATTAATCGAATCCGAGACTTTGGACTGCGTAGCGCGAGGTCGAAATTTTTTCATAAAATTTTTCCTATGCCTCGAGGTCGATTTTCGACCGTTTTTCCACATCATCTCCCGACTGCCAAACCGGCCGTGTTAGGCCTACCGATGACTTCTGCGCACGTTTTGTGATGTGCTCTTACGTATATTAATCGAATCCGAGACTTTGGACTGCGTAGCGCGAGGTCGAAATTTTTTCATAAAATTTTTCCTATGCCTCGAGGTCGATTTTCGACCGTTTTTCCACATCATCTCCCGACTGCCAAACCGGCCGTGTTAGGCCTACCGATGACTTCTGCGCACGTTTTGTGATGTGCTCTTGCGTATATTAATCGAATCCGAGACTTTGGACTGCGTAGCGCGAGGTCGAAATTTTTTCATAAAATTTTTCCTATGCCTCGAGGTCGATTTTCGACCGTTTTTCCACATCATCTCCCGACTGCCAAACCGGCCGTGTTAGGCCTAGCGATGACTTCTGCGCACGTTTTGTGATGTGCTCTTACGTATATTAATCGAATCCGAGACTTTGGACTGCGTAGCGCGAGGTCGAAATTTTTTCATAAAATTTTTCCTATGCCTCGAGGTCGATTTTAGACCGTTTTTCCACATCATCTCCCGACTGCCAAACCGGCCGTGTTAGGCCTACCGATGACTTCTGCGCACGTTTTGTGATGTGCTCTTACGTATATTAATCGAATCCGAGACTTTGGACTGCGTAGCGCGAGGTCGAAATTTTTTCATAAAATTTTTCCTATGCCTCGAGGTCGATTTTCGACCGTTTTTCCACATCATCTCCCGACTGCCAAACCGGCCGTGTTAGGCCTAGCGATGACTTCTGCGCACGTTTTGTGATGTGCTCTTACGTATATTAATCGAATCCGAGACTTTGGACTGCGTAGCGCGAGGTCGAAATTTTTTCATAAAATTTTTCCTATGCCTCGAGGTCGATTTTCGACCGTTTTTCCACATCATCTCCCGACTGCCAAACCGGCCGTGTTAGGCCTAGCGATGACTTCTGCGCACGTTTTGTGATGTGCTCTTGCGTATATTAATCGAATCCGAGACTTTGGACTACGTAGCGCGAGGTCGAAATTTTTTCATAAAATTTTTCCTATGCCTCGAGGTCGATTTTCGACCGCTTTTCCACATCATCTCCCGACTGCCAAACCGGCCGTGTTAGGCCTACCGATGACTTCTGCGCACGTTTTGTGATGTGCTCTTGCGTATATTAATCGAATCCGAGACTTTGGACTGCGTAACGCGAGGTCGAAATTTTTTCATAAAATTTTTCCTATGCCTCGAGGTCGATTTTCGACCGTTTTTCCACATCATCTCCCGACTGCCAAACCGGCCGTGTTAGGCCTACCGATGACTTCTGCGCACGTTTTGTGATGTGCTCTTACGTATATTAATCGAATCCGAGACTTTGGACTGCGTAACGCGAGGTCGAAATTTTTTCATAAAATTTTTCCTATGCCTCGAGGTCGATTTTCGACCGTTTTTCCACATCATCTCCCGACTGCCAAACCTGCCGTGTTAGGCCTACCAATGACTTCTGCGCACGTTTTGTGATGTGCTCTTACGTATATTAATCGAATCCGAGACTTTGGACTGCGTAGCGCGAGGTCGAAATTTTTTCATTAAATTTTTCCTATGCCTCGAGGTCGATTTTCGACCGTTTTTCCACATCATCTCCCGACTGCCAAACCGGCCGTGTTAGGCCTAGCGATGACTTCTGCGCACGTTTTGTGATGTGCTCTTGCGTATATTAATCGAATCCGAGACTTTGGACTGCGTAGCGCGAGGTCGAAATTTTTTCATAAAATTTTTCCTATGCCTCGAGGTCGATTTTCGACCGTTTTTCCACATCATCTCCCGACTGCCAAACCGGCCGTGTTAGGCCTAGCGATGACTTCTGCGCACGTTTTGTGATGTGCTCTTGCGTATATTAATCGAATCCGAGACTTTGGACTGCGTAACGCGAGGTCGAAATTTTTTCATAAAATTTTTCCTATGCCTCGAGGTCGATTTTCGACCGTTTTTCCACATCATCTCCCGACTGCCAAACCGGCCGTGTTAGGCCTAGCGATGACTTCTGCGCACGTTTTGTGATGTGCTCTTGCGTATATTAATCGAATCCGAGACTTTGGACTGCGTAGCGCGAGGTCGAAATTTTTTCATAAAATTTTTCCTATGCCTCGAGGTCGATTTTCGACCGTTTTTCCACATCATCTCCCGACTGCCAAACCGGCCGTGTTAGGCCTACCGATGACTTCTGCGCACGTTTTGTGATGTGCTCTTACGTATATTAATCGAATCCGAGATTTTGGACTGCGTAGCGCGTGGTCGAAATTTTTTCATAAAATTTTTCCTATGCCTCGAGGTCGATTTTCGACCGTTTTTCCACATCATCTCCCGACTGCCAAACCGGCCGTGTTAGGCCTAGCGATGACTTCTGCGCACGTTTTGTGATGTGCTCTTACGTATATTAATCGAATCCGAGACTTTGGACTGCGTAGCGCGAGGTCGAAATTTTTTCATAAAATTTTTCCTATGCCTCGAGGTCGATTTTCGACCGTTTTTCCACATCATCTCCCGACTGCCAAACCGGCCGTGTTAGGCCTAGCGATGACTTCTGCGCACGTTTTGTGATGTGCTCTTGCGTATATTAATCGAATCCGAGACTTTGGACTGCGTAACGCGAGGTCGAAATTTTTTCATAAAATTTTTCCTATGCCTCGAGGTCGATTTTCGACCGTTTTTCCACATCATCTCCCGACTGCCAAACCGGCCGTGTTAGGCCTAGCGATGACTTCTGCGCACGTTTTGTGATGTGCTCTTGCGTATATTAATCGAATCCGAGACTTTGGACTGCGTAGCGCGAGGTCGAAATTTTTTCATAAAATTTTTCCTATGCCTCGAGGTCGATTTTCGACCGTTTTTCCACATCATCTCCCGACTGCCAAACCGGCCGTGTTAGGCCTACCGATGACTTCTGCGCACGTTTTGTGATGTGCTCTTACGTATATTAATCGAATCCGAGATTTTGGACTGCGTAGCGCGTGGTCGAAATTTTTTCATAAAATTTTTCCTATGCCTCGAGGTCGATTTTCGACCGTTTTTCCACATCATCTCCCGACTGCCAAACCGGCCGTGTTAGGCCTAGCGATGACTTCTGCGCACGTTTTGTGATGTGCTCTTACGTATATTAATCGAATCCGAGACTTTGGACTGCGTAGCGCGAGGTCGAAATTTTTTCATAAAATTTTTCCTATGCCTCGAGGTCGATTTTCGACCGTTTTTCCACATCATCTCCCGACTGCCAAACCGGCCGTGTTAGGCCTAGCGATGACTTCTGCGCACGTTTTGTGATGTGCTCTTGCGTATATTAATCGAATCCGAGACTTTGGACTGCGTAACGCGAGGTCGAAATTTTTTCATAAAATTTTTCCTATGCCTCGAGGTCGATTTTCGACCGTTTTTCCACATCATCTCCCGACTGCCAAACCGGCCGTGTTAGGCCTACCGATGACTTCTGCGCACGTTTTGTGATGTGCTCTTGCGTATATTAATCGAATCCGAGACTTTGGACTGCGTAGCGCGAGGTCGAAATTTTTTCATAAAATTTTTCCTATGCCTCGAGGTCGATTTTCGACCGTTTTTCCACATCATCTCCCGACTGCCAAACCGGCCGTGTTAGGCCTACCAATGACTTCTGCGCACGTTTTGTGATGTGCTCTTACGTATATTAATCGAATCCGAGACTTTGGACTGCGTAGCGCGAGGTCGAAATTTTTTCATAAAATTTTTCCTATGCCTCGAGGTCGATTTTCGACCGTTTTTCCACATCATCTCCCGACTGCCAAACCGGCCGTGTTAGGCCTACCGATGACTTCTGCGCACGTTTTGTGATGTGCTCTTACGTATATTAATCGAATCCGAGACTTTGGACTGCGTAGCGCGAGGTCGAAATTTTTTCATAAAATTTTTCCTATGCCTCGAGGTCGATTTTCGACCGTTTTTCCACATCATCTCCCGACTGCCAAACCGGCCGTGTTAGGCCTAGCGATAACTTCTGCGCACGTTTTGTGATGTGCTCTTGCGTATATTAATCGAATCCGAGACTTTGGACTGCGTAGCGCGAGGTCGAAATTTTTTCATAAAATTTTTCCTATGCCTCGAGGTCGATTTTCGACCGTTTTTCCACATCATCTCCCGACTGCCAAACCGGCCGTGTTAGGCCTAGCGATGACTTCTGCGCACGTTTTGTGATGTGCTCTTGCGTATATTAATCGAATCCGAGACTTTGGACTGCGTAACGCGAGGTCGAAATTTTTTCATAAAATTTTTCCTATGCCTCGAGGTCGATTTTCGACCGTTTTTCCACATCATCTCCCGACTGCCAAACCGGCCGTGTTAGGCCTAGCGATGACTTCTGCGCACGTTTTGTGATGTGCTCTTGCGTATATTAATCGAATCCGAGACTTTGGACTGCGTAGCGCGAGGTCGAAATTTTTTCATAAAATTTTTCCTATGCCTCGAGGTCGATTTTCGACCGTTTTTCCACATCATCTCCCGACTGCCAAACCGGCCGTGTTAGGCCTACCGATGACTTCTGCGCACGTTTTGTGATGTGCTCTTGCGTATATTAATCGAATCCGAGACTTTGGACTGCGTAGCGCGAGGTCGAAATTTTTTCATAAAATTTTTCCTATGCCTCGAGGTCGATTTTCGACCGTTTTTCCACATCATCTCCCGACTGCCAAACCGGCCGTGTTAGGCCTACCAATGACTTCTGCGCACGTTTTGTGATGTGCTCTTACGTATATTAATCGAATCCGAGACTTTGGACTGCGTAGCGCGAGGTCGAAATTTTTTCATAAAATTTTTCCTATGCCTCGAGGTCGATTCGACCGTTTTTCCACATCATCTCCCGACTGCCAAACCGGCCGTGTTAGGCCTAGCGATAACTTCTGCGCACGTTTTGTGATGTGCTCTTGCGTATATTAATCGAATCCGAGACTTTGGACTGCGTAGCGCGAGGTCGAAATTTTTTCATAAAATTTTTCCTATGCCTCGAGGTCGATTTTCGACCGTTTTTCCACATCATCTCCCGACTGCCAAACCGGCCGTGTTAGGCCTAGCGATGACTTCTGCGCACGTTTTGTGATGTGCTCTTGCGTATATTAATCGAATCCGAGACTTTGGACTGCGTAACGCGAGGTCGAAATTTTTTCATAAAATTTTTCCTATGCCTCGAGGTCGATTTTCGACCGTTTTTCCACATCATCTCCCGACTGCCAAACCGGCCGTGTTAGGCCTAGCGATGACTTCTGCGCACGTTTTGTGATGTGCTCTTGCGTATATTAATCGAATCCGAGACTTTGGACTGCGTAGCGCGAGGTCGAAATTTTTTCATAAAATTTTTCCTATGCCTCGAGGTCGATTTTCGACCGTTTTTCCACATCATCTCCCGACTGCCAAACCGGCCGTGTTAGGCCTACCGATGACTTCTGCGCACGTTTTGTGATGTGCTCTTACGTATATTAATCGAATCCGAGACTTTGGACTGCGTAGCGCGAGGTCGAAATTTTTTCATAAAATTTTTCCTATGCCTCCAGGTCGATTTTCGACCGTTTTTCCACATCATCTCCCGACTGCCAAACCGGCCGTGTTAGGCCTAGCGATGACTTCTGCGCACGTTTTGTGATGTGCTCTTGCGTATATTAATCGAATCCGAGACTTTGGACTGCGTAACGCGAGGTCGAAATTTTTTCATTAAATTTTTCCTATGCCTCGAGGTCGATTTTCGACCGTTTTTCCACATCATCTCCCGACTGCCAAACCGGCCGTGTTAGGCCTACCGATGACTTCTGCGCACGTTTTGTGATGTGCTCTTACGTATATTAATCGAATCCGAGACTTTGGACTGCGTAGCGCGAGGTCGAAATTTTTTCATAAAATTTTTCCTATGCCCCGAGGTCGATTTTCGACCGTTTTTCCACATCATCTCCCGACTGCCAAACCTGCCGTGTTAGGCCTACCGATGACTTCTGCGCACGTTTTGTGATGTGCTCTTACGTATATTAATCGAATCCGAGACTTTGGACTGCGTAGCGCGAGGTCGAAATTTTTTCATAAAATTTTTCCTATGCCTCGAGGTCGATTTTCGACCGTTTTTCCACATCATCTCCCGACTGCCAAGCCGGCCGTGTTAGGCCTAGCGATGACTTCTGCGCACGTTTTGTGATGTGCTCTTGCGTATATTAATCGAATCCGAGACTTTGGACTGCGTAACGCGAGGTCGAAATTTTTTCATAAAATTTTTCCTATGCCTCGAGGTCGATTTTCGACCGTTTTTCCACATCATCTCCCGACTGCCAAACTGGCCGTGTTAGGCCTAGCGATGACTTCTGCGCACGTTTTGTGATGTGCTCTTGCGTATATTAATCGAATCCGAGACTTTGGACTGCGTAGCGCGAGGTCGAAATTTTTTCATAAAATTGTTCCTATGCCTCGAGGTCGATTTTCGACCGTTTTTCCACATCATCTCCCGACTGCCAAACCGGCCGTGTTAGGCCTACCGATGACTTCTGCGCACGTTTTGTGATGTGCTCTTACGTATATTAATCGAATCCGAGACTTTGGACTGCGTAGCGCGAGGTCGAAATTTTTTCATAAAATTTTTCCTATGCCTCGAGTTCGATTTTCGACCGTTTTTCCACATCATCTCCCGACTGCCAAACCGGCCGTGTTAGGCCTAGCGATGACTTCTGCGCACGTTTTGTGATGTGCTCTTGCGTATATTAATCGAATCCGAGACTTTGGACTGCGTAACGCGAGGTCGAAATTTTTTCATTAAATTTTTTCTATGCCTCGAGGTCGATTTTCGACGGTTTTTCCACATCATCTCCCGACTGCCAAACCGGCCGTGTTAGGCCTAGCGATGACTTCTGCGCACGTTTTGTGATGTGCTCTTGCGTATATTAATCGAATCCGAGACTTTGGACTGCGTAGCGCGAGGTCGACATTTTTTCATAAAATTTTTCCTATGCCTCGAGGTCGATTTTCGACCGTTTTTCCACATCATCTCCCGACTGCCAAACCGGCCGTGTTAGGCCTAGCGATGACTTCTGCGCACGTTTTGTGATGTGCTCTTACGTATATTAATCGAATCCGAGACTTTGGACTGCGTAGCGCGAGGTCGAAATTTTTTCATAAAATTTTTCCTATGCCTCGAGGTCGATTTTCGACCGTTTTTCCACATCATCTCCCGACTGCCAAACCGGCCGTGTTAGGCCTACCGATGACTTCTGCGCACGTTTTGTGATGTGCTCTTACGTATATTAATCGAATCCGAGACTTTGGACTGCGTAGCGCGAGGTCGAAATTTTTTCATAAAATTTTTCCTATGCCTCGAGGTCGATTTTCGACCGTTTTTCCACATCATCTCCCGACTGCCAAACCGGCCGTGTTAGGCCTACCGATGACTTCTGCGCACGTTTTGTGATGTGCTCTTACGTATATTAATCGAATCCGAGACTTTGGACTGCGTAGCGCGAGGTCGAAATTTTTTCATAAAATTTTTCCTATGCCTCGAGGTCGATTTTCGACCGTTTTTCCACATCATCTCCCGACTGCCAAACCGGCCGTGTTAGGCCTACCGATGACTTCTGCGCACGTTTTGTGATGTGCTCTTACGTATATTAATCGAATCCGAGACTTTGGACTGCGTAGCGCGAGGTCGAAATTTTTTCATAAAATTTTTCCTATGCCTCGAGGTCGATTTTAGACCGTTTTTCCACATCATCTCCCGACTGCCAAACCTGCCGTGTTAGGCCTACCGATGACTTCTGCGCACGTTTTGTGATGTGCTCTTACGTATATTAATCGAATCCGAGACTTCGGACTGCGTAGCGCGAGGTCGAAATTTTTTCATAAAATTTTTCCTATGCCTCGAGGTCGATTTTCGACCGTTTTTCCACATCATCTCCCGACTGCCAAACCGGCCGTGTTAGGCCTAGCGATGACTTCTGCGCACGTTTTGCGATGTGCTCTTGCGTATATTAATCGAATCCGAGACTTTGGACTGCGTAACGCGAGGTCGAAATTTTTTCATTAAATTTTTTCTATGCCTCGAGGTCGATTTTCGACGGTTTTTCCACATCATCTCCCGACTGCCAAACCGGCCGTGTTAGGCCTAGCGATGACTTCTGCGCACGTTTTGTGATGTGCTCTTGCGTATATTAATCGAATCCGAGACTTTGGACTGCGTAGCGCGAGGTCGAAATTTTTTCATAAAATTTTTCCTATGCCTCGAGGTCGATTTTCGACCGTTTTTCCACATCATCTCCCGACTGCCAAACCGGCCGTGTTAGGCCTAGCGATGACTTCTGCGCACGTTTTGTGATGTGCTCTTACGTATATTAATCGAATCCGAGACTTTGGACTGCGTAGCGCGAGGTCGAAATTTTTTCATAAAATTTTTCCTATGCCTCGAGGTCGATTTTCGACCGTTTTTCCACATCATCTCCCGACTGCCAAACCGGCCGTGTTAGGCCTAGCGATGACTTCTGCGCACGTTTTGTGATGTGCTCTTACGTATATTAATCGAATCCGAGACTTTGGACTGCGTAGCGCGAGGTCGAAATTTTTTCATAAAATTTTTCCTATGCCTCGAGGTCGATTTTCGACCGTTTTTCCACATCATCTCCCGACTGCCAAACCGGCCGTGTTAGGCCTAGCGATGACTTCTGCGCACGTTTTGTGATGTGCTCTTGCGTATATTAATCGAATCCGAGACTTTGGACTGCGTAGCGCGAGGTCGAAATTTTTTCATAAAATTTTTCCTATGCCTCGAGGTCGATTTTCGACCGTTTTTCCACATCATCTCCCGACTGCCAAACCGGCCGTGTTAGGCCTACCGATGACTTCTGCGCACGTTTTGTGATGTGCTCTTACGTATATTAATCGAATCCGAGACTTTGGACTGCGTAGCGCGAGGTCGAAATTTTTTCATAAAATTTTTCCTATGCCTCGAGGTCGATTTTCGACCGTTTTTCCACATCATCTCCCGACTGCCAAACCGGCCGTGTTAGGCCTACCGATGACTTCTGCGCACGTTTTGTGATGTGCTCTTACGTATATTAATCGAATCCGAGACTTTGGACTGAGTAGCGCGAGGTCGAAATTTTTTCATAAAATTTTTCCTATGCCTCGAGGTCGATTTTCGACCGTTTTTCCACATCATCTCCCGACTGCCAAACCGGCCGTGTTAGGCCTACCGATGACTTCTGCGCACGTTTTGTGATGTGCTCTTACGTATATTAATCGAATCCGAGACTTTGGACTGCGTAGCGCGAGGTCGAAATTTTTTCATAAAATTTTTCCTATGCCTCGAGGTCGATTTTCGACCGTTTTTCCACATCATCCCCCGACTGCCAAACCGGCCGTGTTAGGCCTACCGATGACTTCTGCGCACGTTTTGTGATGTGCTCTTACGTATATTAATCGAATCCGAGACTTTGGACTGCGTAGCGCGAGGTCGAAATTTTTTCATAAAATTTTTCCTATGCCTCGAGGTCGATTTTAGACCGTTTTTCCACATCATCTCCCGACTGCCAAACCTGCCGTGTTAGGCCTACCGATGACTTCTGCGCACGTTTTGTGATGTGCTCTTACGTATATTAATCGAATCCGAGACTTTGGACTGCGTAGCGCGAGGTCGAAATTTTTTCATAAAATTTTTCCTATGCCTCGAGGTCGATTTTCGACCGTTTTTCCACATCATCTCCCGACTGCCAAACCGGCCGTGTTAGGCCTAGCGATGACTTCTGCGCACGTTTTGTGATGTGCTCTTGCGTATATTAATCGAATCCGAGACTTTGGACTGCGTAACGCGAGGTCGAAATTTTTTCATAAAATTTTTCCTATGCCTCGAGGTCGATTTTCGACCGTTTTTCCACATCATCTCCCGACTGCCAAACCGGCCGTGTTAGGCCTAGCGATGACTTCTGCGCACGTTTTGTGATGTGCTCTTGCGTATATTAATCGAATCCGAGACTTTGGACTGCGTAGCGCGAGGTCGAAATTTTTTCATACAATTTTTCCTATGCCTCGAGGTCGATTTTCGACCGTTTTTCCACATCATCTCCCGACTGCCAAACCGGCCGTGTTAGGCCTAGCGATGACTTCTGCGCACGTTTTGTGATGTGCTCTTGCGTATATTAATCGAATCCGAGACTTTGGACTGCGTAACGCGAGGTCGAAATTTTTTCATAAAATTTTTCCTATGCCTCGAGGTCGATTTTCGACCGTTTTTCCACATCATCTCCCGACTGCCAAACCGGCCGTGTTAGGCCTAGCGATGACTTCTGCGCACGTTTTGTGATGTGCTCTTGCGTATATTAATCGAATTCGAGACTTTGGACTGCGTAACGCGAGGTCGAAATTTTTTCATAAAATTTTTCCTATGCCTCGAGGTCGATTTTCGACCGTTTTTCCACATCATCTCCCGACTGCCAAACCGGCCGTGTTAGGCCTACCGATGACTTCTGCGCACGTTTTGTGATGTGCTCTTACGTATATTAATCGAATCCGAGACTTTGGACTGCGTAGCGCGAGGTCGAAATTTTTTCATAAAATTTTTCCTATGCCTCAAGGTCGATTTTAGACCGTTTTTCCACATCATCTCCCGACTGCCAAACCTGCCGTGTTAGGCCTACCGATGACTTCTGCGCACGTTTTGTGATGTGCTCTTACGTATATTAATCGAATCCGAGACTTTGGACTGCGTAGCGCGAGGTCGAAATTTTTTCATAAAATTTTTCCTATGCCTCGAGGTCGATTTTAGACCGTTTTTCCGACTGCCAAACCTGCCGTGTTAGGCCTACCGATGACTTCTGCGCACGTTTTGTGATGTGCTCTTACGTATATTAATCGAATCCGAGACTTTGGACTGCGTAGCGCGAGGTCGAAATTTTTTCATAAAATTTTTCCTATGCCTCGAGGTCGATTTTCGACCGTTTTTCCACATCATCTCCCGACTGCCAAACCGGCCGTGTTAGGCCTACCGATGACTTCTGCGCACGTTTTGTGATGTGCTCTTACGTATATTAATCGAATCCGAGACTTTGGACTGCGTAGCGCGAGGTCGAAATTTTTTCATAAAATTTTTCCTATGCCTCGAGGTCGATTTTCGACCGTTTTTCCACATCATCTCCCGACTGCCAAACCGGCCGTGTTAGGCCTAGCGATGACTTCTGCGCACGTTTTGTGATGTGCTCTTGCGTATATTAATCGAATCCGAGACTTTGGACTGCGTAGCGCGAGGTCGAAGTTTTTCATAAAATTTTTCCTATGCCTCGAGGTTGATTTTCGACCGTTTTTCCACATCATCTCCCGACTGCCAAACCTGCCGTGTTAGGCCTACCGATGACTTCTGCGCACGTTTTGTGATGTGCTCTTACGTATATTAATCGAATCCGAGACTTTGGACTGCGTAGCGCGAGGTCGAAATTTTTTCATAAAATTTTTCCTATGCCTCGAGGTCGATTTTCGACCGTTTTTCCACATCATCTCCCGACTGCCAAACCTGCCGTGTTAGGCCTACCGATGACTTCTGCGCACGTTTTGTGATGTGCTCTTGCGTATATTAATCGAATCCGAGACTTTGGACTGCGTAGCGCGAGGTCGAAATTTTTTCATAAAATTTTTCCTATGCCTCGAGGTCGATTTTCGACCGTTTTTCCACATCATCTCCCGACTGCCAAACCGGCCGTGTTAGGCCTAGCGATGACTTCTGCGCACGTTTTGTGATGTGCTCTTGCGTATATTAATCGAATCCGAGACTTTGGACTGCGTAACGCGAGGTCGAAATTTTTTCATAAAATTTTTCCTATGCCTCGAGGTCGATTTTCGACCGTTTTTCCACATCATCTCCCGACTGCCAAACCGGCCGTGTTAGGCCTAGCGATGACTTATGCGCACGTTTTGTGATGTGCTCTTGCGTATATTAATCGAATCCGAGACTTTGGACTGCGTAACGCGAGGTCGAAATTTTTTCATTAAATTTTTCCTATGCCTCGAGGTCGATTTTCGACCGTTTTTCCACATCATCTCCCGACTGCCAAACCTGCCGTGTTAGGCCTACCGATGACTTCTGTGCACGTTTTGTGATGTGCTCTTACGTATATTAATCGAATCCGAGACTTTGGACTGCGTAGCGCGAGGTCGAAATTTTTTCATAAAATTTTTCCTATGCCTCGAGGTCGATTTTAGACCGTTTTTCCACATCATCTCCCGACTGCCAAACCTGCCGTGTTAGGCCTACCGATGACTTCTGCGCACGTTTTGTGATGTGCTCTTACGTATATTAATCGAATCCGAGACTTTGGACTGCGTAGCGCGAGGTCGAAATTTTTTCATAAAATTTTTCCTATGCCTCGAGGTCGATTTTAGACCGTTTTTCCACATCATCTCCCGACTGCCAAACCTGCCGTGTTAGGCCTACCGATGACTTCTGCGCACGTTTTGTGATGTGCTCTTACGTATATTAATCGAATCCGAGACTTTGGACTGCGTAGCGCGAGGTCGAAATTTTTTCATAAAATTTTTCCTATGCCTCGAGGTCGATTTTCGACCGTTTTTCCACATGATCTCCCGACTGCCAAACCGGCCGTGTTAGGCCTACCGATGACTTCTGCGCACGTTTTGTGATGTGCTCTTACGTATATTAATCGAATCCGAGACTTTGGACTGCGTAACGCGAGGTCGAAATTTTTTCATAAAATTTTTCCTATGCCTCGAGGTCGATTTTCGACCGTTTTTCCACATCATCTCCCGACTGCCAAACCGGCCGTGTTAGGCCTAGCGATGACTTCTGCGCACGTTTTGTGATGTGCTCTTGCGTATATTAATCGAATCCGAGACTTTGGACTGCGTAACGCGAGGTCGACATTTTTTCATTAAATTTTTCCTATGCCTCGAGGTCGATTTTCGACCGTTTTTCCACATCATCTCCCGACTGCCAAACCTGCCGTGTTAGGCCTACCGATGACTTCTGCGCACGTTTTGTGATGTGCTCTTACGTATATTAATCGAATCCGAGACTTTGGACTGCGTAGCGCGAGGTCGAAATTTTTTCATAAAATTTTTCCTATGCCTCGAGGTCGATTTTCGACCGTTTTTCCACATCATCTCCCGACTGCCAAACCGGCCGTGTTAGGCCTAGCGATGACTTCTGCGCACGTTTTGTGATGTGCTCTTGCGTATATTAATCGAATCCGAGACTTTGGACTGCGTAGCGCGAGGTCGAAATTTTTTCATAAAATTTTTCCTATGCCTCGAGGTCGATTTTCGACCGTTTTTCCACATCATCTCCCGACTGCCAAACCGGCCGTGTTAGGCCTACCGATGACTTCTGCGCACGTTTTGTGATGTGCTCTTACGTATATTAATCGAATCCGAGACTTTGGACTGCGTAGCGCGAGGTCGAAATTTTTTCATAAAATTTTTCCTATGCCTCGAGGTCGATTTTCGACCGTTTTTCCACATCATCTCCCGACTGCCAAACCGGCCGTGTTAGGCCTACCGATGACTTCTGCGCACGTTTTGTGATGTGCTCTTACGTATATTAATCGAATCCGAGACTTTGGATTGCGTAGCGCGAGGTCGAAATTTTTTCATAAAATTTTTCCTATGCCTCGAGGTCGATTTTCGACCGTTTTTCCACATCATCTCCCGACTGCCAAACCGGCCGTGTTAGGCCTAGCGATGACTTCTGCGCACGTTTTGTGATGTGCTCTTGCGTATATTAATCGAATCCGAGACTTTGGACTGCGTAGCGCGAGGTCGAAATTTTTTCATAAAATTTTTCCTATGCCTCGAGGTCGATTTTCGACCGTTTTTCCACATCATCTCCCGACTGCCAAACCGGCCGTGTTAGGCCTACCGATGACTTCTGCGCACGTTTTGTGATGTGCTCTTACGTATATTAATCGAATCCGAGACTTTGGACTGCGTAGCGCGAGGTCGAAATTTTTTCATAAAATTTTTCCTATGCCTCGAGGTCGATTTTCGACCGTTTTTCCACATCATCTCCCGACTGCCAAACCGGCCGTGTTAGGCCTAGCGATGACTTCTGCGCACGTTTTGTGATGTGCTCTTACGTATATTAATCGAATCCGAGACTTTGGACTGCGTAACGCGAGGTCGAATTTCGACCGTTTTTCCACATCATCTCCCGACTGCCAAACCGGCCGTGTTAGGCCTAGCGATGACTTCTGCGCACGTTTTGTGATGTGCTCTTGCGTATATTAATCGAATCCGAGACTTTGGACTGCGTAACGCGAGGTCGAAATTTTTTCATTAAATTTTTCCTATGCCTCGAGGTCGATTTTCGACCGTTTTTCCACATCATCTCCCGACTGCCAAACCTGCCGTGTTAGGCCTACCGATGACTTCTGCGCACGTTTTGTGATGTGCTCTTACGTATATTAATCGAATCCGAGACTTTGGACTGCGTAGCGCGAGGTCGAAATTTTTTCATAAAATTTTTCCTATGCCTCGAGGTCGATTGTCGACCGTTTTTCCACATCATCTCCCGACTGCCAAACCGGCCGTGTTAGGCCTAGCGATGACTTCTGCGCACGTTTTGTGATGTGCTCTTGCGTATATTAATCGAATCCGAGACTTTGGACTGCGTAACGCGAGGTCGAAATTTTTTCATTAAATTTTTCCTATGCCTCGAGGTCGATTTTCGACCGTTTTTCCACATCATCTCCCGACTGCCAAACCTGCCGTGTTAGGCCTACCGATGACTTCTGCGCACGTTTTGTGATGTGCTCTTACGTATATTAATCGAATCCGAGACTTTGGACTGCGTAGCGCGAGGTCGAAATTTTTTCATAAAATTTTTCCTATGCCTCGAGGTCGATTTTAGACCGTTTTTCCACATCATCTCCCGACTGCCAAACCTACCGTGTTAGGCCTACCGATGACTTCTGCGCACGTTTTGTGATGTGCTCTTACGTATATTAATCGAATCCGAGACTTTGGACTGCGTAGCGCGAGGTCGAAATTTTTTCATAAAATTTTGCCTATGCCTCGAGGTCGATTTTAGACCGTTTTTCCACATCATCTCCCGACTGCCAAACCTGCCGTGTTAGGCCTACCGATGACTTCTGCGCACGTTTTGTGATGTGCTCTTACGTATATTAATCGAATCCGAGACTTTGGACTGCGTAGCGCGAGGTCGAAATTTTTTCATAAAATTTTTCCTATGCCTCGAGGTCGATTTTCGACCGTTTTTCCACATCATCTCCCGACTGCCAAACCGGCCGTGTTAGGCCTACCGATGACTTCTGCGCACGTTTTGTGATGTGCTCTTACGTATATTAATCGAATCCGAGACTTTGGACTGCGTAACGCGAGGTCGAAATTTTTTCATAAAATTTTTCCTATGCCTCGAGGTCGATTTTCGACCGTTTTTCCACATCATCTCCCGACTGCCAAACCGGCCGTGTTAGGCCTAGCGATGACTTCTGCGCACGTTTTGTGATGTGCTCTTGCGTATTTTAATCGAATCCGAGACTTTGGACTGCGTAACGCGAGGTCGAAATTTTTTCATTAAATTTTTCCTATGCCTCGAGGTCGATTTTCGACCGTTTTTCCACATCATCTCCCGACTGCCAAACCTGCCGTGTTAGGCCTACCGATGACTTCTGCGCACGTTTTGTGATGTGCTCTTACGTATATTAATCGAATCCGAGACTTTGGACTGCGTAGCGCGAGGTCGAAATTTTTTCATAAAATTTTTCCTATGCCTCGAGGTCGATTTTCGACCGTTTTTCCACATCATCTCCCGACTGCCAAACCGGCCGTGTTAGGCCTAGCGATGACTTCTGCGCACGTTTCGTGATGTGCTCTTGCGTATATTAATCGAATCCGAGACTTTGGACTGCGTAGCGCGAGGTCGAAATTTTTCATAAAATTTTTCCTATGCCTCGAGGTCGATTTTCGACCGTTTTTCCACATCATCTCCCGACTGCCAAACCGGCCGTGTTAGGCCTACCGATGACTTCTGCGCACGTTTTGTGATGTGCTCTTACGTATATTAATCGAATCCGAGACTTTGGACTGCGTAGCGCGAGGTCGAAATTTTTTCATAAAATTTTTCCTATGCCTCGAGGTCGATTTTCGACCGTTTTTCCACATCATCTCCCGACTGCCAAACCGGCCGTGTTAGGCCTAGCGATGACTTCTGCGCACGTTTTGTGATGTGCTATTACGTATATTAATCGAATCCGAGACTTTGGACTGCGTAGCGCGAGGTCGAAATTTTTTCATAAAATTTTTCCTATGCCTCGAGGTCGATTTTCGACCGTTTTTCCACATCATCTCCCGACTGCCAAACCGGCCGTGTTAGGCCTAGCGATGACTTCTGCGCACGTTTTGTGATGTGCTCTTGCGTATATTAATCGAATCCGAGACTTTGGACTGCGTAGCGCGAGGTCGAAATTTTTTCATAAAATTTTTCCTATGCCTCGAGGTCGATTTTCGACCGTTTTTCCACATCATCTCCCGACTGCCAAACCGGCCGTGTTAGGCCTACCGATGACTTCTGCGCACGTTTTGTGATGTGCTCTTACGTATATTAATCGAATCCGAGACTTTGGACTGCGTAGCGCGAGGTCGAAATTTTTTCATAAAATTTTTTCCTATGCCTCGAGGTAGATTTTCGACCGTTTTTCCACATCATCTCCCGACTGCCAAACCGGCCGTGTTAGGCCTACCGATGACTTCTGCGCACGTTTTGTGATGTGCTCTTACGTATATTAATCGAATCCGAGACTTTGGACTGCGTAGCGCGAGGTCGAAATTTTTTCATAAAATTTTTCCTATGCCTCGAGGTCGATTTTCGACCGTTTTTCCACATCATCTCCCGACTGCCAAACCGGCCGTGTTAGGCCTACCGATGACTTCTGCGCACGTTTTGTGATGTGCTCTTGCGTATATTAATCGAATCCGAGACTTTGGACTGCGTAGCGCGAGGTCGAAATTTTTTCATAAAATTTTTCCTATGCCTCGAGGTCGATTTTCGACCGTTTTTCCACATCATCTCCCGACTGCCAAACCGGCCGTGTTAGGCCTACCGATGACTTCTGCGCACGTTTTGTGATGTGCTCTTACGTATATTAATCGAATCCGAGACTTTGGACTGCGTAGCGCGAGGTCGAAATTTTTTCATAAAATTTTTCCTATGCCTCGAGGTCGATTTTCGACCGTTTTTCCACATCATCTCCCGACTGCCAAACCGGCCGTGTTAGGCCTAGCGATGACTTCTGCGCACGTTTTGTGATGTGCTCTTGCGTATATTAATCGAATCCGAGACTTTGGACTGCGTAGCGCGAGGTCGAAATTTTTTCATAAAATTTTTCCTAGCCTCGAGGTCGATTTTCGACCGTTTTTCCACATCATCTCCCGACTGCCAAACCGGCCGTGTTAGGCCTACCGATGACTTCTGCGCACGTTTTGTGATGTGCTCTTACGTATATTAATCGAATCCGAGACTTTGGACTGCGTAGCGCGAGGTCGGAATTTTTTCATAAAATTTTTCCTATGCCTCGAGGTCGATTTTCGACCGTTTTTCCACATCATCTCCCGACTGCCAAACCGGCCGTGTTAGGCCTACCGATGACTTCTGCGCACGTTTTGTGATGTGCTCTTACGTATATTAATCGAATCCGAGACTTTGGACTGCGTAACGCGAGGTCGAAATTTTTTCATTAAATTTTTCCTATGCCTCGAGGTCGATTTTCGACGGTTTTTCCACATCATCTCCCGACTGCCAAACCGGCCGTGTTAGGCCTAGCGATGACTTCTGCGCACGTTTTGTGATGTGCTCTTGCGTATATTAATCGAATCCGAGACTTTGGACTGCGTAGCGCGAGGTCGAAATTTTTTCATAAAATTTTTCCTATGCCTCGAGGTCGATTTTAGACCGTTTTTCCACATCATCTCCCGACTGCCAAACCTGCCGTGTTAGGCCTACCGATGACTTCTGCGCACGTTTTGTGATGTGCTCTTACGTATATTAATCGAATCCGAGACTTTGGACTGCGTAGCGCGAGGTCGAAATTTTTTCATAAAATTTTTCCTATGCCTCGAGGTCGATTTTAGACCGTTTTTCCACATCATCTCCCGACTGCCAAACCTGCCGTGTTAGGCCTACCGATGACTTCTGCGCACGTTTTGTGATGTGCTCTTACGTATATTAATCGAATCCGAGACTTTGGACTGCGTAGCGCGAGGTCGAAATTTTTTCATAAAATTTTTCCTATGCCTCGAGGTCGATTTTCGACCGTTTTTCCACATCATCTCCCGACTGCCAAACCGGCCGTGTTAGGCCTACCGATGACTTCTGCGCACGTTTTGTGATGTGCTCTTACGTATATTAATCGAATCCGAGACTTTGGACTGCGTAACGCGAGGTCGAAATTTTTTCATAAAATTTTTCCTATGCCTCGAGGTCGATTTTCGACCGTTTTTCCACATCATCTCCCGACTGCCAAACCGGCCGTGTTAGGCCTAGCGATGACTTCTGCGCACGTTTTGTGATGTGCTCTTACGTATATTAATCGAAACCGAGACTTTGGACTGCGTAGCGCGAGGTCGAAATTTTTTCATAAAATTTTTCCTATGCCTCGAGGTCGATTTTCGACCGTTTTTCCACATCATCTCCCGACTGCCAAACCGGCCGTGTTAGGCCTACCGATGACTTCTGCGCACGTTTTGTGATGTGCTCTTGCGTATATTAATCGAATCCGAGACTTTGGACTGCGTAGCGCGAGGTCGAAATTTTTTCATAAAATTTTTCCTATGCCTCGAGGTCGATTTTCGACCGTTTTTCCACATCATCTCCCGACTGCCAAACCGGCCGTGTTAGGCCTACCGATGACTTCTGCGCACGTTTTGTGATGTGCTCTTACGTATATTAATCGAATCCGAGACTTTGGACTGCGTAGCGCGAGGTCGAAATTTTTTCATAAAATTTTTCCTATGCCTCGAGGTCGATTTTCGACCGTTTTTCCACATCATCTCCCGACTGCCAAACCGGCCGTGTTAGGCCTAGCGATGACTTCTGCGCACGTTTTGTGATGTGCTCTTGCGTATATTAATCGAATCCGAGACTTTGGACTGCGTAGCGCGAGGTCGAAATTTTTTTATTAAATTTTTCCTAGCCTCGAGGTCGATTTTCGACCGTTTTTCCACATCATCTCCCGACTGCCAAACCGGCCGTGTTAGGCCTACCGATGACTTCTGCGCACGTTTTGTGATGTGCTCTTACGTATATTAATCGAATCCGAGACTTTGGACTGCGTAGCGCGAGGTCGGAATTTTTTCATAAAATTTTTCCTATGCCTCGAGGTCGATTTTCGACCGTTTTTCCACATCATCTCCCGACTGCCAAACCGGCCGTGTTAGGCCTACCGATGACTTCTGCGCACGTTTTGTGATGTGCTCTTACGTATATTAATCGAATCCGAGACTTTGGACTGCGTAACGCGAGGTCGAAATTTTTTCATAAAATTTTTCCTATGCCTCGAGGTCGATTTTAGACCGTTTTTCCACATCATCTCCCGACTGCCAAACCTGCCGTGTTAGGCCTACCGATGACTTCTGCGCACGTTTTGTGATGTGCTCTTACGTATATTAATCGAATCCGAGACTTTGGACTGCGTAGCGCGAGGTCGAAATTTTTTCATAAAATTTTTCCTATGCCTCGAGGTCGATTTTCGACCGTTTTTCCACATCATCTCCCGACTGCCAAACCGGCCGTGTTAGGCCTACCGATGACTTCTGCGCACGTTTTGTGATGTGCTCTTACGTATATTAATCGAATCCGAGACTTTGGACTGCGTAACGCGAGGTCGAAATTTTTTCATAAAATTTTTCCTATGCCTCGAGGTCGATTTTCGACCGTTTTTCCACATCATCTCCCGACTGCCAAACCGGCCGTGTTAGGCCTAGCGATGACTTCTGCGCACGTTTTGTGATGTGCTCTTGCGTATATTAATCGAATCCGAGACTTTGGACTGCGTAACGCGAGGTCGAAATTTTTTCATAAAATTTTTCCTATGCCTCGAGGTCGATTTTCGACCGTTTTTCCACATCATCTCCCGACTGCCAACCCGGCCGTGTTAGGCCTAGCGATGACTTCTGCGCACGTTTTGTGATGTGCTCTTGCGTATATTAATCGAATCCGAGACTTTGGACTGCGTAACGCGAGGTCGAAATTTTTTCATAAAATTTTTCCTATGCCTCGAGGTCGATTTTAGACCGTTTTTCCACATCATCTCCCGACTGCCAAACCTGCCGTGTTAGGCCTACCGATGACTTCTGCGCACGTTTTGTGATGTGCTCTTGCGTATATTAATCGAATCCGAGACTTTGGACTGCGTAACGCGAGGTCGAAATTTTTTCATAAAATTTTTCCTATGCCTCGAGGTCGATTTTCGACCGTTTTTCCACATCATCTCCCGACTGCCAAACCGGCCGTGTTAGGCCTACCGATGACTTCTGCGCACGTTTTGTGATGTGCTCTTACGTATATTAATCGAATCTGAGACTTTGGACTGCGTAGCGCGAGGTCGAAATTTTTTCATAAAATTTTTCCTATGCCTCGAGGTCGATTTTCGACCGTTTTTCCACATCATCTCCCGACTGCCAAACCGGCCGTGTTAGGCCTACCGATGACTTCTGCGCACGTTTTGTGATGTGCTCTTACGTATATTAATCGAATCCGAGACTTTGGACTGCGTAGCGCGAGGTCGAAATTTTTTCATAAAATTTTTCCTATGCCTCGAGGTCGATTTTCGACCGTTTTTCCACATCATCTCCCGACTGCCAAACCGGCCGTGTTAGGCCTACCGATGACTTCTGCGCACGTTTTGTGATGTGCTCTTACGTATATTAATCGAATCCGAGACTTTGGACTGCGTAGCGCGAGGTCGAAATTTTTTCATAAAATTTTTCCTATGCCTCGAGGTCGATTTTAGACCGTTTTTCCACATCATCTCCCGACTGCCAAACCGGCCGTGTTAGGCCTACCGATGACTTCTGCGCACGTTTTGTGATGTGCTCTTGCGTATATTAATCGAATCCGAGACTTTGGACTGCGTAACGCGAGGTCGAAATTTTTTCATAAAATTTTTCCTATGCCTCGAGGTCGATTTTCGACCGTTTTCCACATCATCTCCCGACTGCCAAACCGGCCGTGTTAGGCCTACCGATGACTTCTGCGCACGTTTTGTGATGTGCTCTTACTTATATTAATCGAATCCGAGACTTTGGACTGCGTAGCGCGAGGTCGAAATTTGTTCATAAAATTTTTCCTATGCCTCGAGGTCGATTTTCGACCGTTTTTCCACATCATCTCCCGACTGCCAAACCTGCCGTGTTAGGCCTACCGATGACTTCTGCGCACGTTTTGTGATGTGCTCTTACGTATATTAATCGAATCCGAGACTTTGGACTGCGTAGCGCGAGGTCGAAATTTTTTCATAAAATTTTTCCTATGCCTCGAGGTCGATTTTCGACCGTTTTTCCACATCATCTCCCGACTGCCAAACCGGCCGTGTTAGGCCTACCGATGACTTCTGCGCACGTTTTGTGATGTGCTCTTACGTATATTAATCGAATCCGAGACTTTGGACTGCGTAGCGCGAGGTCGAAATTTTTTCATAAAATTTTTCCTATGCCTCGAGGTCGATTTTCGACCGTTTTTCCACATAATCTCCCGACTGCCAAACCTGCCGTGTTAGGCCTACCGATGACTTCTGCGCACGTTTTGTGATGTTCTCTTACGTATATTAATCGAATCCGAGACTTTGGACTGCGTAGCGCGAGGTCGAAATTTTTTCATAAAATTTCCTATGCCTCGAGGTCGATTTTCGACCGTTTTTCCACATCATCTCCCGACTGCCAAACCGGCCGTGTTAGGCCTAGCGATGACTTCTGCGCACGTTTTGTGATGTGGTCTTACGTATATTAATCGAATCCGAGACTTTGGACTGCGTAGCGCGAGGTCGAAATTTTTTCATAAAATTTTTCCTATGCCTCGAGGTCGATTTTAGACCATTTTCCACATCATCTCCCGACTGCCAAACCGGCCGTGTTAGGCCTACCGATGACTTCTGCGCACGTTTTGTGATGTGCTCTTACGTATATTAATCGAATCCGAGACTTTGGACTGCGTAGCGCGAGGTCGAAATTTTTTCATAAAATTTTTCCTATGCCTCGAGGTCGATTTTCGACCGTTTTTCCACATCATCTCCCGACTGCCAAACCGGCCGTGTTAGGCCTAGCGATGACTTCTGCGCACGTTTTGTGATGTGCTCTTACGTATATTAATCGAATCCGAGACTTTGGACTGCGTAGCGCGAGGTCGAAATTTTTTCATAAAATTTTTCCTATGCCTCGAGGTCGATTTTAGACCGTTTTTCCACATCATCTCCCGACTGCCAAACCGGCCGTGTTAGGCCTACCGATGACTTCTGCGCACGTTTTGTGATGTGCTCTTACGTATATTAATCGAATCCGAGACTTTGGACTGCGTAGCGCGAGGTCGAAATTTTTTCATAAAATTTTTCCTATGCCTCGAGGTCGATTTTCGACCTTTTTTCCACATCATCTCCCGACTGCCAAACCTGCCGTGTTAGGCCTACCGATGACTTCTGCGCACGTTTTGTGATGTGCTCTTACGTATATTAATCGAATCCGAGACTTTGGACTGCGTAGCGCGAGGTCGAAATTTTTTCATAAAATTTTTCCTATGCCTCGAGGTCGATTTTCGACCGTTTTTCCACATCATCTCCCGACTGCCAAACCTGCCGTGTTAGGCCTACCGATGACTTCTGCGCACGTTTTGTGATGTGCTCTTACGTATATTAATCGAATCCGAGACTTTGGACTGCGTAACTCGAGGTCGAAATTTTTTCATAAAATTTTTCCTATGCCTCGAGGTCGATTTTCGACCGTTTTTCCACATCATCTCCCGACTGCCAAACCGGCCGTGTTAGGCCTACCGATGACTTCTGCGCACGTTTTGTGATGTGCTCTTACGTATATTAATCGAATCCGAGACTTTGGACTGCGTAGCGCGAGGTCGAAATTTTTTCATAAAATTTTTCCTATGCCTCGAGGTCGATTTTCGACGTTTTTTCCACATCATCTCCCGACTGCCAAACCTGCCGTGTTAGGCCTACCGATGACTTCTGCGCACGTTTTGTGATGTGCTCTTACGTATATTAATCGAATTCGAGACTTTGGACTGCGTAGCGCGAGGTCGAAATTTTTTCATAAAATTTTTCCTATGCCTCGAGGTCGATTTTCGACCGTTTTTCCACATCATCTCCCGACTGCCAAACCGGCCGTGTTAGGCCTAGCGATGACTTCTGCGCACGTTTTGTGATGTGCTCTTACGTATATTAATCGAATCCGAGACTTTGGACTGCGTAGCGCGAGGTCGAAGTTTTTCATAAAATTTTTCCTATGCCTCGAGGTCGATTTTCGACCGTTTTTCCACATCATCTCCCGACTGCCAAACCTGCCGTGTTAGGCCTACCGATGACTTCTGCGCACGTTTTGTGATGTGCTCTTACGTATATTAATCGAATCCGAGACTTTGGACTGCGTAGCGCGAGGTCGAAATTTTTTAATAAAATTTTTCCTATGCCTCGAGGTCGATTTTCGACCGTTTTTCCACATCATCTCCCGACTGCCAAACCGGCCGTGTTAGGCCTAGCGATGACTTCTGCGCACGTTTTGTGATGTGCTCTTACGTATATTAATCGAATCCGAGACTTTGGACTGCGTAACGCGAGGTCGAAATTTTTTCATAAAATTTTTCCTATGCCTCGAGGTCGATTTTCGACCGTTTTTCCACATCATCTCCCGACTGCCAAACCGGCCGTGTTAGGCCTAGCGATGACTTCTGCATAAAATTTTTCATAAAATTTTTCCTATGCCTCGAGGTCGATTTTCGACCGTTTTTCCACATCATCTCCCGACTGCCAAACCTGCCGTGTTAGGCCTACCGATGACTTCTGCGCACGTTTTGTGATGTTGTCTTACGTATATTAATCGAATCCGAGACTTTGGACTGCGTAGCGCGAGGTCGAAATTTTTTCATAAAATTTTTCCTATGCCTCGAGGTCGATTTTCGACCGTTTTTCCACATCATCTCCCGACTGCCAAACCGGCCGTGTTAGGCCTACCGATGACTTCTGCGCACGTTTTGTGATGTGCTCTTACGTATATTAATCGAATCCGAGACTTTGGACTGCGTAGCGCGAGGTCGAAATTTTTTCATAAAATTTTTCCTATGCCTCGAGGTCGATTTTCGACCGTTTTTCCACATCATCTCCCGACTGCCAAACCGGCCGTGTTAGGCCTACCGATGACTTCTGCGCACGTTTTGTGATGTGCTCTTACGTATATTAATCGAATCCGAGACTTTGGACTGCGTAGCGCGAGGTCGAAATTTTTTCATAAAATTTTTCCTATGCCTCGAGGTCGATTTTTGACCGGTTTTCCACATCATCTCCCGACTGCCAAACCGGCCGTGTTAGGCCTAGCGATGACTTCTGCGCACGTTTTGTGATGTGCTCTTGCGTATATTAATCGAATCCGAGACTTTGGACTGCGTAACGCGAGGTCGAAATTTTTTCATAAAATTTTTCCTATGCCTCGAGGTCGATTTTCGACCGTTTTTCCACATCATCTCCCGACTGCCAAACCGGCCGTGTTAGGCCTACCGATGACTTCTGCGCACGTTTTGTGATGTGCTCTTACGTATATTAATCGAATCCGAGACTTTGAACTGCGTAACGCGAGGTCGAAATTTTTTCATAAAATTTTTCCTATGCCTCGAGGTCGATTTTCGACCGTTTTTCCACATCATCTCCCGACTGCCAAACCGGCCGTGTTAGGCCTAGCGATGACTTCTGCGCACGTTTTGTGATGTGCTCTTACGTATATTAATCGAATCCGAGACTTTGGACTGCGTAACGCGAGGTCGAAATTTTTTCATAAAATTTTTCCTATGCCTCGAGGTCGATTTTCGACCGTTTTTCCACATCATCTCCCGACTGCCAAACCGGCCGTGTTAGGCCTACCGATGACTTCTGCGCACGTTTTGTGATGTGCTCTTACGTATATTAATCGAATCCGAGACTTTGGACTGCGTAGCGCGAGGTCGAAATTTTTTCATAAAATTTTTCCTATGCCTCGAGGTCGATTTTTGACCGGTTTTCCACATCATCTCCCGACTGCCAAACCGGCCGTGTTAGGCCTAGCGATGACTTCTGCGCACGTTTTGTGATGTGCTCTTGCGTATATTAATCGAATCCGAGACTTTGGACTGCGTAACGCGAGGTCGAAATTTTTTCATAAAATTTTTCCTATGCCTCGAGGTCGATTTTCGACCGTTTTTCCACATCATCTCCCGACTGCCAAACCGGCCGTGTTAGGCCTACCGATGACTTCTGCGCACGTTTTGTGATGTGCTCTTACGTATATTAATCGAATCCGAGACTTTGAACTGCGTAACGCGAGGTCGAAATTTTTTCATAAAATTTTTCCTATGCCTCGAGGTCGATTTTCGACCGTTTTTCCACATCATCTCCCGACTGCCAAACCGGCCGTGTTAGGCCTAGCGATGACTTCTGCGCACGTTTTGTGATGTGCTCTTACGTATATTAATCGAATCCGAGACTTTGGACTGCGTAACGCGAGGTCGAAATTTTTTCATAAAATTTTTCCTATGCCTCGAGGTCGATTTTCGACCGTTTTTCCACATCATCTCCCGACTGCCAAACCGGCCGTGTTAGGCCTACCGATGAATTCTGCGCACGTTTTGTGATGTGCTCTTACGTATATTAATCGAATCCGAGACTTTGGACTGCGTAGCGCGAGGTCGAAATTTTTTCATAAAATTTTTCCTATGCCTCGAGGTCGATTTTCGACCGTTTTTCCACATCATCTCCCGACTGCCAAACCGGCCGTGTTAGGCCTAGCGATGACTTCTGCGCACGTTTTGTGATGTGCTCTTGCGTATATTAATCGAATCCGAGACTTTGGACTGCGTAGCGCGAGGTCGAAATTTTTTCATAAAATTTTTCCTATGCCTCGAGGTCGATTTTCGACCGTTTTTCCACATCATCTCCCGACTGCCAAACCGGCCGTGTTAGGCCTACCGATGACTTCTGCGCACGTTTTGTGATGTGCTCTTACGTATATTAATCGAATCCGAGACTTTGGACTGCGTAGCGCGAGGTCGAAATTTTTTCATAAAATTTTTCCTATGCCTCGAGGTCGATTTTAGACCGTTTTTCCACATCATCTCCCGACTGCCAAACCTGCCGTGTTAGGCCTACCGATGACTTCTGCGCACGTTTTGTGATGTGCTCTTACGTATATTAATCGAATCCGAGACTTTGGACTGCGTAGCGCGAGGTCGAAATTTTTTCATAAAATTTTTCCTATGCCTCGAGGTCGATTTTCGACCGTTTTTCCACATCATCTCCCGACTGCCAAACCGGCCGTGTTAGGCCTACCGATGACTTCTGCGCACGTTTTGTGATGTGCTCTTACGTATATTAATCGAATCCGAGACTTTGGACTGCGTAGCGCGAGGTCGAAATTTTTTCATAAAATTTTTCCTATGCCTCGAGGTCGATTTTCGACCGTTTTTCCACATCATCTCCCGACTGCCAAACCGGCCGTGTTAGGCCTAGCGATGACTTCTGCGCACGTTTTGTGATGTGCTCTTACGTATATTAATCGAATCCGAGACTTTGGACTGCGTAGCGCGAGGTCGAAGTTTTTCATAAAATTTTTCCTATGCCTCGAGGTCGATTTTAGACCGTTTTTCCACATCATCTCCCGACTGCCAAACCTGCCGTGTTAGGCCTACCGATGACTTCTGCGCACGTTTTGTGATGTGCTCTTACGTATATTAATCGAATCCGAGACTTTGGACTGCGTAGCGCGAGGTCGAAATTTTTTAATAAAATTTTTCCTATGCCTCGAGGTCGATTTTCGACCGTTTTTCCACATCATCTCCCGACTGCCAAACCGGCCGTGTTAGGCCTACCGATGACTTCTGCGCACGTTTTGTGATGTGCTCTTACGTATATTAATCGAATCCGAGACTTTGGACTGCGTAACGCGAGGTCGAAATTTTTTCATAAAATTTTTCCTATGCCTCGAGGTCGATTTTAGACCGTTTTTCCACATCATCTCCCGACTGCCAAACCTGCCGTGTTAGGCCTACCGATGACTTCTGCGCACGTTTTGTGATGTGCTCTTACGTATATTAATCGAATCCGAGACTTTGGACTGCGTAGCGCGAGGTCGAAATTTTTTCATAAAATTTTTCCTATGCCTCGAGGTCGATTTTCGACCGTTTTTCCACATCATCTCCCGACTGCCAAACCGGCCGTGTTAGGCCTACCGATGACTTCTGCGCACGTTTTGTGATGTGCTCTTACGTATATTAATCGAACCCGAGACTTTGGACTGCGTAGCGCGAGGTCGAAATTTTTTCATAAAATTTTTCCTATGCCTCGAGGTCGATTTTCGACCGTTTTTCCACATCATCTCCCGACTGCCAAACCGGCCGTGTTAGGCCTAGCGATGACTTCTGCGCACGTTTTGTGATGTGCTCTTACGTATATTAATCGAATCCGAGACTTTGGACTGCGTAGCGCGAGGTCGAAGTTTTTCATAAAATTTTTCCTATGCCTCGAGGTCGATTTTAGACCGTTTTTCCACATCATCTCCCGACTGCCAAACCTGCCGTGTTAGGCCTACCGATGACTTCTGCGCACGTTTTGTGATGTGCTCTTACGTATATTAATCGAATCCGAGACTTTGGACTGCGTAGCGCGAGGTCGAAATTTTTTAATAAAATTTTTCATATGCCTCGAGGTCGATTTTCGACCGTTTTTCCACATCATCTCCCGACTGCCAAACCGGCCGTGTTAGGCCTAGCGATGACTTCTGCGCACGTTTTGTGATGTGCTCTTACGTATATTAATCGAATCCGAGACTTTGGACTGCGTAACGCGAGGTCGAAATTTTTTCATAAAATTTTTCCTATGCCTCGAGGTCGATTTTCGACCGTTTTTCCACATCATCTCCCGACTGCCAAACCGGCCGTGTTAGGCCTAGCGATGACTTCTGCGCACGTTTTGTGATGTGCTCTTGCGTATATTAATCGAATCCGAGACTTTGGACTGCGTAACGCGAGGTCGAAATTTTTTCATAAAATTTTTCCTATGCCTCGAGGTCGATTTTCGACCGTTTTTCCACATCATCTCCCGACTGCCAAACCTGCCGTGTTAGGCCTACCGATGACTTCTGCGCACGTTTTGTGATGTGCTCTTACGTATATTAATCGAATGCGAGACTTTGGACTGCGTAGCGCGAGGTCGAAATTTTTTCATAAAATTTTTCCTATGCCTCGAGGTCGATTTTCGACCGTTTTTCCACATCATCTCCCGACTGCCAAACCGGCCGTGTTAGGCCTACCGATGACTTCTGCGCACGTTTTGTGATGTGCTCTTACGTATATTAATCGAATCCGAGACTTTGGACTGCGTAGCGCGAGGTCGAAATTTTTTCATAAAATTTTTCCTATGCCTCGAGGTCGATTTTCGACCGTTTTTCCACATCATCTCCCGACTGCCAAACCGGCCGTGTTAGGCCTACCGATGACTTCTGCGCACGTTTTGTGATGTGCTCTTACGTATATTAATCGAATCCGAGACTGTGGACTGCGTAGCGCGAGGTCGAAATTTTTTCATAAAATTTTTCCTATGCCTCGAGGTCGATTTTCGACCGTTTTTCCACATCATCTCCCGACTGCCAAACCGGCCGTGTTAGGCCTACCGATGACTTCTGCGCACGTTTTGTGATGTGCTCTTACGTATATTAATCGAATCCGAGACTTTGGACTGCGTAGCGCGAGGTCGAAATTTTTTCATAAAATTTTTCCTATGCCTCGAGGTCGATTTTCGACCGGTTTTCCACATCATCTCCCGACTGCCAAACCGGCCGTGTTAGGCCTAGCGATGACTTCTGCGCACGTTTTGTGATGTGCTCTTGCGTATATTAATCGAATCCGAGACTTTGGACTGCGTAACGCGAGGTCGAAATTTTTTCATAAAATTTTTCCTATGCCTCGAGGTTGATTTTCGACCGTTTTTCCACATCATCTCCCGACTGCCAAACCGGCCGTGTTAGGCCTACCGATGACTTCTGCGCACGTTTTGTGATGTGCTCTTACGTATATTAATCGAATCCGAGACTTTGGACTGCGTAACGCGAGGTCGAAATTTTTTCATAAAATTTTTCCTATGCCTCGAGGTCGATTTTCGACCGTTTTTCCACATCATCTCCCGACTGCCAAACCGGCCGTGTTAGGCCTAGCGATGACTTCTGCGCACGTTTTGTGATGTGCTCTTACGTATATTAATCGAATCCGAGACTTTGGACTGCGTAACGCGAGGTCGAAATTTTTTCATAAAATTTTTCCTATGCCTCGAGGTCGATTTTCGACCGTTTTTCCACATCATCTCCCGACTGCCAAACCGGCCGTGTTAGGCCTACCGATGACTTCTGCGCACGTTTTGTGATGTGCTCTTACGTATATTAATCGAATCCGAGACTTTGGACTGCGTAGCGCGAGGTCGAAATTTTTTCATAAAATTTTTCCTATGCCTCGAGGTCGATTTTCGACCGTTTTTCCACATCATCTCCCGACTGCCAAACCGGCCGTGTTAGGCCTAGCGATGACTTCTGCGCACGTTTTGTGATGTGCTCTTGCGTATATTAATCGAATCCGAGACTTTGGACTGCGTAGCGCGAGGTCGAAATTTTTTCATAAAATTTTTCCTATGCCTCGAGGTCGATTTTCGACCGTTTTTCCACATCATCTCCCGACTGCCAAACCGGCCGTGTTAGGCCTACCGATGACTTCTGCGCACGTTTTGTGATGTGCTCTTACGTATATTAATCGAATCCGAGACTTTGGACTGCGTAGCGCGAGGTCGAAATTTTTTCATAAAATTTTTCCTATGCCTCGAGGTCGATTTTAGACCGTTTTTCCACATCATCTCCCGACTGCCAAACCTGCCGTGTTAGGCCTACCGATGACTTCTGCGCACGTTTTGTGATGTGCTCTTACGTATATTAATCGAATCCGAGACTTTGGACTGCGTAGCGCGAGGTCGAAATTTTTTCATAAAATTTTTCCTATGCCTCGAGGTCGATTTTCGACCGTTTTTCCACATCATCTCCCGACTGCCAAACCGGCCGTGTTAGGCCTACCGATGACTTCTGCGCACGTTTTGTGATGTGCTCTTACGTATATTAATCGAATCCGAGACTTTGGACTGCGTAGCGCGAGGTCGAAATTTTTTCATAAAATTTTTCCTATGCCTCGAGGTCGATTTTCGACCGTTTTTCCACATCATCTCCCGACTGCCAAACCGGCCGTGTTAGGCCTAGCGATGACTTCTGCGCACGTTTTGTGATGTGCTCTTACGTATATTAATCGAATCCGAGACTTTGGACTGCGTAGCGCGAGGTCGAAGTTTTTCATAAAATTTTTCCTATGCCTCGAGGTCGATTTTCGACCGTTTTTCCACATCATCTCCCGACTGCCAAACCGGCCGTGTTAGGCCTAGCGATGACTTCTGCGCACGTTTTGTGATGTGCTCTTGCGTATATTAATCGAATCCGAGACTTTGGACTGCGTAACGCGAGGTCGAAATTTTTTCATAAAATTTTTCCTATGCCTCGAGGTCGATTTTCGACCGTTTTTCCACATCATCTCCCGACTGCCAAACCGGCCGTGTTAGGCCTAGCGATGACTTCTGCGCACGTTTTGTGATGTGCTCTTACGTATATTAATCGAATCCGAGACTTTGGACTGCGTAACGCGAGTTCGAAATTTTTTCATAAAATTTTTCCTATGCCTCGAGGTCGATTTTCGACCGTTTTTCCACATCATCTCCCGACTGCCAAACCGGCCGTGTTAGGCCTACCGATGACTTCTGCGCACGTTTTGTGATGTGCTCTTACGTATATTAATCGAATCCGAGACTTTGGACTGCGTAGCGCGAGGTCGAAATTTTTTCATAAAATTTTTCCTATGCCTCGAGGTCGATTTTCGACCGTTTTTCCACATCATCTCCCGACTGCCAAACCGGCCGTGTTAGTTCTACCGATGACTTCTGCGCACGTTTTGTGATGTGCTCTTACGTGTATTAATCGAATCCGAGACTTTGGACTGCGTAACGCGAGGTCGAAATTTTTTCATAAAATTTTTCCTATGCCTCGAGGTCGATTTTCGACCGTTTTTCCACATCATCTCCCGACTGCCAAACCGGCCGTGTTAGGCCTAGCGATGACTTCTGCGCACGTTTTGTGATGTGCTCTTGCGTATATTAATCGAATCCGAGACTTTGGACTGCGTAGCGCGAGGTCAAAATTTTTTCATAAAATTTTTCCTATGCCTCGAGGTCGATTTTCGACCGTTTTTCCACATCATCTCCCGACTGCCAAACCGGCCGTGTTAGGCCTACCGATGACTTCTGGGCACGTTTTGTGATGTGCTCTTGCGTATATTAATCGAATCCGAGACTTTGGACTGCGTAGCGCGAGGTCGAAATTTTTTCATAAAATTTTTCCTATGCCTCGAGGTCGATTTTCGACCGTTTTTCCACATCATCTCCCGACTGCCAAACCGGCCGTGTTAGGCCTACCGATGACTTCTGCGCACGTTTTGTGATGTGCTCTTACGTATATTAATCGAATCCGAGACTTTGGACTGCGTAGCGCGAGGTCGAAATTTTTTCATAAAATTTTTCCTATGCCTCGAGGTCGATTTTCGACCGTTTTTCCACATCATCTCCCGACTGCCAAACCGGCCGTGTTAGGCCTACCGATGACTTCTGCGCACGTTTTGTGATGTGCTCTTACGTATATTAATCGAATCCGAGACTTTGGACTGCGTAGCGCGAGGTCGAAATTTTTTCATAAAATTTTTCCTATGCCTCGAGGTCGATTTTCGACCGTTTTTCCACATCATCTCCCGACTGCCAAACCGGCCGTGTTAGGCCTAGCGATGACTTCTGCGCACGTTTTGTGATGTGCTCTTGCGTATATTAATCGAATCCGAGACTTTGGACTGCGTAGCGCGAGGTCGAAATTTTTTCATAAAATTTTTCCTATGCCTCGAGGTCGATTTTCGACCGTTTTTCCACATCATCTCCCGACTGCCAAACCGGCCGTGTTAGGCCTACCGATGACTTCTGCGCACGTTTTGTGATGTGCTCTTACGTATATTAATCGAATCCGAGACTTTGGACTGCGTAGCGCGAGGTCGAAATTTTTTCATAAAATTTTTCCTATGCCTCGAGGTCGATTTTAGACCGTTTTTCCACATCATCTCCCGACTGCCAAACCTGCCGTGTTAGGCCTACCGATGACTTCTGCGCACGTTTTGTGATGTGCTCTTACGTATATTAATCGAATCCGAGACTTTGGACTGCGTAGCGCGAGGTCGAAATTTTTTCATAAAATTTTTCCTATGCCTGGAGGTCGATTTTCGACCGTTTTTCCACATCATCTCCCGACTGCCAAACCGGCCGTGTTAGGCCTACCGATGACTTCTGCGCACGTTTTGTGATGTGCTCTTACGTATATTAATCGAATCCGAGACTTTGGACTGCGTAGCGCGAGGTCGAAATTTTTTCATAAAATTTTTCCTATGCCTCGAGGTCGATTTTCGACCGTTTTTCCACATCATCTCCCGACTGCCAAACCGGCCGTGTTAGGCCTAGCGATGACTTCTGCGCACGTTTTGTGATGTGCTCTTACGTATATTAATCGAATCCGAGACTTTGGACTGCGTAGCGCGAGGTCGAAGTTTTTCATAAAATTTTTCCTATGCCTCGAGGTCGATTTTCGACCGTTTTTCCACATCATCTCCCGACTGCCAAACCGGCCGTGTTAGGCCTAGCGATGACTTCTGCGCACGTCTTGTGATGTGCTCTTGCGTATATTAATCGAATCCGAGACTTTGGACTGCGTAACGCGAGGTCGAAATTTTTTCATAAAATTTTTCCTATGCCTCGAGGTCGATTTTCGACCGTTTTTCCACATCATCTCCCGACTGCCAAACCGGCCGTGTTAGGCCTAGCGATGACTTCTGCGCACGTTTTGTGATGTGCTCTTACGTATATTAATCGAATCCGAGACTTTGGACTGCGTAACGCGAGGTCGAAATTTTTTCATAAAATTTTTCCTATGCCTCGAGGTCGATTTTCGACCGTTTTTCCACATCATCTCCCGACTGCCAAACCGGCCGTGTTAGGCCTACCGATGACTTCTGCGCACGTTTTGTGATGTGCTCTTACGTATATTAATCGAATCCGAGACTTTGGACTGCGTAGCGCGAGGTCGAAATTTTTTCATAAAATTTTTCCTATGCCTCGAGGTCGATTTTCGACCGTTTTTCCACATCATCTCCCGACTGCCAAACCGGCCGTGTTAGGCCTACCGATGACTTCTGCGCACGTTTTGTGATGTGCTCTTGCGTATATTAATCGAATCCGAGACTTTGGACTGCGTAGCGCGAGGTCGAAATTTTTTCATAAAATTTTTCCTATGCCTCGAGGTCGATTTTCGACCGTTTTTCCACATCATCTCCCGACTGCCAAACCGGCCGTGTTAGGCCTACCGATGACTTCTGCGCACGTTTTGTGATGTGCTCTTGCGTATATTAATCGAATCCGAGACTTTGGACTGCGTAGCGCGAGGTCGAAATTTTTTCATAAAATTTTTCCTATGCCTCGAGGTCGATTTTCGACCGTTTTTCCACATCATCTCCCGACTGCCAAACCGGCCGTGTTAGGCCTACCGATGACTTCTGCGCACGTTTTGTGATGTGCTCTTACGTATATTTATCGAATCCGAGACTTTGGACTGCGTAGCGCGAGGTCGAAATTTTTTCATAAAATTTTTCCTATGCCTCGAGGTCGATTTTCGACCGTTTTTCCACATCATCTCCCGACTGCCAAACCGGCCGTGTTAGGCCTACCGATGACTTCTGCGCACGTTTTGTGATGTGCTCTTACGTATATTAATCGAATCCGAGACTTTGGACTGCGTAGCGCGAGATCGAAATTTTTTCATAAAATTTTTCCTATGCCTCGAGGTCGATTTTCGACCGTTTTTCCACATCATCTCCCGACTGCAAAACCGGCCGTGTTAGGCCTACCGATGACTTCTGCGCACGTTTTGTGATGTGCTCTTACGTATATTAATCGAATCCGAGACTTTGGACTGCGTAGCGCGAGATCGAAATTTTTTCATAAAATTTTTCCTATGCCTCGAGGTCGATTTTCGACCGTTTTTCCACATCATCTCCCGACTGCAAAACCGGCCGTGTTAGGCCTACCGATGACTTCTGCGCACGTTTTGTGATGTGCTCTTACGTATATTAATCGAATCCGAGACTTTGGACTGCGTAGCGCGAGGTCGAAATTTTTTCATAAAATTTTTCCTATGCCTCGAGGTCGATTTTCGACCGTTTTTCCACATCATCTCCCGACTGCCAAACCGGCCGTGTTAGGCCTACCGATGACTTCTGCGCACGTTTTGTGATGTGCTCTTACGTGTATTAATCGAATCCGAGACTTTGGACTGCGTAACGCGAGGTCGAAATTTTTTCATAAAATTTTTCCTATGCCTCGAGGTCGATTTTCGACCGTTTTTCCACATCATCTCCCGACTGCCAAACCGGCCGTGTTAGGCCTAGCGATGACTTCTGCGCACGTTTTGTGATGTGCTCTTGCGTATATTAATCGAATCCGAGACTTTGGACTGCGTAGCGCGAGGTCAAAATTTTTTCATAAAATTTTTCCTATGCCTCGAGGTCGATTTTCGACCGTTTTTCCACATCATCTCCCGACTGCCAAACCGGCCGTGTTAGGCCTACCGATGACTTCTGGGCACGTTTTGTGATGTGCTCTTGCGTATATTAATCGAATCCGAGACTTTGGACTGCGTAGCGCGAGGTCGAAATTTTTTCATAAAATTTTTCCTATGCCTCGAGGTCGATTTTCGGCCGTTTTTCCTCATCATCTCCCGACTGCCAAACCGGCCGTGTTAGGCCTACCGATGACTTCTGCGCACGTTTTGTTATGTGCTCTTACGTATATTAATCGAATCCGAGACTTTGGACTGCGTAGCGCGAGGTCGAAATTTTTTCATAAAATTTTTCCTATGCCTCGAGGTCGATTTTCGACCGTTTTTCCACATCATCTCCCGACTGCCAAACCGGCCGTGTTAGGCCTAGCGATGACTTCTGCGCACGTTTTGTGATGTGCTCTTACGTATATTAATCGAATCCGAGACTTTGGACTGCGTAGCGCGAGGTCGAAATTTTTTCATAAAATTTTTCCTATGCCTCGAGGTCGATTTTCGACCGTTTTTCCACATCATCTCCCGACTGCCAAACCGGCCGTGTTAGGCCTAGCGATGACTTCTGCGCACGTTTTGTGATGTGCTCTTGCGTATATTAATCGAATCCGAGACTTTGGACTGCGTAGCGCGAGGTCGAAATTTTTTCATAAAATTTTTCCTATGCCTCGAGGTCGATTTTCGACCGTTTTTCCACATCATCTCCCGACTGCCAAACCGGCCGTGTTAGGCCTACCGATGACTTCTGCGCACGTTTTGTGATGTGCTCTTACGTATATTAATCGAATCCGAGACTTTGGACTGCGTAGCGCGAGGTCGAAATTTTTTCATAAAATTTTTCCTATGCCTCGATTTTCGACCGTTTTTCCACATCATCTCCCGACTGCCAAACTGCCGTGTTAGGCCTACCGATGACTTCTGCGCACGTTTTGTGATGTGCTCTTACGTATATTAATCGAATCCGAGACTTTGGACTGCGTAGCGCGAGGTCGAAATTTTTTCATAAAATTTTTCCTATGCCTCGAGGTCGATTTTCGACCGTTTTTCCACATCATCTCCCGACTGCCAAACCGGCCGTGTTAGGCCTAGCGATGACTTCTGCGCACGTTTTGTGATGTGCTCTTGCGTATATTAATCGAATCCGAGACTTTGGACTGCGTAACGCGAGGTCGAAATTTTTTCATAAAATTTTTCCTATGCCTCGAGGTCGATTTTCGACCGTTTTTCCACATCATCTCCCGACTGCCAAACCGGCCGTGTTAGGCCTAGCGATGACTTCTGCGCACGTTTTGTGATGTGCTCTTGCGTATATTAATCGAATCCGAGACTTTGGACTGCGTAGCGCGAGGTCGAAGTTTTTCATAAAATTTTTCCTATGCCTCGAGGTCGATTTTAGACCGTTTTTCCACATCATCTCCCGACTGCCAAACCGGCCGTGTTAGGCCTACCGATGACTTCTGCGCACGTTTTGTGATGTGCTCTTGCGTATATTAATCGAATCCGAGACTTTGGACTGCGTAACGCGAGGTCGAAATTTTTTCATAAAATTTTTCCTATGCCTCGAGGTCGATTTTCGACCGTTTTTCCACATCATCTCCCGACTGCCAAACCGGCCGTGTTAGGCCTAGCGATGACTTCTGCGCACGTTTTGTGATGTGCTCTTGCGTATATTAATCGAATCCGAGACTTTGGACTGCGTAACGCGAGGTCGAAATTTTTTCATAAAATTTTTCCTATGCCTCGAGGTCGATTTTCGACCGTTTTTCCACATCATCTCCCGACTGCCAAACCGGCCGTGTTGGGCCTACCGATGACTTCTGCGCACGTTTTGTGATGTGCTCTTACGTATATTAATCGAATCCGAGACTTTGGACTGCGTAGCGCGAGGTCGAAATTTTTTCATAAAATTTTTCCTATGCCTCGATTTTCGACCGTTTTTCCACATCATCTCCCGACTGCCAAACTGCCGTGTTAGGCCTACCGATGACTTCTGCGCACGTTTTGTGATGTGCTCTTACGTATATTAATCGAATCCGAGACTTTGGACTGCGTAGCGCGAGGTCGAAATTTTTTCATAAAATTTTTCCTATGCCTCGAGGTCGATTTTCGACCGTTTTTCCACATCATCTCCCGACTGCCAAACCGGCCGTGTTAGGCCTAGCGATGACTTCTGCGCACGTTTTGTGATGTGCTCTTGCGTATATTAATCGAATCCGAGACTTTGGACTGCGTAACGCGAGGTCGAAATTTTTTCATAAAATTTTTCCTATGCCTCGAGGTCGATTTTCGACCGTTTTTCCACATCATCTCCCGACTGCCAAACCGGCCGTGTTAGGCCTAGCGATGACTTCTGCGCACGTTTTGTGATGTGCTCTTGCGTATATTAATCGAATCCGAGACTTTGGACTGCGTAGCGCGAGGTCGAAGTTTTTCATAAAATTTTTCCTATGCCTCGAGGTCGATTTTAGACCGTTTTTCCACATCATCTCCCGACTGCCAAACCGGCCGTGTTAGGCCTACCGATGACTTCTGCGCACGTTTTGTGATGTGCTCTTACGTATATTAATCGAATCCGAGACTTTGGACTGCGTAGCGCGAGGTCGAAATTTTTTCATAAAATTTTTCCTATGCCTCGAGGTCGATTTTAGACCGTTTTTCCACATCATCTCTTGACTGCCAAACCTGCCGTGTTAGGCCTACCGATGACTTCTGCGCACGTTTTGTGATGTGCTCTTACGTATATTAATCGAATCCGAGACTTTGGACTGCGTAGCGCGAGGTCGAAATTTTTTCATAAAATTTTTCCTATGCCTCGAGGTCGATTTTCGACCGTTTTTCCACATCATCTCCCGACTGCCAAACCGGCCGTGTTAGGCCTACCGATGACTTCTGCGCACGTTTTGTGATGTGCTCTTACGTATATTAATCGAATCCGAGACTTTGGACTGCGTAGCGCGAGGTCGAAATTTTTTCATAAAATTTTTCCTATGCCTCGAGGTCGATTTTCGACCGTTTTTCCACATCATCTCCCGACTGCCAAACCGGCCGTGTTAGGCCTAGCGATGACTTCTGCGCACGTTTTGTGATGTGCTCTTACGTATATTAATCGAATCCGAGACTTTGGACTGCGTAGCGCGAGGTCGAAGTTTTTCATAAAATTTTTCCTATGCCTCGAGGTCGATTTTCGACCGTTTTTCCACATCATCTCCCGACTGCCAAACCGGCCGTGTTAGGCCTAGCGATGACTTCTGCGCACGTCTTGTGATGTGCTCTTGCGTATATTAATCGAATCCGAGACTTTGGACTGCGTAACGCGAGGTCGAAATTTTTTCATAAAATTTTTCCTATGCCTCGAGGTCGATTTTCGACCGTTTTTCCACATCATCTCCCGACTGCCAAACCGGCCGTGTTAGGCCTAGCGATGACTTCTGCGCACGTTTTGTGATGTGCTCTTACGTATATTAATCGAATCCGAGACTTTGGACTGCGTAACGCGAGGTCGAAATTTTTTCATAAAATTTTTCCTATGCCTCGAGGTCGATTTTCGACCGTTTTTCCACATCATCTCCCGACTGCCAAACCGGCCGTGTTAGGCCTACCGATGACTTCTGCGCACGTTTTGTGATGTGCTCTTACGTATATTAATCGAATCCGAGACTTTGGACTGCGTAGCGCGAGGTCGAAATTTTTTCATAAAACTTTTCCTATGCCTCGAGGTCGATTTTCGACCGTTTTTCCACATCATCTCCCGACTGCCAAACCGGCCGTGTTAGGCCTACCGATGACTTCTGCGCACGTTTTGTGATGTGCTCTTGCGTATATTAATCGAATCCGAGACTTTGGACTGCGTAGCGCGAGGTCGAAATTTTTTCATAAAATTTTTCCTATGCCTCGAGGTCGATTTTCGACCGTTTTTCCACATCATCTCCCGACTGCCAAACCGGCCGTGTTAGGCCTACCGATGACTTCTGCGCACGTTTTGTGATGTGCTCTTGCGTATATTAATCGAATCCGAGACTTTGGACTGCGTAGCGCGAGGTCGAAATTTTTTCATAAAATTTTTCCTATGCCTCGAGGTCGATTTTCGACCGTTTTTCCACATCATCTCCCGACTGCCAAACCGGCCGTGTTAGGCCTACCGATGACTTCTGCGCACGTTTTGTGATGTGCTCTTACGTATATTTATCGAATCCGAGACTTTGGACTGCGTAGCGCGAGGTCGAAATTTTTTCATAAAATTTTTCCTATGCCTCGAGGTCGATTTTCGACCGTTTTTCCACATCATCTCCCGACTGCCAAACCGGCCGTGTTAGGCCTACCGATGACTTCTGCGCACGTTTTGTGATGTGCTCTTACGTATATTAATCGAATCCGAGACTTTGGACTGCGTAGCGCGAGATCGAAATTTTTTCATAAAATTTTTCCTATGCCTCGAGGTCGATTTTCGACCGTTTTTCCACATCATCTCCCGACTGCAAAACCGGCCGTGTTAGGCCTACCGATGACTTCTGCGCACGTTTTGTGATGTGCTCTTACGTATATTAATCGAATCCGAGACTTTGGACTGCGTAGCGCGAGATCGAAATTTTTTCATAAAATTTTTCCTATGCCTCGAGGTCGATTTTCGACCGTTTTTCCACATCATCTCCCGACTGCAAAACCGGCCGTGTTAGGCCTACCGATGACTTCTGCGCACGTTTTGTGATGTGCTCTTACGTATATTAATCGAATCCGAGACTTTGGACTGCGTAGCGCGAGGTCGAAATTTTTTCATAAAATTTTTCCTATGCCTCGAGGTCGATTTTCGACCGTTTTTCCACATCATCTCCCGACTGCCAAACCGGCCGTGTTAGGCCTACCGATGACTTCTGCGCACGTTTTGTGATGTGCTCTTACGTATATTAATCGAATCCGAGACTTTGGACTACGTAGCGCGAGGTCGAAATTTTTTCATAAAATTTTTCCTATGCCTCGAGGTCGATTTTCGACCGTTTTTCCACATCATCTCCCGACTGCCAAACCGGCCGTTTTAGGCCTAGCGATGACTTCTGCGCACGTTTTGTGATGTGCTCTTACGTATATTAATCGAATCCGAGACTTTGGACTGCGTAGCGCGAGGTCGAAATTTTTTCATAAAATTTTTCCTATGCCTCGAGGTCGATTTTCGACCGTTTTTCCACATCATCTCCAGACTGCCAAACCGGCCGTGTTAGGCCTACCGATGACTTCTGCGCACGTTTTGTGATGTGCTCTTGCGTATATTAATCGAATCCGAGACTTTGGACTGCATAGCGCGAGGTCGAAATTTTTTCATAAAATTTTTCCTATGCCTCGAGGTCGATTTTCGACCGTTTTTCCACATCATCTCCCGACTGCCAAACCGGCCGTGTTAGGCCTACCGATGACTTCTGCGCACGTTTTGTGATGTGCTCTTACGTATATTAATCGAATCCGAGACTTTGGACTGCGTAGCGCGAGGTCGAAATTTTTTCATAAAATTTTTCCTATGCCTCGAGGTCGATTTTCGACCGCTTTTCCACATCATCTCCCGACTGCCAAACCGGCCGTGTTAGGCCTACCGATGACTTCTGCGCACGTTTTGTGATATGCTCTTGCGTATATTAATCGAATCCGAGACTTTGGACTGCGTAGCGCGAGGTCGAAATTTTTTCATAAAATTTTTCCTATGCCTCGAGGTCGATTTTCGACCGTTTTTCCACATCATCTCCCGACTGCCAAACCGGCCGTTTTAGGCCTAGCGATGACTTCTGCGCACGTTTTGTGATGTGCTCTTACGTATATTAATCGAATCCGAGACTTTGGACTGCGTAGCGCGAGGTCGAAATTTTTTCATAAAATTTTTCCTATGCCTCGAGGTCGATTTTCGACCGTTTTTCCACATCATCTCCAGACTGCCAAACCGGCCGTGTTAGGCCTACCGATGACTTCTGCGCACGTTTTGTGATGTGCTCTTGCGTATATTAATCGAATCCGAGACTTTGGACTGCATAGCGCGAGGTCGAAATTTTTTCATAAAATTTTTCCTATGCCTCGAGGTCGATTTTCGACCGTTTTTCCACATCATCTCCCGACTGCCAAACCGGCCGTGTTAGGCCTACCGATGACTTCTGCGCACGTTTTGTGATGTGCTCTTACGTATATTAATCGAATCCGAGACTTTGGACTGCGTAGCGCGAGGTCGAAATTTTTTCATAAAATTTTTCCTATGCCTCGAGGTCGATTTTCGACCGTTTTTCCACATCATCTCCCGACTGCCAAACCGGCCGTGTTAGGCCTACCGATGACTTCTGCGCACGTTTTGTGATATGCTCTTGCGTATATTAATCGAATCCGAGACTTTGGACTGCGTAGCGCGAGGTCGAAATTTTTTCATAAAATTTTTCCTATGCCTCGAGGTCGATTTTCGACCGTTTTTCCACATCATCTCCCGACTGCCAAACCGGCCGTGTTGGGCCTACCGATGACTTCTGCGCACGTTTTGTGATGTGCTCTTACGTATATTAATCGAATCCGAGACTTTGGACTGCGTAGCGCGAGGTCGAAATTTTTTCATAAAATTTTTCCTATGCCTCGATTTTCGACCGTTTTTCCACATCATCTCCCGACTGCCAAACTGCCGTGTTAGGCCTACCGATGACTTCTGCGCACGTTTTGTGATGTGCTCTTACGTATATTAATCGAATCCGAGACTTTGGACTGCGTAGCGCGAGGTCGAAATTTTTTCATAAAATTTTTCCTATGCCTCGAGGTCGATTTTCGACCGTTTTTCCACATCATCTCCCGACTGCCAAACCGGCCGTGTTAGGCCTAGCGATGACTTCTGCGCACGTTTTGTGATGTGCTCTTGCGTATATTAATCGAATCCGAGACTTTGGACTGCGTAACGCGAGGTCGAAATTTTTTCATAAAATTTTTCCTATGCCTCGAGGTCGATTTTCGACCGTTTTTCCACATCATCTCCCGACTGCCAAACCGGCCGTGTTAGGCCTAGCGATGACTTCTGCGCACGTTTTGTGATGTGCTCTTGCGTATATTAATCGAATCCGAGACTTTGGACTGCGTAGCGCGAGGTCGAAGTTTTTCATAAAATTTTTCCTATGCCTCGAGGTCGATTTTAGACCGTTTTTCCACATCATCTCCCGACTGCCAAACCGGCCGTGTTAGGCCTACCGATGACTTCTGCGCACGTTTTGTGATGTGCTCTTGCGTATATTAATCGAATCCGAGACTTTGGACTGCGTAACGCGAGGTCGAAATTTTTTCATAAAATTTTTCCTATGCCTCGAGGTCGATTTTCGACCGTTTTTCCACATCATCTCCCGACTGCCAAACCGGCCGTGTTAGGCCTAGCGATGACTTCTGCGCACGTTTTGTGATGTGCTCTTGCGTATATTAATCGAATCCGAGACTTTGGACTGCGTAACGCGAGGTCGAAATTTTTTCATAAAATTTTTCCTATGCCTCGAGGTCGATTTTCGACCGTTTTTCCACATCATCTCCCGACTGCCAAACCGGCCGTGTTAGGCCTAGCGATGACTTCTGCGCACGTTTTGTGATGTGCTCTTGCGTATATTAACCGAATCCGAGACTTTGGACTGCGTAGCGCGAGGTCGAAATTTTTTCATAAAATTTTTCCTATGCCTCGAGGTCGATTTTCGACCGTTTTTCCACATCATCTCCCGACTGCCAAACCGGCCGTGTTAGGCCTACCGATGACTTCTGCGCACGTTTTGTGATGTGCTCTTGCGTATATTAATCGAATCCGAGACTTTGGACTGCGTAACGCGAGGTCGAAATTTTTTCATTAAATTTTTCCTATGCCTCGAGGTCGATTTTCGACCGTTTTTCCACATCATCTCCCGACTGCCAAACCTGCCGTGTTAGGCCTACCGATGACTTCTGCGCACGTTTTGTGATGTGCTCTTACGTATATTAATCGAATCCGAGACTTTGGACTGCGTAGCGCGAGGTCGAAATTTTTTCATAAAATTTTTCCTATGCCTCGAGGTCGATTTTCGACCGTTTTTCCACATCATCTCCCGACTGCCAAACCGGCCGTGTTAGGCCTACCGATGACTTCTGCGCACGTTTTGTGATGTGCTCTTGCGTATATTAATCGAATCCGAGACTTTGGACTGCGTAGCGCGAGGTCGAAATTTTTTCATAAAATTTTTCCTATGCCTCGAGGTCGATTTTCGACCGTTTTTCCACATCATCTCCCGACTGCCAAACCGGCCGTGTTAGGCCTACCGATGACTTCTGCGCACGTTTTGTGATGTGCTCTTACGTATATTAATCGAATCCGAGACTTTGGACTGCGTAACGCGAGGTCGAAATTTTTTCATAAAATTTTTCCTATGCCTCGAGGTCGATTTTCGACCGTTTTTCCACATCATCTCCCGACTGCCAAACCGGCCGTGTTAGGCCTAGCGATGACTTCTGCGCACGTTTTGTGATGTGCTCTTGCGTATATTAATCGAATCCGAGACTTTGGACTGCGTAACGCGAGGTCGAAATTTTTTCATTAAATTTTTCCTATGCCTCGAGGTCGATTTTCGACCGTTTTTCCACATCATCTCCCGACTGCCAAACCTGCCGTGTTAGGCCTACCGATGACTTCTGCGCACGTTTTGTGATGTGCTCTTACGTATATTAATCGAATCCGAGACTTTGGACTGCGTAGCGCGAGGTCGAAATTTTTTCATAAAATTTTTCCTATGCCTCGAGGTCGATTTTCGACCGTTTTTCCACATCATCTCCCGACTGCCAAACCGGCCGTGTTAGGCCTACCGATGACTTCTGCGCACGTTTTGTGATGTGCTCTTGCGTATATTAATCGAATCCGAGACTTTGGACTGCGTAGCGCGAGGTCGAAATTTTTTCATAAAATTTTTCCTATGCCTCGAGGTCGATTTTCGACCGTTTTTCCACATCATCTCCCGACTGCCAAACCGGCCGTGTTAGGCCTACCGATGACTTCTGCGCACGTTTTGTGATGTGCTCTTACGTATATTAATCGAATCCGAGACTTTGGACTGCGTAACGCGAGGTCGAAATTTTTTCATAAAATTTTTCCTATGGCTCGAGGTCGATTTTCGACCGTTTTTCCACATCATCTCCCGACTGCCAAACCGGCCGTGTTAGGCCTAGCGATGACTTCTGCGCACGTTTTGTGATGTGCTCTTGCGTATATTAATCGAATCCGAGACTTTGGACTGCGTAACGCGAGGTCGAAATTTTTTCATAAAATGTTTCCTATGCCTCGAGGTCGATTTTCGACCGTTTTTCCACATCATCTCCCGACTGCCAAACCTGCCGTGTTAGGCCTACCGATGACTTCTGCGCACGTTTTGTGATGTGCTCTTGCGTATATTAATCGAATCCGAGACTTTGGACTGCGTAACGCGAGGTCGAAATTTTTTCATAAAATTTTTCCTATGCCTCGAGGTCGATTTTCGACCGTTTTTCCACATCATCTCCCGACTGCCAAACCGGCCGTGTTAGGCCTACCGATGACTTCTGCGCACGTTTTGTGATGTGCTCTTACGTATATTAATCGAATCCGAGACTTTGGACTGCGTAGCGCGAGGTCGAAATTTTTTCATAAAATTTTTCCTATGCCTCGAGGTCGATTTTCGACCGTTTTTCCACATCATCTCCCGACTGCCAAACCGGCCGTGTTAGGCCTAGCGATGACTTCTGCGCACGTTTTGTGATGTACTCTTACGTATATTAATCGAATCCGAGACTTTGGACTGCGTAGCGCGAGGTCGAAATTTTTTCATAAAATTTTACCTATGCCTCGAGGTCGATTTTCGACCGTTTTTCCACATCATCTCCCGACTGCCAAAGCGGCCGTGTTAGGCCTACCGATGACTTCTGCGCACGTTTTGTGATGTGCTCTTGCGTATATTAATCGAATCCGAGACTTTGGACTGCGTAGCGCGAGGTCGAAATTTTTTCATAAAATTTTTCCTATGCCTCGAGGTCGATTTTCGACCGTTTTTCCACATCATCTCCCGACTGCCAAACCGGCCGTGTTAGGCCTACCGATGACTTCTGCGCACGTTTTGTGATGTGCTCTTACGTATATTAATCGAATCCGAGACTTTGGACTGCGTAGCGCGAGGTCGAAATTTTTTCATAAAATTTTTCCTATGCCTCGAGGTCGATTTTCGACCGTTTTTCCACATCATCTCCCGACTGCCAAACCGGCCGTGTTAGGCCTAGCGATGACTTCTGCGCACGTTTTGTGATGTGCTCTTACGTATATTAATCGAATCCGAGACTTTGGACTGCGTAGCGCGAGGTCGAAATTTTTTCATAAAATTTTTCCTATGCCTCGAGGTCGATTTTCGACCGTTTTTCCACATCATCTCCCGACTGCCAAACCGGCCGTGTTAGGCCTACCGATGACTTCTGCGCACGTTTTGTGATGTGCTCTTACGTATATTAATCGAATCCGAGACTTTGGACTGCGTAGCGCGAGGTCGAAATTTTTTCATAAAATTTTTCCTATGCCTCGAGGTCGATTTTCGACCGTTTTTCCACATCATCTCCCGACTGCCAAACCTGCCGTGTTAGGCCTACCGATGACTTCTGCGCACGTTTTGTGATGTGCTCTTGCGTATATTAATCGAATCCGAGACTTTGGACTGCGTAACGCGAGGTCGAAATTTTTTCATAAAATTTTTCCTATGCCTCGAGGTCGATTTTCGACCGTTTTTCCACATCATCTCCCGACTGCCAAACCGGCCGTGTTAGGCCTAGCGATGACTTCTGCGCACGTTTTGTGATGTGCTCTTACGTATATTAATCGAATCCGAGACTTTGGACTGCGTAGCGCGAGGTCGAAATTTTTTCATAAAATTTTTCCTATGCCTCGAGGTCGATTTTCGACCGTTTTTCCACATCATCTCCCGACTGCCAAACCGGCCGTGTTAGGCCTAGCGATGACTTCTGCGCACGTTTTGTGATGTGCTCTTACGTATATTAATCGAATCCGAGACTTTGGACTGCGTAGCGCGAGGTCGAAATTTTTTCATAAAATTTTTCCTATGCCTCGAGGTCGATTTTCGACCGTTTTTCCACATCATCTCCCGACTGCCAAACCGGCCGTGTTAGGCCTAGCGATGACTTCTGCGCACGTTTTGTGATGTGCTCTTACGTATATTAATCGAATCCGAGACTTTGGACTGCGTAGCGCGAGGTCGAAATTTTTTCATAAAATTTTTCCTATGCCTCGAGGTCGATTTTCGACCGTTTTTCCACATCATCTCCCGACTGCCAAACCGGCCGTGTTAGGCCTACCGATGACTTCTGCGCACGTTTTGTGGTGTGCTCTTACGTATATTAATCGAATCCGAGACTTTGGACTGCGTAGCGCGAGGTCGAAATTTTTTCATAAAATTTTTCCTATGCCTCGAGGTCGATTTTAGACCGTTTTTCCACATCATCTCCCGACTGCCAAACCGGCCGTGTTAGGCCTACCGATGACTTCTGCGCACGTTTTGTGATGTGCTCTTACGTATATTAATCGAATCCGAGACTTTGGACTGCGTAGCGCGAGGTCGAAATTTTTTCATAAAATTTTTCCTATGCCTCGAGGTCGATTTTCGACCGTTTTTCCACATCATCTCCCGACTGCCAAACCGGCCGTGTTAGGCCTAGCGATGACTTCTGCGCACGTTTTGTGATGTGCTCTTACGTATATTAATCGAATCCGAGACTTTGGACTGCGTAGCGCGAGGTCGAAATTTTTTCATAAAATTTTTCCTATGCCTCGAGGTCGATTTTCGACCGTTTTTCCACATCATCTCCCGACTGCCAAACCGGCCGTGTTAGGCCTAGCGATGACTTCTGCGCACGTTTTGTGATGTGCTCTTACGTATATTAATCGAATCCGAGACTTTGGACTGCGTATCGCGAGGTCGAAATTTTTTCATAAAATTTTTCCTATGCCTCGAGGTCGATTTTCGACCGTTTTTCCACATCATCTCCCGACTGCCAAACCGGCCGTGTTAGGCCTACCGATGACTTCTGCGCACGTTTTGTGATGTGCTCTTACGTATATTAATCGAATCCGAGACTTTGGACTGCGTAGCGCGAGGTCGAAATTTTTTCATAAAATTTTTCCTATGCCTCGAGGTCGATTTTAGACCGTTTTTCCACATCATCTCCCGACTGCCAAACCGGCCGTGTTAGGCCTAGCGATGACTCCTGCGCACGTTTTGTGATGTGCTCTTGCGTATATTAATCGAATCCGAAACTTTGGACTGCGTAACGCGAGGTCGAAATTTTTTCATAAAATTTTTCCTATGCCTCGAGGTCGATTTTCGACCGTTTTTCCACATCATCTCCCGACTGCCAAACCGGCCGTGTTAGGCCTACCGATGACTTCTGCGCACGTTTTGTGATGTGCTCTTGCGTATATTAATCGAATCCGAGACTTTGGACTGCGTAGCGCGAGGTCGAAATTTTTTCATAAAATTTTTCCTATGCCTCGAGGTCGATTTTCGACCGTTTTTCCACATCATCTCCCGACTGCCAAACCGGCCGTGTTAGGCCTAGCGATGACTTCTGCGCACGTTTTGTGATGTGCTCTTGCGTATATTAATCGAATCCGAGACTTTGGACTGCGTAACGCGAGGTCGAAATTTTTTCATAAAATTTTTCCTATGCCTCGAGGTCGATTTTCGACCGTTTTTCCACATCATCTCCCGACTGCCAAACCGGCCGTGTTAGGCCTAGCGATGACTTCTGCGCACGTTTTGTGATGTGCTCTTGCGTATATTAATCGAATCCGAGACTTTGGACTGCGTAACGCGAGGTCGAAATTTTTTCATAAAATTTTTCCTATGCCTCGAGGTCGATTTTCGACCGTTTTTCCACATCATCTCCCGACTGCCAAACCGGCCGTGTTAGGCCTACCGATGACTTCTGCGCACGTTTTGTGATGTGCTCTTACGTATATTAATCGAATCCGAGACTTTGGACTGCGTAGCGCGAGGTCGAAATTTTTTCATAAAATTTTTCCTATGCCTCGAGGTCGATTTTAGACCGTTTTTCCACATCATCTCCCGACTGCCAAACCTGCCGTGTTAGGCCTACCGATGACTTCTGCGCACGTTTTGTGATGTGCTCTTACGTATATTAATCGAATCCGAGACTTTGGACTGCGTAGCGCGAGGTCGAAATTTTTTCATAAAATTTTTCCTATGCCTCGAGGTCGATTTTCAACCGTTTTTCCACATCATCTCCCGACTGCCAAACCGGCCGTGTTAGGCCTAGCTATGACTTCTGCGCACGTTTTGTGATGTGCTCTTGCGTATATTAATCGAATCCGAGACTTTGGACTGCGTAGCGCGAGGTCGAAATTTTTTCATAAAATTTTTCCTATGCCTCGAGGTCGATTTTCAACCGTTTTTCCACATCATCTCCCGACTGCCAAACCGGCTGTGTTAGGCCTAGCGATGACTTCTGCGCACGTTTTGTGATGTGCTCTTACGTATATTAATCGAATCCGAGACTTTGGACTGCGTAGCGCGAGGTCGAAATTTTTTCATAAAATTTTTCCTATGCCTCGAGGTCGATTTTCGACCGTTTTTCCACATCATCTCCCGACTGCCAAACCGGCCGTGTTAGGCCTAGCGATGACTTCTGCGCACGTTTTGTGATGTGCTCTTGCGTATATTAATCGAATCCGAGACTTTGGACTGCGTAGCGCGAGGTCGAAGTTTTTCATAAAATTTTTCCTATGCCTCGAGGTCGATTTTAGACCGTTTTTCCACATCATCTCCCGACTGCCAAACCTGCCGTGTTAGGCCTACCTATGACTTCTGCGCACGTTTTGTGATGTGCTCTTACGTATATTAATCGAATCCGAGACTTTGGACTGCGTAGCGCGAGGTCGAAATTTTTTCATAAAATTTTTCCTATGCCTCGAGGTCGATTTTCGACCGTTTTTCCACATCATCTCCCGACTGCCAAACCGGCCGTGTTAGGCCTAGCGATGACTTCTGCGCACGTTTTGTGATGTGCTCTTACGTATATTAATCGAATCCGAGACTTTGGACTGCGTAGCGCGAGGTCGAAGTTTTTCATAAAATTTTTCCTATGCCTCGAGGTCGATTTTCGACGGTTTTTCCACATCATCTCCCGACTGCCAAACCGGCCGTGTTAGGCCTAGCGATGACTTCTGCGCACGTTTTGTGATGTGCTCTTGCGTATATTAATCGAATCCGAGACTTTGGACTGCGTAGCGCGAGGTCGAAGTTTTTCATAAAATTTTTCCTATGCCTCGCGGTCGATTTTAGACCGTTTTTCCACATCATCTCCCGACTGCCAAACCTGCCGTGTTAGGCCTACCGATGACTTCTGCGCACGTTTTGTGATGTGCTCTTACGTATATTAATCGAATCCGAGACTTTGGACTGCGTAGCGCGAGGTCGAAATTTTTTCATAAAATTTTTCCTATGCCTCGAGGTCGATTTTCGACCGTTTTTCCACATCATCTCCCGACTCCCAAACCTGCCGTGTTAGGCCTACCGATGACTTCTGCGCACGTTTTGTGATGTGCTCTTACGTATATTAATCGAATCCGAGACTTTGGACTGCGTAGCGCGAGGTCGAAATTTTTTCATAAAATTTTTCCTATGCCTCGAGGTCGATTTTCGACCGTTTTTCCACATCATCTCCCGACTGCCAAACCGGCCGTGTTAGGCCTAGCGATGACTTCTGCGCACGTTTTGTGATGTGCTCTTACGTATATTAATCGAATCCGAGACTTTGGACTGCGTAGCGCGAGGTCGAAGTTTTTCATAAAATTTTTCCTATGCCTCGAGGTCGATTTTCGACCGTTTTTCCACATCATCTCCCGACTGCCAAACCGGCCGTGTTAGGCCTACCGATGACTTCTGCGCACGTTTTGTGATGTGCTCTTACGTATATTAATCGAATCCGAGACTTTGGACTGCGTAGCGCGAGGTCGAAATTTTTTCATAAAATTTTTCCTATGCCTCGAGGTCGATTTTCGACCGTTTTTCCACATCATCTCCCGACTGCCAAACCGGCCGTGTTAGGCCTAGCGATGACTTCTGCGCACGTTTTGTGATGTGCTCTTGCGTATATTAATCGAATCCGAGACTTTGGACTGCGTAGCGCGAGGTCGAAATTTTTTCATAAAATTTTTCCTATGCCTCGAGGTCGATTTTCGACCGTTTTTCCACATCATCTCCCGACTGCCAAACCGGCCGTGTTAGGCCTACCGATGACTTCTGCGCACGTTTTGTGATGTGCTCTTACGTATATTAATCGAATCCGAGACTTTGGACTGCGTAGCGCGAGGTCGAAATTTTTTCATAAAATTTTTCCTATGCCTCGAGGTCGATTTTCGACCGTTTTTCCACATCATCTCCCGACTGCCAAACCGGCCGTGTTAGGCCTACCGATGACTTCTGCGCACGTTTTGTGATGTGCTCTTACGTATATTAATCGAATCCGAGACTTTGGACTGCGTAGCGCGAGGTCGAAATTTTTTCATAAAATTTTTCCTATGCCTCGAGGTCGATTTTCGACCGTTTTTCCACATCATCTCCCGACTGCCAAACCGGCCGTGTTAGGCCTAGCGATGACTTCTGCGCACGTTTTGTGATGTGCTCTTGCGTATATTAATCGAATCCGAGACTTTGGACTGCGTAACGCGAGGTCGAAATTTTTTCATAAAATTTTTCCTATGCCTCGAGGTCGATTTTCGACCGTTTTTCCACATCATCTCCCGACTGCCAAACCGGCCGTGTTAGGCCTACCGATGACTTCTGCGCACGTTTTGTGATGTGCTCTTACGTATATTAATCGAATCCGAGACTTTGGACTGCGTAGCGCGAGGTCGAAATTTTTTCATAAAATTTTTCCTATGCCTCGAGGTCGATTTTCGACCGTTTTTCCACATCATCTCCCGACTGCCAAACCGGCCGTGTTAGGCCTAGCGATGACTTCTGCGCACGTTTTGTGATGTGCTCTTACGTATATTAATCGAATCCGAGACTTTGGACTGCGTAGCGCGAGGTCGAAATTTTTTCATAAAATTTTTCCTATGCCTCGAGGTCGAATTTAGACCGTTTTTCCACATCATCTCCCGACTGCCAAACCTGCCGTGTTAGGCCTACCGATGACTTCTGCGCACGTTTTGTGATGTGCTCTTACGTATATTAATCGAATCCGAGACTTTGGACTGCGTAGCGCGAGGTCGAAATTTTTTCATAAAATTTTTCCTATGCCTCGAGGTCGATTTTCGACCGTTTTTCCACATCATCTCCCGACTGCCAAACCGGCCGTGTTAGGCCTACCGATGACTTCTGCGCACGTTTTGTGATGTGCTCTTACGTATATTAATCGAATCCGAGACTTTGGACTGCGTAGCGCGAGGTCGAAATTTTTTCATAAAATTTTTCCTATGCCTCGAGGTCGATTTTAGACCGTTTTTCCACATCATCTCCCGACTGCCAAACCTGCCGTGTTAGGCCTACCGATGACTTCTGCGCACGTTTTGTGATGTGCTCTTACGTATATTAATCGAATCCGAGACTTTGGACTGCGTAGCGCGAGGTCGAAATTTTTTCATAAAATTTTTCCTATGCCTCGAGGTCGATTTTCGACCGTTTTTCCACATCATCTCCCGACTGCCAAACCGGCCGTGTTAGGCCTACCGATGACTTCTGCGCACGTTTTGTGATGTGCTCTTACGTATATTAATCGAATCCGAGACTTTGGACTGCGTAGCGCGAGGTCGAAATTTTTTCATTAAATTTTTCCTATGCCTCGAGGTCGATTTTCGACCGTTTTTCCACATCATCTCCCGACTGCCAAACCTGCCGTGTTAGGCCTACCGATGACTTCTGCGCACGTTTTGTGATGTGCTCTTGCGTATATTAATCGAATCCGAGACTTTGGACTGCGTAACGCGAGGTCGAAATTTTTTCATAAAATTTTTCCTATGCCTCGAGGTCGATTTTCGACCGTTTTTCCACATCATCTCCCGACTGCCAAACCGGCCGTGTTAGGCCTAGCGATGACTTCTGCGCACGTTTTGTGATGTGCTCTTGCGTATATTAATCGAATCCGAGACTTTGGACTGCGTAACGCGAGGTCGAAATTTTTTCATAAAATTTTTCCTATGCCTCGAGGTCGATTTTCGACCGTTTTTCCACATCATCTCCCGACTGCCAAACCAGCCGTGTTAGGCCTAGCGATGACTTCTGCGCACGTTTTGTGATGTGCTCTTACGTATATTAATCGAATCCGAGACTTTGGACTGCGTAGCGCGAGGTCGAAATTTTTTCATAAAATGTTTCCTATGCCTCGAGGTCGATTTTCGACCGTTTTTCCACATCATCTCCCGACTGCCAAACCGGCCGTGTTAGGCCTAGCGATGACTTCTGCGCACGTTTTGTGATGTGCTCTTACGTATATTAATCGAATCCGAGACTTTGGACTGCGTAGCGCGAGGTCGAAATTTTTTCATAAAATTTGTCCTATGCCTCGAGGTCGAATTTAGACCGTTTTTCCACATCATCTCCCGACTGCCAAACCTGCCGTGTTAGGCCTACCGATGACTTCTGCGCACGTTTTGTGATGTGCTCTTACGTATATTAATCGAATCCGAGACTTTGGACTGCGTAGCGCGAGGTCGAAATTTTTTCATAAAATTTTTCCTATGCCTCGAGGTCGATTTTCGACCGTTTTTCCACATCATCTCCCGACTGCCAAACCGGCCGTGTTAGGCCTACCGATGACTTCTGCGCACGTTTTGTGATGTGCTCTTACGTATATTAATCGAATCCGAGACTTTGGACTGCGTAGCGCGAGGTCGAAATTTTTTCATAAAATTTTTCCTATGCCTCGAGGTCGATTTTAGACCGTTTTTCCACATCATCTCCCGACTGCCAAACCTGCCGTGTTAGGCCTACCGATGACTTCTGCGCACGTTTTGTGATGTGCTCTTACGTATATTAATCGAATCCGAGACTTTGGACTGCGTAGCGCGAGGTCGAAATTTTTTCATAAAATTTTTCCTATGCCTCGAGGTCGATTTTCGACCGTTTTTCCACATCATCTCCCGACTGCCAAACCGGCCGTGTTAGGCCTACCGATGACTTCTGCGCACGTTTTGTGATGTGCTCTTACGTATATTAATCGAATCCGAGACTTTGGACTGCGTAGCGCGAGGTCGAAATTTTTTCATTAAATTTTTCCTATGCCTCGAGGTCGATTTTCGACCGTTTTTCCACATCATCTCCCGACTGCCAAACCTGCCGTGTTAGGCCTACCGATGACTTCTGCGCACGTTTTGTGATGTGCTCTTGCGTATATTAATCGAATCCGAGACTTTGGACTGCGTAACGCGAGGTCGAAATTTTTTCATAAAATTTTTCCTATGCCTCGAGGTCGATTTTCGACCGTTTTTCCACATCATCTCCCGACTGCCAAACCGGCCGTGTTAGGCCTAGCGATGACTTCTGCGCACGTTTTGTGATGTGCTCTTGCGTATATTAATCGAATCCGAGACTTTGGACTGCGTAACGCGAGGTCGAAATTTTTTCATTAAATTTTTCCTATGCCTCGAGGTCGATTTTCGACCGTTTTTCCACATCATCTCCCGACTGCCAAACCTGCCGTGTTAGGCCTACCGATGACTTCTGCGCACGTTTTGTGATGTGCTCTTGCGTATATTAATCGAATCCGAGACTTTGGACTGCGTAACGCGAGGTCGAAATTTTTTCATAAAATTTTTCCTATGCCTCGAGGTCGATTTTCGACCGTTTTTCCACATCATCTCCCGACTGCCAAACCTGCCGTGTTAGGCCTACCGATGACTTCTGCGCACGTTTTGTGATGTGCTCTTACGTATATTAATCGAATCCGAGACTTTGGACTGCGTAGCGCGAGGTCGAAATTTTTTCATAAAATTTTTCCTATGCCTCGAGGTCGATTTTCGACCGTTTTTCCACATCATCTCCCGACTGCCAAACCGGCCGTGTTAGGCCTACCGATGACTTCTGCGCACGTTTTGTGATGTGCTCTTACGTATATTAATCGAATCCGAGACTTTGGACTGCGTAGCGCGAGGTCGAAATTTTTTCATTAAATTTTTCCTATGCCTCGAGGTCGATTTTCGACCGTTTTTCCACATCATCTCCCGACTGCCAAACCTGCCGTGTTAGGCCTACCGATGACTTCTGCGCACGTTTTGTGATGTGCTCTTGCGTATATTAATCGAATCCGAGACTTTGGACTGCGTAACGCGAGGTCGAAATTTTTTCATAAAATTTTTCCTATGCCTCGAGGTCGATTTTCGACCGTTTTTCCACATCATCTCCCGACTGCCAAACCGGCCGTGTTAGGCCTAGCGATGACTTCTGCGCACGTTTTGTGATGTGCTCTTGCGTATATTAATCGAATCCGAGACTTTGGACTGCGTAACGCGAGGTCGAAATTTTTTCATTAAATTTTTCCTATGCCTCGAGGTCGATTTTCGACCGTTTTTCCACATCATCTCCCGACTGCCAAACCTGCCGTGTTAGGCCTACCGATGACTTCTGCGCACGTTTTGTGATGTGCTCTTGCGTATATTAATCGAATCCGAGACTTTGGACTGCGTAACGCGAGGTCGAAATTTTTTCATAAAATTTTTCCTATGCCTCGAGGTCGATTTTCGACCGTTTTTCCACATCATCTCCCGACTGCCAAACCGGCCGTGTTAGGCCTACCGATGACTTCTGCGCACGTTTTGTGATGTGCTCTTACGTATATTAATCGAATCCGAGACTTTGGACTGCGTAGCGCGAGGTCGAAATTTTTTCATAAAATTTTTCCTATGCCTCGAGGTCGATTTTCGACCGTTTTTCCACATCATCTCCCGACTGCCAAACCGGCCGTGTTAGGCCTAGCGATGACTTCTGCGCACGTTTTGTGATGTGCTCTTACGTATATTAATCGAATCCGAGACTTTGGACTGCGTAGCGCGAGGTCGAAATTTTTTCATAAAATTTTTCCTATGCCTCGAGGTCGATTTTCGACCGTTTTTCCACATCATCTCCCGACTGCCAAACCGGCCGTGTTAGGCCTACCGATGACTTCTGCGCACGTTTTGTGATGTGCTCTTACGTATATTAATCGAATCCGAGACTTTGGACTGCGTAGCGCGAGGTCGAAATTTTTTCATAAAATTTTTCCTATGCCTCGAGGTCGATTTTCGACCGTTTTTCCACATCATCTCCCGACTGCCAAACCAGCCGTGTTAGGCCTAGCGATGACTTCTGCGCACGTTTTGTGATGTGCTCTTACGTATATTAATCGAATCCGAGACTTTGGACTGCGTAGCGCGAGGTCGAAATTTTTTCATAAAATGTTTCCTATGCCTCGAGGTCGATTTTCGACCGTTTTTCCACATCATCTCCCGACTGCCAAACCGGCCGTGTTAGGCCTAGCGATGACTTCTGCGCACGTTTTGTGATGTGCTCTTACGTATATTAATCGAATCCGAGACTTTGGACTTTTTCCTATGCCTCGAGGTCGATTTTCGACCGTTTTTCCACATCATCTCCCGACTGCCAAACCGGCCGTGTTAGCCCTACCGATGACTTCTGCGCACGTTTTGTGATGTGCTCTTACGTATATTAATCGAATCCGAGACTTTGGACTGCGTAGCGCGAGGTCGAAATTTTTTCATTAAATTTTTCCTATGCCTCGAGGTCGATTTTCGACCGTTTTTCCACATCATCTCCCGACTGCCAAACCGGCCGTGTTAGGCCTAGCGATGACTTCTGCGCACGTTTTGTGATGTGCTCTTGCGTATATTAATCGAATCCGAGACTTTGGACTGCGTAGCGCGAGGTCGAGATTTTTTCATAAAATTTTTCCTATGCCTCGAGGTCGATTTTCGACCGTTTTTCCACATCATCTCCCGACTGCCAAACCGGCCGTGTTAGGCCTACCGATGACTTCTGCGCACGTTTTGTGATGTGCTCTTACGTATATTAATCGAATCCGAGACTTTGGACTGCGTAGCGCCAGGTCGAAATTTTTTCATAAAATGTTTCCTATGCCTCGAGGTCGATTTTCGACCGTTTTTCCACATCATCTCCCGACTGCCAAACCGGCCGTGTTAGGCCTACCGATGACTTCTGCGCACGTTTTGTGATGTGCTCTTACGTATATTAATCGAATCCGAGACTTTGGACTGCGTAGCGCGAGGTCGAAATTTTTCATAAAATTTTTCCTATGCCTCGAGGTCGATTTTCGACCGTTTTTCCACATCATCTCCCGACTGCCAAACCGGCCGTGTTAGGCCTACCGATGACTTCTGCGCACGTTTTGTGATGTGCTCTTACGTATATTAATCGAATCCGAGACTTTGGACTGCGTAGCGCGAGGTCGAAATATTTTCATAAAATTTTTCCTATGCCTCGAGGTCGATTTTCGACCGTTTTTCCACATCATCTCCCGACTGCCAAACCGGCCGTGTTAGGCCTAGCGATGACTTCTGCGCACGTTTTGTGATGTGCTCTTGCGTATATTAATCGAATCCGAGACTTTGGACTGCGTAACGCGAGGTCGAAATTTTTTCATAAAATTTTTCCTATGCCTCGAGGTCGATTTTCGACCGTTTTTCCACATCATCTCCCGACTGCCAAACCGGCCGTGTTAGGCCTACCGATGACTTCTGCGCACGTTTTGTGATGTGCTCTTACGTATATTAATCGAATCCGAGACTTTGGACTGCGTAGCGCGAGGTCGAAATTTTTTCATAAAATTTTTCCTATGCCTCGAGGTCGATTTTCGACCGTTTTTCCACATCATCTCCCGACTGCCAAACCGGCCGTGTTAGGCCTACCGATGACTTCTGCGCACGTTTTGTGATGTGCTCTTACGTATATTAATCGAATCCGAGACTTTGGACTGCGTAGCGCGAGGTCGAAATTTTTTCATAAAATTTTTCCTATGCCTCGAGGTGGATTTTCGACCGTTTTTCCACATCATCTCCCGACTGCCAAACCGGCCGTGTTAGGCCTAGCGATGACTTCTGCGCACGTTTTGTGATGTGCTCTTACGTATATTAATCGAATCCGAGACTTTGGACTGCGTAGCGCGAGGTCGAAATTTTTTCATAAAATTTTTCCTATGCCTCGAGGTCGATTTTCGACCGTTTTTCCACATCATCTCCCGACTGCCAAACCGGCCGTGTTAGGCCTAGCGATGACTTCTGCGCACGTTTTGTGATGTGCTCTTACGTATATTAATCGAATCCGAGACTTTGGACTGCGTAGCGCGAGGTCGAAATTTTTTCATAAAATTTTTCCTATGCCTCGAGGTCGATTTTCGACCGTTTTTCCACATCATCGCCCGACTGCCAAACCGGCCGTGTTAGGCCTAGCGATGACTTCTGCGCACGTTTTGTGATGTGCTCTTACGTATATTAATCGAATCCGAGACTTTGGACTGCGTAACGCGAGGTCGAAATTTTTTCATAAAATTTTTCCTATGCCTCGAGGTCGATTTTCGACCGTTTTTCCACATCATCTCCCGACTGCCAAACCGGCCGTGTTAGGCCTAGCGATGACTTCTGCGCACGTTTTGTGATGTGCTCTTGCGTATATTAATCGAATCCGAGACTTTGGACTGCGTAACGCGAGGTCGAAATTTTTTCATTAAATTTTTCCTATGCCTCGAGGTCGATTTTCGACCGTTTTTCCACATCATCTCCCGACTGCCAAACCGGCCGTGTTAGGCCTAGCGATGACTTCTGCGCACGTTTTGTGATGTGCTCTTGCGTATATTAATCGAATCCGAGACTTTGGACTGCGTAACGCGAGGTCGAAATTTTTTCATTAAATTTTTCCTATGCCTCGAGGTCGATTTTCGACCGTTTTTCCACATCATCTCCCGACTGCCAAACCGGCCGTGTTAGGCCTACCGATGACTTCTGCGCACGTTTTGTGATGTGCTCTTACGTATATTAATCGAATCCGAGACTTGGGACTGCGTAGCGCGAGGTCGAAATTTTTTCATAAAATTTTTCCTATGCCTCGAGGTCGATTTTCGACCGTTTTTCCACATCATCTCCCGACTGCCAAACCGGCCGTGTTAGGCCTAGCGATGACTTCTGCGCACGTTTTGTGATGTGCTCTTGCGTATATTAATCGAATCCGAGACTTTGGACTGCGTAGCGCGAGGTCGAAATTTTTTCATAAAATTTTTCCTATGCCTCGAGGTCGATTTTCGACCGTTTTTCCACATCATCTCCCGACTGCCAAACCGGCCGTGTTAGGCCTACCGATGACTTCTGCGCACGTTTTGTGATGTGCTCTTACGTATATTAATCGAATCCGAGACTTTGGACTGCGTAGCGCGAGGTCGAAATTTTTTCATAAAATTTTTCCTATGCCTCGAGGTCGATTTTCGACCGTTTTTCCACATCATCTCCCGACTGCCAAACCGGCCGTGTTAGGCCTACCGATGACTTCTGCGCACGTTTTGTGATGTGCTCTTACGTATATTAATCGAATCCGAGACTTTGGACTGCGTAGCGCGAGGTCGAAATTTTTTCATAAAATTTTTCCTATGCCTCGAGGTCGATTTTCGACCGTTTTTCCACATCATCTCCCGACTGCCAAACCGGCCGTGTTAGGCCTAGCGATGACTTCTGCGCACGTTTTGTGATGTGCTCTTGCGTATATTAATCGAGTCCGAGACTTTGGACTGCGTAACGCGAGGTCGAAATTTTTTCATAAAATTTTTCCTATGCCTCGAGGTCGATTTTCGACCGTTTTTCCACATCATCTCCCGACTGCCAAACCGGCCGTGTTAGGCCTACCGATGACTTCTGCGCACGTTTTGTGATGTGCTCTTACGTATATTAATCGAATCCGAGACTTTGGACTGCGTAGCGCGAGGTCGAAATTTTTTCATAAAATTTTTCCTATGCCTCGAGGTCGATTTTCGACCGTTTTTCCACATCATCTCCCGACTGCCAAACCGGCCGTGTTAGGCCTAGCGATGACTTCTGCGCACGTTTTGTGATGTGCTCTTACGTATATTAATCGAATCCGAGACTTTGGACTGCGTAGCGCGAGGTCGAAATTTTTTCATAAAATTTTTCCTATGCCTCGAGGTCGATTTTAGACCGTTTTTCCACATCATCTCCCGACTGCCAAACCTGCCGTGTTAGGCCTACCGATGACTTTTGCGCACGTTTTGTGATGTGCTCTTACGTATATTAATCGAATCCGAGACTTTGGACTGCGTAGCGCGAGGTCGAAATTTTTTCATAAAATTTTTCCTATGCCTCGAGGTCGATTTTAGACCGTTTTTCCACATCATCTCCCGACTGCCAAACCTGCCGTGTTAGGCCTACCGATGACTTCTGCGCACGTTTTGTGATGTGCTCTTACGTATATTAATCGAATCCGAGACTTTGGACTGCGTAGCGCGAGGTCGAAATTTTTTCATTAAATTTTTCCTATGCCTCGAGGTCGATTTTCGGCCGTTTTTCCACATCATCTCCCGACTGCCAAACCTGCCGTGTTAGGCCTAGCGATGACTTCTGCGCACGTTTTGTGATGTGCTCTTACGTATATTAATCGAATCCGAGACTTTGGACTGCGTAGCGCGAGGTCGAAATTTTTTCATAAAATTTTTCCTATGCCTCGAGGTCGATTTTAGACCGTTTTTCCACATCATCTCCCGACTGCCAAACCTGCCGTGTTAGGCCTACCGATGACTTCTGCGCACGTTTTGTGATGTGCTCTTGCGTATATTAATCGAATCCGAGACTTTGGACTGCGTAACGCGAGGTCGAAATTTTTTCATAAAATTTTTCCTATGCCTCGAGGTCGATTTTCGACCGTTTTTCCACATCATCTCCCGACTGCCAAACCGGCCGTGTTAGGCCTACCGATGACTTCTGCGCACGTTTTGTGATGTGCTCTTACGTATATTAATCGAATCCGAGACTTTGGACTGCGTAGCGCGAGGTCGAAATTTTTTCATAAAATTTTTCCTATGCCTCGAGGTCGATTTTAGACCGTTTTTCCACATCATCTCCCGACTGCCAAACCTGCCGTGTTAGGCCTACCGATGACTTCTGCGCACGTTTTGTGATGTGCTCTTACGTATATTAATCGAATCCGAGACTTTGGACTGCGTAGCGCGAGGTCGAAATTTTTTCATTAAATTTTTCCTATGCCTCGAGGTCGATTTTCGACCGTTTTTCCACATCATCTCCCGACTGCCAAACCTGCCGTGTTAGGCCTACCGATGACTTCTGCGCACGTTTTGTGATGTGCTCTTGCGTATATTAATCGAATCCGAGACTTTGGACTGCGTAACGCGAGGTCGAAATTTTTTCATAAAATTTTTCCTATGCCTCGAGGTCGATTTTCGACCGTTTTTCCACATCATCTCCCGACTGCCAAACCGGCCGTGTTAGGCCTAGCGATGACTTCTGCGCACGTTTTGTGATGTGCTCTTGCGTATATTAATCGAATCCGAGACTTTGGACTGCGTAACGCGAGGTCGAAATTTTTTCATTAAATTTTTCCTATGCCTCGAGGTCGATTTTCGACCGTTTTTCCACATCATCTCCCGACTGCCAAACCGGCCGTGTTAGGCCTAGCGATGACTTCTGCGCACGTTTTGTGATGTGCTCTTACGTATATTAATCGAATCCGAGACTTTGGACTGCGTAGCGCGAGGTCGAAATTTTTTCATAAAATTTTTCCTATGCCTCGAGGTCGATTTTCGACCGTTTTTCCACATCATCTCCCGTTTTTCCACATCATCTCCCGACTGCCAAACCGGCCGTGTTAGGCCTAGCGATGACTTCTGCGCACGTTTTGTGATGTGCTCTTGCGTATATTAATCGAATCCGAGACTTTGGACTGCGTAACGCGAGGTCGAAATTTTTTCATTAAATTTTTCCTATGCCTCGAGGTCGATTTTCGACCGTTTTTCCACATCATCTCCCGACTGCCAAACCTGCCGTGTTAGGCCTACCGATGACTTCTGCGCACGTTTTGTGATGTGCTCTTACGTATATTAATCGAATCCGAGACTTTGGACTGCGTAGCGCGAGGTCGAATTTTTTTCATAAAATTTTTCCTATGCCTCGAGGTCGATTTTCGACCGTTTTTCCACATCATCTCCCGACTGCCAAACCGGCCGTGTTAGGCCTACCGATGACTTCTGCGCACGTTTTGTGATGTGCTCTTACGTATATTAATCGAATCCGAGACTTTGGACTGCGTAGCGCGAGGTCGAAATTTTTTCATAAAATGTTTCCTATGCCTCGAGGTCGATTTTCGACCGTTTTTCCACATCATCTCCCGACTGCCAAACCGGCCGTGTTAGGCCTACCGATGACTTCTGCGCACGTTTTGTGATGTGCTCTTACGTATATTAATCGAATCCGAGACTTTGGACTGCGTAGCGCGAGGTCGAAATTTTTCATAAAATTTTTCCTATGCCTCGAGGTCGATTTCCGACCGTTTTTCCACATCATCTCCCGACTGCCAAACCGGCCGTGTTAGGCCTACCGATGACTTCTGCGCACGTTTTGTGATGTGCTCTTACGTATATTAATCGAATCCGAGACTTTGGACTGCGTAGCGCGAGGTCGAAATTTTTTCATAAAATTTTTCCTATGCCTCGAGGTCGATTTTCGACCGTTTTTCCACATCATCTCCCGACTGCCAAACCGGCCGTGTTAGGCCTAGCGATGACTTCTGCGCACGTTTTGTGATGTGCTCTTGCGTATATTAATCGAATCCGAGACTTTGGACTGCGTAACGCGAGGTCGAAATTTTTTCATAAAATTTTTCCTATGCCTCGAGGTCGATTTTCGACCGTTTTTCCACATCATCTCCCGACTGCCAAACCGGCCGTGTTAGGCCTAGCGATGACTTCTGCGCACGTTTTGTGATGTGCTCTTACGTATATTAATCGAATCCGAGACTTTGGACTGCGTAGCGCGAGGTCGAAATTTTTTCATAAAATTTTTCCTATGCCTCGAGGTCGATTTTCGACCGTTTTTCCACATCATCTCCCGACTGCCAAACCGGCCGTGTTAGGCCTACCGATGACTTCTGCGCACGTTTTGTGATGTGCTCTTACGTATATTAATCGAATCCGAGACTTTGGACTGCGTAGCGCGAGGTCGAAATTTTTTCATAAAATTTTTCCTATGCCTCGAGGTGGATTTTCGACCGTTTTTCCACATCATCTCCCGACTGCCAAACCGGCCGTGTTAGGCCTAGCGATGACTTCTGCGCACGTTTTGTGATGTGCTCTTACGTATATTAATCGAATCCGAGACTTTGGACTGCGTAGCGCGAGGTCGAAATTTTTTCATAAAATTTTTCCTATGCCTCGAGGTCGATTTTCGACCGTTTTTCCACATCATCTCCCGACTGCCAAACCGGCCGTGTTAGGCCTAGCGATGACTTCTGCGCACGTTTTGTGATGTGCTCTTACGTATATTAATCGAATCCGAGACTTTGGACTGCGTAGCGCGAGGTCGAAATTTTTTCATAAAATTTTTCCTATGCCTCGAGGTCGATTTTCGACCGTTTTTCCACATCATCTCCCGACTGCCAAACCGGCCGTGTTAGGCCTAGCGATGACTTCTGCGCACGTTTTGTGATGTGCTCTTACGTATATTAATCGAATCCGAGACTTTGGACTGCGTAACGCGAGGTCGAAATTTTTTCATAAAATTTTTCCTATGCCTCGAGGTCGATTTTCGACCGTTTTTCCACATCATCTCCCGACTGCCAAACCGGCCGTGTTAGGCCTAGCGATGACTTCTGCGCACGTTTTGTGATGTGCTCTTGCGTATATTAATCGAATCCGAGACTTTGGACTGCGTAACGCGAGGTCGAAATTTTTTCATTAAATTTTTCCTATGCCTCGAGGTCGATTTTCGACCGTTTTTCCACATCATCTCCCGACTGCCAAACCGGCCGTGTTAGGCCTACCGATGACTTCTGCGCACGTTTTGTGATGTGCTCTTACGTATATTAATCGAATCCGAGACTTTGGACTGCGTAGCGCGAGGTCGAAATTTTTTCATAAAATTTTTCCTATGCCTCGAGGTCGATTTTAGACCGTTTTTCCACATCATCTCCCGACTGCCAAACCTGCCGTGTTAGGCCTAGCGATGACTTCTGCGCACGTTTTGTGATGTGCTCTTACGTATATTAATCGAATCCGAGACTTTGGACTGCGTAGCGCGAGGTCGAAATTTTTTCATAAAATTTTTCCTATGCCTCGAGGTCGATTTTCGACCGTTTTTCCACATCATCTCCCGACTGCCAAACCGGCCGTGTTAGGCCTACCGATGACTTCTGCGCACGTTTTGTGATGTGCTCTTAAGTATATTAATCGAATCCGAGACTTTGGACTGCGTAGCGCGAGGTCGAAATTTTTTCATTAAATTTTTCCTATGCCTCGAGGTCGATTTTCGACCGTTTTTCCACATCATCTCCCGACTGCCAAACCGGCCGTGTTAGGCCTACCGATGACTTCTGCGCACGTTTTGTGATGTGCTCTTACGTATATTAATCGAATCCGAGACTTTGGACTGCGTAGCGCGAGGTCGAAATTTTTTCATAAAATTTTTCCTATGCCTCGAGGTCGATTTTCGACCGTTTTTCCACATCATCTCCCGACTGCCAAACCGGCCGTGTTAGGCCTAGCGATGACTTCTGCGCACGTTGTGTGATGTGCTCTTACGTATATTAATCGAATCCGAGACTTTGGACTGCGTAGCGCGAGGTCGAAATTTTTTCATAAAATTTTTCCTATGCCTCGAGGTCGATTTTCGACCGTTTTTCCACATCATCTCCCGACTGCCAAACCGGCCGTGTTAGGCCTAGCGATGACTTCTGCGCACGTTTTGTGATGTGCTCTTACGTATATTAATCGAATCCGAGACTTTGGACTGAGTAGCGCGAGGTCGAAATTTTTCATAAAATTTTTCCTATGCCTCGAGGTCGATTTTAGACCGTTTTTCCACATCATCTCCCGACTGCCAAACCTGCCGTGTTAGGCCTACCGATGACTTCTGCGCACGTTTTGTGATGTGCTCTTACGTATATTAATCGAATCCGAGACTTTGGACTGCGTAGCGCGAGGTCGAAATTTTTTCATAAAATTTTTCCTATGCCTCGAGGTCGATTTTAGACCGTTTTTCCACATCATCGCCCGACTGCCAAACCTGCCATGTTAGGCCTACCGATGACTTCTGCGCACGTTTTGTGATGTGCTCTTGCGTATATTAATCGAATCCGAGACTTTGGACTGCGTAGCGCGAGGTCGAAATTTTTTCATAAAATTTTTCCTATGCCTCGAGGTCGATTTTCGACCGTTTTTCCACATCATCTCCCGACTGCCAAACCGGCCGTGTTAGGCCTAGCGATGACTTCTGCGCACGTTTTGTGATGTGCTCTTACGTATATTAATCGAATCCGAGACTTTGGACTGCGTAGCGCGAGGTCGAAGTTTTTCATACAATTTTTCCTATGCCTCGAGGTCGATTTTAGACCGTTTTTCCACATCATCTCCCGACTGCCAAACCGGCCGTGTTAGGCCTACCGATGACTTCTGCGCACGTTTTGTGATGTGCTCTTACGTATATTAATCGAATCCGAGACTTTGGACTGCGTAGCGCGAGGTCGAAATTTTTCATAAAATTTTTCCTATGCCTCGAGGTCGATTTTAGACCGTTTTTCCACATCATCTCCCGACTGCCAAACCTGCCGTGTTAGGCCTACCGATGACTTCTGCGCACGTTTTGTGATGTGCTCTTACGTATATTAATCGAATCCGAGACTTTGGACTGCGTAGCGCGAGGTCGAAGTTTTTCATACAATTTTTCCTATGCCTCGAGGTCGATTTTAGACCGTTTTTCCACATCATCTCCCGACTGCCAAACCTGCCGTGTTAGGCCTACCGATGACTTCTGCGCACGTTTTGTGATGTGCTCTTACGTATATTAATCGAATCCGAGACTTTGGACTGCGTAGCGCGAGGTCGAAATTTTTTCATAAAATTTTTCCTATGCCTCGAGGTCGATTTTCGACCGTTTTTCCACATCATCTCCCGACTGCCAAACCGGCCGTGTTAGGCCTACCGATGACTTCTGCGCACGTTTTGTGATGTGCTCTTACGTATATTAATCGAATCCGAGACTTTGGACTGCGTAGCGCGAGGTCGAAATTTTTTCATAAAATTTTTCCTATGCCTCGAGGTCGATTTTCGACCGTTTTTCCACATCATCTCCCGACTGCCAAACCGGCCGTGTTAGGCCTACCGATGACTTCTGCGCACGTTTTGTGATGTGCTCTTACGTATATTAATCGAATCCGAGACTTTGGACTGCGTAGCGCGAGGTCGAAATTTTTTCATAAAATTTTTCCTATGCCTCGAGGTCGATTTTCGACCGTTTTTCCACATCATCTCCCGACTGCCAAACCGGCCGTGTTAGGCCTAGCGATGACTTCTGCGCACGTTTTGTGATGTGCTCTTACGTATATTAATCGAATCCGAGACTTTGGACTGCGTAGCGCGAGGTCGAAGTTTTTCATAAAATTTTTCCTATGCCTCGAGGTCGATTTTCGACCGTTTTTCCACATCATCTCCCGACTGCCAAACCGGCCGTGTTAGGCCTAGCGATGACTTCTGCGCACGTTTTGTGATGTGCTCTTACGTATATTAATCGAATCCGAGACTTTGGACTGCGTAACGCGAGGTCGAAATTTTTTCATAAAATTTTTCCTATGCCTCGAGGTCGATTTTCGACCGTTTTTCCACATCATCTCCCGACTGCCAAACCGGCCGTGTTAGGCCTAGCGATGACTTCTGCGCACGTTTTGTGATGTGCTCTTGCGTATATTAATCGAATCCGAGACTTTGGACTGCGTAACGCGAGGTCGAAATTTTTTCATAAAATTTTTCCTATGCCTCGAGGTCGATTTTCGACCGTTTTTCCACATCATCTCCCGACTGCCAAACCGGCCATGTTAGGCCTAGCGATGACTTCTGCGCACGTTTTGTGATGTGCTCTTGCGTATATTAATCGAATCCGAGACTTTGGACTGCGTAGCGCGAGGTCGAAATTTTTTCATAAAATTTTTCCTATGCCTCGAGGTCGATTTTCGACCGTTTTTCCACATCATCTCCCGACTGCCAAACCGGCCGTGTTAGGCCTACCGATGACTTCTGCGCACGTTTTGTGATGTGCTCTTACGTATATTAATCGAATCCGAGACTTTGGACTGCGTAGCGCGAGGTCGAAATTTTTTCATAAAATTTTTCCTATTCCTCGAGGTCGATTTTCGACCGTTTTTCCACATCATCTCCCGACTGCCAAACCTGCCGTGTTAGGCCTACCGATGACTTCTGCGCACGTTTTGTGATGTGCTCTTACGTATATTAATCGAATCCGAGACTTTGGACTGCGTAGCGCGAGGTCGAAATTTTTTCATAAAATTTTTCCTATGCCTCGAGGTCGATTTTCGACCGTTTTTCCACATCATCTCCCGACTGCCAAACCGGCCGTGTTAGGCCTAGCGATGACTTCTGCGCACGTTTTGTGATGTGCTCTTACGTATATTAATCGAATCCGAGACTTTGGACTGCGTAGCGCGAGGTCGAAATTTTTTCATAAAATTTTTCCTATGCCTCGAGGTCGATTTTCGACCGTTTTTTCACATCATCTCCCGACTGCCAAACCGGCCATGTTAGGCCTAGCGATGACTTCTGCGCACGTTTTGTGATGTGCTCTTGCGTATATTAATCGAATCCGAGACTTTGGACTGCGTAACGCGAGGTCGAAATTTTTTCATAAAATTTTTCCTATGCCTCGAGGTCGATTTTCGACCGTTTTTCCACATCATCTCCCGACTGCCAAACCGGCCGTGTTAGGCCTAGCGATGACTTCTGCGCACGTTTTGTGATGTGCTCTTGCGTATATTAATCGAATCCGAGACTTTGGACTGCGTATCGCGAGGTCGAAATTTTTTCATAAAATTTTTCCTATGCCTCGAGGTCGATTTTCGACCGTTTTTCCACATCATCTCCCGACTGCCAAACCGGCCGTGTTAGGCCTAGCGATGACTTCTGCGCACGTTTTGTGATGTGCTCTTACGTATATTAATCGAATCCGAGACTTTGGACTGCGTAACGCGAGGTCGAAATTTTTTCATAAAATTTTTCCTATGCCTCGAGGTCGATTTTCGACCGTTTTTCCACATCATCTCCCGACTGCCAAACCGGCCGTGTTAGGCCTAGCGATGACTTCTGCGCACGTTTTGTGATGTGCTCTTGCGTATATTAATCGAATCCGAGACTTTGGACTGCGTAGCGCGAGGGCGAAATTTTTTCATAAAATTTTTCCTATGCCTCGAGGTCGATTTTCGACCGTTTTTCCACATCATCTCCCGACTGCCAAACCGGCCGTGTTAGGCCTAGCGATGACTTCTGCGCACGTTTTGTGATGTGCTCTTGCGTATATTAATCGAATCCGAGACTTTGGACTGCGTAGCGCGAGGGCGAAATTTTTTCATAAAATTTTTCCTATGCCTCGAGGTCGATTTTCGACCGTTTTTCCACATCATCTCCCGACTGCCAAACCGGCCGTGTTAGGCCTAGCGATGACTTCTGCGCACGTTTTGTGATGTGCTCTTGCGTATATTAATCGAATCCGAGACTTTGGACTGCGTAGCGCGAGGTCGAAATTTTTTCATAAAATTTTTCCTATGCCTCGAGGTCGATTTTCGACCGTTCTTCCACATCATCTCCCGACTGCCAAACCGGCCGTGTTAGGCCTAGCGATGACTTCTGCGCACGTTTTGTGATGTGCTCTTACGTATATTAATCGAATCCGAGACTTTGGACTGCGTAGCGCGAGGTCGAAATTTTTGCATAAAATTTTTCCTATGCCTCGAGGTCGATTTTCGACCGTTTTTCCACATCATCTCCCGACTGCCAAACCGGCCGTGTTAGGCCTACCGATGACTTCTGCGCACGTTTTGTGATGTGCTCTTACGTATATTAATCGAATCCGAGACTTTGGACTGCGTAACGCGAGGTCGAAATTTTTTCATAAAATTTTTCCTATGCCTCGAGGTCGATTTTCGACCGTTTTTCCACATCATCTCCCGACTGCCAAACCGGCCGTGTTAGGCCTAGCGATGACTTCTGCGCACGTTTTGTGATGTGCTCTTGCGTATATTAATCGAATCCGAGACTTTGGACTGCGTAGCGCGAGGTCGAAATTTTTTCATAAAATTTTTCCTATGCCTCGAGGTCGATTTTCGACCGTTTTTCCACATCATCTCCCGACTGCCAAACCGGCCGTGTTAGGCCTAGCGATGACTTCTGCGCACGTTTTGTGATGTGCTCTTGCGTATATTAATCGAATCCGAGACTTTGGACTGCGTAGCGCGAGGTCGAAATTTTTTCATAAAATTTTTCCTATGCCTCGAGGTCGATTTTCGACCGTTTTTCCACATCATCTCCCGACTGCCAAACCGGCCGTGTTAGGCCTACCGATGACTTCTGCGCACGTTTTGTGATGTGCTCTTACGTATATTAATCGAATCCGAGACTTTGGACTGCGTAACGCGAGGTCGAAATTTTTTCATAAAATTTTTCCTATGCCTCGAGGTCGATTTTCGACCGTTTTTCCACATCGTCTCCCGACTGCCAAACCGGCCGTGTTAGGCCTACCGATGACTTCTGCGCACGTTTTGTGATGTGCTCTTACGTATATTAATCGAATCCGAGACTTTGGACTGCGTAGCGCGAGGTCGAAATTTTTCATAAAATTTTTCCTATGCCTCGAGGTCGATTTTCGACCGTTTTTTCCACATCATCTCCCGACTGCCAAACCGGCCGTGTTAGGCCTACCGATGACTTCTGCGCACGTTTTGTGATGTGCTCTTACGTATATTAATCGAATCCGAGACTTTGGACTGCGTAGCGCGAGGTCGAAATTTTTTCATAAAATTTTTCCTATGCCTCGAGGTCGATTTTCGACCGTTTTTCCACATCATCTCCCGACTGCCAAACCGGCCGTGTTAGGCCTAGCGATGACTTCTGCGCACGTTTTGTGATGTGCTCTTGCGTATATTAATCGAATCCGAGACTTTGGACTGCGTAGCGCGAGGTCGAAATTTTTTCATAAAATTTTTCCTATGCCTCGAGGTCGATTTTCGACCGTTTTTCCACATCATCTCCCGACTGCCAAACCGGCCGTGTTAGGCCTAGCGATGACTTCTGCGCACGTTTTGTGATGTGCTCTTGCGTATATTAATCGAATCCGAGACTTTGGACTGCGTAACGCGAGGTCGAAATTTTTTCATAAAATTTTTCCTATGCCTCGAGGTCGATTTTCGACCGTTTTTCCACATCATCTCCCGACTGCCAAACCGGCCGTGTTAGGCCTAGCGATGACTTCTGCGCACGTTTTGTGATGTGCTCTTGCGTATATTAATCGAATCCGAGACTTTGGACTGCGTAACGCGAGGTCGAAATTTTTTCATAAAATTTTTCCTATGCCTCGAGGTCGATTTTCGACCGTTCTTCCACATCATCTCCCGACTGCCAAACCGGCCGTGTTAGGCCTAGCGATGACTTCTGCGCACGTTTTGTGATGTGCTCTTACGTATATTAATCGAATCCGAGACTTTGGACTGCGTAGCGCGAGGTCGAAATTTTTGCATAAAATTTTTCCTATGCCTCGAGGTCGATTTTCGACCGTTTTTCCACATCATCTCCCGACTGCCAAACCGGCCGTGTTAGGCCTACCGATGACTTCTGCGCACGTTTTGTGATGTGCTCTTACGTATATTAATCGAATCCGAGACTTTGGACTGCGTAACGCGAGGTCGAAATTTTTTCATAAAATTTTTCCTATGCCTCGAGGTCGATTTTCGACCGTTTTTCCACATCATCTCCCGACTGCCAAACCGGCCGTGTTAGGCCTAGCGATGACTTCTGCGCACGTTTTGTGATGTGCTCTTGCGTATATTAATCGAATCCGAGACTTTGGACTGCGTAGCGCGAGGTCGAAGTTTTTCATAAAATTTTTCCTATGCCTCGAGGTCGATTTTCGACCGTTTTTCCACATCATCTCCCGACTGCCAAACCGGCCGTGTTAGGCCTACCGATGACTTCTGCGCACGTTTTGTGATGTGCTCATACGTATATTAATCGAATCCGAGACTTTGGACGGCGTAGCGAGAGGTCGAAATTTTTTCATTAAATTTTTCCTATGCCTCGAGGTCGATTTTCGACCGTTTTTCCACATCATCTCCCGACTGCCAAACCGGCCGTGTTAGGCCTACCGATGACTTCTGCGCACGTTTTGTGATGTGCTCTTACGTATATTAATCGAATCCGAGACTTTGGACTGCGTAGCGCGAGGTCGAAATTTTTCATAAAATTTTTCCTATGCCTCGAGGTCGATTTTCGACCGTTTTTTCCACATCATCTCCCGACTGCCAAACCGGCCGTGTTAGGCCTACCGATGACTTCTGCGCACGTTTTGTGATGTGCTCTTACGTATATTAATCGAATCCGAGACTTTGGACTGCGTAGCGCGAGGTCGAAATTTTTTCATAAAATTTTTCCTATGCCTCGAGGTCGATTTTCGACCGTTTTTCCACATCATCTCCCGACTGCCAAACCGGCCGTGTTAGGCCTAGCGATGACTTCTGCGCACGTTTTGTGATGTGCTCTTGCGTATATTAATCGAATCCGAGACTTTGGACTGCGTAGCGCGAGGTCGAAATTTTTTCATAAAATTTTTCCTATGCCTCGAGGTCGATTTTCGACCGTTTTTCCACATCATCTCCCGACTGCCAAACCGGCCGTGTTAGGCCTAGCGATGACTTCTGCGCACGTTTTGTGATGTGCTCTTGCGTATATTAATCGAATCCGAGACTTTGGACTGCGTAACGCGAGGTCGAAATTTTTTCATAAAATTTTTCCTATGCCTCGAGGTCGATTTTCGACCGTTTTTCCACATCATCTCCCGACTGCCAAACCGGCCGTGTTAGGCCTAGCGATGACTTCTGCGCACGTTTTGTGATGTGCTCTTGCGTATATTAATCGAATCCGAGACTTTGGACTGCGTAACGCGAGGTCGAAATTTTTTCATAAAATTTTTCCTATGCCTCGAGGTCGATTTTCGACCGTTCTTCCACATCATCTCCCGACTGCCAAACCGGCCGTGTTAGGCCTAGCGATGACTTCTGCGCACGTTTTGTGATGTGCTCTTACGTATATTAATCGAATCCGAGACTTTGGACTGCGTAGCGCGAGGTCGAAATTTTTGCATAAAATTTTTCCTATGCCTCGAGGTCGATTTTCGACCGTTTTTCCACATCATCTCCCGACTGCCAAACCGGCCGTGTTAGGCCTACCGATGACTTCTGCGCACGTTTTGTGATGTGCTCTTACGTATATTAATCGAATCCGAGACTTTGGACTGCGTAACGCGAGGTCGAAATTTTTTCATAAAATTTTTCCTATGCCTCGAGGTCGATTTTCGACCGTTTTTCCACATCATCTCCCGACTGCCAAACCGGCCGTGTTAGGCCTAGCGATGACTTCTGCGCACGTTTTGTGATGTGCTCTTGCGTATATTAATCGAATCCGAGACTTTGGACTGCGTAGCGCGAGGTCGAAGTTTTTCATAAAATTTTTCCTATGCCTCGAGGTCGATTTTCGACCGTTTTTCCACATCATCTCCCGACTGCCAAACCGGCCGTGTTAGGCCTACCGATGACTTCTGCGCACGTTTTGTGATGTGCTCATACGTATATTAATCGAATCCGAGACTTTGGACGGCGTAGCGAGAGGTCGAAATTTTTTCATTAAATTTTTCCTATGCCTCGAGGTCGATTTTCGACCGTTTTTCCACATCATCTCCCGACTGCCAAACCGGCCGTGTTAGGCCTACCGATGACTTCTGCGCACGTTTTGTGATGTGCTCATACGTATATTAATCGAATCCGAGACTTTGGACTGCGTAGCGCGAGGTCGAAATTTTTTCATAAAATTTTTTCCTATGCCTCGAGGTCGATTTTCGACCGTTTTTCCACATCATCTCCCGACTGCCAAACCGGCCGTGTTAGGCCTAGCGATGACTTCTGCGCACGTTTTGTGATGTGCTCTTACGTATATTAATCGAATCCGAGACTTTGGACTGCGTAGCGCGAGGTCGAAATTTTTTCATAAAATTTTTCCTATGCCTCGAGGTCGATTTTCGACCGTTTTTCCACATCATCTCCCGACTGCCAAACCGGCCGTGTTAGGCCTACCGATGACTTCTGCGCACGTTTTGTGATGTGCTCTTACGTATATTAATCGAATCCGAGACTTTGGACTGCGTAGCGCGAGGTCGAAGTTTTTCATAAAATTTTTCCTATGCCTCGAGGTCGATTTTAGACCGTGTTTCCACATCATCTCCCGACTGCCAAACCTGCCGTGTTAGGCCTAGCGATGACTTCTGCGCACGTTTTGTGATGTGCTCTTACGTATATTAATCGAATCCGAGACTTTGGACTGCGTAGCGCGAGGTCGAAGTTTTTCATAAAATTTTTCCTATGCCTCGAGGTCGATTTTCGACCGTTTTTCCACATCATCTCCCGACTGCCAAACCGGCCGTGTTAGGCCTAGCGATGACTTCTGCGCACGTTTTGTGATGTGCTCTTGCGTATATTAATCGAATCCGAGACTTTGGACTGCGTAGCGCGAGGTCGAAGTTTTTCATAAAATTTTTCCTATGCCTCGAGGTCGATTTTCGACCGTTTTTCCACATCATCTCCCGACTGCCAAACCGGCCGTGTTAGGCCTACCGATGACTTCTGCGCACGTTTTGTGATGTGCTCTTACGTATATTAATCGAATCCGAGACTTTGGACTGCGTAGCGCGAGGTCGAAATTTTTCATAAAATTTTTCCTATGCCTCGAGGTCGATTTTCGACCGTTTTTTCCACATCATCTCCCGACTGCCAAACCGGCCGTGTTAGGCCTACCGATGACTTCTGCGCACGTTTTGTGATGTGCTCTTACGTATATTAATCGAATCCGAGACTTTGGACTGCGTAGCGCGAGGTCGAAATTTTTTCATAAAATTTTTCCTATGCCTCGAGGTCGATTTTCGCCCGTTTTTCCACATCATCTCCCGACTGCCAAACCGGCCGTGTTAGGCCTAGCGATGACTTCTGCGCACGTTTTGTGATGTGCTCTTGCGTATATTAATCGAATCCGAGACTTTGAACTGCGTAGCGCGAGGTCGAAATTTTTTCATAAAATTTTTCCTATGCCTCGAGGTCGATTTTCGACCGTTTTTCCACATCATCTCCCGACTGCCAAACCGGCCGTGTTAGGCCTAGCGATGACTTCTGCGCACGTTTTGTGATGTGCTCTTGCGTATATTAATCGAATCCGAGACTTTGGACTGCGTAACGCGAGGTCGAAATTTTTTCATAAAATTTTTCCTATGCCTCGAGGTCGATTTTCGACCGTTTTTCCACATCATCTCCCGACTGCCAAACCGGCCGTGTTAGGCCTAGCGATGACTTCTGCGCACGTTTTGTGATGTGCTCTTGCGTATATTAATCGAATCCGAGACTTTGGACTGCGTAACGCGAGGTCGAAATTTTTTCATAAAATTTTTCCTATGCCTCGAGGTCGATTTTCGACCGTTCTTCCACATCATCTCCCGACTGCCAAACCGGCCGTGTTAGGCCTAGCGATGACTTCTGCGCACGTTTTGTGATGTGCTCTTACGTATATTAATCGAATCCGAGACTTTGGACTGCGTAGCGCGAGGTCGAAATTTTTGCATAAAATTTTTCCTATGCCTCGAGGTCGATTTTCGACCGTTTTTCCACATCATCTCCCGACTGCCAAACCGGCCGTGTTAGGCCTACCGATGACTTCTGCGCACGTTTTGTGATGTGCTCTTACGTATATTAATCGAATCCGAGACTTTGGACTGCGTAACGCGAGGTCGAAATTTTTTCATAAAATTTTTCCTATGCCTCGAGGTCGATTTTCGACCGTTTTTCCACATCATCTCCCGACTGCCAAACCGGCCGTGTTAGGCCTAGCGATGACTTCTGCGCACGTTTTGTGATGTGCTCTTGCGTATATTAATCGAATCCGAGACTTTGGACTGCGTAGCGCGAGGTCGAAGTTTTTCATAAAATTTTTCCTATGCCTCGAGGTCGATTTTCGACCGTTTTTCCACATCATCTCCCGACTGCCAAACCGGCCGTGTTAGGCCTACCGATGACTTCTGCGCACGTTTTGTGATGTGCTCATACGTATATTAATCGAATCCGAGACTTTGGACGGCGTAGCGAGAGGTCGAAATTTTTTCATTAAATTTTTCCTATGCCTCGAGGTCGATTTTCGACCGTTTTTCCACATCATCTCCCGACTGCCAAACCGGCCGTGTTAGGCCTAGCGATGACTTCTGCGCACGTTTTGTGATGTGCTCTTGCGTATATTAATCGAATCCGAGACTTTGGACTGCGTAGCGCGAGGTCGAAGTTTTTCATAAAATTTTTCCTATGCCTCGAGGTCGATTTTCGACCGTTTTTCCACATCATCTCCCGACTGCCAAACCGGCCGTGTTAGGCCTACCGATGACTTCTGCGCACGTTTTGTGATGTGCTCATACGTATATTAATCGAATCCGAGACTTTGGACGGCGTAGCGAGAGGTCGAAATTTTTTCATTAAATTTTTCCTATGCCTCGAGGTCGATTTTCGACCGTTTTTCCACATCATCTCCCGACTGCCAAACCGGCCGTGTTAGGCCTACCGATGACTTCTGCGCACGTTTTGTGATGTGCTCTTACGTATATTAATCGAATCCGAGACTTTGGACTGCGTAGCGCGAGGTCGAAATTTTTTCATAAAATTTTTCCTATGCCTCGAGGTCGATTTTCGACCGTTTTTCCACATCATCTCCCGACTGCCAAACCGGCCGTGTTAGGCCTAGCGATGACTTCTGCGCACGTTTTGTGATGTGCTCTTACGTATATTAATCGAATCCGAGACTTTGGACTGCGTAGCGCGAGGTCGAAATTTTTTCATAAAATTTTTCCTATGCCTCGAGGTCGATTTTCGACCGTTTTTCCACATCATCTCCCGACTGCCAAACCGGCCGTGTTAGGCCTACCGATGACTTCTGCGCACGTTTTGTGATGTGCTCTTACGTATATTAATCGAATCCGAGACTTTGGACTGCGTAGCGCGAGGTCGAAGTTTTTCATAAAATTTTTCCTATGCCTCGAGGTCGATTTTAGACCGTGTTTCCACATCATCTCCCGACTGCCAAACCTGCCGTGTTAGGCCTAGCGATGACTTCTGCGCACGTTTTGTGATGTGCTCTTACGTATATTAATCGAATCCGAGACTTTGGACTGCGTAGCGCGAGGTCGAAGTTTTTCATAAAATTTTTCCTATGCCTCGAGGTCGATTTTCGACCGTTTTTCCACATCATCTCCCGACTGCCAAACCGGCCGTGTTAGGCCTAGCGATGACTTCTGCGCACGTTTTGTGATGTGCTCTTGCGTATATTAATCGAATCCGAGACTTTGGACTGCGTAGCGCGAGGTCGAAGTTTTTCATAAAATTTTTCCTATGCCTCGAGGTCGATTTTCGACCGTTTTTCCACATCATCTCCCGACTGCCAAACCGGCCGTGTTAGGCCTACCGATGACTTCTGCGCACGTTTTGTGATGTGCTCATACGTATATTAATCGAATCCGAGACTTTGGACGGCGTAGCGCGAGGTCGAAATTTTTTCATAAAATTTTTCCTATGCCTCGAGGTCGATTTTCGACCGTTTTTCCACATCATCTCCCGACTGCCAAACCGGCCGTGTTAGGCCTAGCGATGACTTCTGCGCACGTTTTGTGATGTGCTCTTACGTATATTAATCGAATCCGAGACTTTGGACTGCGTAGCGCGAGGTCGAAATTTTTTCATAAAATTTTTCCTATGCCTCGAGGTCGATTTTCGACCGTTTTTCCACATTATCTCCCGACTGCCAAACCGGCCGTGTTAGGCCTACCGATGACTTCTGCGCACGTTTTGTGATGTGCTCTTACGTATATTAATCGAATCCGAGACTTTGGACTGCGTAGCGCGAGGTCGAAGTTTTTCATAAAATTTTTCCTATGCCTCGAGGTCGATTTTAGACCGTGTTTCCACATCATCTCCCGACTGCCAAACCTGCCGTGTTAGGCCTAGCGATGACTTCTGCGCACGTTTTGTGATGTGCTCTTACGTATATTAATCGAATCCGAGACTTTGGACTGCGTAGCGCGAGGTCGAAGTTTTTCATAAAATTTTTCCTATGCCTCGAGGTCGATTTTCGACCGTTTTTCCACATCATCTCCCGACTGCCAAACCGGCCGTGTTAGGCCTAGCGATGACTTCTGCGCACGTTTTGTGATGTGCTCTTGCGTATATTAATCGAATCCGAGACTTTGGACTGCGTAGCGCGAGGTCGAAGTTTTTCATAAAATTTTTCCTATGCCTCGAGGTCGATTTTCGACCGTTTTTCCACATCATCTCCCGACTGCCAAACCGGCCGTGTTAGGCCTACCGATGACTTCTGCGCACGTTTTGTGATGTGCTCATACGTATATTAATCGAATCCGAGACTTTGGACGGCGTAGCGAGAGGTCGAAATTTTTTCATTAAATTTTTCCTATGCCTCGAGGTCGATTTTCGACCGTTTTTCCACATCATCTCCCGACTGCCAAACCGGCCGTGTTAGGCCTACCGATGACTTCTGCGCACGTTTTGTGATGTGCTCTTACGTATATTAATCGAATCCGAGACTTTGGACTGCGTAGCGCGAGGTCGAAATTTTTTCATAAAATTTTTCCTATGCCTCGAGGTCGATTTTCGACCGTTTTTCCACATCATCTCCCGACTGCCAAACCGGCCGTGTTAGGCCTAGCGATGACTTCTGCGCACGTTTTGTGATGTGCTCTTACGTATATTAATCGAATCCGAGACTTTGGACTGCGTAGCGCGAGGTCGAAATTTTTTCATAAAATTTTTCCTATGCCTCGAGGTCGATTTTCGACCGTTTTTCCACATCATCTCCCGACTGCCAAACCGGCCGTGTTAGGCCTAGCGATGACTTCTGCGCACGTTTTGTGATGTGCTCTTGCGTATATTAATCGAATCCGAGACTTTGGACTGCGTAGCGCGAGGTCGAAATTTTTTCATAAAATTTTTCCTATGCCTCGAGGTCGATTTTCGACCGTTTTTCCACATCATCTCCCGACTGCCAAACCGGCCGTGTTAGGCCTACCGATGACTTCTGCGCACGTTTTGTGATGTGCTCTTACGTATATTAATCGAATCCGAGACTTTGGACTGCGTAGCGCGAGGTCGAAATTTTTTCATAAAATTTTTCCTATGCCTCGAGGTCGATTTTCGACCGTTTTTCCACATCATCTCCCGACTGCCAAACCGGCCGTGTTAGGCCTAGCGATGACTTCTGCGCACGTTTTGTGATGTGCTCTTACGTATATTAATCGAATCCGAGACTTTGGACTGCGTAGCGCGAGGTCGAAATTTTTTCATAAAATTTTTCCTATGCCTCGAGGTCGATTTTCGACCGTTTTTCCACATCATCTCCCGACTGCCAAACCGGCCGTGTTAGGCCTAGCGATGACTTCTGCGCACGTTTTGTGATGTGCTCTTGCGTATATTAATCGAATCCGAGACTTTGGACTGCGTAGCGCGAGGTCGAAATTTTTTCATAAAATTTTTCCTATGCCTCGAGGTCGATTTTCGACCGTTTTTCCACATCATCTCCCGACTGCCAAACCGGCCGTGTTAGGCCTACCGATGACTTCTGCGCACGTTTTGTGATGTGCTCTTACGTATATTAATCGAATCCGAGACTTTGGACTGCGTAGCGCGAGGTCGAAATTTTTTCATAAAATTTTTCCTATGCCTCGAGGTCGATTTTCGACCGTTTTTCCACATCATCTCCCGACTGCCAAACCGGCCGTGTTAGGCCTACCGATGACTTCTGCGCACGTTTTGTGATGTGCTCTTACGTATATTAATCGAATCCGAGACTTTGGACTGCGTAGCGCGAGGTCGAAGTTTTTCATAAAATTTTTCCTATGCCTCGAGGTCGATTTTAGACCGTGTTTCCACATCATCTCCCGACTGCCAAACCTGCCGTGTTAGGCCTAGCGATGACTTCTGCGCACGTTTTGTGATGTGCTCTTACGTATATTAATCGAATCCGAGACTTTGGACTGCGTAGCGCGAGGTCGAAGTTTTTCATAAAATTTTTCCTATGTCTCGAGGTCGATTTTCGACCGTTTTTCCACATCATCTCCCGACTGCCAAACCGGCCGTGTTAGGCCTAGCGATGACTTCTGCGCACGTTTTGTGATGTGCTCTTGCGTATATTAATCGAATCCGAGACTTTGGACTGCGTAGCGCGAGGTCGAAGTTTTTCATAAAATTTTTCCTATGCCTCGAGGTCGATTTTCGACCGTTTTTCCACATCATCTCCCGACTGCCAAACCGGCCGTGTTAGGCCTACCGATGACTTCTGCGCACGTTTTGTGATGTGCTCATACGTATATTAATCGAATCCGAGACTTTGGACGGCGTAGCGAGAGGTCGAAATTTTTTCATTAAATTTTTCCTATGCCTCGAGGTCGATTTTCGACCGTTTTTCCACATCATCTCCCGACTGCCAAACCGGCCGTGTTAGGCCTACCGATGACTTCTGCGCACGTTTTGTGATGTGCTCTTACGTATATTAATCGAATCCGAGACTTTGGACTGCGTAGCGCGAGGTCGAAATTTTTTCATAAAATTTTTCCTATGCCTCGAGGTCGATTTTCGACCGTTTTTCCACATCATCTCCCGACTGCCAAACCGGCCGTGTTAGGCCTAGCGATGACTTCTGCGCACGTTTTGTGATGTGCTCTTACGTATATTAATCGAATCCGAGACTTTGGACTGCGTAGCGCGAGGTCGAAATTTTTTCATAAAATTTTTCCTATGCCTCGAGGTCGATTTTCGACCGTTTTTCCACATCATCTCCCGACTGCCAAACCGGCCGTGTTAGGCCTACCGATGACTTCTGCGCACGTTTTGTGATGTGCTCTTACGTATATTAATCGAATCCGAGACTTTGGACTGCGTAGCGCGAGGTCGAAGTTTTTCATAAAATTTTTCCTATGCCTCGAGGTCGATTTTAGACCGTGTTTCCACATCATCTCCCGACTGCCAAACCTGCCGTGTTAGGCCTAGCGATGACTTCTGCGCACGTTTTGTGATGTGCTCTTACGTATATTAATCGAATCCGAGACTTTGGACTGCGTAGCGCGAGGTCGAAGTTTTTCATAAAATTTTTCCTATGCCTCGAGGTCGATTTTCGACCGTTTTTCCACATCATCTCCCGACTGCCAAACCGGCCGTGTTAGGCCTAGCGATGACTTCTGCGCACGTTTTGTGATGTGCTCTTGCGTATATTAATCGAATCCGAGACTTTGGACTGCGTAGCGCGAGGTCGAAATTTTTTCATAAAATTTTTCCTATGCCTCGAGGTCGATTTTCGACCGTTTTTCCACATCATCTCCCGACTGCCAAACCGGCCGTGTTAGGCCTACCGATGACTTCTGCGCACGTTTTGTGATGTGCTCTTACGTATATTAATCGAATCCGAGACTTTGGACTGCGTAGCGCGAGGTCGAAATTTTTTCATAAAATTTTTCCTATGCCTCGAGGTCGATTTCCTACCGATGACTTCTGCGCACGTTTTGTGATGTGCTCTTACGTATATTAATCGAATCCGAGACTTTGGACTGCGTAGCGCGAGGTCGAAATTTTTTCATAAAATTTTTCCTATGCCTCGAGGTCGATTTTCGACCGGTTTTCCACATCATCTCCCGACTGCCAAACCGGCCGTGTTAGGCCTAGCGATGACTTCTGCGCACGTTTTGTGATGTGCTCTTGCGTATATTAATCGAATCCGAGACTTTGGACTGCGTAACGCGAGGTCGAAATTTTTTCATAAAATTTTTCCTATGCCTCGAGGTCGATTTTCGACCGTTTTTCCACATCATCTCCCGACTGCCAAACCGGCCGTGTTAGGCCTACCGATGACTTCTGCGCACGTTTTGTGATGTGCTCTTACGTATATTAATCGAATCCGAGACTTTGGACTGCGTAGCGCGAGGTCGAAATTTTTTCATAAAATTTTTCCTATGCCTCGAGGTCGATTTTCGACCGTTTTTCCACATCATCTCCCGACTGCCAAACCGGCCGTGTTAGGCCTACCGATGACTTCTGCGCACGTTTTGTGATGTGCTCTTACGTATATTAATCGAATCCGAGACTTTGGACTGCGTAGCGCGAGGTCGAAATTTTTTCATAAAATTTTTCCTATGCCTCGAGGTCGATTTTCGACCGTTTTTCCACATCATCTCCCGACTGCCAAACCGGCCGTGTTAGGCCTAGCGATGACTTCTGCGCACGTTTTGTGATGTGCTCTTGCGTATATTAATCGAATCCGAGACTTTGGACTGCGTAACGCGAGGTCGAAATTTTTTCATAAAATTTTTCCTATGCCTCGAGGTCGATTTTCGACCGTTTTTCCACATCATCTCCCGACTGCCAAACCGGCCGTGTTAGGCCTAGCGATGACTTCTGCGCACGTTTTGTGATGTGCTCTTACGTATATTAATCGAATCCGAGACTTTGGACTGCGTAGCGCGAGGTCGAAATTTTTTCATAAAATTTTTCCTATGCCTCGAGGTCGATTTTCGACCGTTTTTCCACATCATCTCCCGACTGCCAAACCGGCCGTGTTAGGCCTAGCGATGACTTCTGCGCACGTTTTGTGATGTGCTCTTACGTATATTAATCGAATCCGAGACTTTGGACTGCGTAGCGCGAGGTCGAAATTTTTTCATAAAATTATTCCTATGCCTCGAGGTCGATTTTCGACCGTTTTTCCACATCATCTCCCGACTGCCAAACCGGCCGTGTTAGGCCTAGCGATGACTTCTGCGCACGTTTTGTGATGTGCTCTTGCGTATATTAATCGAATCCGAGACTTTGGACTGCGTAACGCGAGGTCGAAATTTTTTCATAAAATTTTTCCTATGCCTCGAGGTCGATTTTCGACCGTTTTTTCACATCATCTCCCGACTGCCAAACCGGCCGTGTTAGGCCTACCGATGACTTCTGCGCACGTTTTGTGATGTGCTCTTACGTATATTAATCGAATCCGAGACTTTGGACTGCGTAACGCGAGGTCGAAATTTTTTCATAAAATTTTTCCTATGCCTCGAGGTCGATTTTCGACCGTTTTTCCACATCATCTCCCGACTGCCAAACCTGCCGTGTTAGGCCTAACGATGACTTCTGCGCACGTTTTGTGATGTGCTCTTACGTATATTAATCGAATCCGAGACTTTGGACTGCGTAGCGCGAGGTCGAAATTTTTTCATAAAATTTTTCCTATGCCTCGAGGTCGATTTTCGACCGTTTTTTCACATCATCTCCCGTCTGCCAAACCGGCCGTGTTAGGCCTAGCGATGACTTCTGCGCACGTTTTGTGATGTGCTCTTGCGTATATTAATCGAATCCGAGACTTTGGACTGCGTAACGCGAGGTCGAAATTTTTTCATAAAATTTTTCCTATGCCTCGAGGTCGATTTTCGACCGTTTTTTCACATCATCTCCCGACTGCCAAACCGGCCGTGTTAGGCCTAGCGATGACTTCTGCGCACGTTTTGTGATGTGCTCTTACGTATATTAATCGAATCCGAGACCTTGGACTGCGTAACGCGAGGTCGAAATTTTTTCATAAAATTTTTCCTATGCCTCGAGGTCGATTTTCGACCGTTTTTCCACATCATCTCCCGACTGCCAAACCTGCCGTGTTAGGCCTAGCGATGACTTCTGCGCACGTTTTGTGATGTGCTCTTACGTATATTAATCGAATCCGAGACTTTGGACTGCGTAGCGCGAGGTCGAAATTTTTTCATAAAATTTTTCCTATGCCTCGAGGTCGATTTTCGACCGTTTTTCCACATCATCTCCCGACTGCCAAACCGGCCGTGTTAGGCCTAGCGATGACTTCTGCGCACGTTTTGTGATGTGCTCTTACGTATATTAATCGAATCCGAGACTTTGGACTGCGTAACGCGAGGTCGAAATTTTTTCATTAAATTTTTCCTATGCCTCGAGGTCGATTTTCGACCGTTTTTCCACATCATCTCCCGACTGCCAAACCGGCCGTGTTAGGCCTACCGATGACTTCTGCGCACGTTTTGTGATGTGCTCTTACGTATATTAATCGAATCCGAGACTTTGGACTGCGTAACGCGAGGTCGAAATTTTTTCATAAAATTTTTCCTATGCCTCGAGGTCGATTTTCGACCGTTTTTCCACATCATCTCCCGACTGCCAAACCGGCCGTGTTAGGCCTAGCGATGACTTCTGCGCACGTTTTGTGATGTGCTCTTACGTATATTAATCGAATCCGAGACTTTGGACTGCGTAGCGCGAGGTCGAAATTTTTTCATAAAATTTTTCCTATGCCTCGAGGTCGATTTTCGACCGTTTTTCCACATCATCTCCCGACTGCCAAACCGGCCGTGTTAGGCCTACCGATGACTTCTGCGCACGTTTTGTGATGTGCTCTTGCGTATATTAATCGAATCCGAGACTTTGGACTGCGTAGCGCGAGGTCGAAATTTTTTCATAAAATTTTTCCTATGCCTCGAGGTCGATTTTCGACCGTTTTTCCACATCATCTCCCGACTGCCAAACCGGCCGTGTTAGGCCTACCGATGACTTCTGCGCACGTTTTGTGATGTGCTCTTACGTATATGAATCGAATCCGAGACTTTGGACTGCGTAACGCGAGGTCGAAATTTTTTCATAAAATTTTTCCTATGCCTCGAGGTCGATTTTCGACCGTTTTTCCACTTCATCTCCCGACTGCCAAACCGGCCGTGTTAGGCCTAGCGATGACTTCTGCGCACGTTTTGTGATGTGCTCTTGCGTATATTAATCGAATCCGAGACTTTGGACTGCGTAGCGCGAGGTCGAAATTTTTTCATAAAATTTTTCCTATGCCTCGAGGTCGATTTTCGACCGTTTTTCCACATCATCTCCCGACTGCCAAACCGGCCGTGTTAGGCCTACCGATGACTTCTGCGCACGTTTTGTGATGTGCTCTTGCGTATATTAATCGAATCCGAGACTTTGGACTGCGTAGCGCGAGGTCGAAATTTTTTCATAAAATTTTTCCTATGCCTCGAGGTCGTTTTTCGACCGTTTTTCCACATCATCTCCCGACTGCCAAACCGGCCGTGTTAGGCCTACCGATGACTTCTGCGCACGTTCTGTGATGTGCTCTTGCGTATATTAATCGAATCCGAGACATTGGACGAGGTCGATTTTCGACCGTTTTTCCACATCATCTCCCGACTGCCAAACCGGCCGTGTTAGGCCTACCGATGACTTCTGCGCACGTTTTGTGATGTGCTCTTACGTATATTAATCGAATCCGAGACTTTGGACTGCGTAGCGCGAGGTCGAAATTTTTTCATAAAATTTTTCCTATGCCTCGAGGTCGATTTTCGACCGTTTTTCCACATCATCTCCCGACTGCCAAACCGGCCGTGTTAGGCCTACCGATGACTTCTGCGCACGTTTTGTGATGCGCTCTTACGTATATTAATCGAATCCGAGACTTTGGACTGCGTAGCGCGAGGTCGAAATTTTTTCATAAAATTTTTCCTATGCCTCGAGGTCGATTTTCGACCGTTTTTCCACATCATCTCCCGACTGCCAAATCGGCCGTGTTAGGCCTAGCGATGACTTCTGCGCACGTTTTGTGATGTGCTCTTGCGTATATTAATCGAATCCGAGACTTTGGACTGCGTAGCGCGAGGTCGAAATTTTTTCATAAAATTTTTCCTATGCCTCGAGGTCGATTTTCGACCGTTTTTCCACATCATCTCCCGACTGCCAAACCGGCCGTGTTAGGCCTAGCGATGACTTCTGCGCACGTTTTGTGATGTGCTCTTGCGTATATTAATCGAATCCGAGACTTTGGACTGCGTAGCGCGAGGTCGAAATTTTTTCATAAAATTTTTCCTATGCCTCGAGGTCGATTTTCGACCGTTTTTCCACATCATCTCCCGACTGCCAAACCGGCCGTGTTAGGCCTACCGATGACTTCTGCGCACGTTTTGTGATGTGCTCTTACGTATATTAATCGAATCCGAGACTTTGGACTGCGTAACGCGAGGTCGAAATTTTTTCATAAAATTTTTTCCTATGCCTCGAGGTCGATTTTCGACCGTTTTTCCACATCATCTCCCGACTGCCAAACCTGCCGTGTTAGGCCTAGCGATGACTTCTGCGCACGTTTTGTGATGTGCTCTTACGTATATTAATCGAATCCGAGACTTTGGACTGCGTAGCGCGAGGTCGAAATTTTTTCATAAAATTTTTCCTATGCCTCGAGGTCGATTTTCGACCGTTTTTTCACATCATCTCCCGACTGCCAAACCGGCCGTGTTAGGCCTAGCGATGACTTCTGCGCACGTTTTGTGATGTGCTCTTGCGTATATTAATCGAATCCGAGACTTTGGACTGCGTAACGCGAGGTCGAAATTTTTTCATAAAATTTTTCCTATGCCTCGAGGTCGATTTTCGACCGTTTTTTCACATCATCTCCCGACTGCCAAACCGGCCGTGTTAGGCCTACCGATGACTTCTGCGCACGTTTTGTGATGTGCTCTTACGTATATTAATCGAATCCGAGACTTTGGACTGCGTAACGCGAGGTCGAAATTTTTTCATAAAATTTTTCCTATGCCTCGAGGTCGATTTTCGACCGTTTTTCCACATCATCTCCCGACTGCCAAACCTGCCGTGTTAGGCCTAGCGATGACTTCTGCGCACGTTTTGTGATGTGCTCTTACGTATATTAATCGAATCCGAGACTTTGGACTGCGTAGCGCGAGGTCGAAATTTTTTCATAAAATTTTTCCTATGCCTCGAGGTCGATTTTCGACCGTTTTTCCACATCATCTCCCGACTGCCAAACCGGCCGTGTTAGGCCTAGCGATGACTTCTGCGCACGTTTTGTGATGTGCTCTTACGTATATTAATCGAATCCGAGACTTTGGACTGCGTAACGCGAGGTCGAAATTTTTTCATTAAATTTTTCCTATGCCTCGAGGTCGATTTTCGACCGTTTTTCCACATCATCTCCCGACTGCCAAACCGGCCGTGTTAGGCCTACCGATGACTTCTGCGCACGTTTTGTGATGTGCTCTTACGTATATTAATCGAATCCGAGACTTTGGACTGCGTAGCGCGAGTTCGCAATTTTTTCATAAAATTTTTCCTATGCCTCGAGGTCGATTTTAGACCGTTTTTCCACATCATCTCCCGACTGCCAAACCTGCCGTGTTAGGCCTAGCGATGACTTCTGCGCACGTTTTGTGATGTGCTCTTACGTATATTAATCGAATCCGAGACTTTGGACTGCGTAGCGCGAGGTCGAAATTTTTTCATAAAATTTTTCCTATGCCTCGAGGTCGATTTTCGACCGTTTTTCCACATCATCTCCCGACTGCCAAACCTGCCGTGTTAGGCCTAGCGATGACTTCTGCGCACGTTTTGTGATGTGCTCTTACGTATATTAATCGAAACCGAGACTTTGGACTGCGTAGCGCGAGGTCGAAATTTTTTCATAAAATTTTTCCTATGCCTCGAGGTCGATTTTCGACCGTTTTTCCACATCATCTCCCGACTGCCAAACCTGCCGTGTTAGGCCTAGCGATGACTTCTGCGCACGTTTTGTGATGTGCTCTTACGTATATTAATCGAATCCGAGACTTTGGACTGCGTAGCGCGAGGTCGAAATTTTTTCATAAAATTTTTCCTATGCCTCGAGGTCGATTTTCGACCGTTTTTCCACATCATCTCCCGACTGCCAAACCGGCCGTGTTAGGCCTAGCGATGACTTCTGCGCACGTTTTGTGATGTGCTCTTGCGTATATTAATCGAATCCGAGACTTTGGACTGCGTAACGCGAGGTCGAAATTTTTTCATAAAATTTTTCCTATGCCTCGAGGTCGATTTTCGACCGTTTTTCCACATCATCTCCCGACTGCCAAACCGGCCGTGTTAGGCCTACCGATGACTTCTGCGCACGTTTTGTGATGTGCTCTTACGTATATTAATCGAATCCGAGACTTTGGACTGCGTAGCGCGAGGTCGAAATTTTTTCATAAAATTTTTCCTATGCCTCGAGGTCGATTTTCGACCGTTTTTCCACATCATCTCCCGACTGCCAAACCGGCCGTGTTAGGCCTAGCGATGACTTCTGCGCACGTTTTGTGATGTGCTCTTACGTATATTAATCGAATCCGAGACTTTGGACTGCGTAGCGCGAGGTCGAAATTTTTTCATAAAATTTTTCCTATGCCTCGAGGTCGATTTTAGACCGTTTTTCCACATCATCTCCCGACTGCCAAACCTGCCGTGTTAGGCCTACCGATGACTTCTGCGCACGTTTTGTGATGTGCTCTTGCGTATATTAATCGAATCCGAGACTTTGGACTGCGTAACGCGAGGTCGAAATTTTTTCATAAAATTTTTCCTATGCCTCGAGGTCGATTTTCGACCGTTTTTCCACATCATCTCCCGACTGCCAAACCGGCCGTGTTAGGCCTACCGATGACTTCTGCGCACGTTTTGTGATGTGCTCTTACGTATATTAATCGAATCCGAGACTTTGGACTGCGTAACGCGAGGTCGAAATTTTTTCATAAAATTTTTCCTATGCCTCGAGGTCGATTTTCGACCGTTTTTCCACATCATCTCCCGACTGCCAAACCGGCCGTGTTAGGCCTAGCGATGACTTCTGCGCAAGTTTTGTGATGTGCTCTTGCGTATATTAATCGAATCCGAGAATTTGGACTGCGTAACGCGAGGTCGAAATTTTTTCATAAAATTTTTCCTATGCCTCGAGGTCGATTTTCGACCGTTTTTCCACATCATCTCCCGACTGCCAAACCTGCCGTGTTAGGCCTACCGATGACTTCTGCGCACGTTTTGTGATGTGCTCTTACGTATATTAATCGAATCCGAGACTTTGGACTGCGTAGCGCGAGGTCGAAATTTTTTCATAAAATTTTTCCTATGCCTCGAGGTCGATTTTCGACCGTTTTTCTACATCATCTCCCGACTGCCAAACCGGCCGTGTTAGGCCTACCGATGACTTCTGCGCACGTTTTGTGATGTGCTCTTGCGTATATTAATCGAATCCGAGACTTTGGACTGCGTAACGCGAGGTCGAAATTTTTTCATAAAATTTTTCCTATGCCTCGAGGTCGATTTTCGACCGTTTTTCCACATCATCTCCCGACTGCCAAACCGGCCGTGTTAGGCCTAGCGATGACTTCTGCGCACGTTTTGTGATGTGCTCTTGCGTAAATTAATCGAATCCGAGACTTTGGACTGCGTAACGCGAGGTCGAAATTTTTTCATAAAATTTTTCCTATGCCTCGAGGTCGATTTTCGACCGTTTTTCCACATCATCTCCCGACTGCCAAACCGGCCGTGTTAGGCCTACCGATGACTTCTGCGCACGTTTTGTGATGTGCTCTTGCGTATATTAATCGAATCCGAGACTTTGGACTGCGTAGCGCGAGGTCGAAATTTTTTCATAAAATTTTTCCTATGCCTCGAGGTCGATTTTCGACCGTTTTTCCACATCATCTCCCGACTGCCAAACCGGCCGTGTTAGGCCTACCGATGACTTCTGCGCACGTTTTGTGATGTGCTCTTACGTATATTAATCGAATCCGAGACTTTGGACTGCGTAACGCGAGGTCGAAATTTTTTCATAAAATTTTTCCTATGCCTCGAGGTCGATTTTCGACCGTTTTTCCACATCATCTCCCGACTGCCAAACCGGCCGTGTTAGGCCTAGCGATGACTTCTGCGCACGTTTTGTGATGTGCTCTTGCGTATTTTAATCGAATCCGAGACTTTGGACTGCGTAGCGCGAGGTCGAAATTTTTTCATAAAATTTTTCCTATGCCTCGAGGTCGATTTTCGACCGTTTTTCCACATCATCTCCCGACTGCCAAACCGGCCGTGTTAGGCCTACCGATGACTTCTGCGCACGTTTTGTGATGTGCTCTTACGTATATTAATCGAATCCGAGACTTTGGACTGCGTAACGCGAGGTCGAAATTTTTTCATAAAATTTTTCCTATGCCTCGAGGTCGATTTTCGACCGTTTTTCCACATCATCTCCCGACTGCCAAACCGGCCGTGTTAGGCCTAGCGATGACTTCTGCGCACGTTTTGTGATGTGCTCTTACGTATATTAATCGAATCCGAGACTTTGGACTGCGTAGCGCGAGGTCGAAATTTGTTCATAAAATTTTTCCTATGCCTCGAGGTCGATTTTCGACCGTTTTTCCACATCATCTCCCGACTGCCAAACCGGCCGTGTTAGGCCTACCGATGACTTCTGCGCACGTTTTGTGATGTGCTCTTGCGTATATTAATCGAATCCGAGACTTTGGACTGCGTAGCGCGAGGTCGAAATTTTTTCATAAAATTTTTCCTATGCCTCGAGGTCGATTTTCGACCGTTTTTCCACATCATCTCCCGACTGCCAAACCGGCCGTGTTAGGCCTACCGATGACTTCTGCGCACGTTTTGTGATGTGCTCTTACGTATATGAATCGAATCCGAGACTTTGGACTGCGTAACGCGAGGTCGAAATTTTTTCATAAAATTTTTCCTATGCCTCGAGGTCGATTTTCGACCGTTTTTCCACATCATCTCCCGACTGCCAAACCGGCCGTGTTAGGCCTAGCGATGACTTCTGCGCACGTTTTGTGATGTGCTCTTGCGTATATTAATCGAATCCGAGACTTTGGACTGCGTAGCGCGAGGTCGAAATTTTTTCATAAAATTTTTCCTATGCCTCGAGGTCGATTTTCGACCGTTTTTCCACATCATCTCCCGACTGCCAAACCGGCCGTGTTAGGCCTACCGATGACTTCTGCGCACGTTTTGTGATGTGCTCTTGCGTATATTAATCGAATCCGAGACTTTGGACTGCGTAGCGCGAGGTCGAAATTTTTTCATAAAATTTTTCCTATGCCTCGAGGTCGATTTTCGACCGTTTTTCCACATCATCTCCCGACTGCCAAACCGGCCGTGTTAGGCCTACCGATGACTTCTGCGCACGTTCTGTGATGTGCTCTTGCGTATATTAATCGAATCCGAGACATTGGACGAGGTCGATTTTCGACCGTTTTTCCACATCATCTCCCGACTGCCAAACCGGCCGTGTTAGGCCTACCGATGACTTCTGCGCACGTTTTGTGATGTGCTCTTACGTATATTAATCGAATCCGAGACTTTGGACTGCGTAGCGCGAGGTCGAAATTTTTTCATAAAATTTTTCCTATGCCTCGAGGTCGATTTTCGACCGTTTTTCCACATCATCTCCCGACTGCCAAACCGGCCGTGTTAGGCCTACCGATGACTTCTGCGCACGTTTTGTGAAGTGCTCTTACGTATATTAATCGAATCCGAGACTTTGGACTGCGTAACGCGAGGTCGAAATTTTTTCATAAAATTTTTCCTATGCCTCGAGGTCGATTTTCGACCGTTTTTCCACATCATCTCCCGACTGCCAAATCGGCCGTGTTAGGCCTAGCGATGACTTCTGCGCACGTTTTGTGATGTGCTCTTGCGTATATTAATCGAATCCGAGACTTTGGACTGCGTAGCGCGAGGTCGAAATTTTTTCATAAAATTTTTTCCTATGCCTCGAGGTCGATTTTCGACCGTTTTTCCACATCATCTCCCGACTGCCAAACCGGCCGTGTTAGGCCTAGCGATGACTTCTGCGCACGTTTTGTGATGTGCTCTTGCGTATATTAATCGAATCCGAGACTTTGGACTGCGTAGCGCGAGGTCGAAATTTTTTCATAAAATTTTTCCTATGCCTCGAGGTCGATTTTCGACCGTTTTTCCACATCATCTCCCGACTGCCAAACCGGCCGTGTTAGGCCTACCGATGACTTCTGCGCACGTTTTGTGATGTGCTCTTACGTATATTGATCGAATCCGAGACTTTGGACTGCGTAGCGCGAGGTCGAAATTTTTTCATAAAATTTTTCCTATGCCTCGAGGTCGATTTTCGACCGTTTTTCCAAATCATCTCCCGACTGCCAAACCGGCCGTGTTAGGCCTACCGATGACTTCTGCGCACGTTTTGTGATGTGCTCTTACGTATATTAATCGAATCCGAGACTTTGGACTGCGTAACGCGAGGTCGAAATTTTTTCATAAAATTTTTCCTATGCCTCGAGGTCGATTTTCGACCGTTTTTCCACATCATCTCCCGACTGCCAAACCTGCCGTGTTAGGCCTAGCGATGACTTCTGCGCACGTTTTGTGATGTGCTCTTGCGTATATTAATCGAATCCGAGACTTTGGACTGCGTAGCGCGAGGTCGAAATTTTTTCATAAAATTTTTCCTATGCCTCGAGGTCGATTTTCGACCGTTTTTCCACATCATCTCCCGACTGCCAAACCGGCCGTGTTAGGCCTACCGATGACTTCTGCGCACGTTTTGTGATGTGCTCTTACGTATATTAATCGAATCCGAGACTTTGGACTGCGTAACGCGAGGTCGAAATTTTTTCATAAAATTTTTCCTATGCCTCGAGGTCGATTTTCGACCGTTTTTCCACATCATCTCCCGACTGCCAAACCTGCCGTGTTAGGCCTAGCGATGACTTCTGCGCACGTTTTGTGATGTGCTCTTGCGTATATTAATCGAATCCGAGACTTTGGACTGCGTAGCGCGAGGTCGAAATTTTTTCATAAAATTTTTCCTATGCCTCGAGGTCGATTTTCGACCGTTTTTCCACATCATCTCCCGACTGCCAAACCTGCCGTGTTAGGCCTAGCGATGACTTCTGCGCACGTTTTGTGATGTGCTCTTGCGTATATTAATCGAATCCGAGACTTTGGACTGCGTAACGCGAGGTCGAAATTTTTTCATTAAATTTTTCCTATGCCTCGAGGTCGATTTTCGACCGTTTTTCCACATCATCTCCCGACTGCCAAACCTGCCGTGTTAGGCCTACCGATGACTTCTGCGCACGTTTTGTGATGTGCTCTTACGTATATTAATCGAATCCGAGACTTTGGACTGCGTAACGCGAGGTCGAAATTTTTTCTTAAAATTTTTCCTATGCCTCGAGGTCGATTTTCGACCGTTTTTCCACATCATCTCCCGACTGCCAAACCGGCCATGTTAGGCCTAGCGATGACTTCTGCGCACGTTTTGTGATGTGCTCTTGCGTATATTAATCGAATCCGAGACTTTGGACTGCGTAGCGCGAGGTCGAAATTTTTTCATAAAATTTTTCCTATGCCTCGAGGTCGATTTTCGACCGTTTTTCCACATCATCTCCCGACTGCCAAACCGGCCGTGTTAGGCCTAGCGATGACTTCTGCGCACGTTTTGTGATGTGCTCTTGCGTATATTAATCGAATCCGAGACTTTGGACTGCGTAGCGCGAGGTCGAAATTTTTTCATAAAATTTTTCCTATGCCTCGAGGTCGATTTTCGACCTTTTTTCCACATCATCTCCCGATTGCCAAACCGGCCGTGTTAGGCCTACCGATGACTTCTGCGCAAGTTTTGTGATGTGCTCTTACGTATATTAATCGAATCCGAGACTTTGGACTGCGTAACGCGAGGTCGAAATTTTTTCATAAAATTTTTCCTATGCCTCGAGGTCGATTTTCGACCGTTTTCCCACATCATCTCCCGACTGCCAAACCGGCCGTGTTAGGCCTAGCGATGACTTCTGCGCACGTTTTGTGATGTGCTCTTACGTATATTAATCGAATCCGAGACTTTGGACTGCGTAGCGCGAGGTCGAAATTTTTTCATAAAATTTTTCGAGGTCGATTTTAGACCGTTTTTCCACATCATCTCCCGACTGCCAAACCTGCCGTGTTAGGCCTACCGATGACTTCTGCGCACGTTTTGTGATGTGCTCTTACGTATATTAATCGAATCCGAGACTTTGGACTGCGTAGCGCGAGGTCGAAATTTTTTCATAAAATTTTTCCTATGCCTCGAGGTCGATTTTCGACCGTTTTTCCACATCATCTCCCGACTGCCAAACCGGCCGTGTTAGGCCTACCGATGACTTCTGCGCACGTTTTGTGATGTGCTCTTACGTATATTAATCGAATCCGAGACTTTGGACTGCGTAGCGCGAGGTCGAAATTTTTTCATAAAATTTTTCCTATGCCTCGAGGTCGATTTTCGACCGTTTTTCCACATCATCTCCCGACTGCCAAACCGGCCGTGTTAGGCCTAGCGATGACTTCTGCGCACGTTTTGTGATGTGCTCTTGCGTATATTAATCGAATCCGAGACTTTGGACTGCGTAGCGCGAGGTCGAAATTTTTTCATAAAATTTTTCCTATGCCTCGAGGTCGATTTTCGACCTTTTTTCCACATCATCTCCCGATTGCCAAACCGGCCGTGTTAGGCCTACCGATGACTTCTGCGCAAGTTTTGTGATGTGCTCTTACGTATATTAATCGAATCCGAGACTTTGGACTGCGTAACGCGAGGTCGAAATTTTTTCATAAAATTTTTCCTATGCCTCGAGGTCGATTTTCGACCGTTTTCCCACATCATCTCCCGACTGCCAAACCGGCCGTGTTAGGCCTAGCGATGACTTCTGCGCACGTTTTGTGATGTGCTCTTACGTATATTAATCGAATCCGAGACTTTGGACTGCGTAGCGCGAGGTCGAAATTTTTTCATAAAATTTTTCGAGGTCGATTTTAGACCGTTTTTCCACATCATCTCCCGACTGCCAAACCTGCCGTGTTAGGCCTACCGATGACTTCTGCGCACGTTTTGTGATGTGCTCTTACGTATATTAATCGAATCCGAGACTTTGGACTGCGTAGCGCGAGGTCGAAATTTTTTCATAAAATTTTTCCTATGCCTCGAGGTCGATTTTCGACCGTTTTTCCACATCATCTCCCGACTGCCAAACCGGCCGTGTTAGGCCTACCGATGACTTCTGCGCACGTTTTGTGATGTGCTCTTACGTATATTAATCGAATCCGAGACTTTGGACTGCGTAGCGCGAGGTCGAAATTTTTTCATAAAATTTTTCCTATGCCTCGAGGTCGATTTTAGACCGTTTTTCCACATCATCTCCCGACTGCCAAACCTGCCGTGTTAGGCCTACCGATGACTTCTGCGCATGTTTTGTGATGTGCTCTTACGTATATTAATCGAATCCGAGACTTTGGACTGCGCAGCGCGAGGTCGAAATTTTTTCATAAAATTTTTCCTATGCCTCGAGGTCGATTTTAGACCGTTTTTCCACATCATCTCCCGACTGCCAAACCGGCCGTGTTAGGCCTAGCGATGACTTCTGCGCACGTTTTGTGATGTGCTCTTACGTATATTAATGGAATCCGAGACTTTGGACTGCGTAACGCGAGGTCGAAATTTTTTCATAAAATTTTTCCTATGCCTCGAGGTCGATTTTCGACCGTTTTTCCACATCATCTCCCGACTGCCAAACCGGCCGTGTTAGGCCTACCGATGACTTCTGCGCACGTTTTGTGATGTGCTCTTACGTATATTAATCGAATCCGAGACTTTGGACTGCGTAGCGCGAGGTCGAAATTTTTTCATAAAATTTTTCCTATGCCTCGAGGTCGATTTTAGACCGTTTTTCCACATCATCTCCCGACTGCCAAACCTGCCGTGTTAGGCCTACCGATGACTTCTGCGCACGTTTTGTGATGTGCTCTTACGTATATTAATCGAATCCGAGACTTTGGACTGCGTAGCGCGAGGTCGAAATTTTTTCATAAAATTTTTCCTATGCCTCGAGGTCGATTTTAGACCGTTTTTCCACATCATCTCCCGACTGCCAAACCGGCCGTGTTAGGCCTAGCGATGACTTCTGCGCACGTTTTGTGATGTGCTCTTGCGTATATTAATCGAATCCGAGACTTTGGACTGCGTAACGCGAGGTCGAAATTTTTTCATAAAATTTTTCCTATGCCTCGAGGTCGATTTTCGACCGTTTTTCCACATCATCTCCCGACTGCCAAACCGGCCGTGTTAGGCCTAGCGATGACTTCTGCGCACGTTTTGTGATGTGCTCTTGCGTATATTAATCGAATCCGAGACTTTGGACTGCGTAACGCGAGGTCGAAATTTTTTCATAAAATTTTTCCTATGCCTCGAGGTCGATTTTCGACCGTTTTTCCACATCATCTCCCGACTGCCAAACCGGCCGTGTTAGGCCTAGCGATGACTTCTGCGCACGTTTTGTGATGTGCTCTTGCGTATATTAATCGAATCCGAGACTTTGGACTGCGTAACGCGAGGTCGAAATTTTTTCATAAAATTTTTCCTATGCCTCGAGGTCGATTTTCGACCGTTTTTCCACATCATCTCCCGACTGCCAAACCTGCCGTGTTAGGCCTACCGATGACTTCTGCGCACGTTTTGTGATGTGCTCTTACGTATATTAATCGAATCCGAGACTTTGGACTGCGTAGCGCGAGGTCGAAATTTTTTCATAAAATTTTTCCTATGCCTCGAGGTCGATTTTCGACCGTTTTTCCACATCATCTCCCGACTGCCAAACCGGCCGTGTTAGGCCTACCGATGACTTCTGCGCACGTTTTGTGATGTGCTCTTACGTATATTAATCGAATCCGAGACTTTGGACTGCGTAGCGCGAGGTCGAAATTTTTTCATAAAATTTTTCCTATGCCTCGAGGTCGATTTTAGACCGTTTTTCCACATCATCTCCCGACTGCCAAACCTGCCGTGTTAGGCCTACCGATGACTTCTGCGCATGTTTTGTGATGTGCTCTTACGTATATTAATCGAATCCGAGACTTTGGACTGCGCAGCGCGAGGTCGAAATTTTTTCATAAAATTTTTCCTATGCCTCGAGGTCGATTTTAGACCGTTTTTCCACATCATCTCCCGACTGCCAAACCGGCCGTGTTAGGCCTAGCGATGACTTCTGCGCACGTTTTGTGATGTGCTCTTACGTATATTAATCGAATCCGAGACTTTGGACTGCGTAACGCGAGGTCGAAATTTTTTCATAAAATTTTTCCTATGCCTCGAGGTCGATTTTCGACCGTTTTTCCACATCATCTCCCGACTGCCAAACCGGCCGTGTTAGGCCTACCGATGACTTCTGCGCACGTTTTGTGATGTGCTCTTACGTATATTAATCGAATCCGAGACTTTGGACTGCGTAGCGCGAGGTCGAAATTTTTTCATAAAATTTTTCCTATGCCTCGAGGTCGATTTTAGACCGTTTTTCCACATCATCTCCCGACTGCCAAACCTGCCGTGTTAGGCCTACCGATGACTTCTGCGCACGTTTTGTGATGTGCTCTTACGTATATTAATCGAATCCGAGACTTTGGACTGCGTAGCGCGAGGTCGAAATTTTTTCATAAAATTTTTCCTATGCCTCGAGGTCGATTTTAGACCGTTTTTCCACATCATCTCCCGACTGCCAAACCGGCCGTGTTAGGCCTAGCGATGACTTCTGCGCACGTTTTGTGATGTGCTCTTGCGTATATTAATCGAATCCGAGACTTTGGACTGCGTAACGCGAGGTCGAAATTTTTTCATAAAATTTTTCCTATGCCTCGAGGTCGATTTTCGACCGTTTTTCCACATCATCTCCCGACTGCCAAACCGGCCGTGTTAGGCCTAGCGATGACTTCTGCGCACGTTTTGTGATGTGCTCTTGCGTATATTAATCGAATCCGAGACTTTGGACTGCGTAACGCGAGGTCGAAATTTTTTCATAAAATTTTTCCTATGCCTCGAGGTCGATTTTCGACCGTTTTTCCACATCATCTCCCGACTGCCAAACCGGCCGTGTTAGGCCTAGCGATGACTTCTGCGCACGTTTTGTGATGTGCTCTTGCGTATATTAATCGAATCCGAGACTTTGGACTGCGTAACGCGAGGTCGAAATTTTTTCATAAAATTTTTCCTATGCCTCGAGGTCGATTTTCGACCGTTTTTCCACATCATCTCCCGACTGCCAAACCGGCCGTGTTAGGCCTAGCGATGACTTCTGCGCACGTTTTGTGATGTGCTCTTACGTATATTAATCGAATCCGAGACTTTGGACTGCGTAACGCGAGGTCGAAATTTTTTCATAAAATTTTTCCTATGCCTCGAGGTCGATTTTCGACCGTTTTTCCACATCATCTCCCGACTGCCAAACCGGCCGTGTTAGGCCTAGCGATGACTTCTGCGCACGTTTTGTGATGTGCTCTTACGTATATTAATCGAATCCGAGACTTTGGACTGCGTAACGCGAGGTCGAAATTTTTTCATAAAATTTTTCCTATGCCTCGAGGTCGATTTTCGACCGTTTTTCCACATCATCTCCCGACTGCCAAACCGGCCGTGTTAGGCCTAGCGATGACTTCTGCGCACGTTTTGTGATGTGCTCTTGCGTATATTAATCGAATCCGAGACTTTGGACTGCGTAGCGCGAGGTCGAAATTTTTTCATAAAATTTTTCCTATGCCTCGAGGTCGATTTTCGACCGTTTTTCCACATCATCTCCCGACTGCCAAACCGGCCGTGTTAGGCCTAGCGATGACTTCTGCGCACGTTTTGTGATGTGCTCTTGCGTATATTAATCGAATCCGAGACTTTGGACTGCGTAGCGCGAGGTCGAAATTTTTTCATAAAATTTTTCCTATGCCTCGAGGTCGATTTTCGACCGTTTTTCCACATCATCTCCCGACTGCCAAACCGGCCGTGTTAGGCCTACCGATGACTTCTGGGCACGTTTTGTGATGTGCTCTTACGTATATTAATCGAATCCGAGACTTTGGACTGCGTAGCGCGAGGTCGAAATTTTTTCATAAAAATTTTTTCCTATGCCTCGAGGTCGATTTTCGACCGTTTTTCCACATCATCTTCCGACTGCCAAACCGGCCGTGTTAGGCCTACCGATGACTTCTGCGCACGTTTTGTGATGTGCTCTTACGTATATTAATCGAATCCGAGACTTTGGACTGCGTAGCGCGAGGTCGAAATTTGTTCATAAAATTTTTCCTATGCCTCGAGGTCGATTTTCGACCGTTTTTCCACATCATCTCCCGACTGCCAAACCTGCCGTGTTAGGCCTACCGATGACTTCTGCGCACGTTTTGTGATGTGCTCCTACGTATATTAATCGAATCCGAGACTTTGGACTGCGTAGCGCGAGGTCGAAATTTTTTCATAAAATTTTTCCTATGCCTCGAGGTCGATTTTCGACCGTTTTTCCACATCATCTCCCGACTGCCAAACCGGCCGTGTTAGGCCTAGCGATGACTTCTGCGCACGTTTTGTGATGTGCTCTTGCGTATATTAATCGAATCCGAGACTTTGGACTGCGTAGCGCGAGGTCGAAATTTTTTCATAAAATTTTTCCTATGCCTCGAGGTCGATTTTCGACCGTTTTTCCACATCATCTCCCGACTGCCAAACCGGCCGTGTTAGGCCTAGCGATGACTTCTGCGCACGTTTTGTGATGTGCTCTTACGTATATTAATCGAATCCGAGACTTTGGACTGCGTAGCGCGAGGTCGAAATTTTTTCATAAAATTTTTCCTATGCCTCGAGGTCGATTTTAGACCGTTTTTCCACATCATCTCCCGACTGCCAAACCTGCCGTGTTAGGCCTACCGATGACTTCTGCGCACGTTTTGTGATGTGCTCTTACGTATATTAATCGAATCCGAGACTTTGGACTGCGTAACGCGAGGTCGAAATTTTTTCATAAAATTTTTCCTATGCCTCGAGGTCGATTTTAGACCGTTTTTCCACATCATCTCCCGACTGCCAAACCTGCCGTGTTAGGCCTACCGATGACTTCTGCGCACGTTTTGTGATGTGCTCTTACGTATATTAATCGAATCCGAGACTTTGGACTGCGTAGCGCGAGGTCGAAATTTTTTCATAAAATTTTTCCTATGCCTCGAGGTCGATTTTCGACCGTTTTTCCACATCATCTCCCGACTGCCAAACCGGCCGTGTTAGGCCTAGCGATGACTTCTGCGCACGTTTTGTGATGTGCTCTTGCGTATATTAATCGAATCCGAGACTTTGGACTGCGTAGCGCGAGGTCGAAATTTTTTCATAAAATTTTTCCTATGCCTCGAGGTCGATTTTCGACCGTTTTTCCACATCATCTCCCGACTGCCAAACCGGCCGTGTTAGGCCTACCGATGACTTCTGCGCACGTTTTGTGATGTGCTCTTACGTATATTAATCGAATCCGAGACTTTGGACTGCGTAGCGCGAGGTCGAAATTTTTTCATAAAATTTTTCCTATGCCTCGAGGTCGATTTTCGACCGTTTTTCCACATCATCTCCCGACTGCCAAACCGGCCGTGTTAGGCCTAGCGATGACTTCTGCGCACGTTTTGTGATGTGCTCTTGCGTATATTAATCGAATCCGAGACTTTGGACTGCGTAGCGCGAGGTCGAAATTTTTTCATAAAATTTTTCCTATGCCTAGAGGTCGATTTTCGACCGTTTTTCCACATCATCTCCCGACTGCCAAACCGGCCGTGTTAGGCCTAGCGATGACTTCTGCGCACGTTTTGTGATGTGCTCTTGCGTATATTAATCGAATCCGAGACTTTGGACTGCGTAGCGCGAGGTCGAAATTTTTTCATAAAATTTTTCCTATGCCTCGAGGTCGATTTTCGACCGTTTTTCCACATCATCTCCCGACTGCCAAACCGGCCGTGTTAGGCCTACCGATGACTTCTGCGCACGTTTTGTGATGTGCTCTTACGTATATTAATCGAATCCGAGACTTTGGACTGCGTAGCGCGAGGTCGAAATTTTTTCATAAAAATTTTTTCCTATGCCTCGAGGTCGATTTTCGACCGTTTTTCCACATCATCTTCCGACTGCCAAACCGGCCGTGTTAGGCCTACCGATGACTTCTGCGCACGTTTTGTGATGTGCTCTTACGTATATTAATCGAATCCGAGACTTTGGACTGCGTAGCGCGAGGTCGAAATTTGTTCATAAAATTTTTCCTATGCCTCGAGGTCGATTTTCGACCGTTTTTCCACATCATCTCCCGACTGCCAAACCTGCCGTGTTAGGCCTACCGATGACTTCTGCGCACGTTTTGTGATGTGCTCCTACGTATATTAATCGAATCCGAGACTTTGGACTGCGTAGCGCGAGGTCGAAATTTTTTCATAAAATTTTTCCTATGCCTCGAGGTCGATTTTCGACCGTTTTTCCACATCATCTCCCGACTGCCAAACCGGCCGTGTTAGGCCTAGCGATGACTTCTGCGCACGTTTTGTGATGTGCTCTTGCGTATATTAATCGAATCCGAGACTTTGGACTGCGTAGCGCGAGGTCGAAATTTTTTCATAAAATTTTTCCTATGCCTCGAGGTCGATTTTAGACCGTTTTTCCACATCATCTCCCGACTGCCAAACCTGCCGTGTTAGGCCTACCGATGACTTCTGCGCACGTTTTGTGATGTGCTCTTACGTATATTAATCGAATCCGAGACTTTGGACTGCGTAACGCGAGGTCGAAATTTTTTCATAAAATTTTTCCTATGCCTCGAGGTCGATTTTAGACCGTTTTTCCACATCATCTCCCGACTGCCAAACCTGCCGTGTTAGGCCTACCGATGACTTCTGCGCACGTTTTGTGATGTGCTCTTACGTATATTAATCGAATCCGAGACTTTGGACTGCGTAGCGCGAGGTCGAAATTTTTTCATAAAATTTTTCCTATGCCTCGAGGTCGATTTTCGACCGTTTTTCCACATCATCTCCCGACCGCCAAACCGGCCGTGTTAGGCCTAGCGATGACTTCTGCGCACGTTTTGTGATGTGCTCTTGCGTATATTAATCGAATCCGAGACTTTGGACTGCGTAGCGCGAGGTCGAAATTTTTTCATAAAATTTTTCCTATGCCTCGAGGTCGATTTTCGACCGTTTTTCCACATCATCTCCCGACTGCCAAACCGGCCGTGTTAGGCCTACCGATGACTTCTGCGCACGTTTTGTGATGTGCTCTTACGTATATTAATCGAATCCGAGACTTTGGACTGCGTAGCGCGAGGTCGAAATTTTTTCATAAAATTTTTCCTATGCCTCGAGGTCGATTTTCGACCGTTTTTCCACATCATCTCCCGACTGCCAAACCGGCCGTGTTAGGCCTAGCGATGACTTCTGCGCACGTTTTGTGATGTGCTCTTGCGTATATTAATCGAATCCGAGACTTTGGACTGCGTAGCGCGAGGTCGAAATTTTTTCATAAAATTTTTCCTATGCCTCGAGGTCGATTTTCGACCGTTTTTCCACATCATCTCCCGACTGCCAAACCGGCCGTGTTAGGCCTACCGATGACTTCTGCGCACGTTTTGTGATGTGCTCTTACGTATATTAATCGAATCCGAGACTTTGGACTGCGTAGCGCGAGGTCGAAATTTTTTCATTAAATTTTTCCTATGCCTCTAGGTCGATTTTCGGCCATTTTTCCACATCATCTCCCGACTGCCAAACCGGCCGTGTTAGGCCTACCGATGACTTCTGCGCACGTTTTGTGATGTGCTCTTACGTATATTAATCGAATCCGAGACTTTGGACTGCGTAACGCGAGGTCGAAATTTTTTCATAAAATTTTTCCTATGCCTCGAGGTCGATTTTCGACCGTTTTTCCACATCATCTCCCGACTGCCAAACCTGCCGTGTTAGGCCTAGCGATGACTTCTGCGCACGTTTTGTGATGTGCTCTTGCGTATATTAATCGAATCCGAGACTTTGGACTGCGTAACGCGAGGTCGAAATTTTTTCATAAAATTTTTTCCTATGCCTCGAGGTCGATTTTCGACCGTTTTTCCACATCATCTCCCGACTGCCAAACCGGCCGTGTTAGGCCTAGCGATGACTTCTGCGCACGTTTTGTGATGTGCTCTTACGTATATTAATCGAATCCGAGACTTTGGACTGCGTAACGCGAGGTCGAAATTTTTTCATTAAATTTTTCCTATGCCTCGAGGTCGATTTTCGACCGTTTTTCCACATCATCTCTCGACTGCCAAACCGGCCGTGTTAGGCCTACCGATGACTTCTGCGCACGTTTTGTGATGTGCTCTTACGTATATTAATCGAATCCGAGACTTTGGACTGCGTAGCGCGAGGTCGAAATTTTTTCATAAAATTTTTCCTATGCCTCGAGGTCGATTTTCGACCGTTTTTCCACATCATCTCCCGACTGCCAAACCGGCCGTGTTAGGCCTAGCGATGACTTCTGCGCACGTTTTGTGATGTGCTCTTGCGTATATTAATCGAATCCGAGACTTTGGACTGCGTAGCGCGAGGTCGAAATTTTTTCATAAAATTTTTCCTATGCCTCGAGGTCGATTTTCGACCGTTTTTCCACATCATCTCCCGACTGCCAAACCGGCCGTGTTAGGCCTAGCGATGACTTCTGCGCACGTTTTGTGATGTGCTCTTACGTATATTAATCGAATCCGAGACTTTGGACTGCGTAGCGCGAGGTCGAAATTTTTTCATAAAATTTTTCCTATGCCTCGAGGTCGATTTTCGACCGTTTTTCCACATCATCTCCCGACTGCCAAACCGGCCGTGTTAGGCCTAGCGATGACTTCTGCGCACGTTTTGTGATGTGCTCTTACGTATATTAATCGAATCCGAGACTTTGGACTGCGTAGCGCGAGGTCGAAATTTTTTCATAAAATTTTTCCTATGCCTCGAGGTCGATTTTCGACCGTTTTTCCACATCATCTCTTGACTGCCAAACCGGCCGTGTTAGGCCTAGCGATGACTTCTGCGCACGTTTTGTGATGTGCTCTTGCGTATATTAATCGAATCCGAGACTTTGGACTGCGTAGCGCGAGGTCGAAGTTTTTCATAAAATTTTTCCTATGCCTCGAGGTCGATTTTAGACCGTTTTTCCACATCATCTCCCGACTGCCAAACCTGCCGTGTTAGGCCTACCGATGACTTCTGCGCACGTTTTGTGATGTGCTCTTACGTATATTAATCGAATCCGAGACTTTGGACTGCGTAGCGCGAGGTCGAAATTTTTTCATAAAATTTTTCCTATGCCTCGAGGTCGATTTTCGACCGTTTTTCCACATCATCTCCCGACTGCCAAACCGGCCGTGTTAGGCCTAGCGATGACTTCTGCGCACGTTTTGTGATGTGCTCTTACGTATATTAATCGAATCCGAGACTTTGGACTGCGTAGCGCGAGGTCGAAATTTTTTCATAAAATTTTTCCTATGCCTCGAGGTCGATTTTCGACCGTTTTTCCACATCATCTCCCGACTGCCAAACCGGCCGTGTTAGGCCTAGCGATGACTTCTGCGCACGTTTTGTGATGTGCTCTTGCGTATATTAATCGAATCCGAGACTTTGGACTGCGTAGCGCGAGGTCGAAATTTTTTCATAAAATTTTTCCTATGCCTCGAGGTCGATTTTCGACCGTTTTTCCACATCATCTCCCGACTGCCAAACCGGCCGTGTTAGGCCTAGCGATGACTTCTGCGCACGTTTTGTGATGTGCTCTTGCGTATATTAATCGAATCCGAGACTTTGGACTGCGTAACGCGAGGTCGAAATTTTTTCATAAAATTTTTCCTATGCCTCGAGGTCGATTTTCGACCGTTTTTCCACATCATCTTCCGACTGCCAAACCGGCCGTGTTAGGCCTAGCGATGACTTCTGCGCACGTTTTGTGATGTGCTCTTGCGTATATTAATCGAATCCGAGACTTTGGACTGCGTAGCGCGAGGTCGAAATTTTTTCATAAAATTTTTCCTATGCCTCGAGGTCGATTTTCGACCGTTTTTCCACATCATCTCCCGACTGCCAAACCGGCCGTGTTAGGCCTAGCGATGACTTCTGCGCACGTTTTGTGATGTGCTCTTGCGTATATTAATCGAATCCGAGACTTTGGACTGCGTAGCGCGAGGTCGAAATTTTTTCATAAAATTTTTCCTATGCCTCGAGGTCGATTTTCGACCGTTTTTCCACATCATCTCCCGACTGCCAAACCGGCCGTGTTAGGCCTAGCGATGACTTCTGCGCACGTTTTGTGATGTGCTCTTGCGTATATTAATCGAATCCGAGACTTTGGACTGCGTAACGCGAGGTCGAAATTTTTTCATAAAATTTTTCCTATGCCTCGAGGTCGATTTTCGACCGTTTTTCCACATCATCTCCCGACTGCCAAACCGGCCGTGTTAGGCCTACCGATGACTTCTGCGCACGTTTTGTGATGTGCTCTTACGTATATTAATCGAATCCGAGACCTTGGACTGCGTAGCGCGAGGTCGAAATTTTTTCATAAAATTTTTCCTATGCCTCGAGGTCGATTTTCGACCGTTTTTCCACATCATCTCCCGACCGCCAAACCGGCCGTGTTAGGCCTCTCGATGACTTCTGCGCACGTTTTGTGATGTGCTCTTACGTATATTAATCGAATCCGAGACTTTGGACTGCGTAACGCGAGGTCGAAATTTTTTCATAAAATTTTTCCTATGCCTCGAGGTCGATTTTCGACCGTTTTTCCACATCATCTCCCGACTGCCAAACCGGCCGTGTTAGGCCTAGCGATGACTTCTGCGCACGTTTTGTGATGTGCTCTTGCGTATATTAATCGAATCCGAGACTTTGGACTGCGTAACGCGAGGTCGAAATTTTTTCATAAAATTTTTCCTATGCCTCGAGGTCGATTTTAGACCGTTTTTCCACATCATCTCCCGACTGCCAAACCGGCCGTGTTAGGCCTAGCGATGACTTCTGCGCACGTTTTGTGATGTGCTCTTACGTATATTAATCGAATCCGAGACTTTGGACTGCGTAGCGCGAGGTCGAAATTTTTTCATAAAATTTTTCCTATGCCTCGAGGTCGATTTTCGACCGTTTTTCCACATCATCTCCCGACCGCCAAACCGGCCGTGTTAGGCCTACCGATGACTTCTGCGCACGTTTTGTGATGTGCTCTTACGTATATTAATCGAATCCGAGACTTTGGACTGCGTAACGCGAGGTCGAAATTTTTTCATAAGATTTTTCCTATGCCTCGAGGTCGATTTTAGACCGTTTTTCCACATCATCTCCCGACTGCCAAACCGGTCGTGTTAGGCCTAGCGATGACTTCTGCGCACGTTTTGTGATGTGCTCTTACGTATATTAATCGAATCCGAGACTTTGGACTGCGTAGCGCGAGGTCGAAATTTTTTCATAAAATTTTTCCTATGCCTCGAGGTCGATTTTCGACCGTTTTTCCACATCATCTCCCGACTGCCAAACCGGCCGTGTTAGGCCTACCGATGACTTCTGCGCACGTTTTGTGATGTGCTCTTACGTATATTAATCGAATCCGAGACTTTGGACTGCGTAGCGCGAGGTCGAAATTTTTTCATTAAATTTTTCCTATGCCTCGAGGTCGATTTTCGACGGTTTTTCCACATCATCTCCCGACTGCCAAACCGGCCGTGTTAGGCCTAGCGATGACTTCTGCGCACGTTTTGTGATGTGCTCTTGCGTATATTAATCGAATCCGAGACTTTGGACTGCGTAGCGCGAGGTCGAAGTTTTTCATAAAATTTTTCCTATGCCTCGAGGTCGATTTTAGACCGTTTTTCCACATCATCTCCCGACTGCCAAACCTGCCGTGTTAGGCCTACCGATGACTTCTGCGCCCGTTTTGTGATGTGCTCTTACGTATATTAATCGAATCCGAGACTTTGGACTGCGTAGCGCGAGGTCGAAATTTTTTCATAAAATTTTTCCTATGCCTCGAGGTCGATTTTCGACCGTTTTTCCACATCATCTCCCGACTGCCAAACCGGCCGTGTTAGGCCTACCGATGACTTCTGCGCACGTTTTGTGATGTGCTCTTGCGTATATTAATCGAATCCGAGACTTTGGACTGCGTAACGCGAGGTCGAAATTTTTTCATAAAATTTTTCCTATGCCTCGAGGTCGATTTTCGACCGTTTTTCCACATCATCTCCCGACTGCCAAACCGGCCGTGTTAGGCCTAGCGATGACTTCTGCGCACGTTTTGTGATGTGCTCATACGTATATTAATCGAATCCGAGACTTTGGACTGCGTAGCGCGAGGTCGAAATTTTTTCATAAAATTTTTCCTATGCCTCGAGGTCGATTTTCGACCGTTTTTCCACATCATCTCCCGACTGCCAAACCGGCCGTGTTAGGCCTACCGATGACTTCTGCGCACGTTTTGTGATGTGCTCTTACGTATATTAATCGAATCCGAGACTTTGGACTGCGTAGCGCGAGGTCGAAATTTTTTCATAAAATTTTTCCTATGCCTCGAGGTCGATTTTCGACCGTTTTTCCACATCATCTCCCGACTGCCAAACCGGCCGTGTTAGGCCTAGCGATGACTTCTGCGCACGTTTTGTGATGTGCTCTTACGTATATTAATCGAATCCGAGACTTTGGACTGCGTAGCGCGAGGTCGAAATTTTTTCATAAAATTTTTCCTATGCCTCGAGGTCGATTTTAGACCGTTTTTCCACATCATCTCCCGACTGCCAAACTTGCCGTGTTAGGCCTACCGATGACTTCTGCGCACGTTTTGTGATGTGCTCTTGCGTATATTAATCGAATCCGAGACTTTGGACTGCGTAACGCGAGGTCGAAATTTTTTCATAAAATTTTTCCTATGCCTCGAGGTCGATTTTCGACCGTTTTTCCACATCATCTCCCGACTGCCAAACCGGCCGTGTTAGGCCTAGCGATGACTTCTGCGCACGTTTTGTGATGTGCTCTTGCGTATATTAATCGAATCCGAGACTTTGGACTGCGTAGCGCGAGGTTGAAATTTTTTCATAAAATTTTTCCTATGCCTCGAGGTCGATTTTCGACCGTTTTTCCACATCATCTCCCGACTGCCAAACCGGCCGTGTTAGGCCTACCGATGACTTCTGCGCACGTTTTGTGATGTACTCTTACGTATATTAATCGAATCCGAGACTTTGGACTGCGTAGCGCGAGGTCGAAATTTTTTCATAAAATTTTTCCTATGCCTCGAGGTCGATTTTCGACCGTTTTTCCACATCATCTCCCGACTGCCAAACCGGCCGTGTTAGGCCTACCGATGACTTCTGCGCACGTTTTGTGATGTGCTCTTACGTATATTAATCGAATCCGAGACTTTGGACTGCGTAGCGCGAGGTCGAAATTTTTTCATAAAATTTTTCCTATGCCTCGAGGTCGATTTTCGACCTTTTTTCCACATCATCTCCCGACTGCCAAACCTGCCGTGTTAGGCCTAGCGATGACTTCTGCGCATGTTTTGTGATGTGCTCTTGCGTATATTAATCGAATCCGAGACTTTGAACTGCGTAGCGCGAGGTCGAAGTTTTTCATAAAATTTTTCCTATGCCTCGAGGTCGATTTTAGACCGTTTTTCCACATCATCTCCCGACTGCCAAACCTGCCGTGTTAGGCCTACCGATGACTTCTGCGCCCGTTTTGTGATGTGCTCTTACGTATATTAATCGAATCCGAGACTTTGGACTGCGTAGCGCGAGGTCGAAATTTTTTCATAAAATTTTTCCTATGCCTCGAGGTCGATTTTCGACCGTTTTTCCACATCATCTCCCGACTGCCAAACCGGCCGTGTTAGGCCTACCGATGACTTCTGCGCACGTTTTGTGATGTGCTCTTGCGTATATTAATCGAATCCGAGACTTTGGACTGCGTAGCGCGAGGTCGAAATTTTTTCATAAAATTTTTCCTATGCCTCGAGGTCGATTTTCGACCGTTTTTCCACATCATCTCCTGACTGCCAAACCGGCCGTGTTAGGCCTACCGATGACTTCTGCGCACGTTTTGTGATGTGCTCTTGCGTATATTAATCGAATCCGAGACTTTGGACTGCGTAACGCGAGGTCGAAATTTTTTCATAAAATTTTTCCTATGCCTCGAGGTCGATTTTCGACCGTTTTTCCACATCATCTCCCGACTGCCAAACCGGCCGTGTTAGGCCTAGCGATGACTTCTGCGCACGTTTTGTGATGTGCTCTTACGTATATTAATCGAATCCGAGACTTTGGACTGCGTAGCGCGAGGTCGAAATTTTTTCATAAAATTTTTCCTATGCCTCGAGGTCGATTTTCGACCGTTTTTCCACATCATCTCCCGACTGCCAAACCGGCCGTGTTAGGCCTACCGATGACTTCTGCGCACGTTTTGTGATGTGCTCTTACGTATATTAATCGAATCCGAGACTTTGGACTGCGTAGCGCGAGGTCGAAATTTTTTCATAAAATTTTTCCTATGCCTCGAGGTCGATTTTCGACCGTTTTTCCACATCATCTCCCGACTGCCAAACCGGCCGTGTTAGGCCTAGCGATGACTTCTGCGCACGTTTTGTGATGTGCTCTTGCGTATATTAATCGAATCCGAGACTTTGGACTGCGTAGCGCGAGGTCGAAATTTTTTCATAAAATTTTTCCTATGCCTCGAGGTCGATTTTCGACCGTTTTTCCACATCATCTCCCGACTGCCAAACCGGCCGTGTTAGGCCTACCGATGACTTCTGCGCACGTTTTGTGATGTGCTCTTACGTATATTAATCGAATCCGAGACTTTGGACTGCGTAGCGCGAGGTCGAAATTTTTTCATAAAATTTTTCCTATGCCTCGAGGTCGATTTTCGACCGTTTTTCCACATCATCTCCCGACTGCCAAACCGGCCGTGTTAGGCCTACCGATGACTTCTGCGCACGTTTTGTGATGTGCTCTTACGTATATTAATCGAATCCGAGACTTTGGACTGCGTAGCGCGAGGTCGAAATTTTTTCATAAAATTTTTCCTATGCCTCGAGGTCGATTTTCGACCGTTTTTCCACATCATCTCCCGACTGCCAAACCGGCCGTGTTAGGCCTACCGATGACTTCTGCGCACGTTTTGTGATGTGCTCTTGCGTATATTAATCGAATCCGAGACTTTGGACTGCGTAACGCGAGGTCGAAATTTTTTCATAAAATTTTTCCTATGCCTCGAGGTCGATTTTCGACCGTTTTTCCACATCATCTCCCGACTGCCAAACCGGCCGTGTTAGGCCTAGCGATGACTTCTGCGCACGTTTTGTGATGTGCTCTTACGTATATTAATCGAATCCGAGACTTTGGACTGCGTAGCGCGAGGTCGAAATTTTTCATAAAATTTTTCCTCGAGGTCGATTTTCGACCGTTTTTCCACATCATCTCCCGACTGCCAAACCTGCCGTGTTAGGCCTACCGATGACTTCTGCGCACGTTTTGTGATGTGCTCTTACGTATATTAATCGAATCCGAGACTTTGGACTGCGTAGCGCGAGGTCGAAATTTTTTCATAAAATTTTTCCTATGCCTCGAGGTCGATTTTCGACCGTTTTTCCACATCATCTCCCGACTGCCAAACCGGCCGTGTTAGGCCTAGCGATGACTTCTGCGCACGTTTTGTGATGTGCTCTTACGTATATTAATCGAAACCGAGATTTTGGACTGCGTAGCGCGAGGTCGAAATTTTTTCATAAAATTTTTCCTATGCCTCGAGGTCGATTTTCGACCGTTTTTCCACATCATCTCCCGACTGCCAAACCGGCCGTGTTAGGCCTACCGATGACTTCTGCGCACGTTTTGTGATGTGCTCTTGCGTATATTAATCGAATCCGAGACTTTGGACTGCGTAACGCGAGGTCGAAATTTTTTCATAAAATTTTTCCTATGCCTCGAGGTCGATTTTCGACCGTTTTTCCACATCATCTCCCGACTGCCAAACCGGCCGTGTTAGGCCTAGCGATGACTTCTGCGCACGTTTTGTGATGTGCTCTTGCGTATATTAATCGAATCCGAGACTTTGGACTGCGTAGCGCGTGGTCGAAATTTTTTCATAAAATTTTTCCTATGCCTCGAGGTCGATTTTCGACCGTTTTTCCACATCATCTCCCGACTGCCAAACCGGCCGTGTTAGGCCTACCGATGACTTCTGCGCACGTTTTGTGATGTGCTCTTACGTATATTAATCGAATCCGAGACTTTGGACTGCGTAGCGCGAGGTCGAAATTTTTTCATAAAATTTTTCCTATGCCTCGAGGTCGATTTTCGACCGTTTTTCCACATCATCTCCCGACTGCCAAACCGGCCGTGTTAGGCCTAGCGATGACTTCTGCGCACGTTTTGTGATGTGCTCTTACGTATATTAATCGAATCCGAGACTTTGGACTGCGTAGCGCGAGGTCGAAATTTTTTCATAAAATTTTTCCTATGCCTCGAGGTCGATTTTCGACCGTTTTTCCACATCATCTCCCGACTGCCAAACCGGCCGTGTTAGGCCTAGCAATGACTTCTGCGCACGTTTTGTGATGTGCTCTTGCGTATATTAATCGAATCCGAGACTTTGGACTGCGTAGCGCGAGGTCGAAATTTTTTCATAAAATTTTTCCTATGCCTCGAGGTCGATTTTCGACCGTTTTTCCACATCATCTCCCGACTGCCAAACCGGCCGTGTTAGGCCTACCGATGACTTCTGCGCACGTTTTGTGATGTGCTCTTACGTATATTAATCGAATCCGAGACTTTGGACTGCGTAGCGCGAGGTCGAAATTTTTTCATAAAATTTTTCCTATGCCTCGAGGTCGATTTTCGACCGTTTTTCCACATCATCTCCCGACTGCCAAACCGGCCGTGTTAGGCCTACCGATGACTTCTGCGCACGTTTTGTGATGTGCTCTTACGTATATTAATCGAATCCGAGACTTTGGACTGCGTAGCGCGAGGTCGAAATTTTTTCATAAAATTTTTCCTATGCCTCGAGGTCGATTTTCGACCGTTTTTCCACATCATCTCCCGACTGCCAAACCGGCCGTGTTAGGCCTACCGATGACTTCTGCGCACGTTTTGTGATGTGCTCTTGCGTATATTAATCGAATCCGAGACTTTGGACTGCGTAACGCGAGGTCGAAATTTTTTCATAAAATTTTTCCTATGCCTCGAGGTCGATTTTCGACCGTTTTTCCACATCATCTCCCGACTGCCAAACCGGCCGTGTTAGGCCTAGCGATGACTTCTGCGCACGTTTTGTGATGTGCTCTTACGTATATTAATCGAATCCGAGACTTTGGACTGCGTAGCGCGAGGTCGAAATTTTTCATAAAATTTTTCCTCGAGGTCGATTTTCGACCGTTTTTCCACATCATCTCCCGACTGCCAAACCTGCCGTGTTAGGCCTACCGATGACTTCTGCGCACGTTTTGTGATGTGCTCTTACGTATATTAATCGAATCCGAGACTTTGGACTGCGTAGCGCGAGGTCGAAATTTTTTCATAAAATTTTTCCTATGCCTCGAGGTCGATTTTCGACCGTTTTTCCACATCATCTCCCGACTGCCAAACCGGCCGTGTTAGGCCTAGCGATGACTTCTGCGCACGTTTTGTGATGTGCTCTTACGTATATTAATCGAAACCGAGATTTTGGACTGCGTAGCGCGAGGTCGAAATTTTTTCATAAAATTTTTCCTATGCCTCGAGGTCGATTTTCGACCGTTTTTCCACATCATCTCCCGACTGCCAAACCGGCCGTGTTAGGCCTACCGATGACTTCTGCGCACGTTTTGTGATGTGCTCTTGCGTATATTAATCGAATCCGAGACTTTGGACTGCGTAACGCGAGGTCGAAATTTTTTCATAAAATTTTTCCTATGCCTCGAGGTCGATTTTCGACCGTTTTTCCACATCATCTCCCGACTGCCAAACCGGCCGTGTTAGGCCTAGCGATGACTTCTGCGCACGTTTTGTGATGTGCTCTTGCGTATATTAATCGAATCCGAGACTTTGGACTGCGTAGCGCGTGGTCGAAATTTTTTCATAAAATTTTTCCTATGCCTCGAGGTCGATTTTCGACCGTTTTTCCACATCATCTCCCGACTGCCAAACCGGCCGTGTTAGGCCTACCGATGACTTCTGCGCACGTTTTGTGATGTGCTCTTACGTATATTAATCGAATCCGAGACTTTGGACTGCGTAGCGCGAGGTCGAAATTTTTTCATAAAATTTTTCCTATGCCTCGAGGTCGATTTTCGACCGTTTTTCCACATCATCTCCCGACTGCCAAACCGGCCGTGTTAGGCCTAGCGATGACTTCTGCGCACGTTTTGTGATGTGCTCTTACGTATATTAATCGAATCCGAGACTTTGGACTGCGTAGCGCGAGGTCGAAATTTTTTCATAAAATTTTTCCTATGCCTCGAGGTCGATTTTCGACCGTTTTTCCACATCATCTCCCGACTGCCAAACCGGCCGTGTTAGGCCTAGCGATGACTTCTGCGCACGTTTTGTGATGTGCTCTTACGTATATTAATCGAATCCGAGACTTTGGACTGCGTAGCGCGTGGTCGAAATTTTTTCATAAAATTTTTCCTATGCCTCGAGGTCGATTTTCGACCGTTTTTCCACATCATCTCCCGACTGCCAAACCGGCCGTGTTAGGCCTACCGATGACTTCTGCGCACGTTTTGTGATGTGCTCTTGCGTATATTACTCGAATCCGAGACTTTGGACTGCGTAACGCGAGGTCGAAATTTTTTCATAAAATTTTTCCTATGCCTCTCCCGACTGCCAAACCGGCCGTGTTAGGCCTAGCGATGACTTCTGCGCACGTTTTGTGATGTGCTCTTACGTATATTAATCGAATCCGAGACTTTGGACTGCGTAGCGCGAGGTCGAAATTTTTCATAAAATTTTTCCTCGAGGTCGATTTTCGACCGTTTTTCCACATCATCTCCCGACTGCCAAACCTGCCGTGTTAGGCCTACCGATGACTTCTGCGCACGTTTTGTGATGTGCTCTTACGTATATTAATCGAATCCGAGACTTTGGACTGCGTAGCGCGAGGTCGAAATTTTTTCATAAAATTTTTCCTATGCCTCGAGGTCGATTTTCGACCGTTTTTCCACATCATCTCCCGACTGCCAAACCGGCCGTGTTAGGCCTAGCGATGACTTCTGCGCACGTTTTGTGATGTGCTCTTACGTATATTAATCGAAACCGAGATTTTGGACTGCGTAGCGCGAGGTCGAAATTTTTTCATAAAATTTTTCCTATGCCTCGAGGTCGATTTTCGACCGTTTTTCCACATCATCTCCCGACTGCCAAACCGGCCGTGTTAGGCCTACCGATGACTTCTGCGCACGTTTTGTGATGTGCTCTTGCGTATATTAATCGAATCCGAGACTTTGGACTGCGTAACGCGAGGTCGAAATTTTTTCATAAAATTTTTCCTATGCCTCGAGGTCGATTTTCGACCGTTTTTCCACATCATCTCCCGACTGCCAAACCGGCCGTGTTAGGCCTAGCGATGACTTCTGCGCACGTTTTGTGATGTGCTCTTGCGTATATTAATCGAATCCGAGACTTTGGACTGCGTAGCGCGTGGTCGAAATTTTTTCATAAAATTTTTCCTATGCCTCGAGGTCGATTTTCGACCGTTTTTCCACATCATCTCCCGACTGCCAAACCGGCCGTGTTAGGCCTACCGATGACTTCTGCGCACGTTTTGTGATGTGCTCTTACGTATATTAATCGAATCCGAGACTTTGGACTGCGTAGCGCGAGGTCGAAATTTTTTCATAAAATTTTTCCTATGCCTCGAGGTCGATTTTCGACCGTTTTTCCACATCATCTCCCGACTGCCAAACCGGCCGTGTTAGGCCTAGCGATGACTTCTGCGCACGTTTTGTGATGTGCTCTTACGTATATTAATCGAATCCGAGACTTTGGACTGCGTAGCGCGAGGTCGAAATTTTTTCATAAAATTTTTCCTATGCCTCGAGGTCGATTTTCGACCGTTTTTCCACATCATCTCCCGACTGCCAAACCGGCCGTGTTAGGCCTACCGATGACTTCTGCGCACGTTTTGTGATGTGCTCTTGCGTATATTAATCGAATCCGAGACTTTGGACTGCGTAGCGCGAGGTCGAAATTTTTTCATAAAATTTTTCCTATGCCTCGAGGTCGATTTTCGACCGTTTTTCCACATCATCTCCCGACTGCCAAACCGGCCGTGTTAGGCCTAGCGATGACTTCTGCGCACGTTTTGTGATGTGCTCTTACGTATATTAATCGAATCCGAGACTTTGGACTGCGTAGCGCGAGGTCGAAATTTTTTCATAAAATTTTTCCTATGCCTCGAGGTCGATTTTCGACCGTTTTTCCACATCATCTCCCGACTGCCAAACCGGCCGTGTTAGGCCTACCGATGACTTCTGCGCACGTTTTGTGATGTGCTCTTACGTATATTAATCGAATCCGAGACTTTGGACTGCGTAGCGCGAGGTCGAAATTTTTTCATAAAATTTTTCCTATGCCTCGAGGTCGATTTTCGACCGTTTTTCCACATCATCTCCCGACTGCCAAACCGGCCGTGTTAGGCCTAGCGATGACTTCTGCGCACGTTTTGTGATGTGCTCTTACGTATATTAATCGAATCCGAGACTTTGGACTGCGTAGCGCGAGGTCGAAATTTTTTCATAAAATTTTTCCTATGCCTCGAGGTCGATTTTCGACCGTTTTTCCACATCATCTCCCGACTGCCAAACCGGCCGTGTTAGGCCTACCGATGACTTCTGCGCACGTTGTGTGATGTGCTCTTACGTATATTAATCGAATCCGAGACTTTGGACTGCGTAGCGCGAGGTCGAAATTTTTTCATAAAATTTTTCCTATGCCTCGAGGTCGATTTTCGACGGTTTTTCCACATCATCTCCCGACTGCCAAACCGGCCGTGTTAGGCCTAGCGATGACTTCTGCGCACGTTTTGTGATGTGCTCTTACGTATATTAATCGAATCCGAGACTTTGGACTGCGTAGCGCGAGGTCGAAGTTTTTCATAAAATTTTTCCTATGCCTCGAGGTCGATTTTAGACCGTTTTTCCACATCATCTCCCGACTGCAAAACCTGCCGTGTTAGGCCTAGCGATGACTTCTGCGCACGTTTTGTGATGTGCTCTTACGTATATTAATCGAATCCGAGACTTTGGACTGCGTAGCGCGAGGTCGAAATTTTTTCATAAAATTTTTCCTATGCCTCGAGGTCGATTTTCGACCGTTTTTCCACATCATCTCCCGACTGCCAAACCGGCCGTGTTAGGCCTAGCGATGACTTCTGCGCACGTTTTGTGATGTGCTCTTGCGTATATTAATCGAATCCGAGACTTTGGACTGCGTAGCGCGAGGTCGAAATTTTTTCATAAAATTTTTCCTATGCCTCGAGGTCGATTTTCGACCGTTTTTCCACATCATCTCCCGACTGCCAAACCGGCCGTGTTAGGCCTAGCGATGACTTCTGCGCACGTTTTGTGATGTGCTCTTACGTATATTAATCGAATCCGAGACTTTGGACTGCGTAGCGCGAGGTCGAAATTTTTTCATAAAATTTTTCCTATGCCTCGAGGTCGATTTTCGACCGCTTTTCCACATCATCTCCCGACTGCCAAACCGGCCGTGTTAGGCCTACCGATGACTTCTGCGCACGTTTTGTGATGTGCTCTTACGTATATTAATCGAATCCGAGACTTTGGACTGCGTAACGCGAGGTCGAAATTTTTTCATAAAATTTTTCTTATGCCTCGAGGTCGATTTTCGACCGTTTTTCCACATCATCTTCCGACTGCCAAACCGGCCGTGTTAGGCCTACCGATGACTTCTGCGCACGTTTTGTGATGTGCTCTTACGTATATTAATCGAATCCGAGACTTTGGACTGCGTAGCGCGAGGTCGAAATTTTTTCATAAAATTTTTCCTATGCCTCGAGGTCGATTTTCGACCGTTTTTCCACATCATCTCCCGACTGCCAAACCGGCCGTGTTAGGCCTAGCGATGACTTCTGCGCACGTTTTGTGATGTGCTCTTACGTATATTAATCGAATCCGAGACTTTGGACTGCGTAGCGCGAGGTCGAAATTTTTTCATAAAATTTTTCCTATGCCTCGAGGTCGATTTTCGACCGTTTTTCCACATCATCTCCCGACTGCCAAACCGGCCGTGTTAGGCCTAGCGATGACTTCTGCGCACGTTTTGTGATGTGCTCTTGCGTATATTAATCGAATCCGAGACTTTGGACTGCGTAACGCGAGGTCGAAATTTTTCATAAAATTTTTCCTATGCCTCGAGGTCGATTTTCGACCGTTTTTCCACATCATCTCCCGACTGCCAAACCGGCCGTGTTAGGCCTACCGATGACTTCTGCGCACGTTTTGTGATGTGCTCTTACGTATATTAATCGAATCCGAGACTTTGGACTGCGTAACGCGAGGTCGAAATTTTTTCATAAAATTTTTCCTATGCCTCGAGGTCGATTTTCGACCGTTTTTCCACATCATCTCCCGACTGCCAAACCTGCCGTGTTAGGCCTACCGATGACTTCTGCGCACGTTTTGTGATGTGCTCTTACGTATATTAATCGAATCCGAGACTTTGGACTGCGTAGCGCGAGGTCGAAATTTTTTCATAAAATTTTTCCTATGCCTCGAGGTCGATTTTCGACCGTTTTTCCACATCATCTCCCGACTGCCAAACCGGCCGTGTTAGGCCTACCGATGACTTCTGCGCACGTTTTGTGATGTGCTCTTGCGTATATTAATCGAATCCGAGACTTTGGACTGCGTAACGCGAGGTCGAAATTTTTTCATTAAATTTTCCTATGCCTCGAGGTCGATTTTCGACCGTTCTTCCACATCATCTCCCGACTGCCAAACCGGCCGTGTTAGGCCTACCGATGACTTCTGCGCACGTTTTGTGATGTGCTCTTGCGTATATTAATCGAATCCGAGACTTTGGACTGCGTAGCGCGAGGTCGAAATTTTTTCATAAAATTTTTCCTATGCCTCGAGGTCGATTTTCGACCGTTTTTCCACATCATTTCCCGACTGCCAAACCGGCCGTGTTAGGCCTAGCGATGACTTCTGCGCACGTTTTGTGATGTGCTCTTGCGTATATTAATCGAATCCGAGACTTTGGACTGCGTAGCGCGAGGTCGAAATTTTTTCATAAAATTTTTCCTATGCCTCGAGGTCGATTTTCGACCGTTTTTCCACATCATCTCCCGACTGCCAAACCTGCCGTGTTAGGCCTACCGATGACTTCTCCGCACGTTTTGTGATGTGCTCTTACGTATATTAATCGAATCCGAGACTTTGGACTGCGTAGCGCGAGGTCGAAATTTTTTCATAAAATTTTTCCTATGCCTCCAGGTCGATTTTCGACCGTTTTTCCACATCATCTCCCGACTGCCAAACCGGCCGTGTTAGGCCTACCGATGACTTCTGCGCACGTTTTGTGATGTGCTCTTACGTATATTAATCGAATCCGAGACTTTGGACTGCGTAGCGCGAGGTCGAAATTTTTTCATAAAATTTTTCCTATGCCTCGAGGTCGATTTTCGACCGTTTTTCCACATCATCTCCCGACTGCCAAACCTGCCGTGTTAGGCCTACCGATGACTTCTGCGCACGTTTTGTGATGTGCTCTTACGTATATTAATCGAATCCGAGACTTTGGACTGCGTAGCGCGAGGTCGAAATTTTTTCATAAAATTTTTCCTATGCCTCGAGGTCGATTTTCGACCGTTTTTCCACATCATCTCCCGACTGCCAAACCGGCCGTGTTAGGCCTAGCGATGACTTCTGCGCACGTTTTGTGATGTGCTCTTACGTATATTAATCGAATCCGAGACTTTGGACTGCGTAGCGCGAGGTCGAAATTTTTTCATAAAATTTTTCCTATGCCTCGAGGTCGATTTTCGACCGTTTTTCCACATCATCTCCCGACTCTCAAACCTGCCGTGTTAGGCCTACCGATGACTTCTGCGCACGTTTTGTGATGTGCTCTTACGTATATTAATCGAATCCGAGACTTTGGACTGCGTAGCGCGAGGTCGAAATTTTTTCATAAAATTTTTCCTATGCCTCGAGGTCGATTTTCGACCGTTTTTCCACATCATCTCCCGACTGCCAAACCTGCCGTGTTAGGCCTACCGATGACTTCTGCGCACGTTTTGTGATGTGCTCTTACGTATATTAATCGAATCCGAGACTTTGGACTGCGTAGCGCGAGGTCGAAATTTTTTCATAAAATTTTTCCTATGCCTCGAGGTCGATTTTCGACCGTTTTTCCACATCATCTCCCGACTGCCAAACCTGCCGTGTTAGGCCTACCGATGACTTCTGCGCACGTTTTGTGATGTGCTCTTACGTATATTAATCGAATCCGAGACTTTGGACTGCGTAACGCGAGGTCGAAATTTTTTCATAAAATTTTTCCTATGCCTCGAGGTCGATTTTCGACCGTTTTTCCACATCATCTCCCGACTGCCAAACCGGCCGTGTTAGGCCTAGCGATGACTTCTGCGCACGTTTTGTGATGTGCTCTTGCGTATATTAATCGAATCCGAGACTTTGGACTGCGTAGCGCGAGGTCGAAATTTTTTCATTAAATTTTTCCTATGCCTCGAGGTCGATTTTAGACCGTTTTTCCACATCATCTCCCGACTGCCAAACCGGCCGTGTTAGGCCTACCGATGACTTCTGCGCACGTTCTGTGATGTGCTCTTACGTATATTAATCGAATCCGAGACTTTGGACTGCGTAGCGCGAGGTCGAAATTTTTTCATAAAATTTTTCCTATGCCTCGAGGTCGATTTTCGACCGTTTTTCCACATCATCTCCCGACTGCCAAACCGGCCGTGTTAGGCCTACCGATGACTTCTGCGCACGTTTTGTGATGTGCTCTTACGTATATTAATCGAATCCGAGACTTTGGACTGCGTAGCGCGAGGTCGAAATTTTTTCATAAAATTTTTCCTATGCCTCGAGGTCGATTTTCGACCGTTTTTCCACATCATCTCCCGACTGCCAAACCGGCCGTGTTAGGCCTAGCGATGACTTCTGCGCACGTTTTGTGATGTGCTCTTACGTATATTAATCGAATCCGAGACTTTGGACTGCGTAGCGCGAGGTCGAAATTTTTTCATAAAATTTTTCCTATGCCTCGAGGTCGATTTTCGACCGTTTTTCCACATCATCTCCCGACTGCCAAATCGGCCGTGTTAGGCCTACCGATGACTTCTGCGCACGTTTTGTGATGTGCTCTTACGTATATTAATCGAATCCGAGACTTTGGACTGCGTAACGCGAGGTCGAAATTTTTTCATAAAATTTTTCCTATGCCTCGAGGTCGATTTTCGACCGTTTTTCCACATCATCTCCCGACTGCCAAACCGGCCGTGTTAGGCCTACCGATGACTTCTGCGCACGTTTTGTGATGTGCTCTTACGTATATTAATCGAATCCAAGACTTTGGACTGCGTAGCGCGAGGTCGAAATTTTTTCATAAAATTTTTCCTATGCCTCGAGGTCGATTTTCGACCGTTTTTCCACATCATCTCCCGACTGCCAAACCGGCCGTGTTAGGCCTACCGATGACTTCTGCGCACGTTTTGTGATGTGCTCTTACGTATATTAATCGAATCCGAGACTTTGGACTGCGTAGCGCGAGGTCGAAATTTTTTCATAAAATTTTTCCTATGCCTCGAGGTCGATTTTCGACCGTTTTTCCACATCATCTCCCGACTGCCAAACCGGCCGTGTTAGGCCTACCGATGACTTCTGTGCACGTTTTGTGATGTGCTCTTGCGTATATTAATCGAATCCGAGACTTTGGACTGCGTAACGCGAGGTCGAAATTTTTTCATAAAATTTTTCCTATGCCTCGAGGTCGATTTTCGACCGTTTTTCCACATCATCTCCCGACTGCCAAACCGGCCGTGTTAGGCCTATCGATGACTTCTGCGCACGTTTTGTGATGTGCTCTTACGTATATTAATCGAATCCGAGACTTTGGACTGCGTAGCGCGAGGTCGAAATTTTTTCATAAAATTTTTCCTATGCCTCGAGGTCGATTTTCGACCGTTTTTCCACATCATCTCCCGACTGCGAAACCGGCCGTGTTAGGCCTAGCGATGACTTCTGCGCACGTTTTGTGATGTGCTCTTGCGTATATTAATCGAATCCGAGACTTTGGACTGCGTAGCGCGAGGTCGAAATTTTTTCATAAAATTTTTCCTATGCCTCGAGGTCGATTTTCGACCGTTTTTCCACATCATCTCCCGACTGCCAAACCGGCCGTGTTAGGCCTAGCGATGACTTCTGCGCACGTTTTGTGATGTGCTCTTACGTATATTAATCGAATCCGAGACTTTGGACTGCGTAGCGCGAGGTCGAAATTTTTTCATAAAATTTTTCCTATGCCTCGAGGTCGATTTTAGACCGTTTTTCCACATCATCTCCCGACTGCCAAACCTGCCGTGTTAGGCCTACCGATGACTTCTGCGCACGTTTTGTGATGTGCTCTTGCGTATATTAATCGAATCCGAGACTTTGGACTGCGTAACGCGAGGTCGAAATTTTTTCATAAAATTTTTCCTATGCCTCGAGGTCGATTTTCGACCGTTTTTCCACATCATCTCCCGACTGCCAAACCGGCCGTGTTAGGCCTACCGATGACTTCTGCGCACGTTTTGTGATGTGCTCTTACGTATATTAATCGAATCCGAGACTTTGGACTGCGTAACGCGAGGTCGAAATTTTTTCATAAAATTTTTCCTATGCCTCGAGGTCGATTTTCGACCGTTTTTCCACATCATCTCCCGACTGCCAAACCGGCCGTGTTAGGCCTACCGATGACTTCTGCGCACGTTTTGTGATGTGCTCTTACGTATATTAATCGAATCCGAGACTTTGGACTGCGTAGCGCGAGGTCGAAATTTTTTCATAAAATTTTTCCTATGCCTCGAGGTCGATTTTCGACCGTTTTTCCACATCATCTCCCGACTGCCAAACCTGCCGTGTTAGGCCTACCGATGACTTCTGCGCACGTTTTGTGATGTGCTCTTACGTATATTAATCGAATCCGAGACTTTGGACTGCGTAGCGCGAGGTCGAAATTTTTTCATTAAATTTTTCCTATGCCTCGAGGTCGATTTTCGACCGTTTTTCCACATCATCTCCCGACTGCCAAACCGGCCGTGTTAGGCTTACCGATGACTTCTGCGCACGTTTTGTGATGTGCTCTTACGTATATTAATCGAATCCGAAATTTTGGACTGCGTAGCGCGAGGTCGAAATTTTTTCATTAAATTTTTCCTATGCCTCGAGGTCGATTTTCGACCGTTTTCCACATCATCTCCCGACTGCCAAACCGGCCGTGTTAGGCCTACCGATGACTTCTGCGCACGTTTTGTGATGTGCTCTTACGTATATTAATCGAATCCGAGACTTTGGACTGCGTAGCGCGAGGTCGAAATTTTTTCATTAAATTTTTCCTATGCCTCGAGGTCGATTTTCGACCGTTTTTCCACATCATCTCCCGACTGCCAAACCGGCCGTGTTAGGCCTACCGATGACTTCTGCGCACGTTTTGTGATGTGCTCTTACGTATATTAATCGAATCCGAGACTTTGGACTGCGTAGCGCGAGGTCGAAATTTTTTCATTAAATTTTTCCTATGCCTCGAGGTCGATTTTCGACCGTTTTTCCACATCATCTCCCGACTGCCAAACCGGCCGTGTTAGGCCTACCGATGACTTCTGCGCACGTTTTGTGATGTGCTCTTACGTATATTAATCGAATCCGAGACTTTGGACTGCGTAGCGCGAGGTCGAAATTTTTTCATTAAATTTTTCCTATGCCTCGAGGTCGATTTTCGACCGTTTTTCCACATCATCTCCCGACTGCCAAACCGGCCGTGTTAGGCCTACCGATGACTTCTGCGCACGTTTTGTGATGTGCTCTTACGTATATTAATCGAATCCGAGACTTTGGACTGCGTAGCGCGAGGTCGAAATTTTTTCATTAAATTTTTCCTATGCCTCGAGGTCGATTTTCGACCGTTTTTCCACATGATCTCCCGACTGCCAAACCGGCCGTGTTAGGCCTACCGATGACTTCTGCGCACGTTTTGTGATGTGCTCTTACGTATATTAATCGAATCCGAGACTTTGGACTGCGTAGCGCGAGGTCGAAATTTTTTCATTAAATTTTTCCTATGCCTCGAGGTCGATTTTCCACCGTTTTTCCACATCATCTCCCGACTGCCAAACCGGCCGTGTTAGGCCTACCGATGACTTCTGCGCACGTTTTGTGATGTGCTCTTACGTATATTAATCGAATCCGAGACTTTGGACTGCGTAGCGCGAGGTCGAAATTTTTTCATTAAATTTTTCCTATGCCTCGAGGTCGATTTTCGGCCGTTTTTCCACATCATCTCCCGACTGCCAAACCGGCCGTGTTAGGCCTACCGATGACTTCTGCGCACGTTTTGTGATGTGCTCTTACGTATATTAATCGAATCCGAGACTTTGGACTGCGTAGCGCGAGGTCGAAATTTTTTCATTAAATTTTTCCTATGCCTCGAGGTCGATTTTCGACCGTTTTTCCACATCATCTCCCGACTGCCAAACCGGCCGTGTTAGGCCTACCGATGACTTCTGCGCACGTTTTGTGATGTGCTCTTACGTATATTAATCGAATCCGAGACTTTGGACTGCGTAGCGCGAGGTCGAAATTTTTTCATTAAATTTTTCCTATGCCTCGAGGTCGATTTTCGACCGTTTTTCCACATCATCTCCCGACTGCCAAACCGGCCATGTTAGGCCTACCGATGACTTCTGCGCACGTTTTGTGATGTGCTCTTACGTATATTAATCGAATTCGAGACTTTGGACTGCGTAGCGCGAGGTCGAAATTTTTTCATTAAATTTTTCCTATGCCTCGAGGTCGATTTTCGACCGTTTTTCCACATCATCTCTCGACTGCCAAACCGGCCGTGTTAGGCCTACCGATGACTTCTGCGCACGTTTTGTGATGTGCTCTTACGTATATTAATCGAATCCGAGACTTTGGACTGCGTAGCGCGAGGTCGAAATTTTTTCATTAAATTTTTCCTATGCCTCGAGATCGATTTTCGACCGTTTTTCCACATCATCTCCCGACTGCCAAACCGGCCGTGTAAGGCCTACCGATGACTTCTGCGCACGTTTTGTGATGTGCTCTTACGTATATTAATCGAATCCGAGACTTTGGACTGCGTAGCGCGAGGTCGAAATTTTTTCATTAAATTTTCCCTATGCCTCGAGGTCGATTTTCGACCGTTTTCCACATCATCTCCCGACTGCCAAACCGGCCGTGTTAGGCCTACCGATGACTTCTGCGCACGTTTTGTGATGTGCTCTTACGTATATTAATCGAATCCGAGACTTTGGACTGCGTAGCGCGAGTTCGAAATTTTTTCATTAAATTTTTCCTATGCCTCGAGGTCGATTTTCGACCGTTGTTCCACATCATCTCCCGACTGCCAAGCCGGCCGTGTAAGGCCTACCGATGACTTCTGCGCACGTTTTGTGATGTGCTCTTACGTATATTAATCGAATCCGAGACTTTGGACTGTGTAGCGCGAGGTCGAAATTTTTTCATTAAATTTTTCCTATGCCTCGAGATCGATTTTCGACCGTTTTTCCACATCATCTCCCGACTGCCAAACCGGCCGTGTAAGGCCTACCGATGACTTCTGCGCACGTTTTTTGATGTGCTCTTACGTATAATCGAATCCGAGACTTTGGACTGCGTAGCGCGAGGTCGAAATTTTTTCATTAAATTTTTCCTATGCCTCGAGGTCGATTTTCGGCCGTTTTTCCACATCATCTCCCGACTGCCAAACCGGCCGTGTTAGGCCTACCGATGACTTCTGCGCACGTTTTGTGATGTGCTCTTACGTATATTAATCGAATCCGAGACTTTGGACTGCGTAGCGCGAGGTCGAAATTTTTTCATTAAATTTTTCCTATGCCTCGAGGTCGATTTTCGACCGTTTTTCTACATCATCTCCCGACTGCCAAACCGGCCGTGTTAGGCCTACCGATGACTTCTGCGCACGTTTTGTGATGTGCTCTTACGTATATTAATCGAATCCGAGACTTTGGACTGCGTAGCGCGAGGTCGAAATTTGTTCATTAAATTTTTCTAATGCCTCGAGGTCGATTTTCGACAGTTTTTCCACATCATCTCCCGACTGCCAAGCCGGCCGTGTTAGGCCTACCGATGACTTCTGCGCACGTTTTGTGATGTGCTCTTACGTATATTAATCGAATCCGAGACTTTGGACTGCGTAGCGCGAGGTCGAAATTTTTTCATTAAATTTTTCCTATGCCTCGAGGTCGATTTTCGACCGTTTTTCCACATCATCTCCCGACTGCCAAACCGGCCATGTTAGGCCTACCGATGACTTCTGCGCACGTTTTGTGATGTGCTCTTACGTATATTAATCGAATCCGAGACCTTGGACTGCGTAGCGCGAGGTCGAAATTTTTTCATTAAATTTTTCCTATGCCTCGAGGTCGATTTTCGACCGTTTTTCTACATCATCTCCCGACTGCCAAACCGGCCGTGTTAGGCCTACCGATGACTTCTGCGCACGTTTTGTGATGTGCTCTTACGTATATTAATCGAATCCGAGACTTTGGACTGCGTAGCGCGAGGTCGAAATTTGTTCATTAAATTTTTCTAATGCCTCGAGGTCGATTTTCGACCGTTTTTCCACATCATCTCCCGACTGCCAAGCCGGCCGTGTTAGGCCTACCGATGACTTCTGCGCACGTTTTGTGATGTGCTCTTACGTATATTAATCGAATCCGAGACTTTGGACTGCGTAGCGCGAGGTCGAAATTTTTTCATTAAATTTTTCCTATGCCTCGAGGTCGATTTTCGACCGTTTTTCCACATCATCTCCCGACTGCCAAACCGGCCATGTTAGGCCTACCGATGACTTCTGCGCACGTTTTGTGATGTGCTCTTACGTATATTAATCGAATCCGAGACTTTGGACTGCGTAGCGCGAGGTCGAAATTTTTTCATTAAATTTTTCCTATGCCTCGAGGTCGATTTTCGACCGTTTTTCCACATCATCTCCCGACTGCCAAACCGGCCGTGTTAGGCCTACCGATGACTTCTGCGCACGTTTTGTGAAGTGCTCTTACGTATATTAATCGAATCCGAGACTTTGGACTGCGTAGCGCGAGGTCGAATTTTTTTCATTAAATTTTTCCTATGCCTCGAGGTCGATTTTCGGCCGTTTTTCCACATCATCTCCCGACTGCCAAACCGGCCGTGTTAGGCCTACCGATGACTTCTGCGCACGTTTTGTGATGTGCTCTTACGTATATTAATCGAATCCGAGATTTGGACTGCGTAGCGCGAGGTCGAAAATTTTTCATTAAATTTTTCCTATGCCTCGAGGTCGATTTTCGACCGTTTTTCCACATCATCTCCCGACTGCCAAACCGGCCGTGTTAGGCCTACCGATGACTTCTGCGCACGTTTTGTGATGTGCTCTTACGTATATTAATCGAATCCGAAATTTTGGACTGCGTAGCGCGAGGTCGAAATTTTTTCATTAAATTTTTCCTATGCCTCGAGGTCGATTTTCGACCGTTTTCCACATCATCTCCCGACTGCCAAACCGGCCGTGTTAGGCCTACCGATGACTTCTGCGCACGTTTTGTGATGTGCTCTTACGTATATTAATCGAATCCGAGACTTTGGACTGCGTAGCGCGAGGTCGAAATTTGTTCATTAAATTTTTCTAATGCCTCGAGGTCGATTTTCGACCGTTTTTCCACATCATCTCCCGACTGCCAAGCCGGCCGTGTTAGGCCTACCGATGACTTCTGCGCACGTTTTGTGATGTGCTCTTACGTATATTAATCGAATCCGAGACTTTGGACTGCGTAGCGCGAGGTCGAAATTTTTTCATTAAATTTTTCCTATGCCTCGAGGTCGATTTTCGACCGTTTTTCCACATCATCTCCCGACTGCCAAACCGGCCATGTTAGGCCTACCGATGACTTCTGCGCACGTTTTGTGATGTGCTCTTACGTATATTAATCGAATCCGATACTTTGGACTGCGTAGCGCGAGGTCGAAATTTTTTCATTAAATTTGTCCTATGCCTCGAGGTCGATTTTCGACCGTTTTTCCACATCATCTCTCGACTGCCAAACCGGCCGTGTTAGGCCTACCGATGACTTCTGCGCACGTTTTGTGATGTGCTCTTACGTATATTAATCGAATCCGAGACTTTGGACTGCGTAGCGCGAGGTCGAAATTTTTTCATTAAATTTTTCCTATGCCTCGAGGTCGATTTTCGGCCGTTTTTCCACATCATCTCCCGACTGCCAAACCGGCCGTGTTAGGCCTACCGATGACTTCTGCGCACGTTTTGTGATGTGCTCTTACGTATATTAATCGAATCCGAAATTTTGGACTGCGTAGCGCGAGGTCGAAATTTTTTCATTAAATTTTTCCTATGCCTCGAGGTCGATTTTCGACCGTTTTCCACATCATCTCCCGACTGCCAAACCGGCCGTGTTAGGCCTACCGATGACTTCTGCGCACGTTTTGTGATGTGCTCTTACGTATATTAATCGAATCCGAGACTTTGGACTGCGTAGCGCGAGGTCGAAATTTTTTCATTAAATTTTTCCTATGCCTCGAGGTCGATTTTCGACCGTTTTTCCACATCATATCCCGACTGCCAAACCGGCCGTGTTAGGCCTACCGATGACTTCTGCGCACGTTTTGTGATGTGCTCTTACGTATATTAATCGAATCCGAAACTTTGGACTGCGTAGCGCGAGGTCGAAATTTTTTCATTAAATTTTTACTATGCCTCGAGGTCGATTGTCGACCGTTTTTCCACATCATCTCCCGACTGCCAAACCGGCCGTGTTGGGCCTACCGATGACTTCTGCGCACGTTTTGTGATGTGCTCTTACGTATATTAATCGAATCCGAGACTTTAGACTGCGTAGCGCGAGGTCGAAATTTTTTCATTAAATTTTTCCTATGCCTCGAGGTCGATTTTCGACCGTTTTTCCACATCATCTCCCGACTGCCAAACCGGCCGTGTTAGGCCTACCGATGACTTCTGCGCACGTTTTGTGAAGTGCTCTTACGTATATTAATCGAATCCGAGACTTTGGACTGCGTAGCGCGAGGTCGAATTTTTTTCATTAAATTTTTCCTATGCCTCGAGGTCGATTTTCGGCCGTTTTTCCACATCATCTCCCGACTGCCAAACCGGCCGTGTTAGGCCTACCGATGACTTCTGCGCACGTTTTGTGATGTGCTCTTACGTATATTAATCGAATCCGAGACTTTGGACTGCGTAGCGCGAGGTCGAAAATTTTTCATTAAATTTTTCCTATGCCTCGAGGTCGATTTTCGACCGTTTTTCCACATCATCTCCCGACTGCCAAACCGGCCGTGTTAGGCCTACCGATGACTTCTGCGCACGTTTTGTGATGTGCTCTTACGTATATTAATCGAATCCGAAATTTTGGACTGCGTAGCGCGAGGTCGAAATTTTTTCATTAAATTTTTCCTATGCCTCGAGGTCGATTTTCGACCGTTTTCCACATCATCTCCCGACTGCCAAACCGGCCGTGTTAGGCCTACCGATGACTTCTGCGCACGTTTTGTGATGTGCTCTTACGTATATTAATCGAATCCGAGACTTTGGACTGCGTAGCGCGAGGTCGAAATTTTTTCATTAAATTTTTCCTATGCCTCGAGGTCGATTTTCGACCGTTTTTCCACATCATATCCCGACTGCCAAACCGGCCGTGTTAGGCGTACCGATGACTTCTGCGCACGTTTTGTGATGTGCTCTTACGTATATTAATCGAATCCGAAACTTTGGACTGCGTAGCGCGAGGTCGAAATTTTTTCATTAAATTTTTCCTATGCCTCGAGGTCGATTTTCGACCGTTTTTCCACATCATCTCCCGACTGCCAAACCGGCCGTGTTAGGCCTACCGATGACTTCTGCGCACGTTTTGTGATGTGCTCTTACGTATATTAATCGAATCCGAGACTTTGGACTGCGTAGCGCGAGGTCGAAATTTGTTCATTAAATTTTTCCTATGCCTCGAGGTCGATTTTCGACCGTTTTTCCACATCATCTCCCGACTGCCAAGCCGGCCGTGTAAGGCCTACCGATGACTTCTGCGCACGTTTTGTGATGTGCTCTTACGTATATTAATCGAATCCGAGACTTTGGACTGTGTAGCGCGAGGTCGAAATTTTTTCATTAAATTTTTCCTATGCCTCGAGATCGATTTTCGACCGTTTTTCCACATCATCTCCCGACTGCCAAACCGGCCGTGTTAGGCCTACCGATGACTTCTGCGCACGTTTTGTGATGTGCTCTTACGTATAATCGAATCCGAGACTTTGGACTGCGTAGCGCGAGGTCGAAATTTTTTCATTAAATTTTTCCTATGCCTCGAGGTCGATTTTCGGCCGTTTTTCCACATCATCTCCCGACTGCCAAAACCGGCCGTGTTAGGCCTACCGATGACTTCTGCGCACGTTTTGTGATGTGCTCTTACGTATATTAATCGAATCCGAGACTTTGGACTGCGTAGCGCGAGGTCGAAATTTTTTCATTGAATTTTTCCTATGCCTCGAGGTCGATTTTCGACCGTTTTTCCACATCATCTCCCGACTGCCAAACCGGCCGTGTTAGGCCTACCGATGACTTCTGCGCACGTTTTGTGATGTGCTCTTACGTATATTAATCGAATCCGAGACTTTGGACTGCGTAGCGCGAGGTCGAAATTTTTTCATTAAATTTTTCCTATGCCTCGAGGTCGATTTTCGACCGTTTTTCCACATCATCTCCCGACTGCCAAACCGGTCGTGTTAGGCCTACCGATGACTTCTGCGCACGTTTTGTGATGTGCTCTTACGTATATTAATCGAATCCGAGACTTTGGACTGCGTAGCGCGAGGTCGAAATTTGTTCATTAAATTTTTCCTATGCCTCGAGGTCGATTTTCGACCGTTTTTCCACATCATCTCCCGACTGCCAAACCGGCCGTGTTAGGCCTACCGATGACTTCTGCGCACGTTTTGTGATGTGCTCTTACGTATATTAATCGAATCCGAGACTTTGGACTGCGTAGCGCGAGGTCGAAATTTTTTCATTAAATTTCTCCTATGCCTCGAGGTCGATTTTCGACCGTTTTTCCACATCATCTCCCGACTGCCAACCCGGCCGTGTTAGGCCTACCGATGACTTCTGCGCACGTTTTGTGATGTGCTCTTACGTATATTAATCGAATCCGAGACTTTGGACTGCGTAGCGCGAGGTCGAAATTTTTTCATTAAATTTTTCCTATGCCTCGTGGTCGATTTTCGACCGTTTTTCCACATCATCTCCCGACTGCCAAACCGGCCGTGTTAGGCCTACCGATGACTTCTGCGCACGTTTTGTGATGTGCTCTTACGTAAATTAATCGAATCCGAGACTTTGGACTGCGTAGCGCGAGGTCGAAATTTTTTCACTAAATTTTTCCTATGCCTCGAGGTCGATTTTCGGCCGTTTTTCCACATCATCTCCCGACTGCCAAACCGGCCGTGTTAGGCCTACCGATGACTTCTGCGCACGTTTTGTGATGTGCTCTTACGTATATTAATCGAATCCGAGACTTTGGACTGCGTAGCGCGAGGTCGAAATTTTTTCATTAAATTTTTCCTATGCCTCGAGGTCGATTTTCGACCGTTTTTCCACATCATCTCCCGACTGCCAAACCGGCCGTGTTAGGCCTACCGATGACTTCTGCGCACGTTTTGTGATGTGCTCTTACGTATATTAATCGAATCCGAGACTTTGGACTGCGTAGAGGTCGAAATTTTTTCATTAAATTTTTCCTATGCCTCGATGTCGATTTTCGACCGTTTTTCCACATCATCGCCCGACTGCCAAACCGGCCGTGTTAGGCCTACCGATGACTTCTGCGCGCGTTTTGTGATGTGCTCTTACGTATATTAATCGAATCCGAGACTTTGGACTGCGTAGCGCGAGGTCGAAATTTTTTCATTAAATTTTTCCTATGCCTCGAGGTCGATTTTCGGCCGTTTTTCCACATCATCTCCCGACTGCCAAACCGGCCGTGTTAGGCCTACCGATGACTTCTGCGCACGTTTTGTGATGTGCTCTTACGTATATTAATCGAATCCGAGACTTTGGACTGCGTAGCGCGAGGTCGAAATTTTTTCATTAAATTTTTCCTATGCCTCGAGGTCGATTTTCGACCGTTTTTCCACATCATTTCCCGACTGCCAAACCGGCCGTGTTAGGCCTACCGATGACTTCTGCGCACGTTTTGTGATGTGCTCTTACGTATATTAATCGAATCCGAGACTTTGGACTGCGTAGCGCGAGGTCGAAATTTTTTCGTTAAATTTTTCCTATGCCTCGAGGTCGATTTTCGGCCGTTTTTCCACATCATCTCCCGACTGCCAAACCGGCCGTGTTAGGCCTACCGATGACTTCTGCGCACGTTTTGTGATGTGCTCTTACGTATATTAATCGAATCCGAGACTTTGGACTGCGTAGCGCGAGGTCGAAATTTTTTCATTACATTTTTTCTATGCCTCGAGGTCGATTTTCGGCCGTTTTTCCACATCATCTCCCGACTGCCAAACCGGCCGTGTTAGGCCTACCTGACTTCTGCGCACGTTTTGTGATGTGCTCTTACGTATATTAATCGAATCCGAGACTTTGGACTGCGTAGCGCGAGGTCGAAATTTTTTCATTAAATTTTTCCTATGCCTCGAGGTCGATTTTCGACCGTTTTTCCACATCATCTCCCGACTGCCAAACCGGCCGTGTTAGGCCTACCGATGACTTCTGCGCACGTTTTGTGATGTACTCTTACGTATATTAATCGAATCCGAGACTTTGGACTGCGTAGCGCGAGGTCGAAATTTTTTCATTAAATTTTTCCTATGCCTCGAGGTCGATTTTCGGCCGTTTTTCCACATCATCTCCCGACTGCCAAACCGGCCGTGTTAGGCCTACCGATGACTTCTGCGCACGTTTTGTGATGTGCTCTTACGTATATGAATCGAATCCGAGACTTTGGACTGCGTAGCGCGAGGTCGAAATTTTTTCATTAAATTTTTCCTATGCCTCGAGGTCGATTTTCGCCCGTTTTTCCACATCATCTCCCGACTGCCAAACCGGCCGTGTTAGGCCTACCGATGACTTCTGCGCACGTTTTGTGATGTGCTCTTACGTATATTAATCGAATCCGAGACTTTGGACTGCGTAGCGCGAGGTCGAAATTTTTTCATTAAATTTTTCCTATGCCTCGAGGTCGATTTTCGACCGTTTTTCCACATCATATCCCGACTGCCAAACCGGCCGTGTTAGGCCTACCGATGACTTCTGCGCACGTTTTGTGATGTGCTCTTACGTATATTAATAGAATCCGAGACTTTGGACTGCGTAGCGCGAGGTCGAAATTTTTTCATTAAATTTTTCCTATGCCTCGAGGTCGATTTTCGACCGTTTTTCCACATCATCTCCCGACTGCCAAACCGGCCGTGTTAGGCCTACCGATGACTTCTGCGCACGTTTTGTGATGTGCTCTTACGTATATTAATCGAATCCGAGACTTTGGACTGCGTAGCGCGAGGTCGAAATTTTTTCATTAAATTTTTCCTATGCCTCGAGATCGATTTTCGACCGTTTTTCCACATCATCTCCCGACTGCCAAACCGGCCGTGTTAGGCCTACCGATGACTTCTGCGCACGTTTTGTGATGTGCTCTTACGTATATTAATCGAATCCGAGACTTTGGACTGCGTAGCGCGAGGTCGAAATTTTTTCATTACATTTTTCCTATGCCTCGAGGTCGATTTTCGACCGTTTTTCCACATCATATCCCGACTGCCAAACCGGCCGTGTTAGGCCTACCGATGACTTCTGCGCACGTTTTGTGATGTGCTCTTACGTATATTAATCGAATCCGAGACTTTGGACTGCGTAGCGCGAGGTCGAAATTTTTTCATTAAATTTTTCCTATGCCTCGAGGTCGATTTTCGACCGTTTTTCCACATCATATCCCGACTGCCAAACCGGCCGTGTTAGGCCTACCGATGACTTCTGCGCACGTTTTGTGATGTGCTCTTACGTATATTAATCGAATCCGAGACTTTGGACTGCGTAGCGCGAGGTCGAAATTTTTTCATTAAATTTTTCCTATGCCTCGAGGTCGATTTTCGACCGTTTTTCCACATCATATCCCGACTGCCAAACCGGCCGTGTTAGGCCTACCGATGACTTCTGCGCACGTCTTGTGATGTGCTCTTACGTATATTAATCGAATCCGAGACTTTGGACTGCGTAGCGCGAGGTCGAAATTTTTTCATTAAATTTTTCCTATGCCTCGAGGTCGATTTTCGACCGTTTTTCCACATCATCTCCCGACTGCCAAACCGGCCGTGTTAGGCCTACCGATGACTTCTGCGCACGTTTTGTGATGTGCTCTTACGTATATTAATCGAATCCGAGACTTTGGACTGCGTAGCGCGAGGTCGAAATTTTTTCATTAAATTTTTCCTATGCCTCGAGGTCGATTTTCGACCGTTTTTCCACATCATCTCCCGACTGCCAAACCGGCCGTGTTAGGCCTACCGATGACTTCTGCGCACGTTTTGTGATGTGCTCTTACGTATATTAATTGAACCCGAGACTTTGGACTGCGTAGCGCGAGGTCGAAATTTTTTCATTAAATTTTTCCTATGCCTCGAGGTCGATTTTCGGCCGTTTTTCCACATCATCTCCCGACTGCCAAACCGGCCGTGTGAGGCCTACCGATGACTTCTGCGCACGTTTTGTGATGTGCTCTTACGTATATTAATCGAATCCGAGACTTTGGACTGCGTAGCGCGAGGTCGAAATTTTTTCATTAAATTTTTCCTATGCCTCGAGGTCGATTTTCGACCGTTTTTCCACATCATCTCCCGACTGCCAAACCGGCCGTGTTAGGCCTACCGATGACTTCTGCGCACGTTTTGTGATGTGCTCTTACGTATATTAATCGAATCCGAGACTTTGGACTGCGTAGCGCGAGGTCGAAATTTTTTCATTAAATTTTTCCTATGCCTCGAGGTCGATTTTCGGCCGTTTTTCCACATCATCTCCCGACTGCCAAACCGGCCGTGTTAGGCCTACCGATGACTTCTGCGCACGTTTTGTGATGTGCTCTTACGTATATTAATCGAATCCGAGACTTTGGATTGCGTAGCGCGAGGTCGAAATTTTTTCATTAAATTTTTCCTATGCCTCGAGGTCGATTTTCGACCGTTTTTCCACATCATCTCCCGACTGCCAAGCCGGCCGTGTTAGGCCTACCGATGACTTCTGCGCACGTTTTGTGATGTGCTCTTACGTATATTAATCGAATCCGAGACTTTGGACTGCGTAGCGCGAGGTCGAAATTTTTTCATTAAATTTTTCTATGCCGATTTTCGACCGTTTTTCCACATCATCTCCCGACTGCCAAACCGGCCGTGTTAGGCCTACCGATGACTTCTGCGCACGTTTTGTGATGTGCTCTTACGTATAATCGAATCCGAGACTTTGGACTGCGTAGCGCGAGATCGAAATTTTTTCATTAAATTTTTCCTATGCCTCGAGGTCGATTTTCGGCCGTTTTTCCACATCATCTCCCGACTGCCAAACCGGCCGTGTTAGGCCTACCGATGACTTCTGCGCACGTTTTGTGATGTGCTCTTACGTATATTAATCGAATCCGAGACTTTGGACTGCGTAGCGCGAGGTCGAAATTTTTTCATTAAATTTTTCCTATGCCTCGAGGTCGATTTTCGACCGTTTTTCCACATCATCTCCCGACTGCCAAACCGGCCGTGTTAGGCCTACCGATGACTTCTGCGCACGTTTTGTGATGTGCTCTTACGTATATTAATCGAATCCGAGACTTTGGACTGCGTAGCGCGAGGTCGAAATTTTTTCATTAAATTTTTCCTATGCCTCGAGGTCGATTTTCGGCCGTTTTTCCACATCATCTCCCGACTGCCAAACCGGCCGTGTTAGGCCTACCGATGACTTCTGCGCAAGTTTTGTGATGTGCTCTTACGTATATTAATCGAATCCGAGACTTTGGACTGCGTAGCGCGAGGTCGAAATTTTTTCATTAAATTTTTCCTATGCGTCGAGGTTGATTTTCGACCGTTTTTCCACATCATCTCCCGACTGCCAAACCGGCCGTGTTAGGCCTACCGATGACTTCTGCGCACGTTTTGTGATGTGCTCTTACGTATATTAATCGAATCCGAGACTTTGGACTGCGTAGCGCGAGGTCGAAATTTTTTCATTAAATTTTTCCTATGCCTCTAGGTCGATTTTCGGCCATTTTTCCACATCATCTCCCGACTGCCAAACCGGCCGTGTTAGGCCTACCGATGACTTCTGCGCACGTTTTGTGATGTGCTCTTACGTATATTAATCGAATCCGAGACTTTGGACTGCGTAGCGCGAGGTCGAAATTTTTTCATTAAATTTTTCCTATGCCTCGAGGTTGATTTTCGACCGTTTTTCCACATCATCTCCCGACTGCCAAACCGGCCGTGTCAGGCCTGCCGATGACTTCTGCGCACGTTTTGTGATGTGCTCTTACGTATATTAATCGAATCCGAGACTTTGGACTGCGTAGCGCGAGGTCGAAATTTTTTCATTAAATTTTTCCTATGCCTCGAGGTCGATTTTCGACCGTTTTTCCACATCATCTCCCGACTGCCAAACCGGCCGTGTTAGGCCTACCGATGACTTCTGCGCACGTTTTGTGATGTGCTCTTACGTATATTAATCGAATCCGAGACTTTGGACTGCGTAGCGCGAGGTCGAAATTTTTTCATTAAATTTTTCCTATGCCTCGAGGTCGATTTTCGGCCGTTTTTCCACATCATCTCCCGACTGCCAAACCGGCCGTGTTAGGCCTACCGATGACTTCTGCGCACGTTTTGTGATGTGCTCTTACGTATATTAATCGAATCCGAGACTTTGGACTGCGTAGCGCGAGGTCGAAATTTTTTCATTAAATTTTTCCTATGCCTCGAGGTCGATTTTCGGCCGTTTTTCCACATCATCTCCCGACTGCCAAGCCGGCCGTGCTAGGCCTACCGATGACTTCTGCGCACGTTTTGTGATGTGCTCTTACGTATATTAATCGAATCCGAGACTTTGGACTGCGTAGCGCGAGGTCGAAATTTTTTCATTAAATTTTTCCTATGCCTCGAGGTCGATTTTCGACCGTTTTTCCACATCATCTCCCGACTGCCAAACCGGCCGTGTTAGGCCTACCGTATATTAATCGAATCCGAGACTTTGGACTGCGTAGCGCGAGGTCGAAATTTTTTCATTAAATTTTTCCTATGCCTCGAGGTCGATTTTCGGCCGTTTTTCACATCATCTCCCGACTGCCATGCCGGCCGTGCTAGGCCTACCGATGACTTCTGCGCACGTTTTGTGATGTGCTCTTACGTATATTAATCGAATCCGAGACTTTGGACTGCGTAGCGCGAGGTCGAAATTTTTTCATTAAATTTTTCCTATGCCTCGAGGTCGATTTTCGACCGTTTTTCCACATCATCTCCCGACTGCCAAACCGGCCGTGTTAGGCCTACCGTATATTAATCGAATCCGAGACTTTGGACTGCGTAGCGCGAGGTCGAAATTTTTTCATTAAATTTTTCCTATGCCTCGAGGTCGATTTTCGGCCGTTTTTCCACATCATCTCTCGACTGCCAAGCCGGCCGTGCTAGGCCTACCGATGACTTCTGCGCACGTTTTGTGATGTGCTCTTACGTATATTAATCGAATCCGAGACTTTGGACTGCGTAGCGCGAGGTCGAAATTTTTTCATTAAATTTTTCCTATGCCTCGAGGTCGATTTTCGACCGTTTTTCCACATCATCTCCCGACTGCCAAACCGGCCGTGTCAGGCCTGCCGATGACTTCTGCGCACGTTTTGTGATGTGCTCTTACGTATATTAATCGAATCCGAGACTTTGGACTGCGTAGCGCGAGGTCGAAATTTTTTCATTAAATTTTTCCTATGCCTCGAGGTCGATTTTCGACCGTTTTTCCACATCATCTCCCGACTGCTAAACCGGCCGTGTTAGGCCTACCGATGACTTCTGCGCACGTTTTGTGATGTGCTCTTACGTATATTAATCGAATCCGAGACTTTGGACTGCGTAGCGCGAGGTCGAAAGTTTTTCATTAAATTTTGCCTATGCCTCGAGGTCGATTTTCGACCGTTTTTCAACATCATCTCCCGACTGCCAAACCGGCCGTGTTAGGCCTACCGATGACTTCTGCGCAAATTAAAAAGAAATTTTTTCATTAAATTTTTCCTATGCCTCGAGGTCGATTTTCGACCGTTTTTCCACATCATCTCCCGACTGCCAAACCGGCCGTGTTAGGCCTACCGTATATTAATCGAATCCGAGACTTTTGACTGCGTAGCGCGAGGTCGAAATTTTTTCATTAAATTTTTCCTATGCCTCGAGGTCGATTTTCGGCCGTTTTTCCACATCATCTCCCGACTGCCAAACCGGCCGTGTTAGGCCTACCGATGACTTCTGCGCACGTTTTGTGATGTGCTCTTACGTATATTAATCGAATCCGAGACTTTGGACTGCGTAGCGCGAGGTCGAAATTTTTTCATTAAATTTTTCCTATGCCTCGAGGTCGATTTTCGGCCGTTTTTCCACATCATCTCCTGACTGCCAAACCGGCCGTGTTAGGCCTACCGATGACTTCTGCGCACGTTTTGTGATGTGCTCTTACGTATATTAATCGAATCCGAGACTTTGGACTGCGTAGCGCGAGGTCGAAATTTTTTCATTAAATTTTTCCTATGCCTCGAGGTTGATTTTCGGCCGTTTTTCCACATCATCTCCCGACTGCCAAACCGGCCGTGTTAGGCCTACCGATGACTTCTGCGCACGTTTTGTGATGTGCTCTTACGTATATTAATCGAATCCGAGACTTTGGACTGCGTAGCGCGAGGTCGAAATTTTTTCATTAAATTTTTCCTATGCCTCGAGGTCGATTTTCGGCCGTTTTTCGACATCATCTCCCGACTGCCAAACCGGCCGTGTTAGGCCTACCGATGACTTCTGCGCACGTTTTGTGATGTGCTCTTACGTATATTAATCGAATCCGAGACTTTGGACTGCGTAGCGCGAGGTCGAAATTTTTTCATTAAATTTTTCCTATGCCTCGAGGTCGATTTTCGGCCGTTTTTCCACATCATCTCCTGACTGCCAAACCGGCCGTGTTAGGCCTACCGATGACTTCTGCGCACGTTTTGTGATGTGCTCTTACGTATATTAATCGAATCCGAGACTTTGGACTGCGTAGCGCGAGGTCGAAATTTTTTCATTAAATTTTTCCTATGCCTCGAGGTCGATTTTCGACCGTTTTTCCACATCATCTCCCGACTGCCAAACCGGCCGTGTTAGGCCTACCGATGACTTCTGCGCACGTTTTGTGATGTGCTCTTACGTATATTAATCGAATCCGAGACTTTGGACTGCGTAGCGCGAGGTCGAAATTTTTTCATTAAATTTTTCCTATGCCTCGAGGTCGATTTTCGACCGTTTTTCCACATCATCTCCCGACTGCCAAACCGGCCGTGTTAGGCCTACCGATGACTTCTGCGCACGTTTTGTGATGTGCTCTTACGTATATTAATCGAATCCGAGACTTTGGACTGCGTAGCGCGAGGTCGAAATTTTTTCATTAAATTTTTCCTATGCCTCGAGGTCGATTTTCGACCGTTTTTCCACATCATCTCCCGACTGCCAAACCGGCCGTGTTAGGCCTACCGTATATTAATCGAATCCGAGACTTTGGACTGCGTAGCGCGAGGTCGAAATTTTTTCATTAAATTTTTCCTATGCCTCGAGGTCGATTTTCGGCCGTTTTTCCACATCATCTCCCGACTGCCAAACCGGCCGTGTTAGGCCTACCGATGACTTCTGCGCACGTTTTGTGATGTGCTCTTACGTATATTAATCGAATCCGAGACTTTGGACTGCGTAGCGCGAGGTCGAAATTTTTTCATTAAATTTTTCCTATGCCTCGAGGTCGATTTTCGACCGTTTTTCCACATCATCTCCCGACTGCCAAACCGGCCGTGTTAGGACTACCGATGACTTCTGCGCACGTTTTGTGATGTGCTCTTACGTATATTAATCGAATCCGAGACTTTGGACTGCGTAGCGCGAGGTCGAAATTTTTTCATTAAATTTTTCCTATGCCTCGAGGTCGATTTTCGGCCGTTTTTCCACATCATCTCCCGACTGCCAAACCGGCCGTGTTAGGCCTACCGATGACTTCTGCGCACGTTTTGTGATGTGCTCTTACGTATATTAATCGAATCCGAGACTTTGGACTGCGTAGCGCGAGGTCGAAATTTTTTCATTAAATTTTTCCTATGCCTCGAGGTCGATTTTCGACCGTTTTTCCACATCATCTCCCGACTGCCAAACCGGCAGTGTTAGGCCTACCGATGACTTCTGCGCACGTTTTGTGATGTGCTCTTATGTATATTAATCGAATCCGAGACTTTGGACTGCGTAGCGCGAGGTCGAAATTTTTTCATTAAATTTTTCCTATGCCTCGAGGTCGATTTTCGACCGTTTTTCCACATCATCTCCCGACTGCCAAACCGGCCGTGTTAGGCCTACCGTATATTAATCGAATCCGAGACTTTGGACTGCGTAGCGCGAGGTCGAAATTTTTTCATTAAATTTTTCCTATGCCTCGAGGTCGATTTTCGGCCGTTTTTCCACATCATCTCCCGACATCCAAACCGGCCGTGTTAGGCCTACCGATGACTTCTGCGCACGTTTTGTGATGTGCTCTTACGTATATTAATCGAATCCGAGACTTTGGACTGCGTAGCGCGAGGTCGAAATTTTTTCATTAAATTTTTCCTATGCCTCGAGGTCGATTTTCGACCGTTTTTCCACATCATCTCCCGACTGCCAAACCGGCCGTGTTAGGACTACCGATGACTTCTGCGCACGTTTTGTGATGTGCTCTTACGTATATTAATCGAATCCGAGACTTTGGACTGCGTAGCGCGAGGTCGAAATTTTTTCATTAAATTTTTCCTATGCCTCGAGGTCGATTTTCGGCCGTTTTTCCACATCATCTCCTGACTGCCAAACCGGCCGTGTTAGGCCTACCGATGACTTCTGCGCACGTTTTGTGATGTGCTCTTACGTATATTAATCGAATCCGAGACTTTGGACTGCGTAGCGCGAGGTCGAAATTTTTTCATTAAATTTTTCCTATGCCTCGAGGTCGATTTTCGTCCGTTTTTCCACATCATCTCCCGACTGCCAAACCGGCCGTGTTAGGCCTACCGATGACTTCTGCGCACGTTTTGTGATGTGCTCTTACGTATATTAATCGAATCCGAGACCTTGGACTGCGTAGCGCGAGGTCGAAATTTTTTCATTAAATTTTTCCTATGCCTCGAGGTCGATTTTCGACCGTTTTTCCACATCATCTCCCGACTGCCAAACCGGCCGTGTTAGGCCTACCGATGACTTCTGCGCACGTTTTGTGATGTGCTCTTATGTATATTAATCGAATCCGAGACTTTGGACTGCGTAGCGCGAGGTCGGAATTTTTTCATTAAATTTTGCCTATGCCTCGAGGTCGATTTTCGACCGTTTTTCCACATCATCTCCCGACTGCCAAACCGGCCGTGTTAGGCCTACCGATGACTTCTGCGCAAATTAAAAAGAAATTTTTTCATTAAATTTTTCCTATGCCTCGAGGTCGATTTTCGACCGTTTTTCCACATCATCTCCCGACTGCCAAACCGGCCGTGTTAGGCCTACCGTATATTAATCGAATCCGAGACTTTGGACTGCGTAGCGCGAGGTCGAAATTTTTTCATTAAATTTTTCCTATGCCTCGAGGTCGATTTTCGGCCGTTTTTCCACATCATCTCCCGACTGCCAAACCGGCCGTGTTAGGCCTACCGATGACTTCTGCGCACGTTTTGTGATGTGCTCTTACGTATATTAATCGAATCCGAGACTTTGGACTGCGTAGCGCGAGGTCGAAATTTTTTCATTAAATTTTTCCTATGCCTCGAGGTCGATTTTCGACCGTTTTTCCACATCATCTCCCGACTGCCAAACCGGCCGTGTTAGGCCTACCGATGACTTCTGCGCACGTTTTGTGATGTGCTCTTACGTATATTAATCGAATCCGAGACTTTGGACTGCGTAGCGCGAGGTCGAAATTTTTTCATTAAATTTTTCCTATGCCTCGAGGTCGATTTTCGGCCGTTTTTCCACATCATCTCCTGACTGCCAAACCGGCCGTGTTAGGCCTGCCGATGACTTCTGCGCACGTTTTGTGATGTGCTCTTACGTATATTAATCGAATCCGAGACTTTGGACTGCGTAGCGCGAGGTCGAAATTTTTTCATTAAATTTTTCCTATGCCTCGAGGTCGATTTTCGACCGTTTTTCCACATCATCTCCCGACTGCCAAACCGGCCGTGTTAGGACTACCGATGACTTCTGCGCACGTTTTGTGATGTGCTCTTACGTATATTAATCGAATCCGAGACTTTGGACTGCGTAGCGCGAGGTCGAAATTTTTTCATTAAATTTTTCCTATGCCTCGAGGTCGATTTTCGGCCGTTTTTCCACATCATCTCCCGACTGCCAAACCGGCCGTGTTAGGCCTACCGATGACTTCTGCGCACGTTTTGTGATGTGCTCTTACGTATATTAATCGAATCCGAGACTTTGGACTGCGTAGCGCGAGGTCGAAATTTTTTCATTAAATTTTTCCTATGCCTCGAGGTCGATTTTCGACCGTTTTTCCACATCATCTCCCGACTGCCAAACCGGCAGTGTTAGGCCTACCGATGACTTCTGCGCACGTTTTGTGATGTGCTCTTATGTATATTAATCGAATCCGAGACTTTGGACTGCGTAGCGCGAGGTCGAAATTTTTTCATTAAATTTTTCCTATGCCTCGAGGTCGATTTTCGACCGTTTTTCCACATCATCTCCCGACTGCCAAACCGGCCGTGTTAGGCCTACCGTATATTAATCGAATCCGAGACTTTGGACTGCGTAGCGCGAGGTCGAAATTTTTTCATTAAATTTTTCCTATGCCTCGAGGTCGATTTTCGGCCGTTTTTCCACATCATCTCCCGACATCCAAACCGGCCGTGTTAGGCCTACCGATGACTTCTGCGCACGTTTTGTGATGTGCTCTTACGTATATTAATCGAATCCGAGACTTTGGACTGCGTAGCGCGAGGTCGAAATTTTTTCATTAAATTTTTCCTATGCCTCGAGGTCGATTTTCGACCGTTTTTCCACATCATCTCCCGACTGCCAAACCGGCCGTGTTAGGACTACCGATGACTTCTGCGCACGTTTTGTGATGTGCTCTTACGTATATTAATCGAATCCGAGACTTTGGACTGCGTAGCGCGAGGTCGAAATTTTTTCATTAAATTTTTCCTATGCCTCGAGGTCGATTTTCGGCCGTTTTTCCACATCATCTCCTGACTGCCAAACCGGCCGTGTTAGGCCTACCGATGACTTCTGCGCACGTTTTGTGATGTGCTCTTACGTATATTAATCGAATCCGAGACTTTGGACTGCGTAGCGCGAGGTCGAAATTTTTTCATTAAATTTTTCCTATGCCTCGAGGTCGATTTTCGTCCGTTTTTCCACATCATCTCCCGACTGCCAAACCGGCCGTGTTAGGCCTACCGATGACTTCTGCGCACGTTTTGTGATGTGCTCTTACGTATATTAATCGAATCCGAGACCTTGGACTGCGTAGCGCGAGGTCGAAATTTTTTCATTAAATTTTTCCTATGCCTCGAGGTCGATTTTCGACCGTTTTTCCACATCATCTCCCGACTGCCAAACCGGCCGTGTTAGGCCTACCGATGACTTCTGCGCACGTTTTGTGATGTGCTCTTATGTATATTAATCGAATCCGAGACTTTGGACTGCGTAGCGCGAGGTCGGAATTTTTTCATTAAATTTTGCCTATGCCTCGAGGTCGATTTTCGACCGTTTTTCCACATCATCTCCCGACTGCCAAACCGGCCGTGTTAGGCCTACCGATGACTTCTGCGCAAATTAAAAAGAAATTTTTTCATTAAATTTTTCCTATGCCTCGAGGTCGATTTTCGACCGTTTTTCCACATCATCTCCCGACTGCCAAACCGGCCGTGTTAGGCCTACCGTATATTAATCGAATCCGAGACTTTGGACTGCGTAGCGCGAGGTCGAAATTTTTTCATTAAATTTTTCCTATGCCTCGAGGTCGATTTTCGGCCGTTTTTCCACATCATCTCCCGACTGCCAAACCGGCCGTGTTAGGCCTACCGATGACTTCTGCGCACGTTTTGTGATGTGCTCTTACGTATATTAATCGAATCCGAGACTTTGGACTGCGTAGCGCGAGGTCGAAATTTTTTCATTAAATTTTTCCTATGCCTCGAGGTCGATTTTCGACCGTTTTTCCACATCATCTCCCGACTGCCAAACCGGCCGTGTTAGGCCTACCGATGACTTCTGCGCACGTTTTGTGATGTGCTCTTACGTATATTAATCGAATCCGAGACTTTGGACTGCGTAGCGCGAGGTCGAAATTTTTTCATTAAATTTTTCCTATGCCTCGAGGTCGATTTTCGGCCGTTTTTCCACATCATCTCCTGACTGCCAAACCGGCCGTGTTAGGCCTGCCGATGACTTCTGCGCACGTTTTGTGATGTGCTCTTACGTATATTAATCGAATCCGAGACTTTGGACTGCGTAGCGCGAGGTCGAAATTTTTTCATTAAATTTTTCCTATGCCTCGAGGTCGATTTTCGACCGTTCTTCCACATCATCTCCCGACTGCCAAACCGGCCGTGTTAGGCCTACCGATGACTTCTGCGCACGTTTTGTGATGTGCTCTTACGTATATTAATCGAATCCGAGACTTTGGACTGCGTAGCGCGAGGTCGAAATTTTTTCATTAAATTTTTCCTATGCCTCGAGGTCGATTTTCGACCGTTTTTCCACATCATCTCCCGACTGCCAAACCGGCCGTGTTAGGCCTACCGTATATTAATCGAATCCGAGACTTTGGACTGCGTAGCGCGAGGTCGAAATTTTTTCATTAAATTTTTCCTATGCCTCGAGGTCGATTTTCGGCCGTTTTTCCACATCATCTCCCGACTGCCAAACCGGCCGTGTTAGGCCTACCGATGACTTCTGCGCACGTTTTGTGATGTGCTCTTACGTATATTAATCGAATCCGAGACTTTGGACTGCGTAGCGCGAGGTCTAAATATTTTCATTAAATTTTTCCTATGCCTCGAGGTCGATTTTCGGCCGTTTTTCCACATCATCTCCCGACTGCCAAACCGGCCGTGTTAGGCCTACCGATGACTTCTGCGCACGTTTTGTGATGTGCTCTTACGTATATTAATCGAATCCGAGACTTTGGACTGCGTAGCGCGAGGTCGAAATTTTTTCATTAAATTTTGCCTATGCCTCGAGGTCGATTTTCGACCGTTTTTCCACATCATCTCCCGACTGCCAAACCGGCCGTGTTAGGCCTACCGATGACTTCTGCGCACGTTTTGTGATGTGCTCTTACGTATAATCGAATCCGAGACTTTGGACTGCGTAGCGCGAGGTCGAAATTTTTTCATTAAATTTTTCCTATGCCTCGAGGTCGATTTTCGGCCGTTTTTCCACATCATCTCCCGACTGCCAAACCGGCCGTGTTAGGCCTACCGATGACTTCTGCGCACGTTTTGTGATGTGCTCTTACGTATATTAATCGAATCCGAGACTTTGGACTGCGTAGCGCGAGGTCGAAATTTTTTCATTAAATTTTTCCTATGCCTCGAGGTCGATTTTCGGCCGTTTTTCCACATCATCTGCTGACTGCCAAACCGGCCGTGTTAGGCCTACCGATGACTTCTGCGCACGTTTTGTGATGTGCTCTTACGTATATTAATCGAATCCGAGACTTTGGACTGCGTAGCGCGAGGTCGAAATTTTTTCATTAAATTTTTCCTATGCCTCGGGGTCGATTTTCGACCGTTTTTCCACATCATCTCCCGACTGCCAAACCGGCCGTGTTAGGCCTACCGATGACTTCTGCGCACGTTTTGTGATGTGCTCTTACGTATATTAATCGAATCCGAGACTTTGGACTGCGTAGCGCGAGGTCGAAATTTTTTCATTAAATTTTTCCTATGCCTCGAGGTCGATTTTCGACCGTTTTTCCACATCATCTCCCGACTGCCAAACCGGCCGTGTTAGGCCTACCGTATATTAATCGAATCCGAGACTTTGGACTGCGTAGCGCGAGGTCGAAATTTTTTCATTAAATTTTTCCTATGCCTCGAGGTCGATTTTCGGCCGTTTTTCCACATCATCTCCCGACTGCCAAACCGGCCGTGTTAGGCCTACCGATGACTTCTGCGCACGTTTTGTGATGTGCTCTTACGTATATTAATCGAATCCGAGACTTTAGCGCGAGGTCGAAATTTTTTCATTAAATTTTTCCTATGCCTCGAGGTCGATTTTCGACCGTTTTTCCACATCATCTCCCGACTGCCAAACCGGCCGTGTTAGGCCTACCGATGACTTCTGCGCACGTTTTGTGATGTGCTCTTACGTATATTAATCGAATCCGAGACTTTGGACTGCGTAGCGCGAGGTCGAAATTTTTTCATTAAATTTTTCCTATGCCTCGAGGTCGATTTTCGGCCGTTTTTCCACATCATCTCCCGACTGCCAAACCGGCCGTGTTAGGCCTACCGATGACTTCTGCGCACGTTTTGTGATGTGCTCTTACGTATATTAATCGAATCCGAGACTTTGGACTGCGTAGCGCGAGGTCGAAATTTTTTCATTAAATTTTGCCTATGCCTCGAGGTCGATTTTCGACCGTTTTTCCACATCATCTCCCGACTGCCAAACCGGCCGTGTTAGGCCTACCGATGACTTCTGCGCACGTTTTGTGATGTGCTCTTACGTATATTAATCGAATCCGAGACTTTGGACTGCGTAGCGCGAGGTCGAAATTTTTTCATTAAATTTTTCCTATGCCTCGAGGTCGATTTTCGGCCGTTTTTCCACATCATCTCCCGACTGCCAAACCGGCCGTGTTAGGCCTACCGATGACTTCTGCGCACGTTTTGTGATGTGCTCTTACGTATATTAATCGAATCCGAGACTTTGGACTGCGTAGCGCGAGGTCGAAATTTTTTCATTAAATTTTTCCTATGCCTCGAGGTCGATTTTTGACAGTTTTTCCACATCATCTCCCGACTGCCAAACCGGCCGTGTTAGGCCTACCGTATATTAATCGAATCCGAGACTTTGGACTGCGTAGCGCGAGGTCGAAATTTTTTCATTAAATTTTTCCTATGCCTCGAGGTCGATTTTCGACCGTTTTTCCACATCATCTCCCGACTGCCAAACCGGCCGTGTTAGGCCTACCGATGACTTCTGCGCACGTTTTGTGATGTGCTCTTACGTATATTAATCGAATCCGAGACTTTGGACTGCGTAGCGCGAGGTCGAAATTTTTTCATTAAATTTTTCCTATGCCTCGAGGTCGATTTTCGGCCGTTTTTCCACATCATCTCCCAACTGCCAAACCGGCCGTGTTAGGCCTACCGATGACTTCTGCGCACGTTTTGTGATGTGCTCTTACGTATATTAATCGAACCCGAGACTTTGGACTGCGTAGCGCGAGGTCGAAATTTTTTCATTAAATTTTTCCTATGCCTCGAGGTCGATTTTCGGCCGTTTTTCCACATCATCTCCCGACTGCCAAACCGGCCGTGTTAGGCCTACCGATGACTTCTGCGCACGTTTTGTGATGTGCTCTTACGTATATTAATCGAATCCGAGACTTTGGACTGCGTAGCGCGAGGTCGAAATTTTTTCATTAAATTTTGCCTATGCCTCGAGGTCGATTTTCGGCCGTTTTTCCACATCATCTCCCGACTGCCAAACCGGCCGTGTTAGGCCTACCGATGACTTCTGCGCACGTTTTGTGATGTGCTCTTACGTATATTAATCGAATCCGAGACTTTGGACTGCGTAGCGCGAGGTCGAAATTTTTTCATTAAATTTTGCCTATGCCTCGAGGTCGATTTTCGACCGTTTTTCCACATCATCTCCCGACTGCCAAACCGGCCGTGTTAGGCCTACCGATGACTTCTGCGCATGTTTTGTGATGTGCTCTTACGTATATTAATCGAATCCGAGACTTTGGACTGCGTAGCGCGAGGTCGAAATTTTTTCATTAAATTTTTCCTATGCCTCGAGGTCGATTTTCGGCCGTTTTTCCACATCATCTCCCGACTGCCAAACCGGCCGTGTTAGGCCTACCGATGACTTCTGCGCACGTTTTGTGATGTGCTCTTACGTATATTAATCGAATCCGAGACTTTGGACTGCGTAGCGCGAGGTCGAAATTTTTTCATTAAATTTTTCCTATGCCTCGAGGTCGATTTTCGGCCGTTTTTCCACATCATCTCCCGACTGCCAAACCGGCCGTCGAGACTTTGGACTGCGTAGCGCGAGGTCGAAATTTTTTCATTAAATTTTGCCTATGCCTCGAGGTCGATTTTCGACCGTTTTTCCACATCATCTCCCGACTGCCAAACCGGCCGTGTTAGGCCTACCGATGACTTCTGCGCACGTTTTGTGATGTGCTCTTACGTATAATCGAATCCGAGACTTTGGACGGCGTAGCGCGAGGTCGAAATTTTTTCATTAAATTTTTCCTATGCCTCGAGGTCGATTTTCGGCCGTTTTTCCACATCATCTCCCGACTGCCAAACCGGCCGTGTTAGGCCTACCGATGACTTCTGCGCACGTTTTGTGATGTGCTCTTACGTATATTAATCGAATCCGAGACTTTGGACTGCGTAGCGCGAGGTCGAAATTTTTTCATTAAATTTTTCCTATGCCTCGAGGTCGATTTTCGACCGTTTTTCCACATCATCTCCCGACTGCCAAATCGGCCGTGTTAGGCCTACCGTATATTAATCGAATCCGAGACTTTGGACTGCGTAGCGCGAGGTCGAAATTTTTTCATTAAATTTTTCCTATGCCTCGAGGTCGATTTTCGGCCGTTTTTCCACATCATCTCCCGACTGCCAAACCGGCCGTGTTAGGCCTACCGATGACTTCTGCGCACGTTTTGTGATGTGCTCTTACGTATATTAATCGAATCCGAGACTTTGGACTGCGTAGCGCGAGGTCGAAATTTTTTCATTAAATTTTTCCTATGCCTCGAGGTCGATTTTCGACAGTTTTTCCACATCATCTCCCGACTGCCAAACCGGCCGTGTTAGGCCTACCGATGACTTCTGCGCACGTTTTGTGATGTGCTCTTACGTATATTAATCGAATCCGAGACTTTGGACTGCGTAGCGCGAGGTCGAAATTTTTTCATTAAATTTTTCCTATGCCTCGAGGTCGATTTTCGGCCGTTTTTCCACATCATCTCCCGACTGCCAAACCGGCCGTGTTAGGCCTACCGATGACTTCTGCGCCCGTTTTGTGATGTGCTCTTACGTATATTAATCGAATCCGAGACTTTGGACTGCGTAGCGCGAGGTCGAAATTTTTTCATTAAATTTTTCCTATGCCTCGAGGTCGATTTTCGACCGTTTTTCCACATCATCTCCCGACTGCCAAACCGGCCGTGTTAGGCCTACCGATGACTTCTGCGCACGTTTTGTGATGTGCTCTTACGTATATTAATCGAATCCGAGACTTTGGACTGCGTAGCGCGAGGTCGAAATTTTTTCATTAAATTTTTCCTATGCCTCGAGGTCGATTTTCGACCGTTTTTCCACATCATCTCCCGACTGCCAAACCGGCCGTGTTAGGCCTAGCGATGACTTCTGCGCACGTTTTGTGATGTGCTCTTACGTATATTAATCGAATCCGAGACTTTGGACTGCGTAGCGCGAGGTCGAAATTTTTTCATTAAATTTTTCTTATGCCTCGAGGTCGATTTTCGACCGTTTTTCCACATCATCTCCCGACTGCCAAACCGGCCGTGTTAGGCCTACCGATGACTTCTGCGCACGTTTTGTGATGTGCTCTTGCGTATATTAATCGAATCCGAGACTTTGGACTGCGTAGCGCGAGGTCGAAATCTTTTCATGATGACTTCTGCGCACGTTTTGTGATGTGCTCTTACGTATATTAATCGAATCCGAGACTTTGGACTGCGAAGCGCGAGGTCGAAATCTTTTCATTAAATTTTTCCTATGCCTCGAGGTCGATTTTCGACCGTTTTTCCACATCATCTCCCGACTGCCAAACCGGCCGTGTTAGGCCTACCGATGACTTCTGCGCACGTTTTGTGATGTGCTCTTACGTATATTAATCGAATCCGAGACTTTGGACTGCGTAGCGCGAGGTCGAAATTTTTTCATTAAATTTTTCCTATGCCTCGAGGTCGATTTTCGGCCGTTTTTCCACATCATCTCCCGACTGCCAAACCGGCCGTGTTAGGCCTACCGATGACTTCTGCGCACGTTTTGTGATGTGCTCTTACGTATATTAATCGAATCCGAGACTTTGGACTGCGTAGCGCGAGGTCGAAATTTTTTCATTAAATTTTTCCTATGCCTCGAGGTCGATTTTCGGCCGTTTTTCCACATCATCTCCCGACTGCCAAACCGGCCGTGTTAGGCCTACCGATGACTTCTGCGCACGTTTTGTGATGTGCTCGTACGTATATTAATCGAATCCGAGACTTTGGACTGCGTAGCGCGAGGTCGAAATTTTTTCATTAAATTTTTCCTATGCCTCGAGGTCGATTTTCGACCGTTTTTCCACATCATCTCCCGACTGCCAAACCGGCCGTGTTAGGCCTACCGATGACTTCTGCGCACGTTTTGTGATGTGCTCTTACGTATATTAATCGAATCCGAGACTTTGGACTGCGTAGCGCGAGGTCGAAATCTTTTCATGATGACTTCTGCGCACGTTTTGTGATGTGCTCTTACGTATATTAATCGAATCCGAGACTTTGGACTGCGAAGCGCGAGGTCGAAATCTTTTCATTAAATTTTTCCTATGCCTCGAGGTCGATTTTCGACCGTTTTTCCACATCATCTCCCGACTGCCAAACCGGCCGTGTTAGGCCTACCGATGACTTCTGCGCACGTTTTGTGATGTGCTCTTACGTATATTAATCGAATCCGAGACTTTGGACTGCGTAGCGCGAGGTCGAAATTTTTTCATTAAATTTTTCCTATGCCTCGAGGTCGATTTTCGGCCGTTTTTCCACATCATCTCCCGACTGCCAAACCGGCCGTGTTAGGCCTACCGATGACTTCTGCGCACGTTTTGTGATGTGCTCTTACGTATATTAATCGAATCCGAGACTTTGGACTGCGTAGCGCGAGGTCGAAATTTTTTCATTAAATTTTTCCTATGCCTCGAGGTCGATTTTCGACCGTTTTTCCACATCATCTCCCGACTGCCAAACCGGCCGTGTTAGGCCTACTGATGACTTCTGCGCACGTTTTGTGATGTGCTCTTACGTATATTAATCGAATCCGAGACTTTGGACTGCGTAGCGCGAGGTCATAATTTTTCCATTAATTTTTTCTATGCCTCGAGGTCGATTTTCGGCCGTTTTTCCACATCATCTCCCGACTGCCAAACCGGCCGTTTTAGGCCTACCGATGACTTCTGCGCAAGTTTTGTGATGTGCTCTTACGTATATTAATCGAATCCGAGACTTTGGACTGCGTAGCGCGAGGTCGAAATTTTTTCATTAAATTTTTCCTATGCCTCGAGGTCGATTTTCGGCCGTTTTTCCACATCATCTCCCGACTGCCAAACCGGCCGTGTTAGGCCTACCGATGACTTCTGCGCACGTTTTGTGCTGTGCTCTTACGTATATTAATCGAATCCGAGACTTTGGACTGCGTAGCGCGAGGTCGAAATTTTTTCATTAAATTTTTCCTATGCCTCGAGGTCGATTTTCGACCGTTTTTCCACATCATCTCCCGATTGCCAAACCGGCCGTGTTAGGCCTACCGATGACTTCTGCGCACGTTTTGTGATGTGCTCTTACGTATATTAATCGAATCCGAGACTTTGGACTGCGTAGCACGAGGTCGAAATTTTTTCAATAAATTTTTCCTATGCCTCGAGGTCGATTTTCGGCCGTTTTTCCACATCATCTCCCGACTGCCAAACCGGCCGTTTTAGGCCTACCGATGACTTCTGCGCAAGTTTTGTGATGTGCTCTTACGTATATTAATCGAATCCGAGACTTTGGACTGCGTAGCGCGAGGTCGAAATTTTTTCATTAAATTTTTCCTATGCCTCGAGGTCGATTTTCGGCCGTTTTTCCACATCATCTCCCGACTGCCAAACCGGCCGTGTTAGGCCTACCGATGACTTCTGCGCACGTTTTGTGCTGTGCTCTTACGTATATTAATCGAATCCGAGACTTTGGACTGCGTAGCGCGAGGTCGAAATTTTTTCATTAAATTTTTCCTATGCCTCGAGGTCGATTTTCGGCCGTTTTTCCACATCATCTCCCGACTGCCAAACCGGCCGTTTTAGGCCTACCGATGACTTCTGCGCAAGTTTTGTGATGTGCTCTTACGTATATTAATCGAATCCGAGACTTTGGACTGCGTAGCGCGAGGTCGAAATTTTTTCATTAAATTTTTCCTATGCCTCGAGGTCGATTTTCGGCCGTTTTTCCACATCATCTCCCGACTGCCAAACCGGCCGTGTTAGGCCTACCGATGACTTCTGCGCACGTTTTGTGCTGTGCTCTTACGTATATTAATCGAATCCGAGACTTTGGACTGCGTAGCGCGACGTCGAAATTTTTTCATTAAATTTTTCCTATACCTCGAGGTCGATTTTCGACCGTTTTTCCACATCATCTCCCGACTGCCAAACCGGCCGTGTTAGGCCTATCGATGACTTCTGCGCACGTTTTGTGATGTGCTCTTACGTATATTAATCGAATCCGAGACTTTGGACTGCGTAGCAAGAGGTCGAAATTTTTTCAATAAATTTTTCCTATGCCTCGAGGTCGATTTTCGGCCGTTTTTCCACATCATCTCCCGACTGCCAAACCGGCCGTGTTAGGCCTACCGATGACTTCTGCGCACGTTTTGTGATGTGCTCTTACGTATATTAATCGAATCCGAGACTTTGGACTGCGTAGCGCGAGGTCGAAATTTTTTCATTAAATTTTTCCTATGCCTCGAGTTCGATTTTCGACCGTTTTTCCACATCATCTCCCGACTGCCAAGCCGGCCGTGTTAGGCTTACCGATGACTTCTGCGCACGTTTTGTGATGTGCTCTTATGTATATTAATCGAATCCGAGACTTTGGACTGCGTAGCGCGAGGTCGAAATTTTTTCATTAAATTTTTCCTATGCCTCGAGGTCGATTTTCGGCCGTTTTTTCACATCATCTCCCGACTGCCAAACCGGCCGTGTTAGGCCTACCGATGACTTCTGCGCACGTTTTGTGATGTGCTTTTACGTGTATTAATCGAATACGAGACTTTGGACTGCGTAGCGCGAGGTCGAAATTTTTTCATTAAATTTTTCCTATACCTCGAGGTCGATTTTCGGCCGTTTTTCCACATCATCTCCCGACTGCCAAACCGGCCGTGTTAGGCCTACCGATGACTTCTGCGCACGTTTTGTGATGTGCTCTTACGTATATTAATCGAATCCGAGACTTTGGACTGCGTAGCGCGAGGTTGAAATTTTTTCATTAAATTTTTCCTATGCCTCGAGGTCGATTTTCGACCGTTTTTCCACATCATCTCCCGACTGCCAAACCGGCCGTGTTAGGCCTACCGATGACTTCTGCGCACGTTTTGTGATGTGCTCTTACGTATATTAATCGAATCCGAGACTTTGGACTGCGTAGCGCGAGGTCGAAATTTTTTCATTAAATTTTTCCTATGCCTCGAGGTTGATTTTCGGCCGTTTTTCCACATCATCCCCCGACTGCCAAGCCGGCCGTGTTAGGCCTACCGATGACTTCTGCGCACGTTTTGTGATGTGCTCTTACGTATATTAATCGAATCCGAGACTTTGGACTGCGTAGCGCGAGGTCGAAATTTTTTCATTAAATTTTTCCTAGCCTCGAGGTCGATTTTCGACCGTTTTTCCACATCATCTCCCGACTGCCAAACCGGCCGTGTTAGGCCTACCGATGACTTCTGCGCACGTTTTGTGATGTGCTCTTACGTATATTAATCGAATCCGAGACTTTGGACTGCGTAGCGCGAGGTCGAAATTTTTTCATTAAATTTTTCCTATGCCTCGAGGTCGATTTTCGGCCGTTTTTCCACATCGTCCCCCGACTGCCAAGCCGGCCGTGTTAGGCCTACCGATGACTTCTGCGCACGTTTTGTGATGTGCTCTTACGTATATTAATCGAATCCGAGACTTTGGACTGCGTAGCGCGAGGTCGAAATTTTTTCATTAAATTTTTCCTATGCCTCGAGGTCGATTTTCGACCGTTTTTCCACATCATCTCCCGACTGCCAAACCGGCCGTGTTAGGCCTACCGATGACTTCTGCGCACGTTTTGTGATGTGCTCTTACGTATATTAATCGAATCCGAGACTTTGGACTGCGTAGCGCGAGGTCGAAATTTTTTCATTAAATTTTTCCTAGCCTCGAGGTCGATTTTCGACCGTTTTTCCACATCATCTCCCGACTGCCAAACCGGCCGTGTTAGGCCTACCGATGACTTCTGCGCACGTTTTGTGATGTGCTCTTACGTATATTAATCGAATCCGAGACTTTGGACTGCGTAGCGCGAGGTCGAAATTTTTTCATTAAATTTTTCCTATGCCTCGAGGTCGATTTTCGACCGTTTTTCCACATCATCTCCCGACTGCCAAACCGGCCGTGTTAGGCCTACCGTTGACTTCTGCGCACGTTTTGTGATGTGCTCTTACGTATATTAATCGAATCGGAGACTTTGGACTGCGTAGCGCGAGGTCGAAATTTTTTCATTAAATTTTTCCTATGCCTCGAGGTCGATTTTCGACCGTTTTTCCACATCATCTCCCGACTGCCAAACCGGCCGTGTTAGGCCTACCGATGACTTCTGCGCACGTTTTGTGATGTGCTCTTACGTATATTAATCGAATCCGAGACTTTGGACTGCGTAGCGCGAGGTCGAAATTTTTTCATTAAATTTTTCCTAGCCTCGAGGTCGATTTTCGACCGTTTTTCCACATCATCTCCCGACTGCCAAACCGGCCGTGTTAGGCCTACCGATGACTTCTGCGCACGTTTTGTGATGTGCTCTTACGTATATTAATCGAATCCGAGACTTTGGACTGCGTAGCGCGAGGTCGAAATTTTTTCATTAAATTTTTCCTATGCCTCGAGGTCGATTTTCGGCCGTTTTTCCACATCATCTCCCGACTGCCAAACCGGCCGTGTTAGGCCTACCGATGACTTCTGCGCACTTTTGTGATGTGCTCTTACGTATATTAATCGAATCCGAGACTTTGGACTGCGTAGCGCGAGGTCGAAATTTGTTCATTAAATTTTTCCTATGCCTCGAGGTCGATTTTCGGCCGTTTTTCCACATCGTCCCCCGACTGCCAAGCCGGCCGTGTTAGGCCTACCGATGACTTCTGCGCACGTTTTGTGATGTGCTCTTACGTATATTAATCGAATCCGAGACTTTGGACTGCGTAGCGCGAGGTCGAAATTTTTTCATTAAATTTTTCCTATGCCTCGAGGTCGATTTTCGACCGTTTTTCCACATCATCTCCCGACTGCCAAACCGGCCGTGTTAGGCCTACCGATGACTTCTGCGCACGTTTTGTGATGTGCTCTTACGTATATTAATCGAATCCGAGACTTTGGACTGCGTAGCGCGAGGTCGAAATTTTTTCATTAAATTTTTCCTAGCCTCGAGGTCGATTTTCGACCGTTTTTCCACATCATCTCCCGACTGCCAAACCGGCCGTGTTAGGCCTACCGATGACTTCTGCGCACGTTTTGTGATGTGCTCTTACGTATATTAATCGAATCCGAGACTTTGGACTGCGTAGCGCGAGGTCGAAATTTTTTCATTAAATTTTTCCTATGCCTCGAGGTCGATTTTCGACCGTTTTTCCACATCATCTCCCGACTGCCAAACCGGCCGTGTTAGGCCTACCGTTGACTTCTGCGCACGTTTTGTGATGTGCTCTTACGTATATTAATCGAATCGGAGACTTTGGACTGCGTAGCGCGAGGTCGAAATTTTTTCATTAAATTTTTCCTATGCCTCGAGGTCGATTTTCGACCGTTTTTCCACATCATCTCCCGACTGCCAAACCGGCCGTGTTAGGCCTACCGATGACTTCTGCGCACGTTTTGTGATGTGCTCTTACGTATATTAATCGAATCCGAGACTTTGGACTGCGTAGCGCGAGGTCGAAATTTTTTCATTAAATTTTTCCTAGCCTCGAGGTCGATTTTCGACCGTTTTTCCACATCATCTCCCGACTGCCAAACCGGCCGTGTTAGGCCTACCGATGACTTCTGCGCACGTTTTGTGATGTGCTCTTACGTATATTAATCGAATCCGAGACTTTGGACTGCGTAGCGCGAGGTCGAAATTTTTTCATTAAATTTTTCCTATGCCTCGAGGTCGATTTTCGGCCGTTTTTCCACATCATCTCCCGACTGCCAAACCGGCCGTGTTAGGCCTACCGATGACTTCTGCGCACGTTTTGTGATGTGCTCTTACGTATATTAATCGAATCCGAGACTTTGGACTGCGTAGCGCGAGGTCGAAATTTTTTCATTAAATTTTTCCTATGCCTCGAGGTCGATTTTCGGCCGTTTTTCCACATCATCTCCCGACTGCCAAACCGGCCGTGTTAGGCCTACCGATGACTTCTGCGCACTTTTGTGATGTGCTCTTACGTATATTAATCGAATCCGAGACTTTGGACTGCGTAGCGCGAGGTCGAAATTTGTTCATTAAATTTTTCCTATGCCTCGAGGTCGATTTTCGACCGTTTTTCCACATCATCTCCCGACTGCCAAACCGGCCGTGTTAGGCCTACCGATGACTTCTGCGCACGTTTTGTGATGTGCTCTTACGTATATTAATGGAATCCGAGACTTTGGACCGCGTAGCGCGAGGTCGAAATTTTTTCATAAAATTTTTCCTATGCCTCGAGGTCGATTTTCGACCGTTTTTCCACATCATCTCCCGACTGCCAAACCGGCCGTGTTAGGCCTACTGATGACTTCTGCGCACGTTTTGTGATGTGCTCTTACGTATATTAATCGAATCCGAGACTTTGGACTGCGTAGCGCGAGGTCGAAATTTTTTCATTAAATTTTTCCTATGCCTCGAGGTCGATTTTCGGCCGTTTTTCCACATCATCTCCCGACTGCCAAACCGGCCGTGTTAGGCCTACCGGTGACTTCTGCGCACGTTTTGTGATGTGCTCTTACGTATATTAATCGAATCCGAGACTTTGGACTGCGTAGCGCGAGGTCGAAATTTTTTCATTAAATTTTTCCTATGCCTCGAGGTCGATTTTCGACCGTTTTTCCACATCATCTCCCGACTGCCAAACCGGCCGTGTTAGGCCTACCGATGACTTCTGCGCACGTTTTGTGATGTGCTCCTACGTATATTAATCGAATCCGAGACTTTGGACTGCGTAGCGCGAGGTCATAATTTTTCCATTAATTTTTTCTATGCCTCGAGGTCGATTTTCGGCCGTTTTTCCACATCATCTCCCGACTGCCAAACCGGCCGTGTTAGGCCTACCGATGACTTCTGCGCAAGTTTTGTGATGTGCTCTTACGTATATTAATCGAATCCGAGACTTTGGACTGCGTAGCGCGAGGTCGAAATTTTTTCATAAAATTTTTCCTATGCCTCGAGGTCGATTTTCGACCGTTTTTCCACATCATCTCCCGACTGCCAAACCGGCCGTGTTAGGCCTACCGATGACTTCTGCGCACGTTTTGTTATGTGCTCTTACGTATATTAATCAAATCCGAGACTTTGGACTTCGTAGCGCGAGGTCGAAATTTTTTCATTAAATTTTTCCTATGCCTCGAGGTCGATTTTCGGCCGTTTTTCCACATCATCTCCCGACTGCCAAACCGGCCGTGTTAGGCCTACCGATGACTTCTGCGCACGTTTTGTGATGTGCTCTTACGTATATTAATCGAATCCGAGACTTTGGACTGCGTAGCGCGAGGTCGAAATTTTTTCATTAAATTTTTCCTATGCCTCGAGGTCGATTTTCGACCGTTTTTCCACATCATCTCCCGACTGCCAAACCGGCCGTGTTAGGCCTACCGATGACTTCTGCGCACGTTTTGTGATGTGCTCTTACGTATATTAATCGAATCCGAGACTTTGGACTGCGTAGCACGAGGTCGAAATTTTTTCAATAAATTTTTCCTATGCCTCGAGGTCGATTTTCGGCCGTTTTTCCACATCATCTCCCGACTGCCAAACCGGCCGTGTTAGGCCTACCGATGACTTCTGCGCACGTTTTGTGATGTGCTTTTACGTGTATTAATCGAATACGAGACTTTGGACTGCGTAGCGCGAGGTCGAAATTTTTTCATTAAATTTTTCCTATACCTCGAGGTCGATTTTCGGCCGTTTTTCCACATCATCTCCCGACTGCCAAACCGGCCGTGTTAGGCCTACCGATGACTTCTGCGCACGTTTTGTGATGTGCTCTTACGTATATTAATCGAATCCGAGACTTTGGACTGCGTAGCGCTAGGTTGAAATTTTTTCATTAAATTTTTCCTATGCCTCGAGGTCGATTTTCGACCGTTTTTCCACATCATCTCCCGACTGCCAAACCGGCCGTGTTAGGCCTACCGATGACTTCTGCGCACGTTTTGTGATGTGCTCTTACGTATATTAATCGAATCCGAGACTTTGGACTGCGTAGCGCGAGGTCGAAATTTTTTCATTAAATTTTTCCTATGCCTCGAGGTCGATTTTCGGCCGTTTTTCCACATCATCCCCCGACTGCCAAGCCGGCCGTGTTAGGCCTACCGATGACTTCTGCGCACGTTTTGTGATGTGCTCTTACGTATATTAATCGAATCCGAGACTTTGGACTGCGTAGCGCGAGGTCGAAATTTTTTCATTAAATTTTTCCTATGCCTCGAGGTCGATTTTCGACCGTTTTTCCACATCATCTCCCGACTGCCAAACCGGCCGTGTTAGGCCTACCGATGACTTCTGCGCACGTTTTGTGATGTGCTCTTACGTATATTAATCGAATCCGAGACTTTGGACTGCGTAGCGCGAGGTCGAAATTTTTTCATTAAATTTTTCCTATGCCTCGAGGTCGATTTTCGACCGTTTTTCCACATCATCTCCCGACTGCCAAACCGGCCGTGTTAGGCCTACCGATGACTTCTGCGCACGTTTTGTGATGTGCTCTTACGTATATTAATCGAATCCGAGACTTTGGACTGCGTAGCGCGAGGTCGAAATTGTTTCATTAAATTTTTCCTAGCCTCGAGGTCGATTTTCGACCGTTTTTCCACATCATCTCCCGACTGCAAACCGGCCGTGTTAGGCCTACCGATGACTTCTGCGCACGTTTTGTGATGTGCTCTTACGTATATTAATCGAATCCGAGACTTTGGACTGCGTAGCGCGAGGTCGAAATTTTTTCATTAAATTTTTCCTATGCTTCGAGGTCGATTTTCGACCGTTTTTCCACATCATCTCCCGACTGCCAAACCGGCCGTGTTAGGCCTACCGATGACTTCTGCGCACGTTTTGTGATGTGCTCTTACATATATTAATCGAATCCGAGACTTTGGACTGCGTAGCGCGAGGTCGAAATTTTTTCATTAAATTTTTCCTATGCCTCGAGGTCGATTTTCGGCCGTTTTTCCACATTATCTCCCGACTGCCAAACCGGCCGTGTTAGGCCTACCGATGACTTCTGCGCACGTTTTGTGATGTGCTCTTACGTATATTAATCGAATCCGAGACTTTGGACTGCGTAGCGCGAGGTCGAAATTTTTTCATTAAATTTTTCCTATGCTTCGAGGTCGATTTTCGACCGTTTTTCCACATCATCTCCCGACTGCCAAACCGGCCGTGTTAGGCCTACCGATGACTTCTGCGCACGTTTTGTGATGTGCTCTTACATATATTAATCGAATCCGAGACTTTGGACTGCGTAGCGCGAGGTCGAAATTTGTTCATTAAATTTTTCCTATGCCTCGAGGTCGATTTTCGGCCGTTTTTCCACATCATCTCCCGACTGCCAAACCGGCCGTGTTAGGCCTACCGATGACTTCTGCGCACGTTTTGTGATGTGCTCTTACGTATATTAATCGAATCCGAGACTTTGGACTGCGTAGCGCGAGGTCGAAATTTTTTCATTAAATTTTTCCTATGCCTCGAGGTCGATTTTCGACCGTTTTTCCACATCATCTCCCGACTGCCAAACGGGCCGTGTTAGGCCTAACGATGACTTCTGCGCACGTTTTGTGATGTGCTCTTACGTATATTAATGGAATCCGAGACTTTGGACTGCGTAGCGCGAGGTAAAAATTTTTTCATTAAATTTTTCCTATGCCTCGAGGTCGATTTTCGGCCGTTTTTCCACATCATCTCCCGACTGCCAAACCGGCCGTGTTAGGCCTACCGATGACTTCTGCGCACGTTTTGTGATGTGCTCTTACGTATATTAATCGAATCCGAGACTTTGGACTGCGTAGCGCGAGGTCGAAATTTTTTCATTAAATTTTTCCTATGCCTCGAGGTCGATTTTCGGCCGTTTTTCCACATCATCTCCCGACTGCCAAACCGGCCGTGTTAGGCCTACCGATGACTTCTGCGCACGTTTTGTGATGTGCTCTTACGTATATTAATCGAATCCGAGACTTTGGACTGCGTAGCGCAAGGTCGAAATTTTTTCATTAAATTTTTCCTATGCCTCGAGGTCGATTTTTGGCCGTTTTTCCACATCATCTCCCAACTGCCAAACCGGCCGTGTTAGGCCTACCGATGACTTCTGCGCACGTTTTGTGATGTGGTCTTACGTATATTAATCGAATCCGAGACTTTGGACTGCGTAGCGCGAGTTCGAAATTTTTTCATTAAATTTTTCCTATGCCTCGAGGTCGATTTTCGACCGTTTTTCCACATCATCTCCCGACTGCCAAACCGGCCGTGTTAGGCCTAACGATGACTTCTGCGCACGTTTTGTGATGTGCTCTTACGTATATTAATGGAATCCGAGACTTTGGACTGCGTAGCGCGAGGTAAAAATTTTTTCATTAAATTTTTCCTATGCCTCGAGGTCGATTTTCGGCCGTTTTTCCACATCATCTCCCGACTGCCAAACCGGCCGTGTTAGGCCTACCGATGACTTCTGCGCACGTTTTGTGATGTGCTCTTACGTATATTAATCGAATCCGAGACTTTGGACTGCGTAGCGCGAGGTCGAAATTTTTTCATTAAATTTTTCCTATGCCTCGAGGTCGATTTTCGGCCGTTTTTCCACATCATCTCCCGACTGCCAAACCGGCCGTGTTAGGCCTACCGATGACTTCTGCGCACGTTTTGTGATGTGCTCTTACGTATATTAATCGAATCCGAGACTTTGGACTGCGTAGCGCAAGGTCGAAATTTTTTCATTAAATTTTTCCTATGCCTCGAGGTCGATTTTCGGCCGTTTTTCCACATCATCTCCCAACTGCCAAACCGGCCGTGTTAGGCCTACCGATGACTTCTGCGCACGTTTTGTGATGTGGTCTTACGTATATTAATCGAATCCGAGACTTTGGACTGCGTAGCGCGAGGTCGAAATTTTTTCATTAAATTTTTCCTATGCCTCGAGGTCGATTTTCGGCCGTTTTTCCACATCATCTCCCGACTGCCAAACTGGCCGTGTTAGGCCTACCGATGACTTCTGCGCACGTTTTGTGATGTGCTCTTACGTATATTAATCGAATCCGAGACTTTGGACTGCGTAGCGCGAGGTCGAAATTTTTTCATTAAATTTTTCCTATGCCTCGAGGTCGATTTTCGGCCGTTTTTCCACATCATCTCCCGACTGCCAAACCGGCCGTGTTAGGCCTACCGATGACTTCTGCGCACGTTTTGTGATGTGCTCTTACGTATATTAATCGAATCCGAGACTTTGGACTGCGTAGCGCGAGGTCGAAATTTTTTCATTAAATTTTTCCTATGCCTCGAGGTCGATTTTCGGCCGTTTTTCCACATCATCTCCCGACTGCCAAACCGGCCGTGTTAGGCCTACCGATGACTTCTGCGCACGTTTTGTGATGTGCTCTTACGTATATAAATCGAATCCGAGACTTTGGACTGCGTAGCGCGAGGTCGAAATTTTTTCATTAAATTTTTCCTATGCCTCGAGGTCGATTTTCGACCGTTTTTCCACATCATCTCCCGACTGCCAAACCGGCCGTGTTAGGCCTACCGATGACTTCTGCGCATGTTTTGTGATGTGCTCTTACGTATATTAATCGAATCCGAGACTTTGGACTGCGTAGCGCGAGGTCGAAATTTTTTCATTAAATTTTTCCTATGCCTCGAGGTCGATTTTCGACCGTTTTTCCACATCATCTCCCGACTGCCAAACCGGCCGTTTTAGGCCTACCGATGACTTCTACGCACGTTTTGTGATGTGCTCTTACGTATATTAATCGAATCCGAGACCTTGGACTGCGTAGCGCGAGGTCGAAATTTTTTCATTAAATTTTTCCTATGCCTCGAGGTCGATTTTCGGCTGTTTTTCCACATCATCTCCCGACTGCCAAACCGCCTACCGATGACTTCTGCGCACGTTTTGTGATGTGCTCTTACGTATATTAATCGAATCCGAGACTTTGGACGGCGTAGCGCGAGGTCGAAATTTTTTCATTAAATTTTTCCTGTGCCTCGAGGTCGATTTTCGGCCGTTTTTCCACATCATCTCCCGACTGCCAAACCGGCCGTGTTAGGCCTACCGATGACTTCTGCGCACGTTTTGTGATGTGCTCTTACGTATATTAATCGAATCCGAGACTTTGGACTGCGTAGCGCGAGATCGAAATTTTTTCATTAAATTTTTCCTATGCCTCGAGGTCGATTTTCGGCCGTTTTTCCACATCATCTCCCGACTGCCAAACCGGCCGTGTTAGGCCTACCGATGACTTCTGCGCACGTTTTGTGATGTGCTCTTATGTATATTAATCGAATCCGAGACTTTGGACTGCGTAGCGCGAGGTCGAAATTTTTTCATTAAATTTTTCCTATGCCTCGAGGTCGATTTTCGGCCGTTTTTCTACATCATCTCCCGACTGCCAAACCGGCCGTGTTTGGCCTGCCGATGACTTCTGCGCACGTTTTGTGATGTGCTCTTACGTATATTAATCGAATCCGAGACTTTGGACTGCGTAGCGCGAGGTCGAAATTTTTTCATTAAATTTTTCCTATGCCTCGAGGTCGATTTTCGACCGTTTTTCCACATCATCTCCCGACTGCCAAACCAGCCGTGTTAGGCCTACCGATGACTTCTGCGCACGTTTTGTGATGTGCTCTTGCGTATATTAATCGAATCCGAGACTTTGGACTGCGTAGCGCGAGGTCGAAATTTTTTCATTAAATTTTTCCTATGCCTCGAGGTCGATTTTCGACCGTTTTTCCACATCATCTCCCGACTGCCAAACCGGCCGTGTTAGGCCTACCGATGACTTCTGCGCACGTTTTGTGATGTGCTCTTACGTATATTAATCGAATCCGAGACTTTGGACGGCGTAGCGCGAGGTCGAAATTTTTTCATTAAATTTTTCCTATGCCTCGAGGTCGATTTTCGGCCGTTTTTCCACATCATCTCCCGACTGCCAAACCGGCCGTGTTAGGCCTACCGATGACTTCTGCGCACGTTTTGTGATGTGCTCTTACGTATATTAATCGAATCCGAGACTTTGGACTGCGTAGCGCGAGGTCGAAATTTTTTCATTAAATTTTTCCTATGCCTCGAGGTCGATTTTCGGCCGTTTTTCCACATCATCTCCCGACTGCCAAACCGGCCGTGTTAGGCCTACCGATGACTTCTGCGCACGTTTTGTGATGTGCTCTTATGTATATTAATCGAATCCGAGACTTTGGACTGCGTAGCGCGAGGTCGAAATTTTTTCATTAAATTTTTCCTATGCCTCGAGGTCGATTTTCGGCCGTTTTTCCACATCATCTCCCGACTGCCAAACCGGCCGTGTTAGGCCTACCGATGACTTCTGCGCACGTTTTGTGATGTGCTCTTATGTATATTAATCGAATCCGAGACTTTGGACTGCGTAGCGCGAGGTCGAAATTTTTTCATTAAATTTTTCCTATGCCTCGAGGTCGATTTTCGGCCGTTTTTCTACATCATCTCCCGACTGCCAAACCGGCCGTGTTTGGCCTGCCGATGACTTCTGCGCACGTTTTGTGATGTGCTCTTACGTATATTAATCGAATCCGAGACTTTGGACTGCGTAGCGCGAGGTCGAAATTTTTTCATTAAATTTTTCCTATGCCTCGAGGTCGATTTTCGACCGTTTTTCCACATCATCTCCCGACTGCCAAACCAGCCGTGTTAGGCCTACCGATGACTTCTGCGCACGTTTTGTGATGTGCTCTTGCGTATATTAATCGAATCCGAGACTTTGGACTGCGTAGCGCGAGGTCGAAATTTTTTCATTAAATTTTTCCTATGCCTCGAGGTCGATTTTCGACCGTTTTTCCACATCATCTCCCGACTGCCAAACCGGCCGTGTTAGGCCTACCGATGACTTCTGCGCACGTTTTGTGATGTGCTCTTACGTATATTAATCGAATCCGAGACTTTGGACGGCGTAGCGCGAGGTCGAAATTTTTTCATTAAATTTTTCCTATGCCTCGAGGTCGATTTTCGGCCGTTTTTCCACATCATCTCCCGACTGCCAAACCGGCCGTGTTAGGCCTACCGATGACTTCTGCGCACGTTTTGTGATGTGCTCTTACGTATATTAATCGAATCCGAGACTTTGGACTGCGTAGCGCGAGGTCGAAATTTTTTCATTAAATTTTTCCTATGCCTCGAGGTCGATTTTCGGCCGTTTTTCCACATCATCTCCCGACTGCCAAACCGGCCGTGTTAGGCCTACCGATGACTTCTGCGCACGTTTTGTGATGTGCTCTTATGTATATTAATCGAATCCGAGACTTTGGACTGCGTAGCGCGAGGTCGAAATTTTTTCATTAAATTTTTCCTATGCCTCGAGGTCGATTTTCGACCGTTTTTCCACATCATCTCCCGACTGCCAAACCGGCCGTGTTAGGCCTACCGATGACTTCTGCGCACGTTTTGTGATGTGCTCTTACGTATATTAATCGAATCCGAGACTTTGGACGGCGTAGCGCGAGGTCGAAATTTTTTCATTAAATTTTTCCTATGCCTCGAGGTCGATTTTCGGCCGTTTTTCCACATCATCTCCCGACTGCCAAACCGGCCGTGTTAGGCCTACCGATGACTTCTGCGCACGTTTTGTGATGTGCTCTTACGTATATTAATCGAATCCGAGACTTTGGACTGCGTAGCGCGAGGTCGAAATTTTTTCATTAAATTTTTCCTATGCCTCGAGGTCGATTTTCGGCCGTTTTTCCACATCATCTCCCGACTGCCAAACCGGCCGTGTTAGGCCTACCGATGACTTCTGCGCACGTTTTGTGATGTGCTCTTACGTATATTAATCGAATCCGAGACTTTGGACTGCGTAGCGCGAGGTCGAAATTTTTTCATTAAATTTTTCCTATGCCTCGAGGTCGATTTTCGGCCGTTTTTCCACATCATCTCCCGACTGCCAAACCGGCCGTGTTAGGCCTACCGATGACTTCTGCGCACGTTTTGTGATGTGCTCTTATGTATATTAATCGAATCCGAGACTTTGGACTGCGTAGCGCGAGGTCGAAATTTTTTCATTAAATTTTTCCTATGCCTCGAGGTCGATTTTCGGCCGTTTTTCTACATCATCTCCCGACTGGCAAACCGGCCGTGTTAGGCCTGCCGATGACTTCTGCGCGCGTTTTGTGATGTGCGCTTACGTATATTAATCGAATCCGAGACTTTGGACTGCGTAGCGCGAGGTCGAAATTTTTCATTAAATTTTTCCTATGCCTCGAGGTCGATTTTCGACCGTTTTTCCACATCATCTCCCGACTGCCAAACCGGCCGTGTTAGGCCTACCGATGACTTCTGCGCACGTTTTGTGATGTGCTCTTACGTATATTAATCGAATCCGAGACTTTGGACTGCGTAGCGCGAGATCGAAATTTTTTCATTAAATTTTTCCTATGCCTCGAGGTCGATTTTCGGCCGTTTTTCCACATCATCTCCCGACTGCCAAACCGGCCGTGTTAGGCCTACCGATGACTTCTGCGCACGTTTTGTGATGTGCTCTTATGTATATTAATCGAATCCGAGACTTTGGACTGCGTAGCGCGAGGTCGAAATTTTTTCATTAAATTTTTCCTATGCCTCGAGGTCGATTTTCGGCCGTTTTTCTACATCATCTCCCGACTGCCAAACCGGCCGTGTTTGGCCTGCCGATGACTTCTGCGCACGTTTTGTGATGTGATCTTACGTATATTAATCGAATCCGAGACTTTGGACTGCGTAGCGCGAGGTCGAAATTTTTTCATTAAATTTTTCCTATGCCTCGAGGTCGATTTTCGACCGTTTTTCCACATCATCTCCCGACTGCCAAACCGGCCGTGTTAGGCCTACCGATGACTTCTGCGCACGTTTTGTGATGTGCTCTTGCGTATATTAATCGAATCCGAGACTTTGGACTGCGTAGCGCGAGGTCGAAATTTTTTCATTAAATTTTTCCTATGCCTCGAGGTCGATTTTCGACCGTTTTTCCACATCATCTCCCGACTGCTAAGCCGGCCGTGTTAGGCCTACCGATGACTTCTGTGCACGATTTGTGATGTTGTCTTACGTATATTAATCGAATCCGAGACATTGGACTGCGTAGCGCGAGGTCAAAATTTTTTCATTAAATTTTTCCTATGCCTCGAGGTCGATTTTCGACCGTTTTTCCACATCATCTCCCGACTGCCAAACCGGCCGTGTTAGGCCTACCGATGACTTCTGCGCACGTTTTGTGATGTGCTCTTACGTATATTAATCGAATCCGAGACTTTGGACTGCGTAGCGCGATGTCGAAATTTCTTCATTAAATTTTTCCTATGCCTCGAGGTCGATTTTCGGCCGTTTTTCCACATCATCTCCCGACTGCCAAACCGGCCGTGTTAGGCCTACCGATGACTTCTGCGCACATTTTGTGATGTGCTCTTATGTATATTAATCGAATCCGAGACTTTGGACTGCGTAGCGCGAGGTCGAAATTTTTTCATTAAATTTTTCCTATGCCTCGAGGTCAATTTTTGACCGTTTTTCCACATCATCTCCCGACTGCCAAACCGGCCGTGTTAGGCCTACCGATGACTTCTGCGCACGTTTTGTGATGTGCTCTTACGTATATTAATCGAATCCGAGACTTTGGACGGCGTAGCGCGAGGTCGAAATTTTTTCATTAAATTTTTCCTATGCCTCGAGGTCGATTTTCGGCGGTTTTTCCACATCATCTCCCGACTGCCAAACCGGCCGTGTTAGGCCTACCGATGACTTCTGCGCACGTTTTGTGATGTGCTCTTACGTATATTAATCGAATCCGAGACTTTGGACTGCGTAGCGCGAGGTCGAAATTTTTTCATTAAATTTTTCCTATGCCTCGAGGTCGATTTTCGGCCGTTTTTCCACATCATCTCCCGACTGCCAAACCGGCCGTGTTAGGCCTACCGATGACTTCTGCGCACGTTTTGTGATGTGCTCTTATGTATATTAATCGAATCCGAGACTTTGGACTGCGTAGCGCGAGGTCGAAATTTTTTCATTAAATTTTTCCTATGCCTTGAGGTCGATTTTCGACCGTTTTTCCACATCATCTCCCGACTGCCAAACCGGCCGTGTTAGGCCTACCGATGACTTCTGCGCACGTTTTGTGATGTGCTCTTACGTATATTAATCGAATCCGAGACTTTGGACTGCGTAGCGCGAGGTCGAAATTTTTCATTAAATTTTTCCTATGCCTCGAGGTCGATTTTCGACCGTTTTTCCACATCATCTCCCGACTGCCAAACCGGCCGTGTTAGGCCTACCGATGACTTCTGCGCACGTTTTGTGATGTGCTCTTACGTATATTAATCGAATCCAAGACTTTGGACTGCGTAGCGCGAGGTCGAAATTTTTTCATTAAATTTTTCCTATGCCTCGAGGTCGATTTTCGGCCGTTTTTCCACATCATCTCCCGACTGCCAAACCGGCCGTGTTAGGCCTACCGATGACTTCTGCGCACGTTTTGTGATGTGCTCTTACGTATATTAATCGAATCCGAGACTTTGGACTGCGTAGCGCGAGGTCGAAATTTTTTCATTAAATTTTTCCTATGCCTCGAGGTCGATTTTCGACCGTTTTTCCACATCATCTCCCGACTGCCAAACCGGCCGTGTTAGGCCTACCGATGACTTCTGCGCACGTTTTGTGATGTGCTCTTACGTATATTAATCGAATCCGAGACTTTGGACTGCGTAGCGCGAGGTCGAAATTTTTTAAATAAATTTTTCCTATGCCTCGAGGTCGATTTTCGACCGTTTTTCCACATCATCTCCCGACTGCCAAACCGGCCGTGTTAGGCCTGCCGATAACTTCTGCGCACGTTTTGTGATGTGCTCTTACGTATATTAATCGAATCCAAGACTTTGGACTGCGTAGCGCGAGGTCGAAATTTTTTCATTAAATTTTTCCTATGCCTCGAGGTCGATTTTCGGCCGTTTTTCCACATCATCTCCCGACTGCCAAACCGGCCGTGTTAGGCCTACCGATGACTTCTGCGCACGTTTTGTGATGTGCTCTTACGTATATTAATCGAATCCGAGACTTTGGACTGCGAGGTCGAAATTTTTTCATTAAATTTTTCCTATGCCTCGAGGTCGATTTTCGACCGTTTTTCCACATCATCTCCCGACTGCCAAACCGGCCGTGGTAGGCCTACCGATGACTTCTGCGCACGTTTTGTGATGTGCTCTTACGTATATTAATCGAATCCGAGACTTTGGACTGCGTAGCGCGAGTTCGAAATTTTTTCATTAAATTTTTCCTATGCCTCGAGGTCGATTTTCGACCGTTTTTCCACATCATCTCCCGACTGCCAAACCGGCCGTGTTAGGCCTACCGATGACTTCTGCGCACGTTTTGTGATGTGCTCTTACGTATATTAATCGAATCCGAGACTTTGGACTGTGTAGCGCGAGGTCGAAATTTTTTCATTAAATTTTTCCTATGCCTCGAGGTCGATTTTCGACCGTTTTTCCACATCATCTCCCGACTGCCAAACCGGCCGTGTTAGGCCTACCGATGACTTCCGCGCACGTTTTGTGATGTGCTCTTACGTATATTAATTGAATCCGAGACTTTGGACTGCGTAGCGCGAGGTCGAAATTTTTTCATTAAATTTTTCCTATGCCTCGAGGTCGATTTTCGACCGTTTTTCCACATCATCTCCCGACTGCCAAACCGGCCGTGTTAGGCCTACCGATGACTTCTGCGCACGTTTTGTGATGAGCTCTTACGTATATTAATCGAATCCGAGACCTTGGTGACCTTGTTTTTTCACATCATCTTCCGACTGCCAAACCGGCCGTGTTAGGCCTACCGATGACTTCTGCGCACGTTTTGTAATGTGCTCTTAAGTATATTAATCGAATCCGAGACTTTGGACTGGTATATTAATCGAATCCGAGACTTTGGACTGCGTAGCGCGAGGTCGAAATTTTTTCATAAAATTTTTCCTATGCCTCGAGGTCGATTTTCGACCGTTTTCCCACATCATCTCCCGACTGCCAAACTGGCCGTGTTAGGCCTACCGATAACTTCTGCGCACGTTTTGTGATGTGCTCTTACGTATATTAATCGAATCCAAGACTTTGAACTGCGTAGCGCGAGGTCGAAATTTTTTCATTAAATTTTTCCTATGCCTCGAGGTCGATTTTCGGCCGTTTTTCCACATCATCTCCCGACTGCCAAACCGGCCGTGTTAGGCCTACCGATGACTTCTGCGCACGTTTTGTGATGTGCTCTTACGTATATTAATCGAATCCGAGACTTTGGATTGCGTAGCGCGAGGTCGAAATTTTTTCATTAAATTTTTCCTATGCCTCGAGGTCGATTTTCGACCGTTTTTCCACATCATCTCCCGACTGCCAAACCGGCCGTGTTAGGCCTACCGATGACTTCTGCGCACGTTTTGTGATGTGCTTTTACGTATATTAATCGAATCCGAGACTTTGGACTGCGTAGCGCGAGGTCGAAATTTTTTAAATAAATTTTTCCTATGCCTCGAGGTCGATTTTCGACCGTTTTTCCACATCATCTCCCGACTGCCAAACCGGCCGTGTTAGGCCTACCGATAACTTCTGCGCACGTTTTGTGATGTGCTCTTACGTATATTAATCGAATCCAAGACTTTGGACTGCGTAGCGCGAGGTCGAAATTTTTTCATTAAATTTTTCCTATGCCTCGCGGTCGATTTTCGGCCGTTTTTCCACATCATCTCCCGACTGCCAAACCGGCCGTGTTAGGCCTACCGATGACTTCTGCGCACGTTTTGTGATGTGCTCTTACGTATATTAATCGAATCCGAGACTTTGGACTGCGTAGCGCGAGGTCGAAATTTTTTCATTAAATTTTTCCTATGCCTCGATGTCGATTTTCGGCCGTTTTTCCACATCATCTCCCGACTGCCAAACCGGCCGTGTTAGGCCTACCGATGACTTCCGCGCACGTTTTGTGATGTGCTCTTACGTATATTAATCGAATCCGAGACTTTGGACTGCGTAGCGCGAGGTCGAAATTTTTTCATTAAATTTTTCCTATGCCTCGAGGTCGATTTTCGGCCGTTTTTCACATCATCTCCCGACTGCCAAACCGGCCGTGTTAGGCCTACCGATGACTTCTGCGCACGTTTTGTGATGTGCTCCTACGTATATTAATCGAATCCGAGACTTTGGACTGCGTAGCGCGAGGTCGAAATTTTTTCATTAAATTTTTCCTATGCCTCGAGGTCGATTTTCGACCGTTTTTCCACATCATCTCCCGACTGCCAAACCGGCCGTGTTAGGCCTACCGATGACTTCTGCGCACGTTTTGTGATGTGCTCTTACGTATATTAATCGAATCCGAGACCTTGGTGACCTTGTTTTTTCACATCATCTCCCGACTGCCAAACCGGCCGTGTTAGGCCTACCGATGACTTCTGCGCACGTTTTGTAATGTGCTCTTAAGTATATTAATCGAATCCGAGACTTTGGACTGCGTAGCGCGAGGTCGAAATTTTTTCATTAAATTTTTCCTATGCCTCGAGGTCGATTTTCGGCCGTTTTTCCACATCATCTCCCGACTGCCAAACCGGCCGTGTTAGGCCTACCGATGACTTCTGCGCACGTTTTGTGATGTGCTCTTACGTATATTAATCGAATCCGAGACTTTGGACTGCGTAGCGCGAGGTCGAAATTTTTTCATTAAATTTTTCCTATGCCTCGAGGTCGATTTTCGGCCGTTTTTCCACATCATCTCCCGACTGCCAAACCGGCCGTGTTAGGCCTACCGATGACTTCTGCGCACGTTTTGTGATGTGCTCTTACGTATATTAATCGAATCCGAGACTTTGGACTGCGTAGCGCGAGGTCGAAATTTTTTCATTAAATTTTTCCTATGCCTCGAGGTCGATTTTCGGCCGTTTTTCCACATCATCTCACGACTGCCAAACCGGCCGTGTTAGGCCTGCCGATGACTTCTGCGCACGTTTTGTGATGTGCTCTTACGTATATTAATCGAATCCGAGACTTTGGACTGCGTAGCGCGAGGTCGAAATTTTTCATTAAATTTTTCCTATGCCTCGAGGTCGATTTTCGACCGTTTTTCCACATCATCTCCCGACTGCCAAACCGGCCGTGTTAGGCCTACCGATGACTTCTGCGCACGTTTTGTGATGTGCTCTTACGTATATTAATCGAATCCAAGACTTTGGACTGCGTAGCGCGAGGTCGAAATTTTTTCATTAAATTTTTCCTATGCCTCGAGGTCGATTTTCGGCCGTTTTTCCACATCATCTCCCGACTGCCAAACCGGCCGTGTTAGGCCTACCGATGACTTCTGCGCACGTTTTGTGATGTGCTCTTACGTATATTAATCGAATCCGAGACTTTGGACTGCGTAGCGCGAGGTCGAAATTTTTTCATTAAATTTTTCCTATGCCTCGAGGTCGATTTTCGACCGTTTTTCCACATCATCTCCCGACTGCCAAACCGGCCGTGTTAGGCCTACCGATGACTTCTGCGCACGTTTTGTGATGTGCTCTTACGTATATTAATCGAATCCGAGACTTTGGACTGCGTAGCGCGAGGTCGAAATTTTTTAAATAAATTTTTCCTATGCCTCGAGGTCGATTTTCGACCGTTTTTCCACATCATCTCCCGACTGCCAAACCGGCCGTGTTAGGCCTACCGATAACTTCTGCGCACGTTTTGTGATGTGCTCTTACGTATATTAATCGAATCCAAGACTTTGGACTGCGTAGCGCGAGGTCGAAATTTTTTCATTAAATTTTTCCTATGCCTCGAGGTCGATTTTCGGCCGTTTTTCCACATCATCTCCCGACTGCCAAACCGGCCGTGTTAGGCCTACCGATGACTTCTGCGCACGTTTTGTGATGTGCTCTTACGTATATTAATCGAATCCGAGACTTTGGACTGCGTAGCGCGAGGTCGAAATTTTTTCATTAAATTTTTCCTATGCCTCGAGGTCGATTTTCGACCGTTTTTCCACATCATCTCCCGACTGCCAAACCGGCCGTGGTAGGCCTACCGATGACTTCTGCGCACGTTTTGTGATGTGCTCTTACGTATATTAATCGAATCCGAGACTTTGGACTGCGTAGCGCGAGTTCGAAATTTTTTCATTAAATTTTTCCTATGCCTCGAGGTCGATTTTCGACCGTTTTTCCACATCATCTCCCGACTGCCAAACCGGCCGTGTTAGGCCTACCGATGACTTCTGCGCACGTTTTGTGATGTGCTCTTACGTATATTAATCGAATCCGAGACTTTGGACTGCGTAGCGCGAGGTCGAAATTTTTTCATTAAATTTTTCCTATGCCTCGAGGTCGATTTTCGACCGTTTTTCCACATCATCTCCCGACTGCCAAACCGGCCGTGTTAGGCCTACCGATGACTTCCGCGCACGTTTTGTGATGTGCTCTTACGTATATTAATTGAATCCGAGACTTTGGACTGCGTAGCGCGAGGTCGAAATTTTTTCATAAAATTTTTCCTATGCCTCGAGGTCGATTTTCGGCCGTTTTTCCACATCATCTCCCGACTGCCAAACCGGCCGTGTTAGGCCTACCGATGACTTCTGCGCACGTTTTGTGATGTGCTCTTACTTATATTAATCGAATCCGAGACTTTGGACTGCGTAGCGCGAGGGCGAAATTTTTTCATTAAATTTTTCCTATGCCTCGAGGTCGATTTTCGGCCGTTTTTCCACATCATCTCCCGACTGCCAAACCGGCCGTGTTAGGCCTACCGATAACTTCTGCGCACGTTTTGTGATGTGCTCTTACGTATATTAATCGAATCCGAGACTTTGGACTGCGTAGCGCGAGGTCGAAATTTTTTCATTAAATTTTTCCTATGCCTCGAGGTCGATTTTCGACCGTTTTTCCACATCATCTCCCGACTGCCAAACCGGCCGTGTTAGGCCTACCGATGACTTCTGCGCACGTTTTGTGATGTGCTCTTACGTATATTAATCGAATCCGAGACCTTGGTGACCTTGTTTTTTCACATCATCTTCCGACTGCCAAACCGGCCGTGTTAGGCCTACCGATGACTTCTGCGCACGTTTTGTAATGTGCTCTTAAGTATATTAATCGAATCCGAGACTTTGGACTGGTATATTAATCGAATCCGAGACTTTGGACTGCGTAGCGCGAGGTCGAAATTTTTTAAATAAATTTTTCCTATGCCTCGAGGTCGATTTTCGACCGTTTTCCCACATCATCTCCCGACTGCCAAACTGGCCGTGTTAGGCCTACCGATAACTTCTGCGCACGTTTTGTGATGTGCTCTTACGTATATTAATCGAATCCAAGACTTTGAACTGCGTAGCGCGAGGTCGAAATTTTTTCATTAAATTTTTCCTATGCCTCGAGGTCGATTTTCGGCCGTTTTTCCACATCATCTCCCGACTGCCAAACCGGCCGTGTTAGGCCTACCGATGACTTCTGCGCACGTTTTGTGATGTGCTCTTACGTATATTAATCGAATCCGAGACTTTGGATTGCGTAGCGCGAGGTCGAAATTTTTTCATTAAATTTTTCCTATGCCTCGAGGTCGATTTTCGACCGTTTTTCCACATCATCTCCCGACTGCCAAACCGGCCGTGTTAGGCCTACCGATGACTTCTGCGCACGTTTTGTGATGTGCTTTTACGTATATTAATCGAATCCGAGACTTTGGACTGCGTAGCGCGAGGTCGAAATTTTTTAAATAAATTTTTCCTATGCCTCGAGGTCGATTTTCGACCGTTTTTCCACATCATCTCCCGACTGCCAAACCGGCCGTGTTAGGCCTACCGATAACTTCTGCGCACGTTTTGTGATGTGCTCTTACGTATATTAATCGAATCCAAGACTTTGGACTGCGTAGCGCGAGGTCGAAATTTTTTCATTAAATTTTTCCTATGCCTCGCGGTCGATTTTCGGCCGTTTTTCCACATCATCTCCCGACTGCCAAACCGGCCGTGTTAGGCCTACCGATGACTTCTGCGCACGTTTTGTGATGTGCTCTTACGTATATTAATCGAATCCGAGACTTTGGACTGCGTAGCGCGAGGTCGAAATTTTTTCATTAAATTTTTCCTATGCCTCGATGTCGATTTTCGGCCGTTTTTCCACATCATCTCCCGACTGCCAAACCGGCCGTGTTAGGCCTACCGATGACTTCCGCGCACGTTTTGTGATGTGCTCTTACGTATATTAATCGAATCCGAGACTTTGGACTGCGTAGCGCGAGGTCGAAATTTTTTCATTAAATTTTTCCTATGCCTCGAGGTCGATTTTCGGCCGTTTTTCCACATCATCTCCCGACTGCCAAACCGGCCGTGTTAGGCCTACCGATGACTTCTGCGCACGTTTTGTGATGTGCTCCTACGTATATTAATCGAATCCGAGACTTTGGACTGCGTAGCGCGAGGTCGAAATTTTTTCATTAAATTTTTCCTATGCCTCGAGGTCGATTTTCGACCGTTTTTCCACATCATCTCCCGACTGCCAAACCGGCCGTGTTAGGCCTACCGATGACTTCTGCGCACGTTTTGTGATGTGCTCTTACGTATATTAATCGAATCCGAGACCTTGGTGACCTTGTTTTTTCACATCATCTCCCGACTGCCAAACCGGCCGTGTTAGGCCTACCGATGACTTCTGCGCACGTTTTGTAATGTGCTCTTAAGTATATTAATCGAATCCGAGACTTTGGACTGCGTAGCGCGAGGTCGAAATTTTTTCATTAAATTTTTCCTATGCCTCGAGGTCGATTTTCGGCCGTTTTTCCACATCATCTCCCGACTGCCAAACCGGCCGTGTTAGGCCTACCGATGACTTCTGCGCACGTTTTGTGATGTGCTCTTACGTATATTAATCGAATCCGAGACTTTGGACTGCGTAGCGCGAGGTCGAAATTTTTTCATTAAATTTTTCCTATGCCTCGAGGTCGATTTTCGACCGTTTTTCCACATCATCTCCCGACTGCCAAACCGGCCGTGTTAGGCCTACCGATGACTTCTGCGCACGTTCTGTGATGTGTTCTTACGTATATTAATCGAATCCGAGACCTTGGACTGCGTAGCGCGAGGTCGAAATTTTTTCATTAAATTTTTCCTATGCCTCGAGGTCGATTTTCGACCGTTTTTCCACATCATCTCCCGACTGCCAAACCGGCCGTGTTAGGCCTACCGATGACTTCTGCGCACGTTCTGTGATGTGTTCTTACGTATATTAATCGAATCCGAGACCTTGGACTGCGTAGCGCGAGGTCGAAATTTTTTCATTAAATTTTTCCTATGCCTCGAGGTCGATTTTCGGCCGTTTTTCCACATCATCTCCCGACTGCCAAACCGGCCGTGTTAGGCCTACCGATGACTTCTGCGCACGTTTTGTGATGTGCTCTTACGTATATTAATCGAATCCGAGACTTTGGACTGCGTAGCGCGAGGTCGAAATTTTTTCATTAAATTGTTCCTATGCCTCGAGGTCGATTTTCGACCGTTTTTCCACATCATCTCCCGACTGCCAAACCGGCTGTGTTAGGCCTACCGATGACTTCTGCGCACGTTTTGTGATGTGCTCTTACGTATATTAATCGAATCCGAGACTTTGGACTGCGTAGCGCGAGGTCGAAATTTTTTCATTAAATTTTTCCTATGCCTCGAGGTCGATTTTCGACCGTTTTTCCACATCATCTCCCGACTGCCAAACCGGCCGTGTTAGGCCTACCGATGACTTCTGCGCACGTTCTGTGATGTGTTCTTACGTATATTAATCGAATCCGAGACCTTGGACTGCGTAGCGCGAGGTCGAAATTTTTTCATTAAATTTTTCCTATGCCTCGAGGTCGATTTTCGACCGTTTTTCCACATCATCTCCCGACTGCCAAGCCGGCCGTGTTAGGCCTACCGATGACTTCTGCGCACGTTTTGTGATGTGCTCTTACGTATATTAATCGAATCCGAGACTTTGGACTGCGTAGCGCGAGGTCGAAATTTTTTCATTAAATTTTTCCTATGCCTCGAGGTCGATTTTCGGCCGTTTTTCCACATCATCTCCCGACTGCCAAACCGGCCGTGTTAGGCCTACCGATGACTTCTGCGCACGTTTTGTGATGTGCTCTTACGTATATTAATCGAATCCGAGACTTTGGACTGCGTAGCGCGAGGTCGAAATTTTTTCATTAAATTTTTCCTATGCCTCGAGGTCGATTTTCGGCCGCTTTCCACATCATCTCCCGACTGCCAAACCGGCCGTGTTAGGCCTACTGATGACTTCTGCGCACGTTTTGTGATGTGTTCTTACGTATATTAATCGAATCCGAGACTTTGGACTGCGTAGCGCGAGGTCGAAATTTTTTCATTAAATTTTTCCTATGCCTCGAGGTCGATTTTCGACCGTTTTTCCACATCATCTCCCGACTGCCAAACCGGCCGTGTTAGGCCTACTGATGACTTCTGCGCACGTTTTGTGATGTGTTCTTACGTATATTAATCGAATCCGAGACTTTGGACTGCGTAGCGCGAGGTCGAAATTTTTTCATTAAATTTTTCCTATGCCTCGAGGTCGATTTTCGACCGTTTTTCCACATCATCTCCCGACTGCCAAACCGGCCGTGTTAGGCCTACCGATGACTTCTGCGCACGTTTTGTAATGTGCTCTTAAGTATATTAATCGAATCCGAGACTTTGGACTGCGTAGCGCGAGGTCGAAATTTTTTCATTAAATTTTGCCTATGCCTCGAGGTCGATTTTCGACCGTTTTTCCACATCATCTCCCGACTGCCAAACCGGCCGTGTTAGGCCTACCGATGACTTCTGCGCACGTTTTGTGATGTGCTCTTACGTATATTAATCGAATCCGAGACTTTGGACTGCGTAGCGCGAGGTCGAAATTTTTTCATTAAATTTTTCCTATGCCTCGAGGTCGATTTTTGACCGTTTTTCCACATCATCTCCCGACTGCCAAACCGGCCGTGTTAGGCCTACCGATGACTTCCGCGCACGTTTTGTGATGTGCTCTTACGTATATTAATCGAATCCGAGACTTTGGACTGCGTAGCGCGAGGTCGAAATTTTTTCATTAAATTTTTCCTATGCCTCGAGGTCGATTTTCGGCCGTTTTTTCCACATCATCTCCCGACTGCCAAACCGGCCGTGTTAGGCCTACCGATGACTTCTGCGCACGTTTTGTGATGTGCTCTTACGTATATTAATCGAATCCGAGACTTTGGACTGCGTAGCGCGAGGTCGAAATTTTTTCATTAAATTTTTCCTATGCCTCGAGGTCGATTTTCGACCGTTTTTCCACATCATCTCCCGACTGCCAAGCCGGCCGTGTTAGGCCTACCGATGACTTCTGCGCACGTTTTGTGATGTGCTCTTACGTATATTAATCGAATCCGAGACTTTGGACTGCGTAGCGCGAGGTCGAAATTTTTTCATTAAATTTTTCCTATGCCTCGAGGTCGATTTTCGGCCGTTTTTCCACATCATCTCCCGACTGCCAAACCGGCCGTGTTAGGCCTACCGATGACTTCTGCGCACGTTTTGTGATGTGCTCTTACGTATATTAATCGAATCCGAGACTTTGGACTGCGTAGCGCGAGGTCGAAATTTTTTCATTAAATTTTTCCTATGCCTCGAGGTCGATTTTCGGCCGTTTTTCCACATCATCTCCAGACTGCCAAACCGGCCGTGTTAGGCCTACTGATGACTTCTGCGCACGTTTTGTGATGTGTTCTTACGTATATTAATCGAATCCGAGACTTTGGACTGCGTAGCGCGAGGTCGAAATTTTTTCACTAAATTTTTCCTATGCCTCGAGGTCGATTTTCGACCGTTCTTCCACATCATCTCCCGACTGCCAAACCGGCCGTGTTAGGCCTACCGATGACTTCTGCGCACGTTTTGTGATGTGCTCTTACGTATATTAATCGAATCCGAGACTTTGGACTGCGCAGCGCGAGGTCGAAATTTTTTCATTAAATTTTTCCTATGCCTCGAGGTCGATTTTCGGCCGTTTTTCCACATCATCTCCCGACTGCCAAACCGGCCGTGTTAGGCCTACCGATGACTTCTGCGCACGTTTTGTGATGTGCTCTTACGTATATTAATCGAATCCGAGACCTTGGACTGCGTAGCGCGAGGTCGAAATTTTTTCATTAAATTTTTCCTATGCCTCGAGGTCGATTTTCGACCGTTTTTCCACATCATCTCCCGACTGCCAAACCGGCCGTGTTAGGCCTACCGATGACTTCTGCGCACGTTTTGTGATGTGCTCTTACGTATATTAATCGAATCCGAGACTTTGGACTGCGTAGCGCGAGGTCGAAATTTTTTCATTAAATTTTTCCTATGCCTCGAGGTCGATTTTCGGCCGTTTTTCCACATCATCTCCCGACTGCCAAACCGGCCGTGTTAGGCCTACCGATGACTTCTGCGTACGTTTTGTGATGTGCTCTTACGTATATTAATCGAATCCGAGACTTTGGACTGCGTAGCGCGAGGTCGAAATTTTTTCATTAAATTTTTCCTAGGCCTCGAGGTCGATTTTCGACCGTTTTTCCACATCATCTCCCGACTGCCAAACCGGCCGTGTTAGGCCTACCGATGACTTCTGCGCACGTTTTGTGATATGCTCTTACGTATATTAATCGAATCCGAGACTTTGGACTGCGTAGCGCGAGGTCGAAATTTTTTCATTAAATTTTTCCTATGCCTCGAGGTCGATTTTCGACCGTTTTTCCACATCATCTCCCGACTGCCAAACCGGCCGTGTTAGGCCTACTGATGACTTCTGCGCACGTTTTGTGATGTGTTCTTACGTATATTAATCGAATCCGAGACTTTGGACTGCGTAGCGCGAGGTCGAAATTTTTTCATTAAATTTTTCCTATGCCTCGAGGTCGATTTTCGACCGTTTTTCCACATCATCTCCCGACTGCCAAACCGGCCGTGTTAGGCCTACCGATGACTTCTGCGCACGTTTTGTAATGTGCTCTTAAGTATATTAATCGAATCCGAGACTTTGGACTGCGTAGCGCGAGGTCGAAATTTTTTCATTAAATTTTGCCTATGCCTCGAGGTCGATTTTCGACCGTTTTTCCACATCATCTCCCGACTGCCAAACCGGCCGTGTTAGGCCTACCGATGACTTCTGCGCACGTTTTGTGATGTGCTCTTACGTATATTAATCGAATCCGAGACTTTGGACTGCGTAGCGCGAGGTCGAAATTTTTTCATTAAATTTTTCCTATGCCTCGAGGTCGATTTTTGACCGTTTTTCCACATCATCTCCCGACTGCCAAACCGGCCGTGTTAGGCCTACCGATGACTTCCGCGCACGTTTTGTGATGTGCTCTTACGTATATTAATCGAATCCGAGACTTTGGACTGCGTAGCGCGAGGTCGAAATTTTTTCATTAAATTTTTCCTATGCCTCGAGGTCGATTTTCGGCCGTTTTTTCCACATCATCTCCCGACTGCCAAACCGGCCGTGTTAGGCCTACCGATGACTTCTGCGCACGTTTTGTGATGTGCTCTTACGTATATTAATCGAATCCGAGACTTTGGACTGCGTAGCGCGAGGTCGAAATTTTTTCATTAAATTTTTCCTATGCCTCGAGGTCGATTTTCGACCGTTTTTCCACATCATCTCCCGACTGCCAAGCCGGCCGTGTTAGGCCTACCGATGACTTCTGCGCACGTTTTGTGATGTGCTCTTACGTATATTAATCGAATCCGAGACTTTGGACTGCGTAGCGCGAGGTCGAAATTTTTTCATTAAATTTTTCCTATGCCTCGAGGTCGATTTTCGGCCGTTTTTCCACATCATCTCCCGACTGCCAAACCGGCCGCGTTAGGCCTACCGATGACTTCTGCGCACGTTTTGTGATGTGCTCTTACGTATATTAATCGAATCCGAGACTTTGGACTGCGTAGCGCGAGGTCGAAATTTTTTCATTAAATTTTTCCTATGCCTCGAGGTCGATTTTCGGCCGTTTTTCCACATCATCTCCAGACTGCCAAACCGGCCGTGTTAGGCCTACTGATGACTTCTGCGCACGTTTTGTGATGTGTTCTTACGTATATTAATCGAATCCGAGACTTTGGACTGCGTAGCGCGAGGTCGAAATTTTTTCACTAAATTTTTCCTATGCCTCGAGGTCGATTTTCGACCGTTCTTCCACATCATCTCCCGACTGCCAAACCGGCCGTGTTAGGCCTACCGATGACTTCTGCGCACGTTTTGTGATGTGCTCTTACGTATATTAATCGAATCCGAGACTTTGGACTGCGCAGCGCGAGGTCGAAATTTTTTCATTAAATTTTTCCTATGCCTCGAGGTCGATTTTCGGCCGTTTTTCCACATCATCTCCCGACTGCCAAACCGGCCGTGTTAGGCCTACCGATGACTTCTGCGCACGTTTTGTGATGTGCTCTTACGTATATTAATCGAATCCGAGACCTTGGACTGCGTAGCGCGAGGTCGAAATTTTTTCATTAAATTTTTCCTATGCCTCGAGGTCGATTTTCGACCGTTTTTCCACATCATCTCCCGACTGCCAAACCGGCCGTGTTAGGCCTACCGATGACTTCTGCGCACGTTTTGTGATGTGCTCTTACGTATATTAATCGAATCCGAGACTTTGGACTGCGTAGCGCGAGGTCGAAATTTTTTCATTAAATTTTTCCTATGCCTCGAGGTCGATTTTCGGCCGTTTTTCCACATCATCTCCCGACTGCCAAACCGGCCGTGTTAGGCCTACCGATGACTTCTGCGTACGTTTTGTGATGTGCTCTTACGTATATTAATCGAATCCGAGACTTTGGACTGCGTAGCGCGAGGTCGAAATTTTTTCATTAAATTTTTCCTAGGCCTCGAGGTCGATTTTCGACCGTTTTTCCACATCATCTCCCGACTGCCAAACCGGCCGTGTTAGGCCTACCGATGACTTCTGCGCACGTTTTGTGATATGCTCTTACGTATATTAATCGAATCCGAGACTTTGGACTGCGTAGCGCGAGGTCGAAATTTTTTCATTAAATTTTTCCTATGCCTCGAGGTCGATTTTCGACCGTTTTTCCACATCATCTCCCGACTGCCAAACCGGCCGTGTTAGGCCTACCGATGACTTCTGCGCACGTTTTGTGATGTGCTCTTACGTATATTAATCGAATCCGAGACTTTGGACTGCGTAGCGCGAGGTCGAAATTTTTTCATTAAATTTTTCCTATGCCTCGAGGTCGATTTTCGACCGTTTTTCCACATCATCTCCCGACTGCCAAACCGGCCGTGTTAGGCCTACCGATGACTTCTGCGCACGTTTTGTGATGTGCTCTTACGTATATTAATCGAATCCGAGACTTTGGACTGCGTAGCGCGAGGTCGAAATTTTTTCATTAAATTTTTCCTATGCCTCGAGGTCGATTTTCGACCGTTTTTCCACATCATCTCCCGACTGCCAAACCGGCCGTGTTAGGCCTACCGATGACTTCTGCGCACGTTTTGTGATGTGCTCTTACGTATATTAATCGAATCCGAGACTTTGGACTGCGTAGCGCGAGGTCGAAATTTTTTCATTAAATTTTTCCTATGCCTCGAGGTTTATTTTCGGCCGTTTTTCCACATCATCTCCCGACTGCCAAACCGGCCGTGTTAAACCTACCGATGACTTCTGCGCACGTTTTGTGATGTGCTCTTACGTATATTAATCGAATCCGAGACTTTGGACTGCGTAGCGCGAGGTCGAAATTTTTTCATTAAATTTTTCCTATGCCTCGAGGTCGATCTTCGGCCATTTTTCCACATCATCTCCCGACTGCCAAACCGGCCGTGTTAGGCCTACCGATGACTTCTGCGCACGTTTTGTGATGTGCTCTTACGTATATTAATCGAATCCGAGACTTTGGACTGCGTAGCGCGAGGTCGAAATTTTTTCATTAAATTTTTCCTATGCCTCGAGGTCGATTTTCGACCGTTTTTCCACATCATCTCCCGACTGCCAAACCGGCCGTGTTAGGCCTACCGATGACTTCTGCGCACGTTTTGTGATGTGCTCTTACGTATATTAATCGAATCCGAGACTTTGGACTGCGTAGCGCGAGGTCGAAATTTTTTCATTAAATTTTTCCTATGCCTCGAGGTCGATTTTCGACCGTTTTTCCACATCATCTCCCGACTGCCGAACCGGCCGTGTTAGGCCTACCGATGACTTCTGCGCACGTTTTGTGATGTGCTCTTACGTGTATTAATCGAATCCGAGACTTTGGACTGCGTAGCGCGAGGTCGAAATTTTTTCATTAAATTTTTCCTATGCCTCGAGGTCGATTTTCGACCGTTTTTCCACATCATCTCCCGACTGCCAAACCGGCCGTGTTAGGCCTACCGATGACTTCTGCGCACGTTTTGTGATGTGCTCTTACGTATATTAATCGAATCCGAGACTTTGGACTGCGTAGCGCGAGGTCGAAATTTGTTCATTAAATTTTTCCTATGCCTCGAGGTCGATTTTCGACCGTTTTTCCACATCATCTCCCGACTGCCAAACCGGCCGTGTTAGGCCTACCGATGACTTCTGCGCACGTTTTGTGATGTGCTCTTACGTATATTAATCGAATCCGAGACTTTGGACTGCGTAGCGCGAGGTCGAAATTTTTTCATTAAATTTTTCCTATGCCTCGAGGTTTATTTTCGGCCGTTTTTCCACATCATCTCCCGACTGCCAAACCGGCCGTGTTAGGCCTACCGATGACTTCTGCGCACGTTTTGTGATGTGCTCTTACGTATATTAATCGAATCCGAGACTTTGGACTGCGTAGCGCGAGGTCGAAATTTTTTCATTAAATTTTTCCTATGCCTCGAGGTCGATTTTCGACCGTTTTTCCACATCATCTCCCGACTGCCAAACCGGCCGTGTTAGGCCTAGCGATGACTTCTGCGCACGTTTTGTGATGTGCTCTTACGTATATTAATCGAATCCGAGACTTTGGACTGCGTAGCGCGAGGTCGAAATTTGTTCCTATGCCTCGAGGTCGATTTTCGGCCGTTTTTCCACATCATCTCCCGACTGCCAAACCGGCCGTGTTAGGCCTACCGATGACTTCTGCGCACGTTTTGTGATGTGCTCTTACGTATATTAATCGAATCCGAGACTTTGGACTGCGTAGCGCGAGGTCGAAATTTTTTCATTAAATTTTTCCTATGCCTCGAGGTCGATTTTCGACCGTTTTTCCACATCATCTCCCGACTGCCAAACCGGCCGTGTTAGGCCTACCGATGACTTCTGCGCACGTTTTGTTATGTGCTCTTACGTATATTAATCGAATCCGAGACTTTGGACTGCGTAGCGCGAGGTCGAAATTTTTTCATTAAATTTTTCCTATGCCTCGAGGTCGATTTTCGGCCGTTTTTTCCACATCATCTCCCGACTGCCAAACCGGCCGTGTTAGGCCTACCGATGACTTCTACGCACGTTTTGTGATGTGCTCTTACGTATATTAATCGAATCCGAGACTTTGGACTGCGTAGCGCGAGGTCGAAATTTTTTCATTAAATTTTTCCTATGCCTCGAGGTCGATTTTCGACAGTTTTTCCACATCATCTCCCGACTGCCAAACCGGCCGTGTTAGGCCTACCGATGACTTCTGCGCACGTTTTGTGATGTGCTCTTACGTATATTAATCGAATCCGAGACTTTGGACTGCGTAGCGCGAGGTCGAAATTTTTTCATTAAATTTTTCCTATGCCTCGAGGTCGATTTTCGATCGTTTTTCCACATCATCTCCCGACTGCCAAACCGGCCGTGTTAGGCCTACCGATGACTTCTGCGCACGTTTTGTGATGTGCTCTTACGTATATTAATCGAATCCGAGACTTTGGACTGCGTAGCGCGAGGTCGAAATTTTTTAAATAAATTTTTCCTATGCCTCGAGGTCGATTTTCGACCGTTTTTCCACATCATCTCCCGACTGCCAAACCGGCCGTGTTAGGCCTACCGATAACTTCTGCGCACGTTTTGTGATGTGCTCTTACGTATATTAATCGAATCCGAGACTTTGGACTGCGTAGCGCGAGGTCGAAATTTTTTCATTAAATTTTTCCTATGCCTCGAGGTCGATTTTCGACCGTTTTTCCACATCATCTCCCGACTGCCAAACCGGCCGTGTTAGGCCTACCGATGACTTCTGCGCACGTTTTGTGATGTGCTCTTACGTATATTAATCGAATCCGAGACTTTGGACTGCGTAGCGCGAGGTCGAAATTTTTTCATTAAATTTTTCCTATGCCTCGAGGTTTATTTTCGGCCGTTTTTCCACATCATCTCCCGACTGCCAAACCGGCCGTGTTAGGCCTACCGATGACTTCTGCGCACGTTTTGTGATGTGCTCTTACGTATATTAATCGAATCCGAGACTTTGGACTGCGTAGCGCGAGGTCGAAATTTTTTCATTAAATTTTTCCTATGCCTCGAGGTTTATTTTCGGCCGTTTTTCCACATCATCTCCCGACTGCCAAACCGGCCGTGTTAAACCTACCGATGACTTCTGCGCACGTTTTGTGATGTGCTCTTACGTATATTAATCGAATCCGAGACTTTGGACTGCGTAGCGCGAGGTCGAAATTTTTTCATTAAATTTTTCCTATGCCTCCAGGTCGATCTTCGGCCATTTTTCCACATCATCTCCCGACTGCCAAACCGGCCGTGTTAGGCCTACCGATGACTTCTGCGCACGTTTTGTGATGTGCTCTTACGTATATTAATCGAATCCGAGACTTTGGACTGCGTAGCGCGAGGTCGAAATTTTTTCATTAAATTTTTCCTATGCCTCGAGGTCGATTTTCGACCGTTTTTCCACATCATCTCCCGACTGCCAAACCGGCCGTGTTAGGCCTACCGATGACTTCTGCGCACGTTTTGTGATGTGCTCTTACGTATATTAATCGAATCCGAGACTTTGGACTGCGTAGCGCGAGGTCGAAATTTTTTCATTAAATTTTTCCTATGCCTCGAGGTCGATTTTCGACCGTTTTTCCACATCATCTCCCGACTGCCGAACCGGCCGTGTTAGGCCTAGCGATGACTTCTGCGCACGTTTTGTGATGTGCTCTTACGTGTATTAATCGAATCCGAGACTTTGGACTGCGTAGCGCGAGGTCGAAATTTTTTCATTAAATTTTTCCTATGCCTCGAGGTCGATTTTCGACCGTTTTTCCACATCATCTCCCGACTGCCAAACCGGCCGTGTTAGGCCTACCGATGACTTCTGCGCACGTTTTGTGATGTGCTCTTACGTATATTAATCGAATCCGAGACTTTGGACTGCGTAGCGCGAGGTCGAAATTTTTTCATTAAATTTTTCCTATGCCTCGAGGTCGATTTTCGACCGTTTTTCCACATCATCTCCCGACTGCCAAACCGGCCGTGTTAGGCCTACCGATGACTTCTGCGCACGTTTTGTTATGTGCTCTTACGTATATTAATCGAATCCGAGACTTTGGACTGCGTAGCGCGAGGTCGAAATTTTTTCATTAAATTTTTCCTATGCCTCGAGGTCGATTTTCGGCCGTTTTTTCCACATCATCTCCCGACTGCCAAACCGGCCGTGTTAGGCCTACCGATGACTTCTACGCACGTTTTGTGATGTGCTCTTACGTATATTAATCGAATCCGAGACTTTGGACTGCGTAGCGCGAGGTCGAAATTTTTTCATTAAATTTTTCCTATGCCTCGAGGTCGATTTTCGACAGTTTTTCCACATCATCTCCCGACTGCCAAACCGGCCGTGTTAGGCCTACCGATGACTTCTGCGCACGTTTTGTGATGTGCTCTTACGTATATTAATCGAATCCGAGACTTTGGACTGCGTAGCGCGAGGTCGAAATTTTTTCATTAAATTTTTCCTATGCCTCGAGGTCGATTTTCGATCGTTTTTCCACATCATCTCCCGACTGCCAAACCGGCCGTGTTAGGCCTACCGATGACTTCTGCGCACGTTTTGTGATGTGCTCTTACGTATATTAATCGAATCCGAGACTTTGGACTGCGTAGCGCGAGGTCGAAATTTTTTAAATAAATTTTTCCTATGCCTCGAGGTCGATTTTCGACCGTTTTTCCACATCATCTCCCGACTGCCAAACCGGCCGTGTTAGGCCTACCGATAACTTCTGCGCACGTTTTGTGATGTGCTCTTACGTATATTAATCGAATCCGAGACTTTGGACTGCGTAGCGCGAGGTCGAAATTTTTTCATTAAATTTTTCCTATGCCTCGAGGTCGATTTTCGACCGTTTTTCCACATCATCTCCCGACTGCCAAACCGGCCGTGTTAGGCCTACCGATGACTTCTGCGCACGTTTTGTAATGTGCTCTTACGTATATTAATCGAATCCGAGACTTTGGACTGCGTAGCGCGAGGTCGAAATTTTTTCATTAAATTTTTCCTATGCCTCGAGGTCGATTTTCGGCCGTTTTTATACATTATCTCCCGACTGCCAAACCGGCCGTGTTAGGCCTACCGATGACTTCTGCTCACGTTTTGTGATGTGCTCTTACGTATATTAATCGAATCCGAGACTTTGGACTGCGTAGCGCGAGGTCGAAATTTTTTCATTAAATTTTTCCTATGCCTCGAGGTCGATTTTCGGCCGTTTTTCCACATCATCTCCCGACTGCCAAACCGGCCGTGTTAGGCCTACCGATGACTTCTGCGCACGTTTTGTGATGTGCTCTTACGTATATTAATCGAATCCGAGACTTTGGACTGCGTAGCGCGAGGTCGAAATTTTTTCATTAAATTTTTCCTATGCCTCGAGGTCGATTTTCGGCCGTTTTTCCACATCATCTCCCGACTGCCAAACCGGCCGTGTTAGGCCTACCGATGACTTCTGCGCACGTTTTGTGATGTGCTCTTACGTATATTAATCGAATCCGAGACTTTGGACTGCGTAGCGCGAGGTCGAAATTTTTTCATTAAATTTTTCCTATGCCTCGAGGTCGATTTTCGGCCGTTTTTCCACATCATCTCCCGACTGCCAAACCGGCCGTGTTAGGCCTACCGATGACTTCTGCGGACGTTTTGTGATGTGCTCTTACGTATATTAATCGAATCCGAGACTTTGGACTGCGTAGCGCGAGGTCGAAATTTGTTCATTAAATTTTTCCTATGCCTCGAGGTCGATTTTCGGCCGTTTTTCCACATCATCTCCCGACTGCCAAACCGGCCGTGTTAGGCCTACCGATGACTTCTGCGCACGTTTTGTGATGTGCTCTTACGTATATTAATCGAATTCGATACTTTGGACTGCGTAGCGCGAGGTCGAAATTTTTTCATTAAATTTTTCCTATGCCTCGAGGTCGATTTTCGGCCGTTTTTCCACATCATCTCCCGACTGCCAAACCGGCCGTGTTAGGCCTACCGATGACTTCTGCGGACGTTTTGTGATGTGCTCTTACGTATATTAATCGAATCCGAGACTTTGGACTGCGTAGCGCGAGGTTGAAATTTTTTCATTAAATTTTTCCTATGCCTCGAGGTCGATTTTCGACCGTTTTTCCACATCATCTCCCGACAGCCAAACCGGCCGTGTTAGGCCTACCGATGACTTCTGCGCACGTTTTGTGATGTGCTCTTACGTATATTAATCGAATCCGAGACTTTGGACTGCGTAGCGCGAGGTCGAAATTTTTTCATTAAATTTTTCCTATGCCTCGAGGTCGATTTTCGACCGTTTTTCCACATCATCTGCCAAACCGGCCGTGTTAGGCCTACCGATAACTTCTGCGCACGTTTTGTGATGTGCTCTTACGTATATTAATCGAATCCGAGACTTTGGACTGCGTAGCGCGAGGTCGAAATTTTTTCATTAAATTTTTCCTATGCCTCGAGGTCGATTTTCGGCCTTTTTTCCACATCATCTCCCGACTGCCAAACCGGCCGTGTTAGGCCTACCGATGACTTCTGCGCACGTTTTGTGATGTGCCCTTAAGTATATTAATCGAATCCGAGACTTTGGACTGCGTAGCGCGAGGTCGAAATTTTTTCATAAAATTTTTCCTATGCCTCGAGGTCGATTTTCGACCGTTTTTCCACATCATCTCCCGACTGCCAAACCGGCCGTGTTAGGCCTACCGATGACTTCTGCGCACGTTTTGTAATGTGCTCTTACGTATATTAATCGAATCCGAGACTTGGACTGCGTAGCGCGAGGTCGAAATTTTTTCATTAAATTTTTCCTATGCCTCGAGGTCGATTTTCGACCGTTTTTCCACATCATCTCCCGACTGCCAAACCGGCCGTGTTAGGCCTACCGATGACTTCTGCGCACGTTTTGTGATGTGCTCTTACGTATATTAATCGAATCCGAGACTTTGGACTGCGTAGCGCGAGGTCGAAATTTTTTCATTAAATTTTTCCTATGCCTCGAGGTCGATTTTCGGCCGTTTTTCCACATCATCTCCCGACTGCCAAACCTGCCGTGTTAGGCCTACCGATGACTTCTGCGCACGTTTTGTGATGTGCTCTTACGTATATTAATCGAATCCGAGACTTTGGACTGCGTAGCGCGAGGTCGAAATTTTTTCATTAAATTTTTCCTATGCCTCGAGGTCGATTTTCGGCCGTTTTTCCACATCATCTCCCGACTGCCAAACCGGCCGTGTTAGGCCTACCGATGACTTCTGCGCACGTTTTGTGATGTGCTCTTACGTATATTAATCGAATCCGAGACTTTGGACTGCGTAGCGCGAGGTCGAAATTTTTTCATTAAATTTTTCCTATGCCTCGAGGTCGATTTTCGGCCGTTTTTCCACATCATCTCCCGACTGCCAAACCGGCCGTGTTAGGCCTACCGATGACTTCTGCGCACGTTTTGTGATGTGCTCTTACGTATATTAATCGAATCCGAGACTTTGGACTGCGTAGCGCGAGGTCGAAATTTTTTCATTAAATTTTTCCTATGCCTCGAGGTCGATTTTCGGCCGTTTTTCCACATCATCTCCCGACTGCCAAACCGGCCGTGTTAGGCCTACCGATGACTTCTGCGGACGTTTTGTGATGTGCTCTTACGTATATTAATCGAATCCGAGACTTTGGACTGGGTAGCGCGAGGTTGAAATTTTTTCATTAAATTTTTCCTATGCCTCGAGGTCGATTTTCGACCGTTTTTCCACATCATCTCCCGACTGCCAAACCGGCCGTGTTAGGCCTACCGATGACTTCTGCGCACGTTTTGTGATGTGCTCTTACGTATATTAATCGAATCCGAGACTTTGGACTGCGTAGCGCGAGGTCGAAATTTTTTCATTAAATTTTTCCTATGCCTCGAGGTCGATTTTCGACCGTTTTTCCACATCATCTCCCGACTGCCAAACCGGCCTTGTTAGGCCTACCGATGACTTCTGCGCACGTTTTGTGATGTGCTCTTACGTATATTAATCGAATCCGAGACATTGGACTGCGTAGCGCGAGGTCGAAATTTTTTCATTAAATTTTTCCTATGCCTCGAGGTCGATTTTCGACCGTTTTTCCACATCATCTCCCGACTGCCAAACCGGCCGTGTTAGGCCTACCGATGACTTCTGCGCACGTTTTGTGATGTGCTCTCACGTATATTAATCGAATCCGAGACATTGGACTGCGTAGCGCGAGGTCGAAATTTTTTCATTAAATTTTTTGTTTTTCCACATCATCTCCCGACTGCCAAACCGGCCGTGTTAGGCCTACCGATGACTTCTGCGCACGTTTTGTGATGTGCTCTGACGTATATTAATCGAATCCGAGACTTTGGACTGCGTAGCGCGAGGTCGAAATTTTTTCATTAAATTTTTCCTATGCCTCGAGGTCGATTTTCGGCCGTTTTTCCACATCATCTGCCGACTGCCAAACCGGCCGTATTAGGCCTACCGATGACTTCTGCGCACGTTTTGTGATGTGCTCTTACGTATATTAATCGAATCCAAGACTTTGGACTGCGTAGCGCGAGGTCGAAATTTTTTCATTAAATTTTTCCTATGCCTCGAGGTCGATTTTCGGCCCTTTTTTCACATCATCTCCCGACTGCCAAACCGGCCGTGTTAAGCCTACCGATGACTTCTGCGCACGTTTTGTGATGTGCTCTTACGTATATTAATCGAATCCGAGACTTTGGACTGCGTAGCGCGAGGTCGAAATTTTTTCATTAAATTTTTCCTATGCCTCGAGGTCGATTTTCGGCCGTTTTTCCACATCATCTCCCGACTGCCAAACCGGCCGTGTTAGGCCTACCGATGACTTCTGCGGACGTTTTGTGATGTGCTCTTACGTATATTAATCGAATCCGAGACTTTGGACTGCGTAACGCGAGGTCGAAATTTTTTCATTAAATTATTCCTATGCCTCGAGGTCGATTTTCGACCGTTTTTCCACATCATCTCCCGACTGCCAAACCGGCCGTGTTAGGCCTACCGATGACTTCTGCGCACGTTTTGTGATGTGCTCTTACGTATATTAATCGAATCCGAGTCTTTGGACTGCGTAGCGCGAGGTCGAAATTTTTTCATTAAATTTTTCCTATGCCTCGAGGTCGATTTTCGGCCGTTTTTCCACATCATCTCCCGACTGCCAAACCGGCCGTGTTAGGCCTACCGATGACTTCTGCGCACGTTTTGTGATGTGCTCTTACGTATATTAATCGAATCCGAGACTTTGGACTGCGTAGCGCGAGGTCGAAATTTTTTCATTAAATTTTTCCTATGCCTCGAGGTCGATTTTCGAACGTTTTTCCACATCATCTCCCGACTGCCAAACCGGCCGTGTTAGGCCTACCGATGACTTCTGCGCACGTTTTGTGATGTGCTCTTACGTATATTAATCGAATCCGGCCGTTTTTCCACATCATCTCCCGACTGCCAAACCGGCCGTGTTAGGCCTACCGATGACTTCTGCGCACGTTTTGTGATGTGCTCTTACGTATATTAATCGAATCCGAGACTTTGGACTGCGTAGCGCGAGGTCGAAATTTTTTCATTAAATTTTTCCTATGCCTCGAGGTCGATTTTCGGCCGTTTTTCCACATCATCTCCCGACTGCCAAACCAGCCGTGTTAGGCCTACCGATGACTTCTGCGCACGTTTTGTGATGTGCTCTTACGTATATTAATCGAATCCGAGACTTTGGACTGCGTAGCGCGAGGTCGAAATTTTTTCATTAAATTTTTCCTATGCCACGAGGTCGATTTTCGGCCGTTTTTCCACATCATCTCCCGACTGCCAAACCGGCCGTGTTAAGCCTACCGATGACTTCTGCGCACGTTTTGTGATGTGCTCTTACGTATATTAATCGAATCCGAGACTTTGGACTGCGTAGCGCGAGGTCGAAATTTTATCATTAAATTTTTCCTATGCCGCGAGGTCGATTTTCGACCGTTTTTCCACATCATCTCCCGACTGCCAAACCGGCCGTGTTAGGCCTACCGATGACTTCTGCGCACGTTTTGTGATGTGCTCTTACGTATATTAATCGAATCCGAGACTTTGGACTGCGTAGCGCAAGGTCGAAATTTTTTCATTAAATTTTTCCTATGCCTCGAGGTCGATTTTCGATCGTTTTTCCACATCATCTCCCGACTGCCAAGCCGGCCGTGTTAGGCCTACCGATGACTTCTGCGCACGTTTTGTGATGTGCTCTTACGTATATAATTCGAATCCGAGACTTTGGACTGCGTAGCGCGAGGTCGAAATTTTTTCATTAAATTTTTCCTATGCCTCGAGGTCGATTTTCGGCCGTTTTTCCACATCATCTCCCGACTGCCAAACCGGCCGTGTTAGGCCTACCGATGACTTCTGCGCACGTTTTGTGATGTGCTCTTATGTATATTAATGGAATCCGAGACTTTGGACTGCGTAGCGCGAGGTCGAAATTTTTTCATTAAAGTTTTCCTATGCCTCGAGGTCGATTTTCGGCCGTTTTTCCACATCATCTCCCGACTGCCAAACCGGCCGTGTTAGGCCTACCGATGACTTCTGCGCACGTTTTGTGATGTGCTCTTACGTATATTAATCGAATCCGAGACTTTGGACTGCGTAGCGCGAGGTCGAAATTTTTTCATTAAATTTTTCCTATGCCTCGAGGTCGATTTTCGACCGTTTTTCCACATCATCTCCCGACTGCCAAACCGCCCGTGTTAGGCCTACCGATGACTTCTGCGCACGTTTTGTGATGTGCTCTTACGTATATTAATCGAATCCGAGACTTTGGACTGCGTAGCGCGAGGTCGAAATTTTTTCATTAAATTTTTCCTATGCCTCGAGGTCGATTTTCGGCCGTTTTTCCACATCATCTCTTGACTGCCAAACCGGCCGTGTTAGGCTTACCGATGACTTCTGCGCACGTATTGTGATGTGCTCTTACGTATATTAATCGAATCCGAGACTTTGGAGCGCGTAGCGCGAGGTTGAAATTTTTTCATTAAATTTTTCCTATGCCTCGAGGTCGATTTTCGACCGTTTTTCCACATCATCTCCCGACTGCCAAACCGCCCGTGTTAGGCCTACCGATGACTTCTGCGCACGTTTTGTGATGTGCTCTTACGTATATTAATCGAATCCGAGACTTTGGACTGCGTAGCGCGAGGTCGAAATTTTTTCATTAAATTTTTCCTATGCCTCGAGGTCGATTTTCGACCGTTTTTCCACATCATCTCCCGACTGCCAAACCGGCCGTGTTAGGCTTACCGATGACTTCTGCGCACGTTTTGTGATGTGCTCTTACGTATATTAATCGAATCCGAGACTTTGGAGCGCGTAGCGCGAGGTCGAAATTTTTTCATTAAATTTTTACTATGCCTCGAGGTCGATTTTCGACCGTTTTTCCACATCATCTCCCGACTGCCAAGCCGGCCGTGTTAGGCCTACCGATGACTTCTGCGCACGTTTTGTGATGTGCTCTTACGTATATTAATCGAATCCGAGACTTTGGACTGCGTAGGGCGAGGTCGAAATTTTTTCATTAAATTTTTCCTATGCCTCGAGGTCGATTTTCGGCCATTTTTCCACATCATCTCCCGACTGCCAAACCGGCCGTGTTAGGCCTACCGATGACTTCTGCGCACGTTTTGTGATGTGCTCTTACGTATATTAATCGAATCCGAGACTTTGGACTGCGTAGCGCGAGGTCGAAATTTTTTCATTAAATTTTTCCTATGCCTCGAGGTCGATTTTCGGCCGTTTTTCCACATCATCTCCCGACTGCCAAACCGGCCGTGTTAGGCCTACCGATGACTTCTGCGCACGTTTTGTGATGTGCTCTTACGTATATTAATCGAATCCGAGACTTTGGACGGCGTAGCGCGAGGTCGAAATTTTTTCATTAAATTTTTCCTATGCCTCGAGGTCGATTTTCGACCGTTTTTCCACATCATCTCCCGACTGCCAAGCCGGCCGTGTTAGGCCTACCGATGACTTCTGCGCACGTTTTGTGATGTGCTCTTACGTATATTAATCGAATCCAAGGCTTTGGACTGCGTAGCGCGAGGTCGAAATTTTTTCATTAAATTTTTCCTATGCCTCGAGGTCGATTTTCGGCCGTTTTTCCACATCATCTCCCGACTGCCAAACCGGCCGTATTAGGCCTACCGATGACTTCTGCGCACGTTTTGTAATGTGCTCTTACGTATATTAATCGAACCCGATACTTTGGACTGCGTAGCGCGAGGTCGAAATTTTTTCATTAAATTTTTCCTATGCCTCGAGGTCGATTTTCGGCCGTTTTTCCACATCATCTCCCGACTGCCAAACCGGCCGTGATAGGCCTACCGATGACTTCTGCGCACGTTTTGTGAAGTGCTCTTACGTATATTAATCGAATCCGAGACTTTGGACTGCGTAGGGCGAGGTCGAAATTTTTTCATTAATTTTTTCCTATGCCTCGAGGTCGATTTTCGGCCGTTTTTCCACATCATCTCCCGACTGCCAAACCGGCCGTGTTAGGCCTACCGATGACTTCTGCGCACGTTTTGTGATGTGCTCTTACGTATATTAATCGAATCCGAGACTTTGGACTGCGTAGCGCGAGGTCGAAATTTTTTCATTAAATTTTTCCTATGCCTCGAGGTCGATTTTCGGCCGTTTTTCCACATCATCTCCCGACTGCCAAACCGGCCATGTTAGGCCTACCGATGACTTCTGCGCACGTTTTGTGATGTGCTCTTACGTATATTAATCGAATCCGAGACTTTGGACTGCGTAACGCGAGGTCGAAATTTTTTCATAAAATTTTTCCTATGCTTCGAGGTCGATTTTCGGCCATTTTTCCACATCATCTCCCGACTGCCAAACCGGCCGTGTTAGGCCTACCGATGACTTCTGCGCACGTTTTGTGATGTGCTCTTACGTATATTAATCGAATCCGAGACTTTGGACTGCGTAGCGCGAGGTCGAAATTTTTTCATTAAATTTTTCCTATGCCTCGAGGTCGATTTTCGACCGTTTTTCCACATCATCTCCCGACTGCCAAACCGGCCGTGTTAGGCCTACCGATGACTTCTAGGCACGTTTTGTGATGTGTTCTTACGTATATTAATCGAATCCGAGACTTTGGACTGCGTAGCGCGAGGTCGAAATTTTTTCATTAAATTTTTCCTATGCCTCGAGGTCGATTTTCGGCCGTTTTTCCACATCATCTCCCGACTGCCAAACCGGCCGTGATAGGCCTACCGATGACTTCTGCGCTCGTTTTGTGATGTGCTCTTACGTATATTAATCGAATCCGAGACTTTGGACTGCGTAGCGCGAGGTCGAAATTTTTTCATTAATTTTTTCCTATGCCTCGAGGTCGATTTTCGGCCGTTTTTCCACATCATCTCCCGACTGCCAAACCGGCCGTGTTAGGCCTATCGATGACTTCTGCGCACGTTTTGTGATGTGCTCTTATGTATATTAATCGAATCCGAGACTTTGGACTGCGTAGCGCGAGGTCGAAATTTTTTCATTAAATTTTTTCCTATGCCTCGAGGTCGATTTTCGGCCGTTTTTCCACATCATCTCCCGACTGCCGAACCGGCCGTGTTAGGACTACCGATGACTTCTGCGCACGTTTTGTGATGTGATCTTACGTATATTAATCGAATCCGAGACTTTGGACTGCGTAACGCGAGGTCGAAATTTTTTCATTAATTTTTTCCTATGCCTCGAGGTCGATTTTCGGCCGTTTTTCCACATCATCTCCCGACTGCCAAACCGGCCGTGTTAGGCCTACCGATGACTTCTGCGCACGTTTTGTGATGTGCTCTTACGTATATTAATCGAATCCGAGACTTTGGACTGCGTAGCGCGAGGTCGAAATTTTTTCATTAAATTTTTCCTATGCCTCGAGGTCGATTTTCGGCCGTTTTTCCACATCATCTCCCGACTGCCAAACCGGCCATGTTAGGCCTACCGATGACTTCTGCGCACGTTTTGTGATGTGCTCTTACGTATATTAATCGAATCCGAGACTTTGGACTGCGTAGCGCGAGGTCGAAATTTTTTCATTAAATTTTTCCTATGCCTCGAGGTCGATTTTCGGCCGTTTTTCCACATCATCTCCCGACTGCCAAACCGGCCGTATTAGGCCTACCGATGACTTCTGCGCACGTTTTGTAATGTGCTCTTACGTATATTAATCGAACCCGATACTTTGGACTGCGTAGCGCGAGGTCGAAATTTTTTCATTAAATTTTTCCTATGCTTCGAGGTCGATTTTCGGCCATTTTTCCACATCATCTCCCGACTGCCAAACCGGCCGTGTTAGGCCTACCGATGACTTCTGCGCACGTTTTGTGATGTGCTCTTACGTATATTAATCGAATCCGAGACTTTGGACTGCGTAGCGCGAGGTCGAAATTTTTTCATTAAATTTTTCCTATGCCTCGAGGTCGATTTTCGACCGTTTTTCCACATCATCTCCCGACTGCCAAACCGGCCGTGTTAGGCCTACCGATGACTTCTAGGCACGTTTTGTGATGTGTTCTTACGTATATTAATCGAATCCGAGACTTTGGACTGCGTAGCGCGAGGTCGAAATTTTTTCATTAAATTTTTCCTATGCCTCGAGGTCGATTTTCGGCCGTTTTTCCACATCATCTCCCGACTGCCAAACCGGCCGTGATAGGCCTACCGATGACTTCTGCGCACGTTTTGTGATGTGCTCTTACGTATATTAATCGAATCCGAGACTTTGGACTGCGTAGCGCGAGGTCGAAATTTTTTCATTAATTTTTTCCTATGCCTCGAGGTCGATTTTCGGCCGTTTTTCACATCATCTCCCGACTGCCAAACCGGCCGTGTTAGGCCTATCGATGACTTCTGCGCACGTTTTGTGATGTGCTCTTATGTATATTAATCGAATCCGAGACTTTGGACTGCGTAGCGCGAGGTCGAAATTTTTTCATTAAATTTTTTCCTATGCCTCGAGGTCGATTTTCGGCCGTTTTTCCACATCATCTCCCGACTGCCGAACCGGCCGTGTTAGGACTACCGATGACTTCTGCGCACGTTTTGTGATGTGATCTTACGTATATTAATCGAATCCGAGACTTTGGACTGCGTAACGCGAGGTCGAAATTTTTTCATTAAATTTTTTCCTATGCCTCGAGGTCGATTTTCGACCGTTTTTTCCACATCATCTCCCGACTGCCAAACCGGCCGTGTTAGGCCTACCGATGACTTCTGTGCACGTTTTGTGATGTGCTCTTACGTATATTAATCGAATCCGAGACTTTGGACTGCGTAGCGCGAGGTCGAAATTTTTTCATTAAATTTTTCCTATGCCTCGAGGTCGATTTTCGGCCGTTTTTCCACATCATCTCCCGACTGCCAAACCGGCCGTGTTAGGCCTACCGATGACTTCTGCGCACGTTTTGTGATGTGCTCTTACGTATATTAATCGAATCCGAGGCTTTGGACTGCGTAGCGCGAGGTCGAAGTTTTTTCATTAAATTTTTCCTATGCCTCGAGGTCGATTTTCGGCCCTTTTTCCACATCATCTCCCGACTGCCAAACCGGCCGTGTTAGGCCTACCGATGACTTCTGCGCACGTTTTGTGATGTGCTCTTACGTATATTAATCGAATCCGAGACTTTGGACTGCGTAGCGCGAGGTCGAAATTTTTTCATTAAATTTTTCTTATGCCTCGAGGTCGATTTTCGACCGTTTTTCCACATCATCTCCCGACTGCCAAACCGGCCGTGTTAGGCCTACCGATGACTTTTGCGCACGTTTTGTGATGTGCTCTTACGTATATTAATCGAATCCGAGACTTTGGACTGCGTAGCGCGAGGTCGACATTTTTTCATTAAATTTTTCCTATGCCTCGAGGTCGATTTTCGGCCGTTTTTCCACATCATCTCCCGACTGCCAAACCGGCCGTGTTAGGCCTACCGATGACTTCTGCGCACGTTTTGTGATGTGCTCTTACGTATATTAATCGAATCCGAGACTTTGGACTGCGTAGCGCGAGGTCGAAATTTTTTCATTAAATTTTTCCTATGCCTCGAGGTCGATTTTCGACCGTTTTTCCACATCATCTCCCGACTGCCAAACCGGCCGTGTTAGGCCTACCGATGACTTCTGCGCACGTTTTGTGATGTGCTCTTACGTATATTAATCGAATCCGAGACTTTGGACTGCGTAGCGCGAGGTCGAAATTTTTTCATTAAATTTTTCCTATGCCTCGAGGTCGATTTTCGGCCGTTTTTCCACATCATCTCCCGACTGCCAAACCGGCCGTATTAGGCCTACCGATGACTTCTGCGCACGTTTTGTAATGTGCTCTTACGTATATTAATCGAACCCGATACTTTGGACTGCGTAGCGCGAGGTCGAAATTTTTTCATTAAATTTTTCCTATGCTTCGAGGTCGATTTTCGGCCATTTTTCCACATCATCTCCCGACTGCCAAACCGGCCGTGTTAGGCCGACCGATGACTTCTGCGCACGTTTTGTGATGTGCTCTTACGTATATTAATCGAATCCGAGACTTTGGACTGCGTAGCGCGAGGTCGAAATTTTTTCATTAAATTTTTCCTATGCCTCGAGGTCGATTTTCGACCGTTTTTCCACATCATCTCCCGACTGCCAAACCGGCCGTGTTAGGCCTACCGATGACTTCTAGGCACGTTTTGTGATGTGTTCTTACGTATATTAATCGAATCCGAGACTTTGGACTGCGTAGCGCGAGGTCGAAATTTTTTCATTAAATTTTTCCTATGCCTCGAGGTCGATTTTCGGCCGTTTTTCCACATCATCTCCCGACTGCCAAACCGGCCGTGATAGGCCTACCGATGACTTCTGCGCACGTTTTGTGATGTGCTCTTACGTATATTAATCGAATCCGAGACTTTGGACTGCGTAGCGCGAGGTCGAAATTTTTTCATTAAATTTTTTCCTATGCCTCGAGGTCGATTTTCGGCCGTTTTTCCACATCATCTCCCGACTGCCGAACCGGCCGTGTTAGGACTACCGATGACTTCTGCGCACGTTTTGTGATGTGATCTTACGTATATTAATCGAATCCGAGACTTTGGACTGCGTAACGCGAGGTCGAAATTTTTTCATTAAATTTTTTCCTATGCCTCGAGGTCGATTTTCGACCGTTTTTCCACATCATCTCCCGACTGCCAAACCGGCCGTGTTAGGCCTACCGATGACTTCTGTGCACGTTTTGTGATGTGCTCTTACGTATATTAATCGAATCCGAGACTTTGGACTGCGTAGCGCGAGGTCGAAATTTTTTCATTAAATTTTTCCTATGCCTCGAGGTCGATTTTCGGCCGTTTTTCCACATCATCTCCCGACTGCCAAACCGGCCGTGTTAGGCCTACCGATGACTTCTGCGCACGTTTTGTGATGTGCTCTTACGTATATTAATCGAATCCGAGACTTTGGACTGCGTAGCGCGAGGTCGAAGTTTTTTCATTAAATTTTTCCTATGCCTCGAGGTCGATTTTCCGCCCTTTTTCCACATCATCTCCCGACTGCCAAACCGGCCGTGTTAGGCCTACCGATGACTTCTGCGCACGTTTTGTGATGTGCTCTTACGTATATTAATCGAATCCGAGACTTTGGACTGCGTAGCGCGAGGTCGAAATTTTTTCATTAAATTTTTCTTATGCCTCGAGATCGATTTTCGACCGTTTTTCCACATCATCTCCCGACTGCCAAACCGGCCGTGTTAGGCCTACCGATGACTTCTGCGCACGTTTTGTGATGTGCTCTTACGTATATTAATCGAATCCGAGACTTTGGACTGCGTAGCGCGAGGTCGACATTTTTTCATTAAATTTTTCCTATGCCTCGAGGTCGATTTTCGGCCGTTTTTCCACATCATCTCCCGACTGCCAAACCGGCCGTGTTAGGCCTACCGATGACTTCTGCGCACGTTTTGTGATGTGCTCTTACGTATATTAATCGAATCCGAGACTTTGGACTGCGTAGCGCGAGGTCGAAATTTTTTCATTAAATTTTTCCTATGCCTCGAGGTCGATTTTCGACCGTTTTTCCACATCATCTCCCGACTGCCAAACCGGCCGTGTTAGGCCTACCGATGACTTCTGCGCACGTTTTGTGATGTGCTCTTACGTATATTAATCGAATCCGAGACTTTGGACTGCGTAGCGCGAGGTCGAAATTTTTTCATTAAATTTTTCCTATGCCTCGAGGTCGATTTTCGACCGTTTTTCCACATCATCTCCCGACTGCCAAACCGGCCGTGTTAGGCCTACCGATGACTTCTGCGCACGTTTTGTGATGTGCTCTTACGTATATTAATCGAATCCGAGACTTTGGACTGCGTAGCGCGAGGTCGAAGTTTTTTCATTAAATTTTTCCTATGCCTCGAGGTCGATTTTCGGCCGTTTTTCCACATCATCTCCCGACTGCCAAACCGGCCGTGTTAGGCCTACCGATGACTTCTGCGCACGTTTTGTGATGTGCTCTTACGTATATTAATCGAATCCGAGACTTTGGACTGCGTAGTGCGAGGTCGAAATTTTTTCATTAAATTTTTCCTATGCCTCGAGGTCGATTTTCGGCCGTTTTTCCACATCATCTCCCGACAGCCAAACCGGCCGTGTTAGGCCTACCGATGACTTCTGCGCACGTTTTGTGATGTGCTCTTACGTATATTAATCGAATCCGAGACTTTGGACCGCGTAGCGCGAGGTCGAAATTTTTTCATTAAATTTTTCCTATGACTCGAGGTCGATTTTCGACCGTTTTTCCACATCATCTCCCGACTGCCAAACCGGCCGTGTTAGGCCTACCGATGACTTCTGCGCACGTTTTGTGATGTGCTCTTACGTATATTAATCGAATCCGAGACTTTGGACTGCGTAGCGCGAGGTCGAAGTTTTTTCATTAAATTTTTCCTATGCCTCGAGGTCGATTTTCGGCCGTTTTTCCACATCATCTCCCGACTGCCAAACCGGCCGTGTTAGGCCTACCGATGACTTCTGCGCACGTTTTGTGATGTGCTCTTACGTATATTAATCGAATCCGAGACTTTGGACTGCGTAGCGCGAGGTCGAAATTTTTTCATTAAATTTTTCCTATGCCTCGAGGTCGATTTTCGACCGTTTTTCCACATCATTTCCCGACTGCCAAACCGGCCGTGTTAGGCCTACCGATGACTTCTGCGCACGTTTTGTGATGTGCTCTTACGTATATTAATCGAATCCGAGACTTTGGACTGCGTAGCGCGAGGTCGAAATTTTTTCATTAAATTTTTCCTATGCCTCGAGGTCGATTTTCGACCGTTTTTCCACATCATCTCCCGACTGCCAAACCGGCCGTGTTAGGCCTACCGATGACTTCTGCGCACGTTTTGTGATGTGCTCTTACGTATATTAATCGAATCCGAGACTTTGGACTGCGTAGCGCGAGGTCGACATTTTTTCATTAAATTTTTCCTATGCCTCGAGGTCGATTTTCGGCCGTTTTTCCACATCATCTCCCGACTGCCAAACCGGCCGTGTTAGGCCTACCGATGACTTCTGCGCACGTTTTGTGATGTGCTCTTACGTATATTAATCGAATCCGAGACTTTTAACTGCGTAGCGCGAGGTCGAAATTTTTTCATTAAATTTTTCCTATGCCTCGAGGTCGATTTTCGACCGTTTTTCCACATCATCTCCCGACTGCCAAACCGGCCGTGTTAGGCCTACCGATGACTTCTGCGCACGTTTTGTGATGTGCTCTTACGTATATTAATCGAATCCGAGACTTTGGACTGCGTAGCGCGAGGTCGAAATTTTTTCATTAAATTTTTCCTATGCCTCGAGGTCGATTTTCGACCGTTTTTCCACATCATCTCCCGACTGCCAAACCGGCCGTGTTAGGCCTACCGATGACTTCTGCGCACGTTTTGTGATGTGCTCTTACGTATATTAATCGAATCCGAGACTTTGGACTGCGTAGCGCGAGGTCGAAGTTTTTCATTAAATTTTTCCTATGCCTCGAGGTCGATTTTCGACCGTTTTTCCACATCATCTCCCGACTGCCAAACCGGCCGTGTTAGGCCTACCGATGACTTCTGCGCACGTTTTGTGATGTGCTCTTACGTATATTAATCGAATCCGAGACTTTGGACTGCGTAGCGCGAGGTCGAAGTTTTTCATTAAATTTTTCCTATGCCTCGAGGTCGATTTTCGACCGTTTTTCCACATCATCTCCCGACTGCCAAACCGGCCGTGTTAGGCCTACCGATGACTTCTGCGCACGTTTTGTGATGTGCTCTTACGTATATTAATCGAATCCGAGACTTTGGACTGCGTAGCGCGAGGTCGAAATTTTTTCATTAAATTTTTCCTATGCCTCGAGGTCGATTTTCGACCGTTTTCCACATTATCTCCCGACTGCCAAAACGGCCGTGTTAGGCCTACCGATGACTTCTGCGCACGTTTTGTGATGTGCTCTTACGTATATCAATCGAATCCGAGACTTTGGACTGCGTAGCGCGAGGTCGAAATTTTTTCATTAAATTTTTCCTATGCCTCCAGGTCGATTTTCGACCGTTTTTCCACATCATCTCCCGACTGCCAAACCGGCCGTGTTAGGCCTACCGATGACTTCTGCGCACGTTTTGTGATGTGCTCTTACGTATATTAATCGAATCCGAGACTTTGGACTGCGTAGCGCGAGGTCGAAATTTTTTCATTAAATTTTTCCTATGCCTCGAGGTCGATTTTCGACCGTTTTTCCACATCATCTCCCGACTGCCAAACCGGCCGTGTTAGGCCTACCGATGACTTCTGCGCACGTTTTGTGATGTGCTCTTACGTATATTAATCGAATCCGAGACTTTGGACTGCGTGGCGCGAGGTCGAAATTTTTTCATTAAATTTTTCCTATGCCTCGAGGTCGATTTTCGACCGTTTTTCCACATCATCTCCCGACTGCCAAACCGGCCGTGTTAGGCCTACCGATGACTTCTGCGCACGTTTTGTGATGTGCTCTTACGTATATTAATCGAATCCGAGACTTTGGACTGCGTAGCGCGAGGTCGAAATTTGTTCATTAAATTTTTCCTATGCCTCGAGGTCGATTTTCGACCGTTTTTCCACATCATCACCCGACTGCCAAACCGGCCGTGTTAGGCCTACCGATGACTTCTGCGCACGTTTTGTGATGTGCTCTTACGTATATTAATCGAATCCGAGACTTTGAACTGCGTAGCGCGAGGTCGAAATTTTTTCATTAAATTTTTCCTATGCCTCGAGGTCGATTTTCGACCGTTTTTCCACATCATCTCCCGACTGCCAAACCGGCCGTGTTAGGCCTACCGATGACTTCTGCGCACGTTTTGTGATGTGCTCTTACGTATATTAATCGAATCCGAGACTTTGGACTGCGTAGTGCGAGGTCGAAATTTTTTCATAAAATTTTTCCTATGCCTCGACGTCGATTTTCGGCCGTTTTTCCACATCATCTCCCGACTGCCAAACCGGCCGTGTTAGGCCTACCAATGACTTCTGCGCTCGTTTTGTGATGTGCTCTTACGTATATTAATCGAATCCGAGACTTTGGACTGCGTAGCGCGAGGTCGAAATTTTTTCATTAAATTTTTCCTATGCCTCGAGGTCGATTTTCGGCCGTTTTTCCACATCATCTCCCGACTGCCAAACCGGCCGTGTTAGGCCTACCGATGACTTCTGCGCACGTTTTGTGATGTGCTCTTACGTATATTAATCGAATCCGAGACTTTGAACTGCGTAGCGCGAGGTCGAAATTTTTTCATAAAATTTTTCCTATGCCTCGAGGTCGATTTTCGACCGTTTTTCCACATCATCTCCCGACTGCCAAACCGGCCGTGTTAGGCCTACCGATGACTTCTGCGCACGTTTTGTGATGTGCTCTTACGTATATTAATCGAATCCGAGACTTTGGACTGCGTAGTGCGAGGTCGAAATTTTTTCATAAAATTTTTCCTATGCCTCGACGTCGATTTTCGGCCGTTTTTCCACATCATCTCCCGACTGCCAAACCGGCCGTGTTAGGCCTACCAATGACTTCTGCGCTCGTTTTGTGATGTGCTCTTACGTATATTAATCGAATCCGAGACTTTGGACTGCGTAGCGCGAGGTCGAAATTTTTTCATTAAATTTTTCCTATGCCTCGAGGTCGATTGTCGGCCGTTTTTCCACATCATCTCCCGACTGCCAAATCGGCCGTGTTAGGCCTACCGATGACTTCTGCGCACGTTTTGTGATGTGCTCTTACGTATATTAATCGAATCCGAGACTTTGGACTGCGTAGCGCGAGGTCGAAATTTTTTCATTAAATTTTTCCTATGCCTCGAGGTCGATTTTCGGCCGTTTTTCCACATCATCTCCCGACTGCCAAACCGGCCGTGTTCGGCCTACCGATGACTTCTGCGCACGTTTTATGATGTGCTCTTACGTATATTAATCGAATCCGAGACTTTGGACTGCGTAGCGCGAGGTCGAAATTTTTTCATTAAATTTTTCCTATGCCTCGAGGTCGATTTTCGGCCGTTTTTCCACATCATCTCCCGACTGCCAAACCGGCCGTGTTAGGCCTACCGATGACTTCTGCGCACGTTTTGTGATGTGCTCTTACGTATATTAATCGAATCCGAGACTTTGGACTGCGTAGCGCGAGGTCGAAATTTTTTCATTAAATTTTTCCTATGCCTCGAGGTCGATTTTCGACCGTTTTTCCACATCATCTCCCGACTGCCAAACCGGCCGTGTTAGGCCTACCGATGACTTCTGCGCACGTTTTGTGATGTGCTCTTACGTGTATTAATCGAATCCGAGACTTTGGACTGCGTAGCGCTAGGTCGAAATTTTTTCATTAAATTTTTCCTATGCCTCGAGGTCGATTTTCGGCCGTTTTTCCACATCATCTCCCGACTGCCAAACCGGCCGTGTTAGGCCTACCGATGACTTCTGCGCACGTTTTGTGATGTGCTCTTACGTATATTAATCGAATCCGAGACTTTGAACTGCGTAGCGCGAGGTCGAAATTTTTTCATTAAATTTTTCCTATGCCTCGAGGTCGATTTTCGACCGTTTTTCCACATCATCTCCCGACTGCCAAACCGGCCGTGTTAGGCCTACCGATGACTTCTGCGCACGTTTTGTGATGTGCTCTTACGTATATTAATCGAATCCGAGACTTTGGACTGCGTAGTGCGAGGTCGAAATTTTTTCATAAAATTTTTCCTATGCCTCGACGTCGATTTTCGGCCGTTTTTCCACATCATCTCCCGACTGCCAAACCGGCCGTGTTAGGCCTACCAATGACTTCTGCGCTCGTTTTGTGATGTGCTCTTACGTATATTAATCGAATCCGAGACTGTGGACTGCGTAGCGCGAGGTCGAAATTTTTTCATTAAATTTTTCCTATGCCTCGAGGTCGATTGTCGGCCGTTTTTCCACATCATCTCCCGACTGCCAAACCGGCCGTGTTAGGCCTACCGATGACTTCTGCGCACGTTTTGTGATGTGCTCTTACGTATATTAATCGAATCCGAGACTTTGGACTGCGTAGCGCGAGGTCGAAATTTTTTCATTAAATTTTTCCTATGCCTCGAGGTCGATCTTCGGCCGTTTTTCCACATCATCTCCCGACTGCCAAACCGGTCGTGTTAGGCCTATCGATGACTTCTGCGCACGTTTTGTGAAGTGCTCTTACGTATATTAATCGAATCCGAGACTTTGGACTGCGTAGCGCGAGGTCGAAATTTTTTCATTAAATTTTTCCTATGCCTCGAGGTCGATTTTCGGCCGTTTTTCCACATCATCTCCCGACTGCCAAACCGGCCGTGTTCGGCCTACCGATGACTTCTGCGCACGTTTTGTGATGTGCTCTTACGTATATTAATCGAATCCGAGACTTTGAACTGCGTAGCGCGAGGTCGAAATTTTTTCATAAAATTTTTCCTATGCCTCGAGGTCGATTTTCGACCGTTTTTCCACATCATCTCCCGACTGCCAAACCGGCCGTGTTAGGCCTACCGATGACTTCTGCGCACGTTTTGTGATGTGCTCTTACGTATATTAATCGAATCCGAGACTTTGGACTGCGTAGTGCGAGGTCGAAATTTTTTCATAAAATTTTTCCTATGCCTCGACGTCGATTTTCGGCCGTTTTTCCACATCATCTCCCGACTGCCAAACCGGCCGTGTTAGGCCTACCAATGACTTCTGCGCTCGTTTTGTGATGTGCTCTTACGTATATTAATCGAATCCGAGACTTTGGACTGCGTAGCGCGAGGTCGAAATTTTTTCATTAAATTTTTCCTATGCCTCGAGGTCGATTGTCGGCCGTTTTTCCACATCATCTCCCGACTGCCAAATCGGCCGTGTTAGGCCTACCGATGACTTCTGCGCACGTTTTGTGATGTGCTCTTACGTATATTAATCGAATCCGAGACTTTGGACTGCGTAGCGCGAGGTCGAAATTTTTTCATTAAATTTTTCCTATGCCTCGAGGTCGATTTTCGGCCGTTTTTCCACATCATCTCCCGACTGCCAAACCGGCCGTGTTCGGCCTACCGATGACTTCTGCGCACGTTTTATGATGTGCTCTTACGTATATTAATCGAATCCGAGACTTTGGACTGCGTAGCGCGAGGTCGAAATTTTTTCATTAAATTTTTCCTATGCCTCGAGGTCGATTTTCGGCCGTTTTTCCACATCATCTCCCGACTGCCAAACCGGCCGTGTTAGGCCTACCGATGACTTCTGCGCACGTTTTGTGATGTGCTCTTACGTATATTAATCGAATCCGAGACTTTGGACTGCGTAGCGCGAGGTCGAAATTTTTTCATTAAATTTTTCCTATGCCTCGAGGTCGATTTTCGACCGTTTTTCCACATCATCTCCCGACTGCCAAACCGGCCGTGTTAGGCCTACCGATGACTTCTGCGCACGTTTTGTGATGTGCTCTTACGTGTATTAATCGAATCCGAGACTTTGGACTGCGTAGCGCTAGGTCGAAATTTTTTCATTAAATTTTTCCTATGCCTCGAGGTCGATTTTCGGCCGTTTTTCCACATCATCTCCCGACTGCCAAACCGGCCGTGTTAGGCCTACCGATGACTTCTGCGCACGTTTTGTGATGTGCTCTTACGTATATTAATCGAATCCGAGACTTTGAACTGCGTAGCGCGAGGTCGAAATTTTTTCATTAAATTTTTCCTATGCCTCGAGGTCGATTTTCGACCGTTTTTCCACATCATCTCCCGACTGCCAAACCGGCCGTGTTAGGCCTACCGATGACTTCTGCGCACGTTTTGTGATGTGCTCTTACGTATATTAATCGAATCCGAGACTTTGGACTGCGTAGTGCGAGGTCGAAATTTTTTCATAAAATTTTTCCTATGCCTCGACGTCGATTTTCGGCCGTTTTTCCACATCATCTCCCGACTGCCAAACCGGCCGTGTTAGGCCTACCAATGACTTCTGCGCTCGTTTTGTGATGTGCTCTTACGTATATTAATCGAATCCGAGACTGTGGACTGCGTAGCGCGAGGTCGAAATTTTTTCATTAAATTTTTCCTATGCCTCGAGGTCGATTGTCGGCCGTTTTTCCACATCATCTCCCGACTGCCAAACCGGCCGTGTTAGGCCTACCGATGACTTCTGCGCACGTTTTGTGATGTGCTCTTACGTATATTAATCGAATCCGAGACTTTGGACTGCGTAGCGCGAGGTCGAAATTTTTTCATTAAATTTTTCCTATGCCTCGAGGTCGATCTTCGGCCGTTTTTCCACATCATCTCCCGACTGCCAAACCGGTCGTGTTAGGCCTATCGATGACTTCTGCGCACGTTTTGTGAAGTGCTCTTACGTATATTAATCGAATCCGAGACTTTGGACTGCGTAGCGCGAGGTCGAAATTTTTTCATTAAATTTTTCCTATGCCTCGAGGTCGATTTTCGGCCGTTTTTCCACATCATCTCCCGACTGCCAAACCGGCCGTGTTCGGCCTACCGATGACTTCTGCGCACGTTTTGTGATGTGCTCTTACGTATATTAATCGAATCCGAGACTTTGGACTGCGTAGCGCGAGGTCGAAATTTTTTCATTAAATTTTTCCTATGCCTCGAGGTCGATTTTCGGCCGTTTTTCCACATCATCTCCCGACTGCCAAACCGGCCGTGTTAGGCCTACCGATGACTTCTGCGCACGTTTTGTGATGTGCTCTTACGTATATTAATCGAATCCGAGACTTTGGACTGCGTAGCGCGAGGTCGAAATTTTTTCATTAAATTTTTCCTATGCCTCGAGGTCGATTTTCGACCGTTTTTCCACATCATCTCCCGACTGGCAAACCGGCCGTGTTAGGCCTACCGATGACTTCTGCGCACGTTTTGTGATGTGCTCTTACGTATATTAATCGAATCCGAGACTTTGGACTGCGTAGCGCGAGGTCGAAATTTTTTCATTAAATTTTTCCTATGCCTCGAGGTCGATTTTCGGCCGTTTTTCCACATCATCTCCTGACTGCCAAACCGGCCGTGTTAGGCCTACCGATGACTTCTGGGCACGTTTTGTGATGTGCTCTTACGTATATTAATCGAATCAGAGACTTTGGACTGCGTAGCGCGAGGTCGAAGTTTTTTCATTAAATTTTTCCTATGCCTCGAGGTCGATTTTCGGCCGTTTTTCCACATCATCTCCCGACTGCCAAACCGGCCGTGTTAGGCCTACCGATGACTTCTGCACACGTTTTGTGATGTGCTCTTATGTATATTAATCGAATCCGAGACTTTGGACTGCGTAGCGCGAGGTCGAAATTTTTTCATTAAATTTTTCCTATGCCTCGAGGTCGATTTTCGACCGTTTTTCCACATCATCTCCCGACTGCCAAACCGGCCGTGTTAGGCCTACCGATGACTTCTGCGCACGTTTTGTGATGTGCTCTTACGTGTATTAATCGAATCCGAGACTTTGGACTGCGTAGCGCTAGGTCGAAATTTTTTCATTAACTTTTTCCTATGCCTCGAGGTCGATTTTCGACCGTTTTTTCACATCATCTCCCGACTGCCAAACCGGCCGTGTTAGGCCTACCGATGACTTCTGCGCACGTTTTGTGATGTGCTCTTACGTATATTAATCGAATCCGAGACTTTGGACTGCGTAGCGCGAGGTCGAAATTTTTTCATTAAATTTTTCCTATGCCTCGAGGTCGATTTTCGGCCGTTTTTCCACATCATCTCCCGACTGCCAAACCGGCTGTGTTAGGCCTACCCATGACTTCTGCGCACGTTTTGTGATGTGCTCTTACGTATATTAATCAAATCCGAGACTTTGGACTGCGTAGCGCGAGGTCGAAATTTTTTCATTAAATTTTTCCTATGCCTCGAGGTCGATTTTCGGCCGTTGTTCCACATCATCTCCCGACTGCCAAACCGGCCGTGTTAGGCCTACCGATGACTTCTGCGCACGTTTTGTGATGTGCTCTTACGTATATTAATCGAATCCGAGACTTTGGACTGCGTAGCGCGAGGTCGAAATTTTTTCATTAAATTTTTCCTATGCCTCGAGGTCGATTTTCGGCCGTTTTTCCACATCATCTCCCGACTGCCAAACCGGCCGTGTTAGGCCTACCGATGACTTCTGCGCACGTTTTGTGATGTGCTCTTACGTATATTAATCGAATCCGAGACTTTGGACTGCGTAGCGCGAGGTCGAAATTTTTTCATTAAATTTTTCCTATGCCTCGAGGTCGATTTTCGACCGTTTTTCCACATCATCTCCCGACTGGCAAACCGGCCGTGTTAGGCCTACCGATGACTTCTGCGCACGTTTTGTGATGTGCTCTTACGTATATTAATCGAATCCGAGACTTTGGACTGCGTAGCGCGAGGTCGAAATTTTTTCATTAAATTTTTCCTATGCCTCGAGGTCGATTTTCGGCCGTTTTTCCACATCATCTCCTGACTGCCAAACCGGCCGTGTTAGGCCTACCGATGACTTCTGGGCACGTTTTGTGATGTGCTCTTACGTATATTAATCGAATCCGAGACTTTGGACTGCGTAGCGCGAGGTCGAAATTTTTTCATTAAATTTTTCCTATGCCTCGAGGTCGATTTTCGACCGTTTTTCCACATCATCTCCCGACTGCCAAACCGGCCGTGTTAGGCCTACCGATGACTTCTGCGCACGTTTTGTGATGTGCTCTTACGTATATTAATCGAATCCGAGACTTTGGACTGCGTAGCGCGAGGTCGAAATTTTTTCATTAAATTTTTCCTATGCCTCGACGTCGATTTTCGGCCGTTTTTCCACATCATCTCCCGACTGCCAAACCGGCCGTGTTAGGCCTACCAATGACTTCTGCGCTCGTTTTGTGATGTGCTCTTACGTATATTAATCGAATCCGAGACTGTGGACTGCGTAGCGCGAGGTCGAAATTTTTTCATTAAATTTTTCCTATGCCTCGAGGTCGATTGTCGGCCGTTTTTCCACATCATCTCCCGACTGCCAAACCGGCCGTGTTAGGCCTACCGATGACTTCTGCGCACGTTTTGTGATGTGCTCTTACGTATATTAATCGAATCCGAGACTTTGGACTGCGTAGCGCGAGGTCGAAATTTTTTCATTAAATTTTTCCTATGCCTCGAGGTCGATCTTCGGCCGTTTTTCCACATCATCTCCCGACTGCCAAACCGGTCGTGTTAGGCCTATCGATGACTTCTGCGCACGTTTTGTGAAGTGCTCTTACGTATATTAATCGAATCCGAGACTTTGGACTGCGTAGCGCGAGGTCGAAATTTTTTCATTAAATTTTTCCTATGCCTCGAGGTCGATTTTCGGCCGTTTTTCCACATCATCTCCCGACTGCCAAACCGGCCGTGTTCGGCCTACCGATGACTTCTGCGCACGTTTTGTGATGTGCTCTTACGTATATTAATCGAATCCGAGACTTTGGACTGCGTAGCGCGAGGTCGAAATTTTTTCATTAAATTTTTCCTATGCCTCGAGGTCGATTTTCGGCCGTTTTTCCACATCATCTCCCGACTGCCAAACCGGCCGTGTTAGGCCTACCGATGACTTCTGCGCACGTTTTGTGATGTGCTCTTACGTATATTAATCGAATCCGAGACTTTGGACTGCGTAGCGCGAGGTCGAAATTTTTTCATTAAATTTTTCCTATGCCTCGAGGTCGATTTTCGACCGTTTTTCCACATCATCTCCCGACTGGCAAACCGGCCGTGTTAGGCCTACCGATGACTTCTGCGCACGTTTTGTGATGTGCTCTTACGTATATTAATCGAATCCGAGACTTTGGACTGCGTAGCGCGAGGTCGAAATTTTTTCATTAAATTTTTCCTATGCCTCGAGGTCGATTTTCGGCCGTTTTTCCACATCATCTCCTGACTGCCAAACCGGCCGTGTTAGGCCTACCGATGACTTCTGGGCACGTTTTGTGATGTGCTCTTACGTATATTAATCGAATCAGAGACTTTGGACTGCGTAGCGCGAGGTCGAAGTTTTTTCATTAAATTTTTCCTATGCCTCGAGGTCGATTTTCGGCCGTTTTTCCACATCATCTCCCGACTGCCAAACCGGCCGTGTTAGGCCTACCGATGACTTCTGCACACGTTTTGTGATGTGCTCTTATGTATATTAATCGAATCCGAGACTTTGGACTGCGTAGCTCGAGGTCGAAATTTTTTCATTAAATTTTTCCTATGCCTCGAGGTCGATTTTCGACCGTTTTTCCACATCATCTCCCGACTGCCAAACCGGCCGTGTTAGGCCTACCGATGACTTCTGCGCACGTTTTGTGATGTGCTCTTACGTGTATTAATCGAATCCGAGACTTTGGACTGCGTAGCGCTAGGTCGAAATTTTTTCATTAACTTTTTCCTATGCCTCGAGGTCGATTTTCGACCGTTTTTTCACATCATCTCCCGACTGCCAAACCGGCCGTGTTAGGCCTACCGATGACTTCTGCGCACGTTTTGTGATGTGCTCTTACGTATATTAATCGAATCCGAGACTTTGGACTGCGTAGCGCGAGGTCGAAATTTTTTCATTAAATTTTTCCTATGCCTCGAGGTCGATTTTCGGCCGTTTTTCCACATCATCTCCCGACTGCCAAACCGGCTGTGTTAGGCCTACCCATGACTTCTGCGCACGTTTTGTGATGTGCTCTTACGTATATTAATCAAATCCGAGACTTTGGACTGCGTAGCGCGAGGTCGAAATTTTTTCATTAAATTTTTCCTATGCCTCGAGGTCGATTTTCGGCCGTTGTTCCACATCATCTCCCGACTGCCAAACCGGCCGTGTTAGGCCTACCGATGACTTCTGCGCACGTTTTGTGATGTGCTCTTGCGTATATTAATCGAATCCGAGACTTTGGACTGCGTAGCGCGAGGTCGAAATTTTTTCATTAAATTTTTCCTATGCCTCGAGGTCGATTTTCGACCGTTTTTCCACATCATCTCCCGACTGCCAAACCGGCCGTGTTAGGCCTACCGATGACTTCTGCGCACGTTTTGTGATGTGCTCTTACGTATATTAATCGAATCCGAGACTTTGGACTGCGTAGCGCGAGGTCGAAATTTTTTCATTAAATTTTTCCTATGCCTCGAGTCGATTTTCGACCGTTTTTCCACATCATCTCCCGACTGCCAAACCGGCCGTGGTAGGCCTACCGATGACTTCTGCGCACGTTTTGTGATGTGCTCTTACGTGTATTAATCGAATCCGAGACTTTGGACTGCGTAGCGCTAGGTCGAAATTTTTTCATTAACTTTTTCCTATGCCTCGAGGTCGATTTTCGACCGTTTTTTCACATCATCTCCCGACTGCCAAACCGGCCGTGTTAGGCCTACCGATGACTTCTGCGCACGTTTTGTGATGTGCTCTTACGTATATTAATCGAATCCGAGACTTTGGACTGCGTAGCGCGAGGTCGAAATTTTTTCATTAAATTTTTCCTATGCCTCGAGGTCGATTTTCGGCCGTTTTTCCACATCATCTCCCGACTGCCAAACCGGCTGTGTTAGGCCTACCCATGACTTCTGCGCACGTCTTGTGATGTGCTCTTACGTATATTAATCAAATCCGAGACTTTGGACTGCGTAGCGCGAGGTCGAAATTTTTTCATTAAATTTTTCCTATGCCTCGAGGTCGATTTTCGGCCGTTGTTCCACATCATCTCCCGACTGCCAAACCGGCCGTGTTAGGCCTACCGATGACTTCTGCGCACGTTTTGTGATGTGCTCTTACGTATATTAATCGAATCCGAGACTTTGGACTGCGTAGCGCGAGGTCGAAATTTTTTCATTAAATTTTTCCTATGCCTCGAGGTCGATTTTCGACCGTTTTTCCACATCATCTCCCGACTGCCAAACCGGCCGTGTTAGGCCTACCGATGACTTCTGCGCACGTTTTGTGATGTGCTCTTACGTATATTAATCGAATCCGAGACTTTGGACTGCGTCGAGGTCGAAATTTTTTCATTAAATTTTTCCTATGCCTCGAGGTCGATTTTCGGCCGTTTTTCCACATCATCTCCCGACTGCCAAACCGGCCGTGTTAGGCCTACCGATGACTTCTGCGCACGTTTTGTGATGTGCTCTTACGTATATTAATCGAATTCGAGACTTTGGACTGCGTAGCGCGAGGTCGAAATTTTTTCATTAAATTTTTCCTATGCCTCGAGGTCGATTTTCGACCGTTTTTCCACATCATCTCCCGACAGCCAAACCGGCCGTGTTAGACCTACCGATGACTTCTGCGCACGTTTTGTGATGTGCTCTTACGTATATAAATCGAATCCGAGACTTTGGACTGCGTAGCGCGAGGTGGAAATGTTTTTTCATTAAATTTTTCCTATGCCTCGAGGTCGATTTTCGACCGTTTTTCCACATCATCTCCCGACTGCCAAACCGGCCGTGTTAGACCTACCGATGACTTCTGCGCACGTTTTGTGATGTGCTCTTACGTGTATTAATCGAATCCGAGACCTTGGACTGCGTAGCGCGAGGTCGAAATTTTTTCATTAAATTTTTCCTATGCCTCGAGGTCGATTTTCGACCGTTTTTCCACATCATCTCCCGACTGCCAAACCGGCCGTGTTAGACCTACCGATGACTTCTGCGCACGTTTTGTGATGTGCTCTTACGTATATAAATCGAATCCGAGACTTTGGACTGCGTAGCGCGAGGTCGAAATTTTTTCATTAAATTTTTCCTATGCCTCGAGGTCGATTTTCGACCGTTTTTCCACATCATCTCCCGACTGCCAAACCGGCCGTGTTAGGCCTACCGATGACTTCTGCGCACGTTTTGTGATGTGCTCTTACGTATATTAATCGAATCCGAGACTTTGGACTGCGTAGCGCGAGGTCGAAATTTTTTCATTAAATTTTTCCTATGCCTCGAGGTCGATTTTCGGCCGTTTTTCCACATCATCTCCCGACTGCCAAACCGGCCGTGTTAGGCCTACCGATGACTTCTGCGCACGTTTTGTGATGTGCTCTTACGTATATTAATCGAATCCGAGACTTTGGACTGCGTAGCGCGAGGTCGAAATTTTTTCATTAAATTTTTCCTATGCCTCGAGGTCGATTTTCGACCGTTTTTCCACATCATCTCCCGACTGCCAAACCGGCCGTGTTAGGCCTACCGATGACTTCTGCGCACGTTTTGTGATGTGCTCTTACGTATATTAATCGAATCCGAGACTTTGGACTGCGTAGCGCGAGGTCGAAATTTTTTCATTAAATTTTTCCTATGCCTCGAGGTCGATTTTCGGCCGTTTTTCCACATCATCTCCTGACTGCCAAACCGGCCGTGTTAGGCATACCGATGACTTCTGCGCACGTTTTGTGATGTGCTCTTACGTATATTAATCGAATCAGAGACTTTGGACTGCGTAGCGCGAGGTCGAAATTTTTTCATTAAATTTTTCCTATGCCTCGAGGTCGATTTTCGGCCGTTTTTCCACATCATCTCCCGACTGCCAAACCGGCCGTGTTAGGCCTACCGATGACTTCTGCACACGTTTTGTGATGTGCTCTTACGTATATTAATCGAATCCGAGACTTTGGACTGCGTAGCGCGAGGTCGAAATTTTTTCATTAAATTTTTCCTATGCCTCGAGGTCGACCGTTTTTCCACATCATCTCCCGACTGCCAAACCGGCCGTGTTAGGCCTACCGATGACTTCTGCGCACGTTTTGTGATGTGCTCTTACGTATATTAATCGAATCCGAGACTTTGGACTGCGTAGCGCGAGGTCGAAATTTTTTCATTAAATTTTTCCTATGCCTCGAGGTCGATTTTCGACCGTTTTTTCACATCATCTCCCGACTGCCAAACCGGCCGTGTTAGGCCTACCGATGACTTCTGCGCACGTTTTGTGATGTGCTCTTACGTATATTAATCGAATCCGAGACTTTGGACTGCGTAGCGCGAGGTCGAAATTTTTTCATTAAATTTTTCCTATGCCTCGAGGTCGATTTTCGACCGTTTTTCCACATCATCTCCCGACTGCCAAACCGGCCGTGTTAGGCCTACCGATGACTTCTGCGCACGTTTTGTGATGTGCTCTTACGTATATTAATCGAATCCGAGACTTTGGACTGCGTAGCGCGAGGTCGAAATTTTTTCATAAAATTTTTCCTATGCCTCGAGGTCGATTTTCGGCCGTTTTTCCACATCATCTCCCGACTGCCAAACCGGCCGTGTTAGGCCTACCGATGACTTCTGCGCACGTTTTGTGAAGTGCTCTTACGTATATTAATCGAATCCGAGACTTTGAACTGCGTAGCGCGAGGTCGAAATTTTTTCATTAAATTTTTCCTATGCCTCGAGGTCGATTTTCGACCGTTTTCCCATCATCTCCCGACTGCCAAACCGGCCGTGTTAGGCCTACCGATGACTTCTGCGCACGTTTTGTGATGTGCTCTTACGTATATTAATCGAATCCGAGACTTTGGACTGCGTAGCGCGAGGTCGAAATTTTTTCATTAAATTTTTCCTATGCCTCGAGGTCGATTTTCGACCGTTTTTCCACATCATCTCCCGACTGCCAAACCGGCCGTGTTAGGCCTACCGATGACTTCTGCGCACGTTTTGTGATGTGCTCTTACGTATATTAATCGAATCCGAGACTTTGGACTGCGTAGCGGGAGGTCGAAATTTTTTCATTAAATTTTTCCTATGCCTCGAGGTCGATTTTCGACCGTTTTTCCACATCATCTCCCGACTGCCAAACCGGCCGTGTTAGGCCTACCGATGACTTCTGCGCACGTTTTGTGATGTGCTCTTACGTATATTAATCGAATCCGAGACTTTGGACTGCGTAGCGGGAGGTCGAAATTTTTTCATTAAATTTTTCCTATGCCTCGAGGTCGATTTTCGACCGTTTTTCCACATCATCTCCCGACTGCCAAACCGGCCGTGTTAGGCCTACCGATGACTTCTGCGCACGTTTTGTGATGTGCTCTTACGTATATTAATCGAATCCGAGACTTTGGACTGCGTAGCGGGAGGTCGAAATTTTTTCATTAAATTTTTCCTATGCCTCGAGGTCGATTTTCGACCGTTTTTCCACATCATCTCCCGACTGCCAAACCGGCCGTGTTAGGCCTACCGATGACTTCTGCGCACGTTTTGTGATGTGCTCTTACGTATATTAATCGAATCAGAGACTTTGGACTGCGTAGCGCGAGGTCGAAATTTTTTCATTAAATTTTTCCTATGCCTCGAGGTCGATTTTCGGCCGTTTTTCCACATCATCTCCCGACTGCCAAACCGGCCGTGTTAGGCCTACCGATGACTTCTGCACACGTTTTGTGATGTGCTCTTACGTATATTAATCGAATCCGAGACTTTGGACTGCGTAGCGCGAGGTCGAAATTTTTTCATTAAATTTTTCCTATGCCTCGAGGTCGATTTTCGACCGTTTTTCCACATCATCTCCCGACTGCCAAACCGGCCGTGTTAGCCCTACCGATGACTTCTGCGCACGTTTTGTGATGTGCTCTTACGTATATTAATCGAATCCGAGACTTTGGACTGCGTAGCGCGAGGTCGAAATTTTTTCATTAAATTTTTCCTATGCCTCGAGGTCGATTTTCGACCGTTTTTTCACATCATCTCCCGACTGCCAAACCGGCCGTGTTAGGCCTACCGATGACTTCTGCGCACGTTTTGTGATGTGCTCTTACGTATATTAATCGAATCCGAGACTTTGGACTGCGTAGCGCGAGGTCGAAATTTTTTCATTAAATTTTTCCTATGCCTCGAGGTCGATTTTCGACCGTTTTTCCACATCATCTCCCGACTGCCAAACCGGCCGTGTTAGGCCTACCGATGACTTCTGCGCACGTTTTGTGATGTGCTCTTACGTATATTAATCGAATCCGAGACTTTGGACTGCGTAGCGCGAGGTCGAAATTTTTTCATTAAATTTTTCCTATGCCTCGAGGTCGATTTTCGGCCGTTTTTCCACATCATCTCCCGACTGCCAAACCGGCCGTGTTAGGCCTACCGATGACTTCTACGCACGTTTTGTGATGTGCTCTTACGTATATTAATCGAATCCGAGACTTTGGACTGCGTAGCGCGAGGTCGAAATTTTTTCATTAAATTTTTCCTATGCCTCGAGGTCGATTTTCGGCCGTTTTTCCACATCATCTCCCGACTGCCAAACCGGCCGTGTTAGGCCTACCGATGACTTCTGCGCACGTTTTGTGATGTGCTCTTACGTATATTAATCGAATCCGAGACTTTGGACTGCGTAGCGCGAGGTCAAAATTTTTTCATTAAATTTTTCCTATGCTTCGAGGTCGATTTTCGACCGTTTTTCCACATCATCTCCCGACTGCCAAACCGGCCGTGTTAGGCCTACCGATGACTTCTGCGCACGTTTTGTGATGTGCTCTTACGTATATTAATCGAATCCGAGACTTTGGACTGCGTAGCGGGAGGTCGAAATTTTTTCATTAAATTTTTCCTATGCCTCGAGGTCGATTTTCGACCGTTTTTCCACATCATCTCCCGACTGCCAAACCGGCCGTGTTAGGCCTACCGATGACTTCTGCGCACGTTTTGTGATGTGCTCTTACGTATATTAATCGAATCAGAGACTTTGGACTGCGTAGCGCGAGGTCGAAATTTTTTCATTAAATTTTTCCTATGCCTCGAGGTCGATTTTCGGCCGTTTTTCCACATCATCTCCCGACTGCCAAACCGGCCGTGTTAGGCCTACCGATGACTTCTGCACACGTTTTGTGATGTGCTCTTACGTATATTAATCGAATCCGAGACTTTGGACTGCGTAGCGCGAGGTCGAAATTTTTTCATTAAATTTTTCCTATGCCTCGAGGTCGATTTTCGACCGTTTTTCCACATCATCTCCCGACTGCCAAACCGGCCGTGTTAGCCCTACCGATGACTTCTGCGCACGTTTTGTGATGTGCTCTTACGTATATTAATCGAATCCGAGACTTTGGACTGCGTAGCGCGAGGTCGAAATTTTTCATTAAATTTTTCCTATGCCTCGAGGTCGATTTTCGACCGTTTTTTCACATCATCTCCCGACTGCCAAACCGGCCGTGTTAGGCCTACCGATGACTTCTGCGCACGTTTTGTGATGTGCTCTTACGTATATTAATCGAATCCGAGACTTTGGACTGCGTAGCGCGAGGTCGAAATTTTTTCATTAAATTTTTCCTATGCCTCGAGGTCGATTTTCGACCGTTTTTCCACATCATCTCCCGACTGCCAAACCGGCCGTGTTAGGCCTACCGATGACTTCTGCGCACGTTTTGTGATGTGCTCTTACGTATATTAATCGAATCCGAGACTTTGGACTGCGTAGCGCGAGGTCGAAATTTTTTCATTAAATTTTTCCTATGCCTCGAGGTCGATTTTCGGCCGTTTTTCCACATCATCTCCCGACTGCCAAACCGGCCGTGTTAGGCCTACCGATGACTTCTGCGCACGTTTTGTGATGTGCTCTTACGTATATTAATCGAATCCGAGACTTTGGACTGCGTAGCGCGAGGTCGAAATTTTTTCATTAAATTTTTCCTATGCCTCGAGGTCGATTTTCGACCGTTTTTCCACATCATCTCCCGACTGCCAAACAGGCCGTGTTAGGCCTACCGATGACTTCTGCACACGTTTTGTGATGTTCTCTTACGTATATTAATCGAATCCGAGACTTTGGACTGCGTAGCGCGAGGTCGAAATTTTTTCATTAAATTTTTCCTATGCCTCGAGGTCGATTTTCGACCGTTTTTCCACATCATCTCCCGACTGCCAAACCGGCCGTGTTAGGCCTACCGATGACTTCTGCGCACGTTTTGTGATGTGCTCTTACGTATATTAATCGAATCCGAGACTTTGGACTGCGTAGCGCGAGGTCGAAATTTTTTCATTAAATTTTTCCTATGCCTCGAGGTCGATTTTCGGCCGTTTTTCCACATCATCTCCTGACTGCCAAACCGGCCGTGTTAGGCCTACCGATGACTTCTGCGCACGTTTTGTGATGTGCTCTTACGTATATTAATCGAATCAGAGACTTTGGACTGCGTAGCGCGAGGTCGAAATTTTTTCATTAAATTTTTCCTATGCCTCGAGGTCGATTTTCGGCCATTTTTCCACATCATCTCCCGACTGCCAAACCGGCCGTGTTAGGCCTACTGATGACTTCTGCACACGTTTTGTGATGTGCTCTTACGTATATTAATCGAATCCGAGACTTTGGACTGCGTAGCGCGAGGTCGAAATTTTTTCATTAAATTTTTCCTATGCCTCGAGGTCGATTTTCGACCGTTTTTCCACATCATCTGCCGACTGCAAAACCGGCCGTGTTAGGCCTACCGATGACTTCTGCGCACGTTTTGTGATGTGCTCTTACGTATATTAATCGAATCCGAGACTTTGGACTGCGTAGCGCGAGGTCGAAATTTTTTCATTAAATTTTTCCTATGCCTCGAGGTCGATTTTCGACCGTTTTTTCACATCATCTCCCGACTGCCAAACCGGCCGTGTTAGGCCTACCGATGACTTCTGCGCACGTTTTGTGATGTGCTCTTACGTATATTAATCGAATCCGAGACTTTGGACTGCGTAGCGCGAGGTCGAAATTTTTTCATTAAATTTTTCCTATGCCTCGAGGTCGATTTTCGACCGTTTTTCCACATCATCTCCCGACTGCCAAACCGGCCGTGTTAGGCCTACCGATGACTTCTGCGCACGTTTTGTGATGTGCTCTTATATATATTAATCGAATCCGAGACTTTGGACTGCGTAGCGCGAGGTCGAAATTTTTTCATTAAATTTTTCCTATGCCTCGAGGTCGATTTTCGGCCGTTTTTCCACATCATCTCCCGACTGCCAAACCGGCCGTGTTAGGCCTACCGATGACTTCTGCGCACGTTTTGTGATGTGCTCTTACGTATATTAATCGAATCCGAGACTTTGGACTGCGTAGCGCGAGGTCGAAATTTTTTCATTAAATTTTTCCTCGCGTAGCGCGAGGTCGAAATTTTTTCATTAAATTTTTCCTATGCCTCGAGGTCGATTTTCGACCGTTTTTCCACATCATCTCCCGACTGCCAAACCGGCCGTGTTAGGCCTACCGATGACTTCTGCGCACGTTTTGTGATGTGCTCTTACGTATATTAATCGAATCCGAGACTTTGGACTGCGTAGCGCGAGGTCGAAATTTTTTCATTAAATTTTTCCTATGCCTCGAGGTCGATTTTCGACCGTTTTTCCACATCATCTCCCGACTGCCAAACCGGCCGTGTTAGGCCTACCGATGACTTCTGCGCACGCTTTGTGATGTGCTCTTACGTATATTAATCGAATCCGAGACTTTGGACTGCGTAGCGCGAGGTCGAAATTTTTTCATTAAATTTTTCCTATGCCTCGAGGTCGATTTTCGGCCGTTTTTCCACATCATCTCCCGACTGCCAAACCGGCCGTGTTAGGCCTACCGATGACTTCTGCGCACGTTTTGTGATGTGCTCTTACGTATATTAATCGAATCCGAGACTTTGGACTGCGTAGCGCGAGGTCGAAATTTTTTCATTAAATTTTTCCTATGCCTCGAGGTCGATTTTCGACCGTTTTTCCACATCATCTCCCGACTGCCAAACCGGCCGTGTTAGGCCTACCGATGACTTCTGCGCACGTTTTGTGATGTGCTCTTACGTATATTAATCGAATCCGAGACTTTGGACTGCGTAGCAGGAGGTCGAAATTTTTTCATTAAATTTTTCCTATGCCTCGAGGTCGATTTTCGACCGTTTTTCCACATCATCTCCCGACTGCCAAACCGGCCGTGTTAGGCCTACCGATGACTTCTGCGCACGTTTTGTGATGTGCTCTTACGTATATTAATCGAATCAGAGACTTTGGACTGCGTAGCGCGAGGTCGAAATTTTTTCATTAAATTTTTCCTATGCCTCGAGGTCGATTTTCGGCCGTTTTTCCACATCATCTCCCGACTGCCAAACCGGCCGTGTTAGGCCTACCGATGACTTCTGCACACGTTTTGTGATGTGCTCTTACGTATATTAATCGAATCCGAGACTTTGGACTGCGTAGCGCGAGGTCGAAATTTTTTCATTAAATTTTTCCTATGCCTCGAGGTCGATTTTCGACCGTTTTTCCACATCATCTCCCGACTGCCAAACCGGCCGTGTTAGGCCTATCGATGACTTCTGCGCACGTTTTGTGATGTGCTCTTACGTATATTAATCGAATCCGAGACTTTGGACTGCGTAGCGCGAGGTCGAAATTTTTTCATTAAATTTTTCCTATGCCTCGAGGTCGATTTTCGACCGTTTTTTCACATCATCTCCCGACTGCCAAACCGGCCGTGTTAGGCCTACCGATGACTTCTGCGCACGTTTTGTGATGTGCTCTTACGTATATTAATCGAATCCGAGACTTTGGACTGCGTAGCGCGAGGTCGAAATTTTTTCATTAAATTTTTCCTATGCCTCGAGGTCGATTTTCGACCGTTTTTCCACATCATCTCCCGACTGCCAAACCGGCCGTGTTAGGCCTACCGATGACTTCTGCGCACGTTTTGTGATGTGCTCTTACGTATATTAATCGAATCCGAGACTTTGGACTGCGTAGCGCGAGGTCGAAATTTTTTCATTAAATTTTTCCTATGCCTCGAGGTCGATTTTCGGCCGTTTTTCCACATCATCTCCCGACTGCCAAACCGGCCGTGTTAGGCCTACCGATGACTTCTGCACACGTTTTGTGATGTGCTCTTACGTATATTAATCGAATCCGAGACTTTGGACTGCGTAGCGCGAGGTCGAAATTTTTTCATTAAATTTTTCCTATGCCTCGAGGTCGATTTTCGACCGTTTTTCCACATCATCTCCCGACTGCCAAACCGGCCGTGTTAGGCCTACCGATGACTTCTGCACACGTTTTGTGATGTGCTCTTACGTATATTAATCGAATCCGAGACTTTGGACTGCGTAGCGCGAGGTCGAAATTTTTTCATTAAATTTTTCCTATGCCTCGAGGTCGATTTTCGACCGTTTTTTCACATCATCTCCCGACTACCAAACCGGCCGTGTTAGGCCTACTGATGGCTTCTGCGCACGTTTTGTGATGTGCTCTTACGTATATTAATCGAATCCGAGACTTTGGACTGCGTAGCGCGAGGTCGAAATTTTTTCATTAAATTTTTCCTATGCCTCGAGGTCGATTTTCGACCGTTTTTCCACATCATCTCCCGACTGCCAAACCGGCCGTGTTAGGCCTACCGATGACTTCTGCGCACGTTTTGTGATGTGCTCTTACGTATATTAATCGAATCCGAGACTTTGGACTGCGTAGCGCGAGGTCGAAATTTTTTCATTAAATTTTTCCTATGCCTCGAGGTCGATTTTCGACCGTTTTTTCACATCATCTCCCGACTGCCAAACCGGCCGTGTTAGGCCTACCGATGACTTCTGCGCACGTTTTGTGATGTGCTCTTACGTATATTAATCGAATCCGAGACTTTGGACTGCGTAGCGCGAGGTCGAAATTTTTTCATTAAATTTTTCCTATGCCTCGAGGTCGATTTTCGACCGTTTTTCCACATCATCTCCCGACTGCCAAACCGGCCGTGTTAGGCCTACCGATGACTTCTGCGCACGTTTTGTGATGTGCTCTTACGTATATTAATCGAATCCGAGACTTTGGACTGCGTAGCGCGAGGTCGAAATTTTTTCAGTAAATTTTTCCTATGCCTCGAGGTCGATTTTCGGCCGTTTTTCCACATCATCTCCCGACTGCCAAACCGGCCGTGTTAGGCCTACCGATGACTTCTGCGCACGTTTTGTGATGTGCTCTTACTTATATTAATCGAATCCGAGACTTTGGACTGCGTAGCGCGAGGTCGAAATTTTTTCATTAAATTTTTCCTATGCCTCGAGGTAGATTTTCGGCCGTTTTTCGACATCATCTCCCGACTGCCAAACCGGCCGTGTTAGGCCTATCGATGACTTCTGCGCACGTTTTGTGATGTGCTCTTACGTATATTAATCGAATCCGAGACTTTGGACTGCGTAGCGCGAGGTCGAAATTTTTTCATTAAATTTTTCCTATGCCTCGAGGTCGATTTTCGACCGTTTTTCCACATCATCTCCCGACTGCCAAACCGGCCGTGTTAGGCCTACCGATGACTTCTGCACACGTTTTGTGATGTGCTCTTACGTATATTAATCGAATCCGAGACTTTGGACTGCGTAGCGCGAGGTCGAAATTTTTTCATTAAATTTTTCCTATGCCTCGAGGTCGATTTTCGACCGTTTTTCCACATCATCTCCTGACTGCCAAACCGGCCGCGTTAGGCCTACCGATGACTTCTGCGCACGTTTTGTGATGTGCTCTTACGTATATTAATCGAATCCGAGACTTTGGACCGCGTAGTGCGAGGTCGAAATTTTCCTATGCCTCGAGGTCGATTTTCGACCGTTTTTTCACATCATCTCCCGACTGCCAAACCGGCCGTGTTAGGCCTACCGATGACTTCTGCGCACGTTTTGTGATGTGCTCTTACGTATATTAATCGAATCCGAGACTTTGGACTGCGTAGCGCGAGGTCGAAATTTTTTCATTAAATTTTTCCTATGCCTCGAGGTCGATTTTCGACCGTTTTTCCACGTCATCTCCCGACTGCCAAACCGGCCGTGTTAGGCCTACCGATGACTTCTGCGCACGTTTTGTGATGTGCTCTTACGTATATTAATCGAATCCGAGACTTTGGACTGCGTAGCGCGAGGTCGAAATTTTTTCATTAAATTTTTCCTATGCTTTGAGGTCGATTTTCGACCGTTTTTCCACATCATCTCCCGACTGCCAAACCGGCCGTGTTAGGCCTACCGATGACTTCTGCGCACGTTTTGTGATGTGCTCTTACGTATATTAATCTAATCCGAGACTTTGGACTGCGTAGCGCGAGGTCGAAATTTTTTCATTAAATTTTTCCTATGCCTCGAGGTCGATTTTCGGCCGTTGTTCCACATCATCTCCCGACTGCCAAACCGGCCGTGTTAGGCCTACCGATGACTTCTGCGCACGTGTTGTGATGTGCTCTTACGTATATTAATCGAATCCGAGACTTTGGACTGCGTAGCGCGAGGTCGAAATTTTTTCATTAAATTTTTCCTATGCCTCGAGGTAGATTTTCGGCCGTTTTTCCACATCATCTCCCGACTGCCAAACCGGCCGTGTTAGGCCTATCGATGACTTCTGCGCACGTTTTGTGATGTGCTCTTACGTATATTAATCGAATCCGAGACTTTGGACTGCGTAGCGCGAGGTCGAAATTTTTTCATTAAATTTTTCCTATGCCTCGAGGTCGATTTTCGACCGTTTTTCCACATCATCTCCCGACTGCCAAACCGGCCGTGTTAGGCCTACCGATGACTTCTGCACACGTTTTGTGATGTGCTCTTACGTATATTAATCGAATCCGAGACTTTGGACTGCGTAGCGCGAGGTCGAAATTTTTTCATTAAATTTTTCCTATGCCTCGAGGTCGATTTTCGACCGTTTTTCCACATCATCTCCTGACTGCCAAACCGGCCGCGTTAGGCCTACCGATGACTTCTGCGCAAGTTTTGTGATGTGCTCTTACGTATATTAATCGAATCCGAGACTTTGGACCGCGTAGTGCGAGGTCGAAATTTTCCTATGCCTCGAGGTCGATTTTCGACCGTTTTTTCACATCATCTCCCGACTGCCAAACCGGCCGTGTTAGGCCTACCGATGACTTCTGCGCACGTTTTGTGATGTGCTCTTACGTATATTAATCGAATCCGAGACTTTGGACTGCGTAGCGCGAGGTCGAAATTTTTTCATTAAATTTTTCCTATGCCTCGAGGTCGATTTTCGACCGTTTTTCCACGTCATCTCCCGACTGCCAAACCGGCCGTGTTAGGCCTACCGATGACTTCTGCGCACGTTTTGTGATGTGCTCTTACGTATATTAATAGAATCCGAGACTTTGGACTGCGTAGCGCGAGGTCGAAATTTTTTCATTAAATTTTTCCTCGAGGTCGATTTTCGGCCGTTGTTCCACATCATCTCCCGACTGCCAAACCGGCCGTGTTAGGCCTACCGATGACTTCTGCGCACGTGTTGTGATGTGCTCTTACGTATATTAATCGAATCCGAGACTTTGGACTGCGTAGCGCGAGGTCGAAATTTTTTCATTAAATTTTTCCTATGCCTCGAGGTCGATTTTCGTCCGTTTTTCCACATCATCTCCCGACTGCCAAACCGGCCGTGTTAGGCCCACCGATGACTTCTGCGCACGTTTTGTGATGTGCTCTTACGTATATTAATCGAAGCCGAGACTTTGGACTGCGTAGCGCGAGGTCGAAATTTTTTCATTAAATTTTTCCTATGCCTCGAGGTCGATTTTCGACCGTTTTTCCACATCATCTCCCGACTGCCAAACCGGCCGTGTTAGGCCTACCGATGACTTCTGCGCACGTTTTGTGATGTGCTCTTACGTATATTAATCGAATCCGAGACTTTGGACTGCGTAGCGCGATGTCGAAATTTTTTCATTAAATTTTTCCTATGCCTCGAGGTCGATTTTCGGCCGTTTTTCCACATCATCTCCCGACTGCCAAACCGGCCGTGTTAGGCCTACCGATGACTTCTGCGCATGTTTTGTGATGTGCTCTTACGTATATTAATCGAATCCGAGACTCTGGACTGCGTAGCGCGAGGTCGAAATTTTTTCATTAAATTTTTCCTACGCCTCGAGGTCGATTTTCGACCGTTTTTCCACATCATCTCCCGACTGCCAAACCGGCCGTGTTAGGCCTACCGATGACTTCTGCGCACGTTTTGTGATGTGCTCTTACGTATATTAATCGAATCCGAGACTTTGGACTGCGTAGCGCGAGGTCGAAATTTTTTCATTAAATTTTTCCTATGCCTCGAGGTCGATTTTCGGCCGTTTTTCCACATCATCTCCCGACTGCCAAACCGGCCGTGTTAGGCCTACCGATGATTTCTGCGCACGTTTTGTGATGTGCTCTTACGTATATAAATCGAATCCGAGACTTTGTGCTGCGTAGCGCGAGGTCGAAATTTTTTCATTAAATTTTTCCTATGCCTCGAGGCGATTTTCGACCGTTTTTCCACATCATCTCCCGACTGCCAAACCGGCCGTGTTAGGCCTACCGATGACTTCTGGGCACGTTTTGTGATGTGCTCTTACGTATATTAATCGAATCCGAGACTTTGGACTGCGTAGCGCGAGGTCGAAATTTTTTCATTAAATTTTTCCTATGCCTCGAGGTCGATTTTCGGCCGTTTTTCCACATCATCTCCCGACTGCCAAACCGGCCGTGTTAGGCCTACCGATGACTTCTGCGCACGTTTTGTGATGTGCTCTTACGTATATTAATCGAATCCGAGACTTTGGACTGCGTAGCGCGAGGTCGAAATTTTTTCATTAAATTTTTCCTATGCCTCGAGGTCGATTTTCGACCGTTTTTCCACATCATCTCCCGACTGCCAAACCGGCCGTGTTAGGCCTACCGATGACTTCTGCGCACGTTTTGTGATGTGCTCTTACGTATATTAATCGAATCCGAGACTTTGGACTGCGTAGCGCGAGGTCGAAATTTTTTCATTAAATTTTTCCTATGCCTCGTGGTCAATTTTCGACCGTTTTTCCACATCATCTCCCGACTGCCAAACCGACCGTGTTAGGCCTACCGATGACTTCTGCGCACGTTTTGTGATGTGCTCTTACGTATATTAATCGAATCCGAGACTTTGGACTGCGTAGCGCGAGGTCGAATTTTTTTCATTAAATTTTTCCTATGCCTCGAGGTCGATTTTCGACCGTTTTTCCACATCATCTCCCGACTGCCAAACCGGCCGTGTTAAGCCTACCGATGACTTCTGCGCACGTTTTGTGATGTGCTCTTACGTATATTAATCGAATCCGAGACTTTGGACTGCGTAGCGCGAGGTCGAAATTTTTTCATTAAATTTTTCCTATGCCTCGTGGTCAATTTTCGACCGTTTTTCCACATCATCTCCCGACTGCCAAACCGACCGTGTTAGGCCTACCGATGACTTCTGCGCACGTTTTGTGATGTGCTCTTACGTATATTAATCGAATCCGAGACTTTGGACTGCGTAGCGCGAGGTCGAATTTTTTTCATTAAATTTTTCCTATGCCTCGAGGTCGATTTTCGACCGTTTTTCCACATCATCTCCCGACTGCCAAACCAGCCGTGTTAGGCCTACTGATGACTTCTGCGCACGTTTTGTGATGTGCTCTTACGTATATTAATCGAATCCGAGACTTTGGACTGCGTAGCGCGAGGTCGAAATTTTTTCATTAAATTTTTCTTATGCCTCGAGGTCGATTTTCGACCGTTTTTCCACATCATCTCCCGACTGCCAAACCGGCCGCGTTAGGCCTACCGATGACTTCTGCGCACGTTTTGTGATGTGCTCTTACGTATATTAATCAAATCCGAAACTTTGGACTGCGTAGCGCGAGGTCGAAATTTTTTCATTAAATTTTTCCTATGCCTCGAGGTCGATTTTCGACCGTTTTTCCACATCATCTCCCGACTGCCAAACCGGCCGTGTTAAGCCTACCGATGACTTCTGCGCACGTTTTGTGATGTGCTCTTACGTATATTAATCGAATCCGAGACTTTGGACTGCGTAGCGCGAGGTCGAAATTTTTTAATTAAATTTTTCCTATGCCTCGAGGTCGATTTTCGACCGTTTTTCCACATCATCTCCCGACTGCCAAACCGGCCGTGTTAGGCCTACCGATGACTTCTGCGCACGTTTTGTGATGTGCTCTTATGTATATTAATCGAATCCGAGACTTTGGACTGCGTAGCGCGAGGTCGAAATTTTTTCATTAAATTTTTCCTATGCCTCGAGGTCGATTTTCGACCGTTTTTCCACATCATCTCCCGACTGCCAAACCGGCCGTGTTAGGCCTACCGATGACTTCTGCGCACGTTTTGTGATGTGCTCTTACGTATATTAATCGAATCCGAGACCTTGGACTGCGTAGCGCGATGTCGAAATTTTTTCATTAAATTTTTCCTATGCCTCGAGGTCGATTTTCGGCCGTTTTTCCACATCATCTCCCGACTGCCAAACCGGCCGTGTTAGGCCTACCGATGACTTCTGCGCATGTTTTGTGATGTGCTCTTACGTATATTAATCGAATCCGAGACTCTGGACTGCGTAGCGCGAGGTCGAAATTTTTTCATTAAATTTTTCCTACGCCTCGAGGTCGATTTTCGACCGTTTTTCCACATCATCTCTCGACTGCCAAACCGGCCGTGTTAGGCCTACCGATGACTTCTGCGCACGTTTTGTGATGTGCTCTTACGTATATTAATCGAATCCGAGACTTTGGACTGCGTAGCGCGAGGTCGAAATTTTTTCATTAAATTTTTCCTATGCCTCGAGGTCGATTTTCGACCGTTTTTCCACATCATCTCCCGACTGCCAAACCGGCCGTGTTAGGCCTACCGATGACTTCTGCGCACGTTTTGTGATGTGCTCTTACGTATATAAATCGAATCCGAGACTTTGTACTGCGTAGCGCGAGGTCGAAATTTTTTCATTAAATTTTTCCTATGCCTCGAGGCGATTTTCGACCGTTTTTCCACATCATCTCCCGACTGCCAAACCGGCCGTGTTAGGCCTACCGATGACTTCTGGGCACGTTTTGTGATGTGCTCTTACGTCTATTAATCGAATCCGAGACTTTGGACTGCGTAGCGCGAGGTCGAAATTTTTTCATTAAATTTTAGGCCTACCGATGACTTCTGGGCACGTTTTGTGATGTGCTCTTACGTCTATTAATCGAATCCGAGACTTTGGACTGCGTAGCGCGAGGTCGAAATTTTTTCATTAAATTTTTCCTATGCCTCGAGGTCGATTTTCGGCCGTTTTTCCACATCATCTCCCGACTGCCAAACCGGCCGTGTTAGGCCTACCGATGACTTCTGCGCACGTTTTGTGATGTGCTCTTACGTATATTAATCGAATCCGAGACTTTGGACTGCGTAGCGCGAGGTCGAAATTTTTTCATTAAATTTTTCCTATGCCTCGAGGTCGATTTTCGACCGTTTTGCCACATCATCTCCCGACTGCCAAACCGGCCGTGTTAGGCCTACCGATGACTTCTGGGCACGTTTTGTGATGTGCTCTTACGTATATTAATCGAATCCGAGACTTTGGACTGCGTAGCGCGAGGTCGAAATTTTTTCATTAAATTTTTCCTATGCCTCGAGGTCGATTTTCGGCCGTTTTTCCACATCATCTCCCGACTGCCAAACCGGCCGTGTTAGGCCTACCGATGACTTCTGCGCACGTTTTGTGATGTGCTCTTACGTATATTAATCGAATCCGAGACTTTGGACTGCGTAGCGCGAGGTCGAAATTTTTTCATTAAATTTTTCCTATGCCTCGAGGTCGATTTTCGACCGTTTTTCCACATCATCTCCCGACTGCCAAACCGGCCGTGTTAGGCCTACCGATGACTTCTGCGCACGTTTTGTGATGTGCTCTTACGTATATTAATCGAATCCGAGACTTTGGACTGCGTTACGCGAGGTCGAAATTTTTTCATTAAATTTTTCCTATGCCTCGAGGTCGATTTTCGGCCGTTTTTCCACATCATCTCCCGACTGCCAAACCGGCCGTGTTAGGCCTACCGATGACTTCTGCGCACGTTTTGTGATGTGCTCTTACGTATATTAATCGAATCCGAGACTTTGGACTGCGTAGCGCGAGGTCGAAATTTTTTCATTAAATTTTTCCTATGCCTCGTGGTCAATTTTCGACCGTTTTTCCACATCATCTCCCGACTGCCAAACCGACCGTGTTAGGCCTACCGATGACTTCTGCGCACGTTTTGTGATGTGCTCTTACGTATATTAATCGAATCCGAGACTTTGGACTGCGTAGCGCGAGGTCGAATTTTTTTCATTAAATTTTTCCTATGCCTCGAGGTCGATTTTCGGCCGTTTTTCCACATCATCTCCCGACTGCCAAACCGGCCGTGTTAGGCCTACCGATGACTTCTGCGCACGTTTTGTGATGTGCTCTTACGTATATTAATCGAATCCGAGACTTTGGACTGCGTAGCGCGAGGTCGAAATTTTTTCATTAAATTTTTCCTATGCCTCGTGGTCAATTTTCGACCGTTTTTCCACATCATCTCCCGACTGCCAAACCGACCGTGTTAGGCCTACCGATGACTTCTGCGCACGTTTTGTGATGTGCTCTTACGTATATTAATCGAATCCGAGACTTTGGACTGCGTAGCGCGAGGTCGAATTTTTTTCATTAAATTTTTCCTATGCCTCGAGGTCGATTTTCGACCGTTTTTCCACATCATCTCCCGACTGCCAAACCAGCCGTGTTAGGCCTACTGATGACTTCTGCGCACGTTTTGTGATGTGCTCTTACGTATATTAATCGAATCCGAGACTTTGGACTGCGTAGCGCGAGGTCGAAATTTTTTCATTAAATTTTTCTTATGCCTCGAGGTCGATTTTCGACCGTTTTTCCACATCATCTCCCGACTGCCAAACCGGCCGCGTTAGGCCTACCGATGACTTCTGCGCACGTTTTGTGATGTGCTCTTACGTATATTAATCAAATCCGAAACTTTGGACTGCGTAGCGCGAGGTCGAAATTTTTTCATTAAATTTTTCTTATGCCTCGAGGTCGATTTTCGACCGTTTTTCCACATCATCTCCCGACTGCCAAACCGGCCGTGTTAAGCCTACCGATGACTTCTGCGCACGTTTTGTGATGTGCTCTTACGTATATTAATCGAATCCGAGACTTTGGACTGCGTAGCGCGAGGTCGAAATTTTTTAATTAAATTTTTCCTATGCCTCGAGGTCGATTTTCGACCGTTTTTCCACATCATCTCCCGACTGCCAAACCGGCCGTGTTAGGCCTACCGATGACTTCTGCGCACGTTTTGTGATGTGCTCTTATGTATATTAATCGAATCCGAGACTTTGGACTGCGTAGCGCGAGGTCGAAATTTTTTCATTAAATTTTTCCTATGCCTCGAGGTCGATTTTCGACCGTTTTTCCACATCATCTCCCGACTGCCAAACCGGCCGTGTTAGGCCTACCGATGACTTCTGCGCACGTTTTGTGATGTGCTCTTACGTATATTAATCGAATCCGAGACCTTGGACTGCGTAGCGCGATGTCGAAATTTTTTCATTAAATTTTTCCTATGCCTCGAGGTCGATTTTCGGCCGTTTTTCCACATCATCTCCCGACTGCCAAACCGGCCGTGTTAGGCCTACCGATGACTTCTGCGCATGTTTTGTGATGTGCTCTTACGTATATTAATCGAATCCGAGACTCTGGACTGCGTAGCGCGAGGTCGAAATTTTTTCATTAAATTTTTCCTACGCCTCGAGGTCGATTTTCGACCGTTTTTCCACATCATCTCCCGACTGCCAAACCGGCCGTGTTAGGCCTACCGATGACTTCTGCGCACGTTTTGTGATGTGCTCTTACGTATATTAATCGAATCCGAGACTTTGGACTGCGTAGCGCGAGGTCGAAATTTTTTCATTAAATTTTTCCTATGCCTCGAGGTCGATTTTCGACCGTTTTTCCACATCATCTCCCGACTGCCAAACCGGCCGTGTTAGGCCTACCGATGACTTCTGCGCACGTTTTGTGATGTGCTCTTACGTATATAAATCGAATCCGAGACTTTGTACTGCGTAGCGCGAGGTCGAAATTTTTTCATTAAATTTTTCCTATGCCTCGAGGCGATTTTCGACCGTTTTTCCACATCATCTCCCGACTGCCAAACCGGCCGTGTTAGGCCTACCGATGACTTCTGGGCACGTTTTGTGATGTGCTCTTACGTATATTAATCGAATCCGAGACTTTGGACTGCGTAGCGCGAGGTCGAAATTTTTTCATTAAATTTTTCCTATGCCTCGAGGTCGATTTTCGGCCGTTTTTCCACATCATCTCCCGACTGCCAAACCGGCCGTGTTAGGCCTACCGATGACTTCTGCGCACGTTTTGTGATGTGCTCTTACGTATATTAATCGAATCCGAGACTTTGGACTGCGTAGCGCGAGGTCGAAATTTTTTCATTAAATTTTTCCTATGCCTCGAGGTCGATTTTCGACCGTTTTGCCACATCATCTCCCGACTGCCAAACCGGCCGTGTTAGGCCTACCGATGACTTCTGCGCACGTTTTGTGATGTGCTCTTACGTATATTAATCGAATCCGAGACTTTGGACTGCGTTACGCGAGGTCGAAATTTTTTCATTAAATTTTTCCTATGCCTCGAGGTCGATATTCGGCCGTTTTTCCATATCATCTCCCGACTGCCAAACCGGCCGTGTTAGGCCTACCGATGACTTCTGCGCACGTTTTGTGATGTGCTCTTACGTATATTAATCGAATCCGAGACTTTGGACTGCGTAGCGCGAGGTCGAAATTTTTTCATTAAATTTTTCCTATGCCTCGAGGTCAATTTTCGACCGTTTTTCCACATCATCTCCCGACTGCCAAACCGACCGTGTTAGGCCTACCGATGACTTCTGCGCACGTTTTGTGATGTGCTCTTACGTATATTAATCGAATCCGAGACTTTGGACTGCGTAGCGCGAGGTCGAATTTTTTTCATTAAATTTTTCCTATGGCTCGAGGTCGATTTTCGACCGTTTTTCCACATCATCTCCCGACTGCCAAACCAGCCGTGTTAGGCCTACTGATGACTTCTGCGCACGTTTTGTGATGTGCTCTTACGTATATTAATCGAATCCGAGACTTTGGACTGCGTAGCGCGAGGTCGAAATTTTTTCATTAAATTTTTCTTATGCCTCGAGGTCGATTTTCGACCGTTTTTCCACATCATCTCCCGACTGCCAAACCGGCCGCGTTAGGCCTACCGATGACTTCTGCGCACGTTTTGTGATGTGCTCTTACGTATATTAATCAAATCCGAGACTTTGGACTGCGTAGCGCGAGGTCGAAATTTTTTCATTAAATTTTTCCTATGCCTCGAGGTCGATTTTCGACCGTTTTTCCACATCATCTCCCGACTGCCAAACCGGCCGTGTTAGGCCTACCGATGACTTCTGCGCACGTTTTGTGATGTGCTCTTATGTATATTAATCGAATCCGAGACTTTGGACTGCGTAGCGCGAGGTCGAAATTTTTTCATTAAATTTTTCCTATGCCTCGAGGTCGATTTTCGACCGTTTTACCACATCATCTCCCGACTGCCAAACCGGCCGTGTTAGGCCTACCGATGACTTCTGCGTACGTTTTGTGATGTGCTCTTACGTATATAAATCGAATCCGAGACTTTGTACTGCGTAGCGCGAGGTCGAAATTTTTTCATTAAATTTTTCCTATGCCTCGAGGCGATTTTCGACCGTTTTTCCACATCATCTCCCGACTGCCAAACCGGCCGTGTTAGGCCTACCGATGACTTCTGGGCACGGTTTGTGATGTGCTCTTACGTATATTAATCGAATCCGAGACTTTGGACTGCGTAGCGCGAGGTCGAAATTTTTTCATTAAATTTTTCCTATGCCTCGAGGTCGATTTTCGGCCGTTTTTCCACATCATCTCCCGACTGCCAAACCGGCCGTGTTAGGCCTACCGATGACTTCTGCGCACGTTTTGTGATGTGCTCTTACGTATATTAATCGAATCCGAGACTTTGGACTGCGTAGCGCGAGGTCGAAATTTTTTCATTAAATTTTTCCTATGCCTCGAGGTCGATTTTCGACCGTTTTTCCACATCATCTCCCGACTGCCAAACCGGCCGTGTTAGGCCTACCGATGACTTCTGCGCACGTTTTGTGATGTGCTCTTACGTATATTAATCGAATCCGAGACTTTGGACTGCGTTACGCGAGGTCGAAATTTTTTCATTAAATTTTTCCTATGCCTCGAGGTCGATTTTCGGCCGTTTTTCCATATCATCTCCCGACTGCCAAACCGGCCGTGTTAGGCCTACCGATGACTTCTGCGCACGTTTTGTGATGTGCTCTTACGTATATTAATCGAATCCGAGACTTTGGACTGCGTAGCGCGAGGTCGAAATTTTTTCATTAAATTTTTCCTATGCCTCGAGGTCAATTTTCGACCGTTTTTCCACATCATCTCCCGACTGCCAAACCGGCCGTGTTAGGCCTACCGATGACTTCTGCGCACGTTTTGTGATGTGCTCTTACGTATATTAATCGAATCCGAGACTTTGGACTGCGTAGCGCGAGGTCGAATTTTTTTCATTAAATTTTTCCTATGCCTCGAGGTCGATTTTCGAGCGTTTTTCCACATCATCTCCCGACTGCCAAACCGGCCGTGTTAGGCCTACCGATGACTTCTGCGCACGTTTTGTGATGTGCTCTTACGTATATTAATCGAATCCGAGACTTTGGACTGCGTAGCGCGAGGTCGAAATTTTTTCATTAAATTTTTCCTATGCCTCGAGGTCGATTTTCGGCCGTTTTTCCACATCATCTCCCGACTGCCAAACCGGCCGTGTTAGGACTACCGATGACTTCTGCGCACGTTTTGTGATGTGATCTTACGTATATTAATCGAATCCGAGACTTTGGACTGCGTTGCGCGAGGTCGAAATTTTTTCATTAAATTTTTCTTATGCCTCGAGGTCGATTTTCGACCGTTTTTCCACATCATCTCCCGACTGCCAAACCGGCCGCGTTAGGCCTACCGATGACTTCTGCGCACGTTTTGTGATGTGCTCTTACGTATATTAATCAAATCCGAGACTTTGGACTGCGTAGCGCGAGGTCGAATTTTTTTCATTAAATTTTTCCTATGCCTCGAGGTCGATTTTCGGCCGTTTTTCCACATCATCTCCCGACTGCCAAACCGGCCGTGTTAGGCCTACCGTTGACTTCTGCGCACGTTTTGTGATGTGCTCTTACGTATATTAATCGAATCCGAGACTTTGGACTGCGTAGCGCGAGGTCGAATTTTTTTCATTAAATTTTTCCTATGCCTCGAGGTCGATTTTCGGCCGTTTTTCCACATCATCTCCCGACTGCCAAACCGGCCGTGTTAGGCCTACCAATGACTTCTGCGCACGTTTTGTGATGTGCTCTTACGTATATTAATCGAATCCGAGACTTTGGACTGCGTAGCGCGAGGTCGAAATTTTTTCATTAAATTTTTCCTATGCCTCGAGGTCGATTTTCGGCCGTTTTTCCACATCATCTCCCGACTGCCAAACCGGCCGTGTTAGGCCTACCGATGACTTTTGCGCACGTTTTGTGATGTGCTCTTACGTATATTAATCGAATCCGAGACTTTGGACTGCGTAGCGCGAGGTCGAAATTTTTTCATTAAATTTTTCCTATGCCTCGAGGTCGATTTTCGGCCGTTTTTCCACATCATCTCCCGACTGCCAAACCGGCCGTGTTAGGCCTACCGTTGACTTCTGCGCACGTTTTGTGATGTGCTCTTACGTATATTAATCGAATCCGAGACTTTGGACTGCGTAGCGCGAGGTCGAATTTTTTTCATTAAATTTTTCCTATGCCTCGAGGTCGATTTTCGACCGTTTTTACACATCATCTCCCGACTGCCAAACCAGCCGTGTTAGGCCTACTGATGACTTCTGTGCACGTTTTGTGATGTGCTCTTACGTATATTAATCGAATCCGAGACTTTGGACTGCGTAGCGCGAGGTCGAAATTTTTTCATTAAATTTTTCCTATGCCTCGAGGTCGATTTTCGGCCGTTTTTCCACATCATCTCCCGACTGCCAAACCGGCCGTGTTAGGCCTACCGATGACTTTTGCGCACGTTTTGTGATGTGCTCTTACGTATATTAATCGAATCCGAGACTTTGGACTGCGTAGCGCGAGGTCGAAATTTTTTCATTAAATTTTTCCTATGCCTCGAGGTCGATTTTCGACCGTTTTTCCACATCATCTCCCGACTGCCAAACCGGCCGTGTTAGGCCTACCGATGACTTCTGCGCACGTTTTGTGATGTGCTCTTACGTATATTAATCGAATCCGAGACTTTGGACTGCGTAGCGCGAGGTCGAAATTTTTTCATTAAATTTTTCCTATGCCTCGAGGTCGATTTTCGACCGTTTTTCCACATCATCTCCCGACTGCCAAACCGGCCGTGTTAGGCCTACCGATGACTTCTGCGCACGTTTTGTGATGTGCTCTTACGTATATTAATCGAATCCGAGACTTTGGACTGCGTAGCGCGAGGTCGAAATTTTTTCATTAAATTTTTCCTATGCCTCGAGGTCGATTTTCGGCCGTTTTTCCACATCATCTCCCGACTGCCAAACCGGCCGTGTTAGGCCTACCGATGACTTTTGCGCACGTTTTGTGATGTGCTCTTACGTATATTAATCGAATCCGAGACTTTGGACTGCGTAGCGCGAGGTCGAAATTTTTTCATTAAATTTTTCCTATGCCTCGAGGTCGATTTTCGGCCGTTTTTCCACATCATCTCCCGACTGCCAAACCGGCCGTGTTAGGCCTACCGTTGACTTCTGCGCACGTTTTGTGATGTGCTCTTACGTATATTAATCGAATCCGAGACTTTGGACTGCGTAGCGCGAGGTCGAATTTTTTTCATTAAATTTTTCCTATGCCTCGAGGTCGATTTTCGACCGTTTTTACACATCATCTCCCGACTGCCAAACCAGCCGTGTTAGGCCTACTGATGACTTCTGTGCACGTTTTGTGATGTGCTCTTACGTATATTAATCGAATCCGAGACTTTGGACTGCGTAGCGCGAGGTCGAAATTTTTTCATTAAATTTTTCCTATGCCTCGAGGTCGATTTTCGGCCGTTTTTCCACATCATCTCCCGACTGCCAAACCGGCCGTGTTAGGCCTACCGATGACTTTTGCGCACGTTTTGTGATGTGCTCTTACGTATATTAATCGAATCCGAGACTTTGGACTGCGTAGCGCGAGGTCGAAATTTTTTCATTAAATTTTTCCTATGCCTCGAGGTCGATTTTCGACCGTTTTTCCACATCATCTCCCGACTGCCAAACCGGCCGTGTTAGGCCTACCGATGACTTCTGCGCACGTTTTGTGATGTGCTCTTACGTATATTAATCGAATCCGAGACTTTGGACTGCGTAGCGCGAGGTCGAAATTTTTTCATTAAATTTTTCCTATGCCTCGAGGTCGATTTTCGGCCGTTTTTCCACATCATCTCCCGACTGCCAAACCGGCCGTGTTAGGCCTACCAATGACTTCTGCGCACGTTTTGTGATGTGCTCTTACGTATATTCATCGAATCCGAGACTTTGGACTGCGTAGCGCGAGGTCGAAATTTTTTCATTAAATTTTTCCTATGCCTCGAGGTCGATTTTCGGCCGTTTTTCCACATCATCTCCCGACTGCCAAACCAGCCGTGTTAGGCCTACTGATGACTTCTGCGCACGTTTTGTGATGTGCTCTTACGTATATTAATCGAATCCGAGACTTTGGACTGCGTAGCGCGAGGTCGAAATTTTTTTCATTAAATTTTTCCTATGCCTCGAGGTCGATTTTCGACCGTTTTCCACATCATCTCCCGACTGCCAAACCGGCCGTGTTAAGCCTACCGATGACTTCTGCGCACGTTTTGTGATGTGCTCTTACGTATATTAATCGAATCCGAGACTTTGGACTGCGTAGCGCGAGTTCGAAATTTTTTCATTAAATTTTTCCTATGCCTCGAGGTCGATTTTCGACCGTTTTTCCACATCATCTCCCGACTGCCAAACCGGCCGTGTTAGGCCTACCGATGACTTCTGCGCACGTTTTGTCATGTGCTCTTACGTATATTAATCGAATCCGAGACTTTGGACTGCGTAGCGCGAGGTCGAAATTTTTTCATTAAATTTTTCCTATGCCTCGAGGTCGATTTCCGACCGTTTTTCCACATCATCTCCCGACTGCCAAACCGGCCGTGTTAGGCCTACCAATGACTTCTGCGCACGTTTTGTGATGTGCTCTTACGTATATTAATCGAATCCGAGACTTTGGACTGCGTAGCGCGAGGTCGAAATTTTTTCATTAAATTTTTCCTATGCCTCGAGGTCGATTTTCGGCCGTTTTTCCACATCATCTCCCGACTGCCAAACCGGCCGTGTTAGGCCTACCAATGACTTCTGCGCACGTTTTGTGATGTGCTCTTACGTATATTAATCGAATCCGAGACTTTGGACTGCGTAGCGCGAGGTCGAAATTTTTTCATTAAATTTTTCCTATGCCTCGAGGTCGATTTTCGGCCGTTTTTCCACATCATCTCCCGACTGCCAAACCGGCCGTGTTATGCCTACCGTTGACTTCTGCGCACGTTTTGTGATGTGCTCTTACGTATATTAATCGAATCCGAGACTTTGGACTGCGTAGCGCGAGGTCGAATTTTTTTCATTAAATTTTTCCTATGCCTCGAGGTCGATTTTCGACCGTTTTTCCACATCATCTCCCGACTGCCAAACCAGCCGTGTTAGGCCTACTGATGACTTCTGCGCACGTTTTGTGATGTGCTCTTACGTATATTAATCGAATCCGAGACTTTGGACTGCGTAGCGCGAGGTCGAAATTTTTTCATTAAATTTTTCCTATGCCTCGAGGTCGATTTTCGACCGTTTTTCCACATCATCTCCCGACTGCCAAACCGGCCGCGTTAGGCCTACCGATGACTTCTGCGCATGTTTTGTGATGTGCTCTTACGTATATTAATCAAATCCTGCGTAGCGCGAGGTCGAAATATTTTCATTAAATTTTTCTTATGCCTCGAGGTCGATTTTCGACCGTTTTTCCACATCATTTCCCGACTGCCAAACCGGCCGTGTTAGGCCTACCGATGACTTCTGCGCACGTTTTGTGATGTGCTCTTACGTATATTAATCGAATCCGAGACTTTGGACTGCGTAGCGCGAGGTCGAAATTTTTTCATTAAATTTTTCCTATGCCTCGAGGTCGATTTTCGACCGTTTTTCCACATCATCTCCCGACTGCCAAACCGGCCGTGTTAGGCCTACCGATGACTTCTGCGCACGTTTTGTGATGTGCTCTTACGTATATTAATCGAATCCGAGACTTTGGACTGCGTAGCGCGAGGTCGAAATATTTTCATTAAATTTTTCTTATGCCTCGAGGTCGATTTTCGACCGTTTTTCCACATCATCTCCCGACTGTCAAACCGGCCGTGTTAGGCCTACCGATGACTTCTGCGCACGTTTTGTGATGTGCTCTTACGTATATTAATCGAATCCGAGACTTTGGACTGCGTAGCGCGAGGTCGAAATTTTTTCATTAAATTTTTCCTATGCCTCGAGGTCGATTTTCGGCCGTTTTTCCACATCATCTCCCGACAGCCAAACCGGCCGTGTTAGGCCTACCGATGACTTCTGCGCACGTTTTTTGATGTGCTCTTACGTATATTAATCGAATCCGAGACTTTGGACTGCGTAGCGCGAGGTCGAAATTTTTTCATTAAATTTTTCCTATGCCTCGAGGTCGATTTTCGACCGTTTTTCCACATCATCTCCCGACTGCCAAACCGGCCGTGTTAGGCCTACCGATGACTTCTGCGCACGTTTTGTCATGTGCTCTTACGTATATTAATCGAATCCGAGACTTTGGACTGCGTAGCGCGAGGTCGACATTTTTTCATTAAATTTTTCCTATGCCTCGAGGTCGATTTTCGGCCGTTTTTCCACATCATCTCCCGACTGCCAAACCGGCCGTGTTAGGCCTACCAATGACTTCTGCGCACGTTTTGTGATGTGCTCTTACGTATATTAATCGAATCCGAGACTTTGGACTGCGTAGCGCGAGGTCGAAATTTTTTCATTAAATTTTTCCTATGCCTCGAGGTCGATTTTCGGCCGTTTTTCCACATCATCTCCCGACTGCCAAACCGGCCGTGTTAGGCCTACCGTTGACTTCTGCGCACGTTTTGTGATGTGCTCTTACGTATATTAATCGAATCCGAGACTTTGGACTGCGTAGCGCGAGGTCGAAATTTTTTCATTAAATTTTTCCTATGCCTCGAGGTCGATTTTCGGCCGTTTTTCCACATCATCTCCCGACTGCCAAACCGGCCGTGTTAGGCCTACCGATGACTTCTGTGCACGTTTTGTGATGTGCTCCTACGTATATTAATCGAATCCGAGACTTTGGACTGCGTAGCGCGAGGTCGAAATTTTTTCATTAAATTTTTCCTATGCCTCGAGGTCGATTTTCGGCCGTTTTTCCACATCATCTCCCGACTGCCAAACCGGCCGTGTTAGGCCTACCGATGACTTCTGCGCACGTTTTGTGATGTGCTCTTACGTATATTAATCGAATCCGAGGCTTTGGACTGCGTAGCGCGAGGTCGAAATATTTTCATTCAATTTTTCTTATGCCTCGAGGTCGATTTTCGACCGTTTTTCCACATCATCTCCCGACTGCCAAACCGGCCGTGTTAGGCCTACCGATGACTTCTGCGCATGTTTTGTGATGTGCTCTTACGTATATTAATCAAATCCTGCGTAGCGCGAGGTCGAAATATTTTCATTAAATTTTTCTTATGCCTCGAGGTCGATTTTCGACCGTTTTTCCACATCATTTCCCGACTGCCAAACCGGCCGTGTTAGGCCTACCGATGACTTCTGCGCACGTTTTGTGATGTGCTCTTACGTATATTAATCGAATCCGAGACTTTGGACTGCGTAGCGCGAGGTCGAAATTTTTTCATTAAATTTTTCCTATGCCTCGAGGTCGATTTTCGGCCGTTTTTCCACATCATCTCCCGACAGCCAAACCGGCCGTGTTAGGCCTACCGATGACTTCTGCGCACGTTTTGTGATGTGCTCTTACGTATATTAATCGAATCCGAGACTTTGGACTGCGTAGCGCGAGGTCGAAATATTTTCATTAAATTTTTCTTATGCCTCGAGGTCGATTTTCGACCGTTTTTCCACATCATCTCCCGACTGTCAAACCGGCCGTGTTAGGCCTACCGATGACTTCTGCGCACGTTTTGTGATGTGCTCTTACGTATATTAATCGAATCCGAGACTTTGGACTGCGTAGCGCGAGGTCGAAATTTTTTCATTAAATTTTTCCTATGCCTCGAGGTCGATTTTCGGCCGTTTTTCCACATCATCTCCCGACAGCCAAACCGGCCGTGTTAGGCCTACCGATGACTTCTGCGCACGTTTTTTGATGTGCTCTTACGTATATTAATCGAATCCGAGACTTTGGACTGCGTAGCGCGAGGTCGAAATTTTTTCATTAAATTTTTCCTATGCCTCGAGGTCGATTTTCGACCGTTTTTCCACATCATCTCCCGACTGCCAAACCGGCCGTGTTAGGCCTACCGATGACTTCTGCGCACGTTTTGTCATGTGCTCTTACGTATATTAATCGAATCCGAGACTTTGGACTGCGTAGCGCGAGGTCGACATTTTTTCATTAAATTTTTCCTATGCCTCGAGGTCGATTTTCGGCCGTTTTTCCACATCATCTCCCGACTGCCAAACCGGCCGTGTTAGGCCTACCAATGACTTCTGCGCACGTTTTGTGATGTGCTCTTACGTATATTAATCGAATCCGAGACTTTGGACTGCGTAGCGCGAGGTCGAAATTTTTTCATTAAATTTTTCCTATGCCTCGAGGTCGATTTTCGGCCGTTTTTCCACATCATCTCCCGACTGCCAAACCGGCCGTGTTAGGCCTACCGTTGACTTCTGCGCACGTTTTGTGATGTGCTCTTACGTATATTAATCGAATCCGAGACTTTGGACTGCGTAGCGCGAGGTCGAAATTTTTTCATTAAATTTTTCCTATGCCTCGAGGTCGATTTTCGGCCGTTTTTCCACATCATCTCCCGACTGCCAAACCGGCCGTGTTAGGCCTACCGATGACTTCTGTGCACGTTTTGTGATGTGCTCCTACGTATATTAATCGAATCCGAGACTTTGGACTGCGTAGCGCGAGGTCGAAATTTTTTCATTAAATTTTTCCTATGCCTCGAGGTCGATTTTCGGCCGTTTTTCCACATCATCTCCCGACTGCCAAACCGGCCGTGTTAGGCCTACCGATGACTTCTGCGCACGTTTTGTGATGTGCTCTTACGTATATTAATCGAATCCGAGGCTTTGGACTGCGTAGCGCGAGGTCGAAATATTTTCATTCAATTTTTCTTATGCCTCGAGGTCGATTTTCGACCGTTTTTCCACATCATCTCCCGACTGCCAAACCGGCCGTGTTAGGCCTACCGATGACTTCTGCGCACGTTTTGTGATGTGCTCTTACGTATATTAATCGAATCCGAGACTTTGGACTGCGTAGCGCGAGGTCGAAATTTTTTCATTAAATTTTTCCTATGCCTCGAGGTCGATTTTCGGCCGTTTTTCCACATCATCTCCCGACAGCCAAACCGGCCGTGTTAGGCCTACCGATGACTTCTGCGCACGTTTTTTGATGTGCTCTTACGTATATTAATCGAATCCGAGACTTTGGACTGCGTAGCGCGAGGTCGAAATTTTTTCATTAAATTTTTCCTATGGCTCGAGGTCGATTTTCGACCGTTTTTCCACATCATCTCCCGACTGCCAAACCGGCCGTGTTAGGCCTACCGATGACTTCTGCGCACGTTTTGTGATGTGCTCTTACGTATATTAATCGAATCCGAGACTTTGGACTGCGTAGCGCGAGGTCGAAATTTTTTCATTAAATTTTTCCTATGCCTCGAGGTCGATTTTCGGCCGTTTTTCCACATCATCTCCCGACTGCCAAGCCGGCCGTGTTAGGCCTACCGATGACTTCTGCGCACGTTTTGTGATGTGCTCTTACGTATATTAATCGAATCCGAGACTTTGAACTGCGTAGCGCGAGGTCGAAATTTTTTCATTAAATTTTTCCAATGCCTCGAGGTCGATTTTCGACCGTTTTTCCACATCATCTCCCGACTGCCAAACCGGCCGTGTTAGGCCTACCGATGACTTCTGCGCACGTTTTGTCATGTGCTCTTACGTATATTAATCGAATCCGAGACTTTGGACTGCGTAGCGCGAGGTCGAAATTTTTTCATTAAATTTTTCCTATGCCTCGAGGTCGATTTTCGTCCGTTTTTCCACATCATCTCCCGACTGCCAAACCGGCCGTGTTAGGCCTACCAATGACTTCTGCGCACGTTTTGTGATGTGCTCTTACGTATATTAATCGAATCCGAGACTTTGGACTGCGTAGCGCGAGGTCGAAATTTTTTCCTAAAATTTTTTCCTATGCCTCGAGGTCGATTTTCGGCCGTTTTTCCACATCATCTCCCGACTGCCAAACCGGCCGTGTTAGGCCTACCGATGACTTCTGCGCACGTTTTTTGATGTGCTCTTACGTATATTAATCGAATCCGAGACTTTGGACTGCGTAGCGCGAGGTCGAAATTTTTTCATTAAATTTTTCTATGCCTCGAGGTCGATTGTCGGCCGTTTTTCCACATCATCTCCCGACTGCCAAACCGGCCGTGCTAGGCCTACCGATGACTTCTGCGCACGTTTTGTAATGTGCTCTTACGTATATTAATCGAATCCGAGACTTTGGACTGCGTAGCGCGAGGTCGAAATTTTTTCATTAAATTTTTCCTATGCCTCGAGGTCGATTTTCGACCGTTTTTCCACATCATCTCCCGACTGCCAAACCGGCCGTGTTAGGCCTACCGATGAATTCTGCGCACGTTTTGTGATGTGCTCTTACGTATATTAATCGAATCCGAGACTTTGGACTGCGTAGCGCGAGGTCGAAATTTTTTCATTAAATTTTTCCTATGCCTCGAGGTCGATTTTCGACCGTTTTTCCACATCATCTCCCGACTGCCAAACCGGCCGTGTTAGGCCTACCGATGACTTCTGCGCACGTTTTGTGATGTGCTCTTACGTATATTAATCGAATCCGAGACTTTGGACTGCGTAGCGCGAGGTCGAAATTTTTTCATTAAATTTTTCCTATGCCTCGAAGTCGATTTTCGACCGTTTTTCCACATCATCTCCCGACTGCCAAACCGGCCGTGTTAGGCCTACCGATGACTTCTGCGCACGTTTTGTGATGTGCTCTTACGTATATTAATCGAATCCGAGACTTTGAACTGCGTAGCGCGAGGTCGAAAATTTTTCATTAAATTTTTCCTATGCCTCGAGGTCGATTTTCGGCCGTTTTTCCACATCATCTCCCGACTGCCAAACCGGCCGTGCTAGGCCTACCGATGACTTCTGCGCACGTTTTGTGATGTGCTCTTACGTATATTAATCGAATCCGAGACTTTGGACTGTGTAGCGCGAGGTCGAAATTTTTGCATAAAATTTTTTCCTATGCCTCGAGGTCGATTTTCGGCCGTTTTTCCACATCATCTCCCGACTGGCAAACCGGCCGTGTAAGGCCTACCGATGACTTCTGCGCACGTGTTGTGATGTGGTCTTACGTATATTAATCGTATCCGAGACTTTGGACTGCGTAGCCCGAGGTCGAAATTTTTTCATAAAATTTCTCCTATGCCTCGAGGTCGATTTTCGACCGTTTTTCCACATCATCTCCCGACTGCCAAACCGGCCGTGTTAGGCCTACCGATGACTTCTGCGCACCTTTTATGATGTGATCTTACGTATATTAATCGAATACGAGACCTTGGACTGCGTAGCCCGAGGTCGAAATTTGTTCAGAAAATTTTTCCTATGCCTCGAGGTCGATTTTCGGCCGTTTTTCCACATCATTTCCCGACTGTCAAACCGGCAGTGTTAGGCCTACGGATGACTTCTGCGCACGTTTTGTGACTTGCTTTTACGTATATTAATCAAATCCGAAACTTTGGACTGCGTAGCCCGAGGTCGAAATTTTTTCATAAAATGTTTCCTATGCCTCGAGGTCGATTTTCGGCCGTTTTTCTACATCATCTCCCGACTGGCAAACCGGCCGTGTTAGGCCTACCGATGACTTCTGCGCACGTTTTGTGATGTGCTCTTACGTATATTAATCGAATCCGAGACTTTTGAATGCGTAGCGCGAGGTCGAAATTTTTTCATTAAATTTTTCCTATGCCTCGAGGTCGATTTTCGGCCGTTTTTCCACATCACCTCCCGACTGCCAAACCGGCCGTGTTAGGCCTACCGATGACTTCTGCGCACGTTTTGTGATGTGCTCTTACGTATATTAATCGAATGCGAGACTTTGGACTGCGTAGCCCGAGGTCGAAATTTTTGCATAAAATTTTTCCTATGCCTCGAGGTCGATTTTCGGCCGTTTTTCTACATCATCTCCCGACTGGCAAACCGGCCGTGTTAGGCCTACCGATGACTTCTGCGCACGTTTTGTGATGTGGTCTTACGTATATTAATCGTATCCGAGACTTTGGACTGCGTAGCCCGAGGTCGAAATTTTTTCATAAAATTTTTTCCTATGCCTCGCGTTAGATTTTTAGCCATTTTTCCACATCACCTCCTGACAACCGAACCGGCCGTGTTTGACCTACCGATGACTTCTGCGCACGTTTTGTGATGTGATCTTACGTATATTAATCGAATCCGAGACCTTGGACTGCGTAGCCCGAGGTCGAAATTTGTTCAGAAAATTTTTCCTATGCCTCGAGGTCGATTTTCGACCATTTTTCCACATCATCTCCCGACTGCCAAACCGGCCGTGTTAGGCCTACCGCTGACTTCTGCGCAGGTTCTGTGCTGTTCTCTTACTTATATTAATCGAATCCGAGACTTTGGACTGCGTAGCCCGAGATCGAAATTTTTTCATAAAATTTTTCCTATGCCTCGAGGTCGATTTTCGGCCGTTTTTCCACATCATCTCCCGACTGCCGAACCGGCCGTGTTAGGCCTACCGATGACTTCTACGCACGTTTTGTGATGTGCTCTTACGTATATTAATCGAATCCGAGACTTTGGACTGCGTAGCCCGAGGTCGAAATTTTTGCATAAAATTTTTCCTATGCCTCGAGGTCGATTTTCGGCCGTTTTTCCACATCATCTCCCGACTGGCAAACCGGCCGTGTAAGGCCTACCGATGACTTCTGCGCACGTGTTGTGATGTGGTCTTACGTATATTAATCGTATCCGAGACTTTGGACTGCGTAGCCCGAGGTCGAAATTTTTTCATAAAATTTTTCCTATGCCTCGCGGTAGATTTTTAGCCATTTTTCCACATCACCCCCTGACTACCAAACCGGCCGCGTTTGACCTACCGATGACTTCTGCGCACGTTTGGTGGTGTGATCTTACGTATATTAATCGAATCCGAGACTTTGGACTGCGTAGCGCGAGGTCGAAATTTTTGCATAAAATTTTTCCTATGCCTCGAGGTCGATTTTCGGCCGTTTTTCCACATCATCTCCCGACTGCCAAACCGGCCGTGTTAGGCCTACCGATGACTTCTGCGCACGTTTTGTGATGTGATCTTACGTATATTAATCGAATCCGAGACCTTGGACTGCGTAGCCCGAGGTCGAAATTTGTTCAGAAAATTTTTCCTATGCCTCGAGGTCGATTTTCGGCCGTTTTTCCACATCATCTCCCGACTGTCAAACCGGCAGTGTTAGGCCTACGGATGACTTCTGCGCACGTTTTGTGACTTGCCTTTACGTATATTAATCAAATCCGAAACTTTGGAAAGCGTTGCGCGAGATCGAAATTTTCTCATAAAATTTTTCCTATGCCTCGAGGTAGATTTTTAGCCATTTTCCACATCATCTCCCGACTGCCAAACCGGCCGTGTTAGGCCTACCGATGACTTCTGCGCACATTTTGTGATGTGCTCTTGCGTATATTAATTGAATCCGAGACCTTGGACTGCGTAGCCCGAGGTCGAAATTTTTTCATAAAATTTTTCCTATGCCTCGAGGTAGATTTTTAGCCATTTTCCACATCATCTCCTGACTAGCAAACCGGCCGTGTTTGACCTACCGATAACTTCTGCGCACGTTTAGTGGTGTGTTCTTACGTATATTAATCAAATCCGAGACTTTAGAATGCGTAGCGCGAGATCGAAATTTTCTCATAAAATTTTTCCTATGCCTCGAGGTCGATTTTCGACCGTTTTTCCACATCATCTCCCGACTGCCAAACCGGCCGTGTTAGGCCTACCGCTGACTTCTGCGCACGTTTTGTGATGTGCTCTTGCGTATATTAATCGAATCCGAGACCTTGGACTGCGTAGCCCGAGGTCGAAATTTTTTCATAAAATTTTTCCTATGCCTCGAGGTCGATTTTCGGCCGTTTTTCAACATCATCTCCCGACTGCCAAACCGGCCGTGTTAGGCCTACCGATGACTTCTGCGCACGTTTTGTGATGTGCTCTTGCGTATATTAATCGAATCCGAGACCTTGGACTGCGTAGCCCGAGGTCGAAATTTTTTCATAAAATTTTTCCTATGCCTCGAGGTCGATTTTCGGCCGTTTTTCAACATCATCTCCCGACTGCCAAACCGGCCGTGTTAGGCCTACCGATGACTTCTGCGCACATTTTGTGATGTGCTCTTACGTATATTAATCGAATCCGAGACTTTGGACTGCGTAGCCCGAGGTCGAAATTTTTCAATAAAATTTTTCCTATGCCTTGAGGTCGATTTTCGGCCGTTTTTCCACATCATCTCCCGACTGCCAAACCGGCCGTGTTAGGCTTACCGATGACTTCTGCGCACGTTTTGTGATGGCCTCTTAGGTATATTAATCGAATACGAGACTTTGGACTGCGTAGCCCGAGGTCGAAATTTTTTCATTAAATTTTTCCTATGCCTCGAGGTCGATTTTCGACCGTTTTTCCACATCATCTCCCGACTGCCAAACCGGCCTTGTTAGGCCTACCGATGACTTCTGCGCACGTTTTGTGATGTGCTCTTACGTATATTAATCGAATCCGAGACTTTGGACTGCGTAGTGCGAGGTCGAAATTTTTTCATTAAATTTTTCCTATGCCTCGAGGTCGATTTTCGGCCGTTTTTCCACATCATCTCCCGACTGCCAAACCGGCCGTGTTAGGCCTACCGATGACTTCTGTGCACGTTTTGTGATGTGCTCTTACGTATATTAATCGAATCCGAGACTTTGGACTGCGTAGCGCGAGGTCGAAATTTTTTCATTAAATTTTTCCTATGCCTCGAGGTCGATTTTCGACCGTTTTTCCACATCATCTCCCGACTGCCAAACCGGCCGTGTTAGGCCTACCGATGACTTCTGTGCACGTTTTGTGATGTGCTCTTACGTATATTAATCGAATCCGAGACTTTGGACTGCGTAGCCCGAGGTCGAAATGTTTTCATAAAATTTTTCCTATGCCTCGAGGTCGATTTTCGGCCGTTTTTCCACATCATCTCCCGACTGCCAAACCGGCCTTGTTAGGCCTACCGATGACTTCTGCGCACGTTTTGTGATGTGCTCTTACGTATATTAATCGAATCCGAGACTTTGGACTGCGTGGCCCGAGGTCGAAATTTTTTCATAAAATTGTTCCTATGCCTCGAGCTCGATTTTCGGCCGTTTTTCCACATCCTCTCCTGACTGCCAAGCCGGCCGTGTTAGCCCTACCGATGACTTCTGTGCACGTTTTGTGATGTGCTCTTACGTATATTAATCGAATCCGAAACTTTGGACTGCGTAGCCCGAGGTCGAAATTTTTTCATAAAATTTTTTCCTATGCCTCGAGGTCGATTTTCGGCGGTTTTTCACATCATCTCCCGACTGCCAAACCGGCCGTGTTAGGCCTACCGATGACTTCTGCGCACGTTTTGTGATGTGCTCTTACGTATATTAATCGAATCCGAGACTTTGGACTGCGTGGCCCGAGGTCGAAATTTTTTCATAACATTTTTCCTATGCCTCGAGCTCGATTTTCGGCCGTTTTTCCACATCATCTCCCGACTGCCAAACCGGCCGTGTTAGGCCTACCGATGACTTCTGCGCACGTTTTGTGATGTGCTCTTACGTATATTAATCGAATCCGAGACATTGGACTGCGTAGCCCGAGGTCGAAATTTTTTCATAAAATTTTTTCCTATGCCTCGAGGTGGATTTTCGACCGTTTTTCCACATCATCTCCCGACTGCCAAACCGCCGATGACTTCTGCGCACGTTTTGTAATGTGCTCTTACGTATATTAATCGAATCCGAGAATTTGGACTGCGTAGCCCGAGGTCGAAATTTTTTCATAAAATTTTTCCCATGCCTCGAGGTCGATTTTCGGCCATTTTTCCACATCATCTCCCGACTGCCAAACCGGCCGTGTTAGGCCTACCGATGACTTCTGCGCACGCTTTGTGATGTGCTCTTACGTATATTAATCGAATCCGAGACTTTGGACTGCGTAGCCCGAGGTCGAAATTTTTTCATAAAATTTTTCCCATGCCTCGAGGTCGATTTTCGGCCATTTTTCCAAATCATCTCCCGACTGCCAAACCGGCCGTGTTAGGCCTACCGATGACTTCTGCGCACATTTTGTGATGTGCTCTTGCGTATATTAATCGAATCCGAGACCTTGGACTGCGTAGCGCGAGGTCGAAATTTTTTCATACAATTTTTTCCTATGCCTCGAGGTGGATTTTCGACCGTTTTTCCACATCATCTCCCGACTGCCAAGCCGCCGATGACTTCTGCGCACGTTTTGTAATGTGCTCTTACGTATATTAATCGAATCCGAGAATTTGGACTGCGTAGCCCGAGGTCGAAATTTTTTCATAAAATTTTTTCCCATGCCTCGAGGTCGATTTTCGGCCATTTTTCCACATCATCTCCCGACTGCCAAACCGGCCGTGTTAGGCCTACCGATGACTTCTGCGCACATTTTGTGATGTGCTCTTGCGTATATTAATCGAATCCGAGACCTTGGACTGCGTAGCGCGAGGTCGAAATTTTTTCATAAAATTTTTTCCTATGCCTCGAGGTCGATTTTCGGCGGTTTTTCCACATCTTCTCCCGACTGCCAAACCGGCCTTGTTAGGCCTACCGATGACTTCTGCGCACGTTTTGTGATGTGCTCTTACGTATATTAATCGAATCCGAGACTTTGGACTGCGTAGCGCGAGGTCGAAATTTTTTCATTAAATTTTTCCTATGCCTCAAGGTCGATTTCCGACCGTTTTTCCACATCATCTCCCGACTGCCAAACCGGCCGTGTTAGACCTACCGATGACTTCTGCTCACTTTTTGTGATGTGCTCTTACGTATATTAATCGAATCCGAGACTTTGGACTGCGTAGCGCGAGGTCGAAATTTTTTCATTAAATTTTTCCTATGCCTCGAGGTCGATTTTCGACCGTTTTTCCACATCATCTCCCGACTGCCAAACCGGCCGTGTTAGACCTACCGATGACTTCTGCTCACTTTTTGTGATGTGCTCTTACGTATATTAATCGAATCCGAGACTTTGGACTGCGTAGCGCGAGGTCGAAATTTTTTCATTAAATTTTTCCTATGCCTCGAGGTCGATTTTCGGCCATTTTTCCAAATCATCTCCCGACTGCCAAACCGGCCGTGTTAGGCCTACCGATGACTTCTGCGCACATTTTGTGATGTGCTCTTGCGTATATTAATCGAATCCGAGACCTTGGACTGCGTAGCGCGAGGTCGAAATTTTTTCATACAATTTTTTCCTATGCCTCGAGGTGGATTTTCGACCGTTTTTCCACATCATCTCCCGACTGCCAAACCGGCCGTGTTAGACCTACCGATGACTTCTGCTCACTTTTTGTGATGTGCTCTTACGTATATTAATCGAATCCGAGACTTTGGACTGCGTAGCGCGAGGTCGAATTTTTTCATTAAATTTTTCCTATGCCTCGAGGTCGATTTTCGACCGTTTTTCCACATCATCTCCCGACTGCCAAACCGGCCGTGTTAGGCCTACCGGTGACTTCTGCGTACGTTTTGTTATGTGCTCTTACGTATATTAATCGAATCCGAGACTTTGGACTGCGTAGCGCGAGGTCGAAATTTTTTCATTAAATTTTTCCTATGCCTCGAGGTCGATTTTCGACCGTTTTTCCACATCATCTCCCGACTGCCAAACCGGTCGTGTTAGGCCTACCGATGACTTCTGCGCACGTTTTGTGATGTGCTCTTACGTATATTAATCGAATCCGAGACTTTGGACTGCGTAGCGCGAGGTCGAAATTTTTTCATTAAATTTTTCCTATGCCTCGAGGTCGATTTTCGGCCGTTTTTCCACATCATCTCCCGGCTGCCAAACCGGCCGTGGTAGGCCTACCGATGACTTCTGCGCACGTTTTGTGATGTGCTCTTACGTATATTAATCGAATCCGAGACTTTGCGTAGCGCGAGGTCGAAATTTTTTCATTAAATTTTTCCTATGCCTCGAGGTCGATTTTCGACCGTTTTTCCACATCATCTCCCGACTGCCAAACCGGCCGTGTTAGGCCTACCGATAACTTCTGCGCACGTTTTGTGATGTGCTCTTACGTATATTAATCGAATCCGAGACTTTGGACTGCGTAGCGCGAGGTCGAAATTTTTTCATTAAATTTTTCCTATGCCTCGAGGTCGATTTTCGACCGTTTTTCCACATCATCTCCCGACTGCCAAACCGGCCGTGTTAGGCCTACCGATGACTTCTGCGCACGTTTTGTGATGTGCTCTTACGTATATTAATCGAATCCGAGACTTTGGACTGCGTAACGCGAGGTCGAAATTTTTTCATTAAATTTTTCCTATGCCTCGAGGTCGATTTTCGACCGTTTTTCCACATCATCTCCCGACTGCCAAACCGGACGTGTTAGGCCTAGTTTTCATCACTCTCACTCACCGCCGAGGCGATAACTTACATTATTTTACAACTTTAAGTCCCTTATTCATTAAAAATTATACCCTTATAACGGCATATTTTTCCATTCTCCTATTCCATCCTCTAGATCAAGTCAAAAGCTACAATATCGGCCTCAGTCACTTTGCTATAGGACGCACGGTTTTTGAGATATGAGCAAAGTAAGGCCAACATCCATGATTTTTTCAATGCAGAAAAATCGACATCTGTAGGGGTTCTGGCGACTCGTATGGAATTTTCGACAGCTTATATCTCGAGAACGGTGCGTCCTACGAGAAAAAAGCAGTATACTTTTTTGTAGCTCATGACTTGATCTAGAGGATGGCATTGGAAATTATATGAAATTTTACATCAGCTTTGAAGGAAGGTCAATCTGAATTGTTGCTCTTGACGTGAATTTACATTGTGCGAGTTTTCATCACTCTCACTCACCGCCGAGGCGATAACTTACATTATTTTACAACTTTAAGTCCCTTATTCATTAAAAATTATACCCTTATAACGGCATATTTTTCCATTCTCCTATTAAATCTTCTAGATCAAGTCAAAAGCTACAATATCGGCCTCAGTCACTTTGCTTTAGGACGCACGGTTTTTGAGATATGAGCAAAGTAAGGCCAACATCCATGATTTTTTCAATGCAGAAAAATCGACATCTGTAGGGGTTCTGACGGCTCATATGGAATTTTCGACAGCTTATATCTCGAGAACGGTGCGTCCTACGAGAAAAAAGCAGTATACTTTTTTGTAGCTCATGACTTGATCTAGAGGATGGCATTGGAAATTATATGAAATTTTACATTGGCTTTGAAGGAAGGTCAATCTGAATTGTTGCTCTTGACGTGAATTTACATTGTGCGAGTTTTCATCACTCTCACTCACCGGCGAGGCGATAACTTACATTATTTTACAACTTTAAGTCCCTTATTCATTAAAAATTATACCCTTATAACGGCATATTTTTCCATTCTCCTATTCCATCCTCTAGATCAAGTCAAAAGCTACAATATCGGCCTCAGTCACTTTGCTATAGGACGCACTGTTTTTGAGATATGAGCAAAGTAAGGCCAACATCCATGATTTTTTCAATGCAGAAAAATCGACATCTGTAGGGGTTCTGACGGCTCGTATGGAATTTTCGACAGCTTATATCTCGAGAACGGTGCGTCCTACGAGAAAAAAGCAGTATACTTTTTTGTAGCTCATGACTTGATCTAGAGGATGGCATTGGAAAATTTACAAAATTACAGTTATTTGAGCAAATTTTTGAAAAATAACAGGGAAATTTGTTTCTCTGCAAAAATTATATGAAATCTTACATCGGCTTTGAAGGAAGGTCAATCTGAATTATTGCTCTTGTCGTGAATTTACATTGTGCGAGTTTTCATCACTCTCACTCACCGGCGAGGCGATAACTTACATTATTTTACAACTTTAAGTCCCTTATTCATTAAAAATTATACCCTTATAACGGCATATTTTTCCATTCTCCTATTCCATCCTCTAGATCAAGTCAAAAGCTACAATATCGGCCTCAGTCACTTTGCTATAGGACGCACGGTTTTTGAGATATGAGCAAAGTAAGGCCAACATCCATGATTTTTTCAATGCAGAAAAATCGACATCTGTAGGGGTTCTGGCGGCTCGTATGGAATTTTCGACAGCTTATATCTCGAGAACGGTGCGTCCTACGAGAAAAAAGCAGTATACTTTTTTGTAGCTCATGACTTGATCTAGAGGATGGCATTGGAAATTATATGAAATTTTACATCGGCTTTGAAGGAAGGTCAATCTGAATTGTTGCTCTTGACGTGAATTTACATTGTGCGAGTTTTCATCACTCTCACTCACCGCCGAGGCGATAACTTACATTCTTTTACAACTTTAAGTCCCTTATTCATTAAAAATTATACCCTTATAACGGCATATTTTTCCATTCTCCTATTCCATCCTCTAGATCAAGTCAAAAGCTACAATATCGGCCTTAGTCACTTTGCTATAGGACGCACTGTTTTTGAGATATGAGCAAAGTAAGGCCAACATCCATGATTTTTTCAATGCAGAAAAATCGACATCTGTAGGGGTTCTGACGGCTCGTATGGAATTTTCGACAGCTTATATCTCGAGAACGGTGCGTCCTACGAGAAAAAAGCAGTATACTTTTTTGTAGCTCATGACTTGATCTAGAGGATGGCATTGGAAAATTTACAAAATTACAGTTATTTGAGCAAATTTTTGAAAAATAACGGGGAAATTTGTTTCTCTGCAAAAATTATATGAAATCTTACATCGGCTTTGAAGGAAGGTCAATCTGAATTATTGCTCTTGTCGTGAATTTACATTGTGCGAGTTTTCATCACTCTCACTCACCGGCGAGGCGATAACTTACATTATTTTACAACTTTAAGTCCCTTATTCATTAAAAATTATACCCTTATAACGGCATATTTTTCCATTCTCCTATTCCATCCTCTAGATCAAGTCAAAAGCTACAATATCGGCCTCAGTCACTTTGCTATAGGACGCACGGTTTTTGAGATATGAGCAAAGTAAGGCCAACATCCATGATTTTTTCAATGCAGAAAAATCGACATCTGTAGGGGTTCTGGCGGCTCGTATGGAATTTTCGACAGCTTATATCTCGAGAACGGTGCGTCCTACGAGAAAAAAGCAGTATACTTTTTTGTAGCTCATGACTTGATCTAGAGGATGGCATTGGAAATTATATGAAATTTTACATCGGCTTTGAAGGAAGGTCAATCTGAATTGTTGCTCTTGACGTGAATTTACATTGTGCGAGTTTTCATCACTCTCACTCACCGCCGAGGCGATAACTTACATTATTTTACAACTTTAAGTCCCTTATTCATTAAAAATTATACCCTTATAACGGCATATTTTTCCATTCTCCTATTAAATCCTCTAGATCAAGTCAAAAGCTACAATATCGGCGTCAGTCACTTTGCTATAGGACGCACGGTTTTTGAGATATGAGCAAAGTAAGGCCAACATCCATGATTTTTTCAATGCAGAAAAATCGACATCTGTAGGGGTTCTGGCGGCTCGTATGGAATTTTCGACAGCTTATATCTCGAGAACGGTGCGTCCTACGAGAAAAAAGCAGTATACTTTTTTGTAGCTCAAGACTTGATCTAGAGGATGGCATTGGAAATTATATGAAATTTTACATCGGCTTTGAAGGAAGGTCAATCTGAATTGTTGCTCTTGACGTAAATTTACATTGTGCGAGTTTTCATCACTCTCACTCACCGGCGAGGCGATAACTTACATTATTTTACAACTTTAAGTCCCTTATTCAATAAAAATTATAACCTTATAACGGTATATTTTTCCGTTCTCCTATTTCATCCTCTAGATCAAGTCAAAAGCTACAATATCGGCCTCAGTCACTTTGCTATAGGACGCACGGTTTTTGAGATATGAGCAAAGTAAGGCCAACAACCATGATTTTTTCAATGCAGAAAATCGACATCTGTAGGGGTTCTGGCGGCTCGTATGGAATTTTCGACAGCTTATATCTCGAGAACGGTGCGTCCTACGAGAAAAAAGCAGTATACTTTTTTGTAGCTCATGACTTGATCTAGAGGATGGCATTGGAAAATTTACAAAATTACAGTTATTTGGGCAAATTTTTGAAAAATAACAGGGAATTTTCTTTCTCTGGCGTAAATTATATGAAATTTTACATCAGCTTTGAAGGAAGGTCAATCTGAATTGTTGCTCTTGACGTGAATTTACATTGTGCGAGTTTTCATCACTCTCACTCACCGCCGAGGCGATAACTTACATTATTTTACAACTTTAAGTCCCTTATTCATTAAAAATTATACCCTTATAACGGCATATTTTTCCATTCTCCTATTAAATCCTCTAGATCAAGTCAAAAGCTACAATATCGGCCTCAGTCACTTTGCTATAGGACGCACGGTTTTTGAGATATGAGCAAAGTAAGGCCAACATCCATGATTTTTTCAATGCAGAAAAATCGACATCTGTAGGGGTTCTGGCGGCTCGTATGGAATTTTCGACAGCTTATATCTCGAGAACGGTGCGTCCTACGAGAAAAAAGCAGTATACTTTTTTGTAGCTCATAACTTGATCTAGAGGATGGCATTGAAAAATTTACAAAATTACAGTTATTTGGGCAAATTTTTGAAAAATAACAGGGAATTTTGTTTCTCTGGCGTAAATTATATGAAATTTTACATCAGCTTTGAAGGAAGGTCAATCTGAATTGTTGCTCTTGACGTGAATTTACATTGTGCGAGTTTTCATCACTCTCACTCACCGCCGAGGCGATAACTTACATTATTTTACAACTTTAAGTCCCTTATTCATTAAAAATTATACCCTTATAACGGCATATTTTTCCATTCTCCTATTAAATCCTCTAGATCAAGTCAAAAGCTACAATATCGGCCTCAGTCACTTTGCTATAGGACGCACGGTTTTTGAGATATGAGCAAAGTAAGGCCAACATCCATGATTTTTTCAATGCAGAAAAATCGACATCTGTAGGGGTTCTGGCGGCTCGTATGGAATTTTCGACAGCTTATATCTCGAGAACGGTGCGTCCTACGAAAAAAAAGCAGTATACTTTTTTGTAGCTCATGACTTGATCTAGAGGATGGCATTGGAAAATGTACAAAATTACCGTTATTTTGGCAAATTTTTGAAAAAGAACAGGGAAATTTGTTTCTCTGCAAAAATTATATGAAATCTTACATCGGCTTTGAAGGAAGGTCAATCTGAATTATTGCTCTTGTCGTGAATTTACATTGTGCGAGTTTTCATCACTCTCACTCACCGGCGAGGCGATAATTTACATTATTTTAAAACTTTAAGTCCCTTATTCAATAAAAATTATACCCTTATAACGGTATATTTTTCCGTTCTCCTTTTTCATCCTCTAGATCATGTCAAGAGCTACAATATCGGCCTAAGTCACTTTGCTATAGGACGCACGGTTTTTGAGATATGATGGTTTTTGATATCCATGATTTTTTCAATACAGAAAAATCGACATCTGTAGGGGTTCTGACGGCTCGTATGGAATTTTCGACAGCTTATATCTCGAGAACGGTGCGTCCTACGAGAAAAAAGCAGTATACTTTTTTGTAGCTCATGACTTGATCTAGAGGATGGCATTGGAAAATTTACAAAATGACCGTTATTTGGGAAAATTTTTGGAAAATAACAGGGAAATTTTACATCGGCTTTGAAGGAAGGTCAATCTGAATTGTTGCTCTTGACGTGAATTTACATTGTGCGAGTTTTCATCACTCTCACTCACCGGCGAGGCGATAACTTACATTATTTTACAACTTTAAGTCCCTTATTCATTAAAAATTATACTCTTATAACGGTATATTTTTCCATTCTCCTTTTTCATCCTCTAGACCAAGTCAAAAGCTACAATATCGGCCTCAGTCACTTTGTTATAGGACGCACGGTTTTTGAGATATGAGCAAAGTAAGGCCAACATCCATGATTTTTTCAATGCAGAAAAACCGACATCTGTAGGGGTTCTGGCGGCTCGTATGGAATTTTCGACAGCTTATATCTCGAGAACGGTGCGTCCTACGAGAAAAAAGCAGTATACTTTTTTGTAGCTCATGACTTGATCTAGAGGATGGCATTGGAAATTATATGAAATTTTACATCGGCTTTGAAGGAAGGTCAATCTGAATTGTTGCTCTTGACGTAAATTTACATTGTGCGAGTTTTCATCACTCTCACTCACCGGCGAGGCGATAACTTACATTATTTTACAACTTTAAGTCCCTTATTCATTAAAAATTATACCCTTATAACGGCATATTTTTCCATTCTCCTATTAAATCCTCTAGATCAAGTCAAAAGCTACAATATCGGCCTCAGTCACTTTGCTATAGGACGCACGGTTTTTGAGATATGAGCAAAGTAAGGCCAACATCCATGATTTTTTCAATGCAGAAAAATCGACATCTGTACGGGTTCTGGCGGCTCGTATGGAATTTTCGACAGCTTATATCTCTAGAACGGTGCGGTGGCATTGGAAAATTTACAAAATTACAGTTATTTGGGCAAATTTTTGAAAAATAACAGGGAAATTTGTTTCTCTGGCGTAAATTATATGAAATTTTACATCGGCTTTGAAGGAAGGTCAATCTGAATTGTTGCTCTTGACGTGAATTTACATTGTGCGAGTTTTCATCACTCTCACTCACCGGCGAGGCGATAACTTACATTATTTTACAACTTTAAGTCCCTTATTCATTAAAAATTATACCCTTATAGCGGCATATTTTTCCATTCTCCTATTCCATCCTCTAGATCAAGTCAAAAGCTACAATATCGGCCTCAGTCACTTTGCTATAGGACGCACGGTTTTTGAGATATGAGCAAAGTAAGCCCAACATCCATGATTTTTTCAATGCAGAAAAATCGATATCTGTAGGGGTTCTGGCGGCTCGTATGGAATTTTCGACAGCTTATATCTCGAGAACGGTGAGTCCTACGAGAAAAAAGCAGTATACTTTTTTGTAGCTCATGACTTGATCTAGAGGATGGCATTGGAAAATTTACAAAATGACCGTTATTTGGGAAAATTTTTGAAAAATAACAGGGAAATTTGTTTCTCTGGCGTAAATTATATGAAATTTTACATCGGCTTTGAAGGAAGGTCAACCTGAATTGTTGCTCTTGACGTAAATTTACATTGTGCGAGTTTTCATCACTCTCACTCACCGGCGAGGCGATAACTTACATTATTTTACAACTTTAAGTCCCTTATTCATTAAAAATTATACCCTTATAACGGCATATTTTTCCATTCTCCTATTAAATCCTCTAGATCAAGTCAAAAGCTACAATATCGGCCTCAGTCACTTTGCTATAGGACGCACGGTTTTTGAGATATGAGCAAAGTAAGGCCAACATCCATGATTTTTTCAATGCAGAAAAATCGACATCTGTACGGGTTCTGGCGGCTCGTATGGAATTTTCGACAGCTTATATCTCTAGAACGGTGCGGTGGCATTGGAAAATTTACAAAATTACAGTTATTTGGGCAAATTTTTGAAAAATAACAGGGAAATTTGTTTCTCTGGCGTAAATTATATGAAATTTTACATCGGCTTTGAAGGAAGGTCAATCTGAATTGTTGCTCTTGACGTGAATTTACATTGTGCGAGTTTTCATCACTCTCACTCACCGGCGAGGCGATAACTTACATTATTTTACAACTTTAAGTCCCTTATTCATTAAAAATTATACCCTTATAGCGGCATATTTTTTCATTCTCCTATTCCATCCTCTAGATCAAGTCAAAAGCTACAATATCGGCCTCAGTCACTTTGCTATAGGACGCACGGTTTTTGAGATATGAGCAAAGTAAGGCCAACATCCATGATTTTTTCAATGCAGAAAAATCGACATCTGTAGGGGTTCTGGCGGCTCGTATGGAATTTTCGACAGCTTATATCTCGAGAACGGTGCGTCCTACGAGAAAAAAGCAGTATACTTTTTTGTAGCTCATGACTTGATCTAGAGGATGGCATTGGAAAATTTACAAAATTACAGTTATTTGGGCAAATTTTTGAAAAATAACAGGGAATTTTGTTTCTCTGGCGTAAATTATATGAAATTTTACATCAGCTTTGAAGGAAGGTCAATCTGAATTGTTGCTCTTGACGTGAATTTACATTGTGCGAGTTTTCATTACTCTCACTCACCGCCGAGGCGATAACTTACATTATTTTACAACTTTAAGTCCCTTATTCATTAAAAATTATACCCTTATAACGGCATATTTTTCCATTCTCCTATTAAATCCTCTAGATCAAGTCAAAAGCTACAATATCGGCCTCAGTCACTTTGCTATAGGACGCACGGTTTTTGAGATATGAGCAAAGTAAGGCCAACATCCATGATTTTTTCAATGCAGAAAAATTGACATCTGTAGGGGTTCTGGCGGCTCGTATGGAATTTTCGACAGCTTATATCTCGAGAACGGTGCGTCCTACGAGAAAAAAGCAGTATACTTTTTTGTAGCTCATGACTTGATCTAGAGGATGGCATTGGAAAATTTACAAAATGACCGTTATTTGGGAAAATTTTTGGAAAATAACAGGGAAATTTTACATCGGCTTTGAAGGAAGGTCAATCTGAATTGTTGCTCTTGACGTGAATTTACATTGTGCGAGTTTTCATCACTCTCACTCACCGGCGAGGCGATAACTTACATTATTTTACAACTTTAAGTCCCTTATTCATTAAAAATTATACTCTTATAACGGTATATAATTATACCCTTATAACGGCATATTTTTCCATTCTCCTATTCCATCCTGTAGATCAAGTCAAAAGCTACAATATCGGCCTCAGTCACTTTGCTATAGGCCGCACGGTTTTTGAGATATGAGCAAAGTAAGGCCAACATCCATGATTTTTTCAATGCAGAAAAATCGACATCTGTAGGGGTTCTGGCGGCTCGTATGGAATTTTCGACAGCTTATATCTCGAGAACGGTGCGTCCTACGAGAAAAAAGCAGTATACTTTTTTGTAGCTCATAACTTGATCTAGAGGATGGCATTGAAAAATTTACAAAATTACAGTTATTTGGGCAAATTTTTGAAAAATAACAGGGAAATTTGTTTCTCTGGCGTAAATTATATGAAATTTTACATCGGCTTTGAAGGAAGGTCAATCTGAATTGTTGCTCTTGACGTAAATTTACATTGTGCGAGTTTTCATCACTCTCACTCACCGGCGAGGCGATAACTTACATTATTTTACAACTTTAAGTTTAAGATAACTTACATTATTTTACAACTTTAAGTCCCTTATTCATTAAAAATTATACTCTTATAACGGTATGTTTTTCCGTTCTCCTTTTTCATCCTCTAGATCAAGTCAAAAGCCACAATATCGGCCTCAGTCACTTTGCTATAGGACGCACGGTTTTTGAGATATGAGCAAAGTAAGGCCAACATCCATGATTTTTTCAATGCAGAAAAATCGACATCTGTAGGGGTTCTGGCGGCTCGTATGGAATTTTCGACAGCTTATATCTCGAGAACGGTGCGTCCTACGAGAAAAAAGCAGTATACTTTTTTGTAGCTCATGACTTGATCTAGAGGATGGCATTGGAAATTATATGAAATTTTACATCGGCTTTGAAGGAAGGTCAATCTGAATTGTTGCTCTTGACGTAAATTTACATTGTGCGAGTTTTCATCACTCTCACTCACCGGCGAGGCGATAACTTACATTATTTTACAACTTTAAGTCCCTTATTCATTAAAAATTATACCCTTATAACGGCATATTTTTCCATTCTCCTATTAAATCCTCTAGATCAAGTCAAAAGCTACAATATCGGCCTCAGTCACTTTGCTATAGGACGCACGGTTTTTGAGATATGAGCAAAGTAAGGCCAACATCCATGATTTTTTCAATGCAGAAAAATCGACATCTGTACGGGTTCTGGCGGCTCGTATGGAATTTTCGACAGCTTATATCTCTAGAACGGTGCGGTGGCATTGGAAAATTTACAAAATTACAGTTATTTGGGCAAATTTTTGAAAAATAACAGGGAAATTTGTTTCTCTGGCGTAAATTATATGAAATTTTACATCGGCTTTGAAGGAAGGTCAATCTGAATTGTTGCTCTTGACGTGAATTTACATTGTGCGAGTTTTCATCACTCTCACTCACCGGCGAGGCGATAACTTACATTATTTTACAACTTTAAGTCCCTTATTCATTAAAAATTATACCCTTATAGCGGCATATTTTTCCATTCTCCTATTCCATCCTCTAGATCAAGTCAAAAGCTACAATATCGGCCTCAGTCACTTTGCTATAGGACGCACGGTTTTTGAGATATGAGCAAAGTAAGCCCAACATCCATGATTTTTTCAATGCAGAAAAATCGATATCTGTAGGGGTTCTGGCGGCTCGTATGGAATTTTCGACAGCTTATATCTCGAGAACGGTGAGTCCTACGAGAAAAAAGCAGTATACTTTTTTGTAGCTCATGACTTGATCTAGAGGATGGCATTGGAAAATTTACAAAATGACCGTTATTTGGGAAAATTTTTGAAAAATAACAGGGAAATTTGTTTCTCTGGCGTAAATTATATGAAATTTTACATCGGCTTTGAAGGAAGGTCAACCTGAATTGTTGCTCTTGACGTAAATTTACATTGTGCGAGTTTTCATCACTCTCACTCACCGGCGAGGCGATAACTTACATTATTTTACAACTTTAAGTCCCTTATTCATTAAAAATTATACCCTTATAACGGCATATTTTTCCATTCTCCTATTAAATCCTCTAGATCAAGTCAAAAGCTACAATATCGGCCTCAGTCACTTTGCTATAGGACGCACGGTTTTTGAGATATGAGCAAAGTAAGGCCAACATCCATGATTTTTTCAATGCAGAAAAATCGACATCTGTACGGGTTCTGGCGGCTCGTATGGAATTTTCGACAGCTTATATCTCTAGAACGGTGCGGTGGCATTGGAAAATTTACAAAATTACAGTTATTTGGGCAAATTTTTGAAAAATAACAGGGAAATTTGTTTCTCTGGCGTAAATTATATGAAATTTTACATCGGCTTTGAAGGAAGGTCAATCTGAATTGTTGCTCTTGACGTGAATTTACATTGTGCGAGTTTTCATCACTCTCACTCACCGCCGAGGCGATAACTTACATTATTTTACAACTTTAAGTCCCTTATTCATTAAAAATTATACCCTTATAACGGCATATTTTTCCATTCTCCTATTAAATCCTCTAGATCAAGTCAAAAGCTACAATATCGGCCTCAGTCACTTTGCTATAGAACACACGGTTTTTGAGATATGAGCAAAGTAAGGCCAACATCCATGATTTTTTCAATGCAGAAAAATCGACATCTGTAGGGGTTCTGGCGGCTCGTATGGAATTTTCGACAGCTTATATCTCGAGAACGGTGCGTCCTACGAGAAAAAAGCAGTATACTTTTTTGTAGCTCATGACTTGATCTAGAGGATGGCATTGGAAATTATATGAAATTTTACATCGGCTTTGAAGGAAGGTCAATCTGAATTGTTGCTCTTGACGTAAATTTACATTGTGCGAGTTTTCATCACTCTCACTCACCGGCGAGGCGATAACTTACATTATTTTACAACTGTAAGTCCCTTATTCATTAAAAATTATACCCTTATAACGGCATATTTTTCCATTCTCCTATTCCATCCTCTAGATCAAGTCAAAAGCTACAATATCGGCCTCAGTCACTTTGCTATAGGACGCACGGTTTTTGAGATATGAGCAAAGTAAGGCCAACATCCATGATTTTTTCAATGCAGAAAAATCGACATCTGTAGGGGTTCTGGCGGCTCGTATGGAATTTTCGACAGCTTATATCTCGAGAACGGTGCGTCCTACGAGAAAAAAGCAGTATACTTTTTTGTAGCTCATGACTTGATCTAGAGGATGGCATTGGAAAATTTACAAAATGACCGTTATTTGGGAAAATTTTTGGAAAATAACAGGGAAATTTTACATCGGCTTTGAAGGAAGGTCAATCTGAATTGTTGCTCTTGACGTGAATTTACATTGTGCGAGTTTTCATCACTCTCACTCACCGGCGAGGCGATAACTTACATTATTTTACAACTTTAAGTCCCTTATTCATTAAAAATTATACTCTTATAACGGTATATTTTTCCGTTCTCCTTTTTCATCCTCTAGATCAAGTCAAAAGCCACAATATCGGCCTCAGTCACTTTGCTATAGGACGCACGGTTTTTGAGATATGAGCAAAGTAAGGCAAACAAACATGATTTTTTCAATGCAGAAAAATCGACATCTGTAGGGGTTCTGACGGCTTGTATGGAATTTTCGACAGCTTATATCTCGAGAACGGTTCGTCCTACGAGAAAAAAGCAGTATACTTTTTTGTAGCTCATGACTTGATCTAGAGGATGGCATTGGAAAATGTACAAAATTACCGTTATTTTGGCAAATTTTTGAAAAAGAACAGGGAAATTTGTTTCTCTGCAAAAATTATATGAAATCTTACATCGGCTTTGAAGGAAGGTCAATCTGAATTATTGCTCTTGTCGTGAATTTACATTGTGCGAGTTTTCATCACTCTCACTCACCGGCGAGGCGATAATTTACATTATTTTAAAACTTTAAGTCCCTTATTCAATAAAAATTATACCCTTATAACGGTATATTTTTCTGTTCTACTTTTTCATCCTCTAGATCAAGTCAAAAGCTACAATATCGGCCTCAGTCACTTTGCTATGGGACGCACGGTTTTTAGATATGAGCAAAGTAAGGCCAACATCCATGATTTTTTCAATGCAGAAAAATCGACATCTGTAGGGGTTCTGGCGGCTCGTATGGAATTTTCGACAGCTTATGTCTCGAGAACGGTGCGTCCTACGAGAAAAAAGCAGGATGGCAGGATGGATCTACAGGATGGCATTTTAAAATTTACAAAATTACAGTTATTTGGGCAAATTTTTGCAAAATAACAGGGAAATTTGTTTCTCTGGCGTAAATTATATGAAATTTTACATCGGCTTTGAAATAAGGTCAATCTGAATTGTTGCGCTTGACGTGAATTTACATTGTGCGAGTTTTCATCACTCTCACTCACCGGCGAGGCGATAACTTACATTATTTTAGAACTTTGCTATAGGACGCACGGTTTTTGAGATATGAGCAAGGTAAGGCCAACATCCATGATTTTTTCAATGCACGTCCTACGAGAAAAAAGCAGTATACTTTTTTGTAGCTCATGACTTGATCTTGAGGATGGCATTGGAAAATTTACAAAATTACAGTTATTTGGGCAAATTTTTGCAAAATAACAGGGAAATTTGTTTCTCTGGCTTAAATTATATGAAATTTTACCTCGGCTTTGAAGGAAGGTCAATCTGAATTATTGCTCTTGACGTGAATTTACATTGTGCGAGTTTTCATCACTCTCACTCACCGGGGAGGCGATAACTTACATTATTTTACAACTTTAAGTCCCTTATTCATTAAAAATTATACCCTTATAACGGTATATTTTTCCGTTCTCCTTTTTCATCCTCTAGATCAAGTCAAAAGCTACAATATCGGCCTCAGTCACTTTGCTATAGGACGCACGGTTTTTGAGATATGAGCAAAGTAAGGCCAACATCCATGATTTTTTCAATGCAGAAAAATCGACATCTGTAGGGGTTCTGACGGCTCGTATGGAATTTTCGACAGCTTATATCTCGAGAACGGTGCGTCCTACGAGAAAAAAGCAGGATGGCAGGATGGATCTACAGGATGGCATTGGAAAATTTACAAAATTACAGTTATTTGGGCAAATTTTTGCAAAATAACAGGGAAATTTGTTTCTCTGGCGTAAATTATATGAAATTTTACATCGGCTTTGAAATAAGGTCAATCTGAATTGTTGCGCTTGACGTGAATTTACATTGTGCGAGTTTTCATCACTCTCACTCACCGGCGAGGCGATAACTTACATTATTTTAGAACTTTGCTATAGGACGCACGGTTTTTGAGATATGAGCAAAGTAAGGCCAACATCCATGATTTTTTCAATGCACGTCCTACGAGAAAAAAGCAGTATACTTTTTTGTAGCTCATGACTTGATCTTGAGGATGGCATTGGAAAATTTACAAAATTACAGTTATTTGGGCAAATTTTTGCAAAATAACAGGGAAATTTGTTTCTCTGGCTTAAATTATATGAAATTTTACATCGGCTTTGAAGGAAGGTCAATCTGAATTATTGCTCTTGACGTGAATTTACATTGTGCGAGTTTTCATCACTCTCACTCACCGGGGAGGCGATAACTTACATTATTTTACAACTTTAAGTCCCTTATTCATTAAAAATTATACCCTTATAACGGTATGTTTTTCCGTTCTCCTTTTTCATCCTCTAGATCAAGTCAAAAGCCACAATATCGGCCTCAGTCACTTTGCTATAGGACGCACGGTTTTTGAGAAATGAGCAAAGTAAGGCCAACAACCATGATTTTTTCAATGCAGAAAAATCGACATCAGTAGGGGTTCTGACGGCTTGTATGGAATTTTCGACAGCTTATATCTCGAGAACGGTGCGTCCTACGAGAAAAAAGCAGTATACTTTTTTGTAGCTCATGACTTGATCTAGAGGATGGCATTGGAAAATTTACAAAATTACAGTTATTTGGGCAAATTTTTGCAAAATTACAAGGAAATTTGTTTCTCTGGCGTAGATAATATGAAATTTTACATCGGATTTGAGGGAAGGTCAATCTGAATTGTTGCGCTTGACGTGAATTTACATTGTGCGAGTTTTCATCACTCTCACTCACCGGCGAGGCGATAACTTACATTATTTTACAACTTTAAGTCCCTTATTCATTAAAAATTATACTCTTATAACGGTATGTTTTTCCGTTCTCCTTTTTCATCCTCTAGATCAAGTCAAAAGCCACAATATCGGCCTCAGTCACTTTGCTATAGGACGCACGGTTTTTGAGATATGAGCAAAGTAAGGCCAACATCCATGATTTTTTCAATGCAGAAAAATCGACATCTGTAGGGGTTATGACGGCTCGTATGGAATTTTCGACAGCTAATATCTCGAGAACGGTGCGTCCTACGAGAAAAAAGAAGTATACTTTTTTGTAGCTCATGACTTGATCTAGAGGATGGCATTGGAAAATGTACAAAATTACCGTTATTTTGGCAAATTTTTGAAAAAGAACAGGGAAATTTGTTTCTCTGCAAAAATTATATGAAATCTTACATCGGCTTTGAAGGAAGGTCAATCTGAATTATTGCTCTTGTCGTGAATTTACATTGTGCGAGTTTCCATCACTCTCACTCACCGGCGAGGCGATAATTTACATTATTTTAAAACTTTAAGTCCCTTATTCAATAAAAATTATACCCTTATAACGGTATATTTTTCTGTTCTACTTTTTCATCCTCTAGATCAAGTCAAAAGCTACAATATCGGCCTCAGTCACTTTGCTATGGGACGCACGGTTTTTAGATATGAGCAAAGTAAGGCCAACATCCATGATTTTTTCAATGCAGAAAAATCGACATCTGTAGGGGTTCTGGCGGCTCGTATGGAATTTTCGACAGCTTATGTCTCGAGAACGGTGCGTCGTACGAGAAAAAAGCAGTCTACTTTTTTGTAGCTCATGACTTGATCTAGAGGATAGCATTGGAGAATTTACAAAATTACAGTTATTTGGGCAAATTTTTGAAAAATAATAGGGAAATTTGTTTCAATGGCGTAAATTATATGAAATTTTACATCGGCTTTGAAGGAAGGTCAATCTGAATTGTTTCACATTGTGCGAGTTTTCATCACTCTCACTCATCGGCGAGGCGATAAGTTACATTATTTTACAACTTTAAGTCCCTTATTCAATAAAAATTACACCCTTACAACGCTATATTTTTCCGTTCTCCTTTTTCATCCACTAGATCAAGTCAAAAGCTACAATATCGGCCTCAGTCACTTTGCTATAGGACGCACGGTTCTTGAGATATGAGCAAAGTAAGGCCAACATCCATGATTTTTTCAATGCAGAAAAATCGACATCTGTAGGGGTTATGACGGCTCGTATGGAATTTTCGACAGCTAATATCTCGAGAACGGTGCGTCCTACGAGAAAAAAGAAGTATACTTTTTTGTAGCTCATGACTTGATCTAGAGGATGGCATTGGGAAATTTACAAAATTACAGTTATTTGGGCAAATTTTTGAAAAATAACATGGAAATTTGTTTCTCTGGCGTAAATTATATAAAATTTTACATCGGCTTTGAAGGAAGGTCAATCTGAATTATTGCTCTTCACGTGAATTTACATTGTGCGAGTTTTCATCACTCTCACTCACCGGCGAGGCGATAACTTACATTATTTTACAACTTTAAGTCCCTTATTCATTAAAAATTATACCCTTATAACGGTATATTTTTCCGTTCTCCTATTTCATCCTCTAGATCAAGTCAAAAGCTACAATATCGGCCTCAGTCACTTTGCTATAGAACGCACGGTTTTTGAGATATGAGCAAAGTTAGGCCAACATCCATGATTTTTTCAATGCAGAAAAATCGACATCTGTAGGGGTTATGACGGCTCGTATGGAACTTTCGACAGCTTATATCTCGAGAACGGTGCGTCCTACGAGAAAAAAATTTACAAAATTACAGTTATTTGGGCAAATTTTGGAAAATAACAGGGAAATTTGTTTCTCTGGCGTAAATTATATGAAATTTTACATCGGATTTGAGAGAAGGTCAATCTGAATTGTTGCGCTTGACGTGAATTTACATTGTGCGAGTTTTCATCACTCTCACTCACCGGCAAAGCGATAACTTACATTATTTTACAACTTTAAGTCCCTTATTCAACAAAAATTATACCCTTATAACGGTATATTTTTCCGTTCTCCTATTTCATCCTCTAGATCAAGTCAAAAGCTACAATAGCGACCTCAGTCACTTTGCTATAGGACGCACGGTTTTGAGATATGAGCAAAGTAAGGCCAACAACCATGATTTTTTCAATGCAGAAAAATCGACATCTGTAGGGGTTCTGACGGCTTGTATGGAATTTTCGACAGCTTATATCTCGAGAACGGTGCGTCCTACGAGAAAAAAATTTACAAAATTACAGTTATCTGGGCAAATTTTGCAAAATAACATTGAAATTTGTTTCTCTGGCGTAAATTATATGAAATTTTACATCGGATTTGAGAGAAGGTCAATCTGAATTGTTGCGCTTGACGTGAATTTACATTGTGTGAGTTTTCATCACTCTCACTCACCGGCGAGGCGATAACTTACATTACTTTAAAACTTTAAGTCCCTTATTCAATAAAAATTATACCCTTATAACGGTATATTTTTCCGTTCTCCTATTTCATCCTCTAGATCAAGTCAAAAGCTACAATATCGACCTCAGTCACTTTGCTATAGGGCGCACGGTTTTGAGATATAAGCAAAGTAAGGCCAACAACCATGATTTTTTCAATGCAGAAAAATCGACATCTGTAGGGTTTCTGACGGCTTGTATGGAATTTTCGACAGCTTATATCTCGAGAACGGTGCGTCCTACGAGAAAAAAGCAGTATACTTTTTTATAGCTCAAGACTTGATCTAGAGGATGGCATTGGAAAATTTACAAAATTACCGTTATTTGGGAAAATTTTTGAAAAATAACATGGAAATTTGTTTCTCTGGCGTAAATTATATAAAATTTTACATCGGCTTTGAAGGAAGCTCAATCTGAATTATTGCTCTTCACGTGAATTTACATTGTGCGAGTTTTCATCACTCTCACTCACCGGCGAGGCGATAACTTACATTATTTCAAAACTTTAAGTCCCTTATTCATTAAAAATTATACCCTTATAACGGCATATTTTTCCCTTCTCCTATTCCATCCTCTAGATCAAGTCAAAAGCTACAATATCGGCCTCAGTCACTTTGCTATAGGACGCACGGTTCTTGAGATATGAGCAAAGTAAGGCCAACATCCATGATTTTTTCAATGCAGAAAAATCGACATCTGTAGGGGTTCTGGCGGCTCGTATGGAATTTTCGACAGCTTATATCTCGAGAACGGTGCGTCCTACGAGAAAAAAGCAGTATGCTTTTTTGTAGCTCATGACTTGATCTAGAGGATGGCATTGAAAAATTTACAAAATTACCGTTATTTTGGCAAATTTTTGAAAAAGAACAGGGAAATTTGTTTCTCTGCAAAAATTATATGAAATCTTACATCGGCTTTGAAGGAAGGTCAATCTGAATTATTGCTCTTGTTGTGAATTTACATTGTGCGAGTTTTCATCACTCTCACTCACCGGCGAGGCGATAATTTACATTATTTTAAAACTTTAAGTCCCTTATTCAATAAAAATTATACCCTTATAACGGTATATTTTTCCGTTCTCCTTTTTCATCCTCTAGACCATGTCAAGACCTACAATATCGGCCTAAGTCACTTTGCTATAGGACGCACGGTTTTTGAGATATGAGCAAAGTAAGGCCAACATCCATGATTTTTTCAATACAGAAAAATCGACATCTGTAGGGGTTCTGACGGCTCGTATGGAATTTTCGACAGCTTATATCTCGAGAACGGTGCGTCCTACGAGAAAAAAGCAGTATACTTTTTTGTAGCTCATAACTTGATCTAGAGGATGGCATTGGAAAATTTACAAAACGACCGTTATTTGGGAAAATTTTTGAAAAATAACATGGAAATTTGTTTCTCTGGCGTAAATTATATGAAATTTTACATCGGCTTTGAAGGAAGGTCAATCTGAATTATTGCTCTTCACGTGAATTTACATTGTGCGAGTTTTCATCACTCTCACTCACCGGCGAGGCGATAACTTACATTATTTCAAAACTTTAAGTCCCTTATTCATTAAAAATTATACCCTTATAACGGCATATTTTTCCATTCTCCTATTCCATCCTCTAGATCAAGTCAAAAGCTACAATATCGGCCTCAGTCACTTTGCTATAGGACGCACGGTTCTTGAGATATGAGCAAAGTAAGGCCAACATCCATGATTTTTTCAATGCAGAAAAATCGACATCTGTAGGGGTTCTGGCGGCTCGTATGGAATTTTCGACAGCTTATATCTCGAGAACGGTGCGTCCTACGAGAAAAAAGCAGTATACTTTTTTGTAGCTCATAACTTGATCTAGAGGATGGCATTGGAAAATTTACAAAATTACAGTAATTTGGGCAAATTTTTGAAAAATAACAGGGAAATTTGCTTCTCTGGCGTAAATTATATGAAATTTTACATCGGCTTTGAAGGAAGGTCAATCTGAATTGTTGCTCTTGACGTGAATTTACATTGTGCTAGTTTTCATCACTCTCACTCACCGGCGAGGCGATAACTGACATTATTTTACAACTTTAAGTCCCTTATTCAATAAAAATTTTACCCTTATAACGGTATATTTTTCCGTTCTACTTTTTCATCCTCTAGATCAAGTCAAAAGCTACAATATCGGCCTCAGTCACTTTGCTATAGGACGCACGGTTTTTGAGATATGAGCAAAGTAAGGCCAACATCCATGATTTTTTCAATGCAGAAAAATCGACATCTGTAGGGGTTCTGACGGCTCGTATGGAATTTTCGACAGCTTATATCTCGAGAACGGTGCGTCCTACGAGAAAAAAGCTGAATACTTTTTTGTAGCTCAAGACTTGATCTAGAGGATGGCATTGGAAAATTTACAAAATTACAGTTATTTGGGCAAATTTTTGAAAAATAACAGGGAAATTTGTTTCTCTGGCGTAAATTGTATGAAATTTTACAACGGCTTTGAAGGAAGGTCAATCTGAATTGTTGCTCTTGACGTGAATTTACATTGTGCGAGTTTTCATCTAGAGGATGGCATTGGAAAATTTACAAAATTACAGTTATTTGGGCAAATTTTTGAAAAATAACAGGGAAATTTGTTTCTCTGGCGTAAATTATATGAAATTTTACATCGGCTTTGAAGGAAGGTCAATCTGAATTGTTGCTCTTGACGTGAACTTACATTGCGCGAGTTTTCATCACTCTCACTCACCGGCGAGGCGATAACTTACATTATTTTAAAACTTTAAGTCCCTTATTCAATAAAAATTATACCCTTATAACGGTATATTTTTCCGTTCTCCTATTTCATCCTCTAGATCAAGTCAAAAGCTACAATATCGGCCTGAATCACTTTGCTATAGGACGCACGGTTTTTGAGATACGAGCAAAGTAAGGCCAGCATCCATGATTTTTTCAATGCAGAAAAATAGACATCTGTAGGGATTCTGGCGGCGCGTATGGGATTTTCGACAGCTTATATATCGAGAACGATATGTCCTACGACAAGCCATATGTCTTCTTATGGAATTCGAAATGTGATGAGTTCGAAGATGTGTTGTTCTGTGAATCGAATATCTTGGAAACTAGGACGAGGCGAAGATTGTGGGTTAGCCCAATAAAGAGAAAAATTTCATGTAGATGTGGATTGAGGTACGACTTTCTAGCGGGAATGCTGTGGTTGACGAGTTTGAAGCAAGTAACAAGACGTTGACATCTGGCCACGGGGGTATGCATTAACCCTAGTTGAGACCCTATCCCATGCGGTCGTATACTCGTCGGTCTTCCTCCACTTCAACTGGCATTCGATGGGTACTCAGAATCCGTCGGCCGATGTTATCGGCACGCGGCATGCTTGTATCATCCTCAACTTGTACTCCAAATCAGCCAATGTCGTCTCTTCGGTGATAAATTGCTTGTTCGACATTAGCCAAAGTGCAGAAACAAGCTGCTATACGGCAGCGCAATTTGTTTCTGGATACTAAGGTTTCGGGGCGCAATATCACAGGCAATCATTATTCTGTGATTCTTATAATAGAAGCTATAAGCAAAACTGTAATTATTTGATACAGATAGGCGTAAGTGATTGCATTGAAGGGCACACCAGTGGAGTACGGGTTCATCCATAAATATCATGCAACACTCTCTTCCGTATATATGCCTGGGGTTTGCCTATGTAAATATATAGTCAAACGCAAATTTCTGAATGTTTTAAGGGAGACATTAGTGCTACTGGGGACTTTTATGCTGCGGCTATATATATGAAGGTGCACACATGTTATGAGAGTATAGGAAAAGGTTCTCTTCATTCCATTTGAAGGTGAGCTGGGTATAGGTCTGGCTTCGTAGACATGATGACGTATGTATGTAAGTAGTATTCAGATTAATTATTTATGTCACTGGTTATTACAATTACTGATTGATTGTAATCTGTAATCCAATTACTTTTCATAAGGGTAAAAAAATGAAATCTGATTGGAAGATAAATCTACATTACAGTAGTGAGTAACCAAGCTAACTTGAACAGTTGGTCCTATACATATATGTCCTTACAGTGCAGGCGGGTATGTATACATGTATAGTATATACGGTGCTGAACTGCATAAGTCCATAGAAGTGGCTGAGTTAAACATGTAGGCGTATCTATTTCGGTTCATGGATGTGGCTGCCTCATGCATGGCCGCCGTACTGTGCAGCTTCACCCGTATGGCTGATTTTTTTTTTTCAGCTATTTCTGGACACCACAGTGTCCGTTTGACGACAGAGAGTGATAATCCGAAATCTAGGCGAGGTGTAGGATCAACGTTTTGGAAGGAATCGAGTGGTTCCCATACACTCTCTCGCACATATGCATGTGACCCCAGCTCACCCTCGGCAGCGCCAGTCCATCACCCTTACCAACCGCTTAGGGTTCAACATTTTGGGATTTTTCCGAATAGTTGACCATTGTTGGGAAACTTTGTTGTTGATTGATGCTTGACCATGTGGTAAGAATGAGGGGGGTGGACAATGGACGTCGATTTGATATTTCTTGCGATCGTTCCGATCTCGAACTGTTGTCGGGTTGGATATTGTTTTGTTCTGGAGTCTCGGTTTGAAGGTGTACGTTGTGGTGTGCATGGCCTCTTGAATCATACTAGGCTATGCATGCCTTTGCGGACTTTCGGTGAAGTGTATAGACACTTGTACACATGATTTGAAGCGACATGATTTAATCTATTTGAACATCGGCGACCTCTGCCAATGGGTGCCACAACTCGCTTCAAATCATTTTTTTTTAGGAGTGAAGTTTCGGGTGGTACTTAATTTTTTTGTACTCGAGTGTCAGCCCCTACTGGTCCGTAGATATGTCTGTATTTTGGGCCAACTATCCCATTACAGATTAAGGTTCGGTCCTATAAGGGCCACAATGGTCAAGCAGCAGCTCACAAATGACACAACGAAGTCCAGTCCAGGCCACAAGCCGATTAATATACGTACAACTTTTAGGTGAAAATGTCGATGTCGGGCTACGCATTCCAAAGTCTCGGACTCGATTTATATACGTAAGAACACACCACCAAACGTGCGCAGAAGTCATCGGTAGGTCAAACACGGCCGGTTTGGTAGTCAGGAGATGATGTGGAAAAACGGCTAAAAGTCTACCTCGAGGCACAGGAAAAATTTTATGAGAAAATTTCGATCTCGCGCTACGCATTCCAAAGTCTCGGATTCGATTAATATACGTAAGAACACACCACCAAACGTGTGCAGAAGTCATCGGTAGGTCAAACACGGCCGGTTTGGTAGTCAGGGGATGATGTGGAAAAATGGCTTAAAAACCTCGAGGCATAGGAAATATTTTATGAGAAAATTTCGATCTCGCGCTACGCATTCCAAAGTCTCGGATTCGATTAATATACGTAAGAACACACCACCAAACGTGTGCAGAAGTCATCGGTAGGTCAAACACGGCCGGTTTGGTAGTAAGGAGATGATGTGGAAAAACGGCCTAAGATCGACCTCGAGGCATAGGAAAAATTTTATGAGAAAATTTCGATCTCGCGCTACGCATTCCAAAGTCTCGGATTCGATGAATATACGTAAGAACACACTACCAAACGTGCGCAGAAGTCATCGGTAGGTCAAACACGGCCGGTTTGGTAGTAAGGAGATGATGTGGAAAAATGGCTAAAAATCTACCTCGAGGCATAGGAAAAATTATTTTAAATTATTATATTAATCGTACCCGAGACTTTGGAATGCGTAGCGCGAGATCGAAATTTTCTCACAAAATTTTTCCTATACCTCGAGGTCGATTTTTAGCCATTTTTCCACATCATCTCCTGACTACCAAACCGGTTGTGTTTGACCTACCGATGACTTCTGCGCACGTTTGGTGGCGTGTTCTTACGTATATTAATGGAATCCGAGACTTTGGAATGCGTAGCGCGAGATCGAAATTTTGTCATAAAATTTTTCCTATGCCTCGAGGTAGATTTTTAGCCATTTTTCCACATCATCTCCTGACTACCAAACCGGCCGTGTTTGACCTACTGATGACTTCTGCGCACGTTTGGTGGTGTGTTCTTACGTATATTAATCGAATCCGAGACTTTGGAATGCGTAGCGCGATATCGAAATTTTCTCATGAAATGTTTCCTGTGCCTCGAGGTAGATTTTTAGCCATTTTTCCACATCATCTCCTGACTACCAAACCGGCCGTGTTTGACCTACCGATGACTTCTGCACACGTTTGGTGGTGTGTTCTTACGTATATTAATCGAATCCGAGACTTTGGAATGCGTAGCGCGATATCGAAATTTTCTCATGAAATGTTTCCTGTGCCTCGAGGTAGATTTTTAGCCATTTTTCCACATCATCTCCTGACTACCAAACCGGCTGTGTTTGACCTACCGATGACTTCTGCGCACGTTTGGTGGCGTGTTCTTACGTATATTAATGGAATCCGAGACTTTGGACTGTGTAGCGCGAGATCGAAATTTTCTCATAAAATTTTTCCTATGCCTCGAGGTAGATTTTAAGCCATTTTTCCACATCATCCCCTGACTACCAAACCGGCCGTGTTTGACCTACCGATGACTTCTGCGCACGTTTGGTGGTGTGTTCTTACGTATATTAATCGAATCCGAGACCTTGGAATGCTTAGCGCGAGATCGAAATTTTCTCATAAAATTTTTCCTATGCCTCGAGGTAGATTTTTAGCCATTTTTCCACATCATCTCCTGACTACCAAACCGGCCGTGTTTGACCTACTGATGACTTCTGCGCACGTTTGGTGGTGTTTTCTTACGCATATTAATCGAATCCAAGACTTTGGAATGCGTAGCGCGAGATCCAAATTTTCTCATAAAATTTTACATAAGCCTCGAGGTAGATATTTTGCCGTTTTTCCACATCATCTCCTGACTACCAAACCGGCCGTGTTAAGCCTACCGATGACTTCTGCGCACGTTTGTTGGTGTGTTCTTACGTATATTAATGGAATCCGAGACTTTGGACTGTGTAGCGCGAGATCGAAATTTTTTCATTAAATTTTTCCTATGCCTCGAGGTAGATTTTAAGCCATTTTTCCACATCATCCCCTGACTACCAAACCGGCCGTGTTTGACCTACCGATGACTTCTGCACACGTTTGGTGGTGTGTTCTTACGTATATTAATCGAATCCGAGACTTTGGAATGCGTAGCGCGAGATCGAAATTTTGTCATAAAATGTTTCCTATGCCTCGAGGTAGATTTTTAGCCAGATCGAAATTTTCTCATAAAATGTTTCCTATGCCTCGAGGTAGATTTCAAGCCATTTTTCCACATCATCCCCTGACTACCAAACCGGCCGTGTTTGACCTACCGATGACTTCTGCACACGTTTGGTGGTGTGTTCTTACGTATATTAATCGAATCCGAGACTTTGGAATGCGTAGCGCGAGATCGAAATTTTCTCATAAAATTTTTCCTATACCTCGAGGTAGATTTTTAGCCATTTTTCCACATCATCTCCTGACTACCAAAAAGGCCGTGTTTGACCTACCGATGACTTTTGCGCACGTTTGGTGTGTGTTTTTACGTATATTAATCGAATCTGTATAAAAATGGAGTGCGTAGCGCGAGATCGAAATTTTCTCATAAAATTTTTCCTATACCTCGAGGTAGATTTTTAGCCATTTTTCCACATCATCTCCTGACTACCAAACCGGCTGTGTTTGACCTACCGATGACTTCTGCGCACGTTTGGTGGCGTGTTCTTACGTATATTAATGGAATCCGAGACTTTGGACTGTGTAGCGCGAGATCGAAATTTTCTCATAAAATTTTTCCTATGCCTCGAGGTAGATTTTAAGCCATTTTTCCACATCATCCCCTGACTACCAAACCGGCCGTGTTTGACCTACCGATGACTTCTGCGCACGTTTGGTGGTGTGTTCTTACGCATATTAATCGAATCCAAGGCTTTGGAATGCGTAGCGCGAGATCCAAATTTTCTCATAAAATTTTACATAAGCCTCGAGGTAGATATTTTGCCGTTTTTCCACATCATCTCCTGACTACCAAACCGGCCGTGTTTGACCTACTGATGACTTCTGCGCACGTTTGGTGGTGTGTTCTTACGTATATTAATCGAATCCGAAACTTTGGAATGCGTAGCGCGAGATCGAAATTTTCTCATGAAATGTTTCCTATGCCTCGAGGTAGATTTTAAGCCATTTTTCCACATCATCCCCTGACTACCAAACCGGCCGTGTTTGACCTACTGATGACTTCTGCGCACGTTTGGTGGTGTGTTCTTACGTATATTAATCGAATCCGAGACTTTGGAATGCGTAGCGCGAGATCGAAATTTTCTCATGAAATGTTTCCTATGCCTCGAGGTAGATTCTTAACCATTTTTCCACATCATCTCCTGACTGCCAAACCGGCCGTGTTTGACCTACCGATGACTTTGTTCGACCTACCGATGACTTCTGCACATGTTTGGTGGTGTGTTCTTACGTATATTAATCGAATCCGAGACCTTGGAATGCGTAGCGCGAGATCGAAATTTTCTCATAAAATTTTTCCTATGCCTCGAGGTAGATTCTTAACCATTTTTCCACATCATCTCCTGACTACCAAACCGGCCGTGTTTGACCTACCGATGACTTCTGCGCACGTTTGGTGGTGTGTTCTTACGTATATTAATCGAATCCGAGACCTTGGAATGCGAAGCGCGAGATCGAAATTTTCTCACAAAATTTTTCCTATGCCTACATACGTCCTCATGTCTACGAAGCCAGACCTATACCCAGCTCACCTTCAAATGGAATGAAGAGAACCTTTTCCTATACTCTCATAACATGTGTGCACCTTCATATATATAGCCGCAGCATAAAAGTCCCCAGTAGCACTAATGTCTCCCTTAAAACATTCAGAAATTTGCGTTTGACTATATATTTACATAGGCAAACCCCAGGCATATATACGAAAGAGAGTGTTGCATGATATACGTAAAGGAAGAGGACAAAGTAAAGCGTTTCATTCTCTTAATGGATGAACCCGTACTCCACTGGTGTGCCCTTCAATGCAATCACTTACGCCTATCTGTATCAAATAATTACAGTTTTGCTTATAGCTTCTATTATAAGAATCACAGAATAATGATTGCCTGTGATATTGCGCCCCGAAACCTTAGTATCCAGAAACAAATTGCGCTGCCGTATAGCAACTTGTTTCTGCACTCTGGCTAATGTCGAACAAGCAATTTATCACCGAAGAGACGACATTGGCTGATTTGGAGTACAAGTTGAGGATGATACAAGCATGCCGCATGCCGATAACATCGGCCGACGGATTCTGAGTACCCATCGAATGCCAGTTGAAGTGGAGGAAGACCGACGAGTATACGACCGCATGGGATAGGGTCTCAACTAGGGTTAATGCATACCCCCGTGGCCAGATGTCAACGTCTTGTTACTTGCTTCAAACTCGTCAACCACGGCATTCCCGCTAGAAAGTCGTACCTCAATCCACATCTACATGAAATTTTTCTCTTTATTGGGCTAACCCACAATCTTCACCTCGTCCTAGTTTCCAAGATATTCGATTCAGAGAACAACACATCCTCGAACTCAGCACATTTCGAAGGCCATAAGAAGACATATGGTTTGTCGTAGGACGCACCGTTCTCGAGATATGAGCTGTCGAATATTCCATGCAAGGCGCCAGAACCGCTACAGATGTCGATTTATCTGCATTCAAAAAATCATGAATGTTGGCCTTAATTTGCTCATATCTCAAAAACCATGCGTCCCAAAGCAAAGTGACTGAGACCGATATTGTAACTTTTAACTTGATCTAGATGATGGAATAGGAGAACGGAAAAATATACCGTTGTGAGGGTATAATGTAATTTCGAGGGCATGGGCCTGTGCATCCAGGGCAAAGTTGTTGACTGCTCTCAACTTGGCGAGACGCCAGCAACGATCCCTGTTAAATGCACAGGTCTCCTCGCGGCGCCCTCTGGATAGTCTTTAAAGCAAACGCTTAGAGGTGAATTAATGTCTGCAGTGGCCCCCTTGTCCAGGGGTTTAAACCAGGACCCAGTCCTCCAGGTTCGGGGGTTGCGCGTGCGGTTAACTTCCCCAACGTGTAAAAAATTATAGTTCAGCAACGACGAGAAGCCTCGGATACAGATGACCCTACTGCTGACGACCTTGGACAACGATTTTCGGTTCTGCACGTGAAATGTGAGGTCCTTGAACAGACCACGTGCAGCCGATGAACTGGCGAAAGCCCTCGTAGCTTATAAGGCAGATATCACCGCCATTCTGGAGGTGCGGTGGGATGGGCCTGGACAACGATTTTCGGTTCTGCACGTGGAATGTGAGGTCCTTGAACAGACCACGTGCAGCCGATGAACTGGCGGAAGACCTCGAAGCTTATAAGGCAGATATCACCGCCATTATAGAGGTGCGGTGGGATGGGCCGGGCAAAAAGAGGATGAAAAACTGCGATATTTACTTCGGCGATTGCTACAAAGAGCGAAGGCAGCGCTTATTCGGATGCGGGTTTGTTGTTCGAGGCAGACTTAACAAAGAAGTCTTAAGCTTTAAATACATAAGCGACCGCCTCATAACAATTCGCATCAAGGCTACATTCGACAACATCAGCCTAATATGCGCCCTCGCCCCAACGTAGGATAAAGATGACGACTTTTACGATCTCCTTGAAAGTGCATACGATCAATGCCCCAGCTACGACACCAAGATCGTTCTAGGAGATTTCAACGCAAAGCTGGGCAAGGAATACGTCTTTGCTAGAGTCATCGGGAAGCACAGCCTGCAAGACAACACGTCCGAGAACGAACTCAGGCTTTTGGAATTCGTAACGGGGCGAAACTTCTTTGTAGCCAGCACGCGGTTCCCTCACCTCAACATCCACAAAGGGACCTGGCGGTATCCTGATCAAACAACCGTCAACCAGATTGATCACATTGCGATCGACGTCAGACACTCCTCCAGCATTCTCGATGTCCGAACATTCCGAGGAGCCAACATCGACTCGGATCATTTCCTTGTTGTAGCCAAGGTAAGAACACGGATATCGATAGGACAACGGAGTAGAGCAAGACCAAAACAGTTTGACGTCGGAAAGCTTCAATCGCAATTGACCGCTAGCAACTTTGCCGACCGAGTCTCCCAAAAGCTCTCAGAGAGTCCAACCCTGCCTGCGAAGCAAGCAGCATACAAGGCGACGCTGGACAGAAGGACGAGAGCGGTTCGTGAGCTCTACGAACTTAAAAGAAGGGAAGAGCACCGGCTTTTCAAAAAGAAAAAGAAAGAGCATGAGAAGTGCGCGATCGAGGACATGGAGAGGTGTTAAGGCAGAAATGACGTCCGAAAGTTCTACCAACGGGTAAAACGACTATCCAATGGATACAAAATTCGGACAGAAGCCTGTCGTGACGCAGAGGGACAACTCGTAGTAGATTCGCAGTCGATACTGAGAATCTGGAAGGTTCATTTCTGTAGACTGTTAAACGGCGAGGAAGACTCCAAGCCCGCTGTCAGGCAGAATGTTCCACTCAACGCAATTGACGATGATCGATGAGAATTCCGTCCCCCCAACTTAGACGAAGTCAAGATAGCGATATCGAGACTAAAGTCAAATAAAGCTGCTGGTGCAGACGGACTGTCTGCGGAACTGATTAAGACAGCAGGAGATGAGCTGGTAAGGTACATGTACCAACTCATCTGTAAGATATGGTCGGAGGAAAGCATGCCCAACGAGTGGAATCACAGTATCGTTTGCCCGATCCACAAGATCCACAAGAAAGGGGACCCCTTTGACTGCACCAACTATAGAGGGATAAGTCTCCTTAACATCGCCTATAAGATACTCTCTGCCGTTTTATGTGAGCGCCTGAAACCATTCGTCAACAACCTGATAGGTCCTTATCAGTGCGGTTTTAGGCCGGGGAAGTCCACCATCGACTAGATCGTCACAGATCCTGGAAAAAACCCAAGAAATGCAGATCGACACCCACCACCTTTTTGTCGATTTCAAGGCCGCATATGACAGCTTGCATATGGACGAGCTTTACAACGCCATGTCTAGTTTTGACATTCCTGTCAAACTCTTTAGGTTATTCAGGATGACGATGGAGAATTCTCCATCAACCTTCAATGTCAAAAAAGGTTTTAGACAAGGCGACGCGCTGTCATATGACTTTTTCAACATTATTCTTGAGAAGATCGTGCAGAACTCACACGCTAACACAAGAGGCACGATCTTCCAAAAGTCCGTACAACTGCTAGCATACGCGGATGACATTGACGTGATTGGTCGAACACAGCGAGCCGTCAATGAAGCGTTTGCGGCCAAAATGGGTTTAGCGGTGAACGAGGGCAAAACGAAATATAGCATATATCGAGAAAGCACGCACAACATCGACGACTTGGCCAAAACGTCACCATAGGCAGCTATTACTCCGAGGTAGTGAAGGACTTCGTCTACCTCGGCTCGCAAGTGAACAGTACGAACAACACCAGTACCGAGATTAAACGCAGAATTACTCTTGCCAATCGCTGTTTCTTTGGGCTCAAGGGGCAATTGAGTAGTAGAGTCCTCTCTCGAAGGACCAAGCTAACATTATATTACACCTTGATCATCCCTGTCCTGTTCTATGGTGCGGAGTCATGGACAATCTCAAAAGCGGATGAAGAAGCACTTGGTCTTTTCGAGAGAAAAGTTCTGCGTTCAATCTTTGGTCCTGTCTGCCTTAATGGTTATTGGAGAAGAAGATTCAACGACGAACTGTACGGGCTGTACAGCGGCATGAGCCTAGTCAGGCGTCTACGGATTCAACGCCTAAGATGGCTGGGCCATGTAGAGCGCATGGACAACACTGCTCCAGCCCGAAGAGTCTTGGACTCCGAACCAGTCGGACAACGCAAGAGGACGCCCACGGAACCGATGGCGCACCCAGGTGGACAAGGACCTCGACTCGGATCGTGCCGGCTGGAGCGGCTTACTGGCTGAGGGGCAGGTCCACCCGGACTGTAGCGGCACCAGAAGAAGATGAAGAAAACGCACTATCCCACAAAGATATCAGGCAAACACCTAATAACAGAGTAAGAAATGAAGTCACTCATTCTCAGATTCCTAAAGGAAACTGGCTTGGAGAGAATACTCTAGGATAAATAAAATAAATTGTGTCTGATTTTGGGAGTGTGCTAGAGGGTACACACATCTAGAGAAGTATATGTGTGTACATCTGTAGCTCTGAGATGATAAGAAAAGGGAAAAATGTTTGTTTTGTTTTCATTTGGTGAAGGGTGTTCATACGAAAAGAGCTTTTCACTCTCTCAATCAGATTTGAATTTGAAGCTTTTTTTGAATATGCATATCCATACCTATCAGTTTTATCCATATGGATGAGACATCTGTGTAATTTATTATCTGTGGCATTGGATTCGATTAATACACACACGAAAACATCACCAAGGACTTTTAGAAGGTATACAGTGGACTCTCTCGAACTCGAACTTTTTCGACATATTTTACATACATTTCCATCACTTTTCCTTACAAAAACCTCTCTAATATGGTCGATATGGCAGTCGGAAGACTTGTAAATGACCATGCCGGCTAAGCAAAATGCAGTGAAAATTCCGACGTCATGAAATGCGTGTGGGTTGTGTTGATTTATTGGACTGCCAAACGACGATTTACTTAAAAAAATGACTTCTGTTATGTATTTTACTTTATAAAATGAGTTTCCAACCTCAGGCTCCACTTCCATCAACAATGAGGACGTATTAATACGACTACACTTTCGTTTCACTTACAATCAAAATCTTGTCTTTATTTTCAGAACTAAGCACATGTTTTTTTAAATATTTACAACTTCACTCTTTATACATAAAATTGAATACAATACATTCATAAATTGTTGAAAAAAAAAAAACACGATAAAAACGACACGGCTTTAGTTCCAACATTTGTGGACTGTGTTTTATGACGTCATGACTGCGGTCAGAGCTTCTCAGAAGCAGCTTTCGCCTTCGGTTGGTATCACAACTTGTCACTGGTTCGGGTACTAGATGTCGCTTGCAGTTATGAATGCGTTTGATTTTTCGACATATTCAGTTGCAGGTTCGCCAAGTGGAACTGAATGATTATAATCAAGTAAGTTGTTACCGCCGCTACTATCTGCAATGAGAAAAAGTGGAAAGCAATTGTGTACTAATTTTCCAGATTCCACCGCACTTACAGATGTAAACAGCTTAAAGTTCATGTCAAAGAATCCGGCCGCTGTCAGTGGTTTCTTTCTATGAAGAATTTCAAGCGAGAACACTTGCACCTGAAAGTATGCAATTAAGAGAAGAGTATGGAAGCGATGTAGTAAAGTCAACCAGCTGAAAGGCGTCCGAAATTGGGGAAAATTAAAAAAAAAAAGAAAAATTAATGACTCACTCTCTCTCGCTATATAAATTAAATAATAAAGTGAACAACCGAACGGTAAAGAAGAGACTTATATCGAAAGTTCGAGGCTGGCTCCTATTTGAATCCGATATGGTTTCACTTCATTCTGACGTCGCGTCGACGATGTTTAGATTTATTAAATGTTGGAAAAATCAAATGTTTCTGTCATTCGGTGTTCAAAGAAATGCTGTAATTTGTACAGCACACAAAAAAAAGAACATTTGAAGTCGGTGGGAGATGTCGGACATTCATTTCGATTACTAACAGAGTAACACGTTCTCCTTTCTGATACATTTGTAGATGTCGCATAGTGCTAGGCAATGATCTCCACAAGCATATCTAAATCCAAGCGACTAACGACTGACCATTGTTGCCAATCTCTTGTTGCTTAACTGCGGCAATAGAGTCCTCACTGTTGATCCAATGTCCAGACTAACCTATAATTTTCTAGCTCCAACCAGAGCTTCGTCTTCCAATTTTTTCCTTGTGTAACTTAATGGCGTGTGTGCATAAGTGATTGAAATCGATTTCCAAATTTCAGATCTCTCTTTCGCAAGACTATCCGCTTTTTCATTTCCTTTTCAAGTGTTTACCAAATACAGTGGACTCCCCCTAAGTCGAATTGTAACGGGATACCATAATTTGTTCGAGTTAGAGCTACTTTCAGCTTAGGGAGAGTCCACGGTTTATCTCATTGGGTAATAAAGTGAACTACATAGAGTGAGACGTTTCAAGCCTCTGATTGCCGCTTCATGGATACTATGGTAAGTGATTTGTCGCTTAAATTGCGATCCCTCAGCACTAGTTTTGCTTCGTATATGACGGCCGCTATGGCTTGTCCAGTTGTCCATTAGTACCAGGGACTTTTTTAAGAGGTTACAAAAAACTCCTGCGCCTGTACCCGGGCTGGTTTTTGAGTATAAGTCGAACTTCGCCTCTACTGACACCATTCAGCTTCTCATAAGGCTTACCGTACGGAAATCGTAGGTGGAAGGTGTTTTTGTGGGGCTATAGTTGGTTACTGATATTCTGTCTGTCCACTGTCTGTAACTTCGCCCATTTATGAAAAAAAGCCTGCCCCTCTGAGCCTCACGGCCGATAGGGTCTCAATATTATAACTGTTACTTAAGCTATTATCTAACAAACGAGTACAATGTAAAAAAAAAAGCGTACCATTTGTAGGAACATTCCACAGTCCTCCTTCGGGCGCAGCTTGTGTAAATAAATTCCAGTGTCAGACATCTAAGAAAGATACAAATTTACAATTAAATGAAAAAACAATCGACATTAAATGTTGTTTAACATTTCCAAAATCGTAGATCAACATAGAAAGAAATTGGAATAAACTAAATTAGAGGCTGTTTAGTTACAGTCGAAGTTCGACTGCATTTCATATCTGTAGTAGCCTTAGAGAAAATCTAAATAAAAAAACAACTGCCACCAAAGAAAAATAAAATTAGAAAAATATCGGATATGGACCTTATCAGACGCGACGTCGTAGCGTCTTTAACATGGTTCTTGAGAAAAATCGTGCTAAATTCGCGCGGCAACACTTGAGAAACGATCGTCAAGATCCGTTCAACTCTTAGCATACGCAAACATTTGACATTGACGTGATTTGTGGGAAGTTGCGAGACCCATTATAGTTTACCTAAACGAGTGGGACCTGTAGTTTTATGCCGACTCCTAAAGGCCAAGATTCAAAATCTCGTTTTTTCTGTCTAACTATTGTCAATGACTCAAAAGAGATGGGACTGTGGAAACTGGGGAATCGAACCTAACGCACATACCTACACGAGCATTTTGGGGAGACGTATTCGAGGTCGACCACTTGGCAACAGAGTCAAAACGGGCAGCTATAAGTACAGAGAACAAAAATGCTGAATAACTCTTGTCAACCGATGTTTCTTTCGGTTCACAAGGCAATTGATTAAGAGAGACCTCTCACAGCTCAATAAATTTACTCCATATAAATTTTCTGAGTGCGATCTTTGCTCCTATTTGCGTTAATGACATCTAGAAGAAAAAATGCACCCACTGTATGTACTGACTGTACAACAACACTAGCCTATACAGACGTGTACGTATCCAAAGTCCAGGGAGGCGTAAAAAAGTGGAGAAGGAATGGAAAGTACCTACCAGGAGATGGTGATAGCAGGAGAGGCTTGTTGAAAAAAAAAAGGTATCTAAGCTATGTTGCCCTCCCATTTTTGAACAATGTTTTTAGTCTGGCGTTGTGGGTGGGTGCGTCGAACCCAGTGCAACTTAACCTCGCTACCTGGGTTCCATTCCCGGCCTCTTCCGAGTCACACCCTCAAGGAGTAATAAGTATCTAGAAAAAGCTTCTCAAACGAGGTCGGCATAAAACTATAGATCCCATCCACTCGTGAAAGAACTATAGCACGCACAACACGAGTGGTTGCAGTAGAAGCTAGGCCCAGGTCCGTCTCGGACTGTCATGCCACCCATATTATTATATTACATGTAGTTGTCGTCAGCAGAGCTTCATAAATTGTTTACTATGCTGTTATGCAAGATTGAGATAAAACCAAATTGAAAACAAAGATCCATGGCCAGATCCAGATCCAGGCCAATATGTTCCTTCCGCAGCTGTGTGACAGGAAGTTGGCCATTGGTCTAATTCAAAAATAATTAAAAATCAATAAAATATATGTTTTCGAGTTATAAATGGTTAAATTGAAGATTTATACATACATACATATACTGGCGCAACATCATTACTCGAGTAGCGTGCCGGGTCCATTTCAATAAAAAAAAAGCAATAATTGCTCAGACTACATTGTCAATTCATACATTGTTTCAGGAAGATTATCAGTGAATCTTCGACCTCGTGTTTCCATAGAATATGAACATTCCAGGAAATTTTGTGTTGATGATATTATGGTAGTCACCCTCAGTCGTCGGTCGCCTGATATAAAAGCAGTCCTAGAGCTTTCTACTCACATTCGCAAAATAACCGCTGTGTATACATTCACTTGAAAGATGCGTCTTTGTATCGCAAATACTTTCCTCTTGGGACTTGTCCTGTTATCAGTTGTTGGTCAACAAGTCATCGTAGTCGGTTCTAATATGCGTCTGGAGCTTGAGGTTTGTGCAAAGTTTATTCACCCAGCAGTCAGTGATGCGTTTTGTAATGAACACTGCAAGGTTCTGGGGTACCAACTGGGAAACTGTGACAAAAGGGCTTGTTTTTGCCAGAGTTATAGTTAAATAAGATTTATAGAAAACTAATTGACCCGACTGACGATTTCCTGTTACAACTATGAATATTCAATTTGAACTGGAATAAATAATAAAAAAATATATTTCAAAAACATATTGTTTATTCTACATATATTGCAATGCTTTTTGATACACAAAATTGTTATATATATACCTTTTCAGGCGCATAAATAAATAATGTTGGTGGTTGTATGGCTGTTCTGGTGGTTTTTGGCGAGGCACAATTGGTCATGTGAAAAGCAAGAATTTTCAGGATTGTTGGCACAAACACATAACGACTACCTTGGGACATTTCAAATGCAAGACGCATTAGATGTGGTAACCCAGTAAAGTCGAATGGCATTTCGTTCGGTATCATAGAGATTTGTGGAATCAAAAGGTCTTCGCCCATGTACTTATAACAATAATCTTATATATAAAATTCTCGAGTCACAGTGTTTGCAACAAAATTCCATGAAACGGCTTGACCGATTCTTATGCAATTTTGTGTGTATCTTCAGTAGATCTGAGAATAGGGCGTAAACTATATTTCATACCCCTAACTGATAAGGGTGTGAAGCTGATGAACTCGCTAGAAATGGTCCCCATGCCTATCGCTAATATAAAACATCTGCTAAAACTAGAAAGACTTGCCCAAACAAACCGCAGATGGACAATGGATGGCACAGGATACCTCATTACCAAACAACTCAGAAGCTGCATGAACGAGAATGATTAAGAGACCATTGATCATCTGCTATGTAATTGCAGTGCTCTCTCATCCCGTAGATTCGGAATCCTAGGGCCTACTTCTTTGATAATCTGGCTGAACAGAGCAATGTTAAAGTCAGCCACCTGCTTCGCTTTATCAAAAGCACTATATGGTTTGCGGAATAGGTATCTATAGATCTGCGTGGTAATACAATGGGCCTACGCTGCCCTAAGTGCGACTGCTGTCCGTCTGCACAGCAGTCAGCCACTTCAACCTAACCTAACCGATAGGGGTGCTACGCCACAAAAAACATTGTTTGTTTTACCTTTTTTTTGACTCGGCATTAAAAATACGTGGTGGCCGTTGTGTTGTGAGTATGCGCGTCGACCCCTACGCAACTTACCCTCGCTGCCTGCGTTCCTAGCTGGTACGACTAAAAATAATTTTCACGGTCCCACCTCTTAAGAGTCACTGACAATTCTTAAAGAGTATTAAATGTCTAGAAAAATCTTCTCAAAACTGAGCGTTCGGAGTCTGCATAAAACTGAAGGTCCCTTCCACTCGTGAAAGAACAATAACACGCACAATACGATTTGTTGCTGAGAAACTAGGCCCTGGCCCTCTACGGGCTGTAGCACCACCCATATTATATTACTATTATTAAAAAATACATACAACCATACATTTTTACACTTCTACCACTAATCCCTATTTTTTAATAACGATATTAGTACTTTAATACTTTTTAAGCATCATATCAATTACCACTCGATCAGTTCTTCCCGCCAGGAGTTTACTGTTATCACTTCTCCTCCCCTTAAACAGCACAGAGTAGGGATGAAAACAAAAACAATCCCATGTCTTTCTCACACTATAAACTTTCTCTTACTCACTAAAGTTTAGTACCAAACCGTTTTCGGGGTTTTTTGTAGTAAATTAATATTAGTCTCTCAGTGCTGTCATATTCTTTAATTCTTACTAGCAACAACACACAAATTGCAACAACTAGGGCAAACATCACACATACCACGGGGCAAAAGTGAACACCACGAATAACATCTTAGTGGAGATTCGATGTAGAATCACATGGCATGCCATCCGATGTTACTTCGGTTTGTCGAAACAACTGGGCTGAAAACTCCTGACCGAAATCATGCTCTACAAACTCTTATTTTGCCAGTCCTGCTATATGAATCCGACAGCTGGACTCTAAGCAAAACTGCAGAGCTGATTCTTGGTACCTTCGAAAGACGTCGAACGTCTACGTCGGATATAGGGTCCCATCTGCGAGGAAGGCGAATGGAGGAGAAGACACATCCGCGAACTCTATGAGCTGTACTAGGATGTGGATGCAGTCTGGAAGGCAAAAATTGGTCGACTGCACTGGCTCGGCCACATTGAGTGCATGGACAACAATGCTCCAGCCATGAGGGTCCTTGATTCCGAGCCTCCTGGTTCGAGAAGGAGGGGAAGACCAAGCCTCCAGTAAAAGGACCAAGTAATCGCGGATGCAAGACAGTTTGGTCTATGTTTGAAAAATAGCATTTGTCTAGCCCGTCAAAGGGGCGAATATTCGTCACCCATCACATACAGACCCAAAGCACTTACCTGATAGCTTATCTCACCGAAAAGACTATGCAATGTGTACATGCCTTATTTTGAACACTTTCATTTCCACAATATCGTTATTCTTGTTTTTGTACAATTGATGGCGCTACACATTAGTTGTAATTTTTATTTCTTCTAATTCACTTCTGTTCTTAGTGTCATGATGTATAAAGGTTATTTTTATATAATAAATAAAGCCAACTGAAATCCGAAGCAATCACTTTATTTTTATTTTCACGGGCAATTTCAACAGATTCTTGACGCAATGCAGGCGAAAGGAAGATGGTTATTTCTAAGGAATTTGACAGAGTTTGGCATCAAGCTCTTTTGTCGAAAATGCTTCTTGAATAAAATGAAGCTGTCCAAAACAACTTGAATTTAAGTTGTTTTGCACAGCTTCAAGTGATATCCGCCAAATAAGTGCCTTAAGGCTCTGTTCTTTCTCCGACACTCTTCCTCATTTTTATAAACGCTGATGACACAATTCTCGTCATTCCATATTCGTTTGAAGAGAATTGGAACTGCGGCGTATGTTAGGCACATTGAATTCCGATCTTGGTAGCATAATTAACTGGGGGATAGAACAATAGAGTGGAAGTCAATGCTTCTAAAACTCAATGCTTCTTTCTATCACTCAAGTGAACCCTTGATAATTAGCCATTATCTCTGTATGACGTCTAAGTCGATGAAAACGAATAACATCATCTTGGTGTGTGCATCAAGACAACACATTGTTGGAACGGCGTCGTGACATTGTGCCAAATGGAAAAAAATTTGGTACAAAATACGGCCAAATGACACTTTCAAAAGCGTCATTATACGAATTTGGAAAAACGTCTTTTGGCACAATGTCACAGCACCGTTGGAGCGATCACATATTTGAGGTCACCAAAAATGTTGTGAAATGTGTAGGAAATGTGTAGGTTTATAGGAATATATTTCACCCCCACTGATTTGGCTTTAATTTATAATTACAAGGCTCATATCTTGTCTGGTGCCCCCAAGACCACCCTGGTCCTAGTAGATTAGACAGGTTCCAAAAGGGAGCCCGCAGTATCCGTCTCACCGGGAATGCCAATCAGTTTACTCTTATGCCTACTTTCAGACGCACAGTTTAATTTAGAGACTCATTATATGAAATGCTCTTTCCAGCCAAAATTTCCCACAGACTGCAACCCGGAGATATATAGGGCAATGTGCACAGGTACCTCCTTTCCCTTTCTCCCACTACACCTTCGACGGTGCTGTGTCTTAGGAATTGAGGAACGTGGATTTGGGATTGATTATTCCAAACTTTTCGATTTGGCATCGACTCCTACGCAGATTGTGCCAAATTCGATACCCGCATTTACCACCTGTGATAATTCACGGCTCCACCTCTTTCGAGTAACTGACAATGCTCAAGGAGTATTTCTGTCTAGAAAAAGCTTCTGAACTTCGCCGTTCGGAGTCGGCATTAAACTGTAGGTCCCTTCCACTCGTAAAAGAACAACAGCACGCACGCAAATGAGTGGTTGCTGAGAAACTAGGCCCAGCTCCGCCTCGTACTGTCACGCCACCCATATTATTATTATTATTTCCATTTGGCGTTATGTGGTTTGGCACAATGTCACGATACCTTAAGCGCGTGCAAATTATGTAGAATTGAACATGTCATATTGGTTAGTTAAGGAATCCACCGACTTGTATGTCTTTACAATTGGCCAGCTATCTTATTTTGAATCTGAAAATGTATTTCGTTGACATCAAAGTTTCAAAGTTCGCTCAACCAAATATAATGTTCGTAGTTTTGAGCAATGTTTGGGAACACTATCTCGTGATGGGAAAAAATTTGTTTTTCCAAAGAATGTCGGGCAATTGTTTGGAAAAATACTTTCCAAGATCAAAGGTACTTTTAACACGCATTTATCGGCAGGCGTTGATTGCGGAATCACTGGCAATGTTCTATCAAGACCAAGATGTCTTACTTACCTCCTATATCAGAGGTTGGGTCTTCTCCTTCACCCCTCCTTCTATTGCGCTACTTGCTCTATAAATAAAGGTGTCCTTCGATGACTTAACTCTTTTTAATTTATGTAAATTCATTATTTGCGCATCATTTTAAAGGCTATATTACTGAATTTGCTGATGATACTGCATTATCCCCTTTCAGTAGCAACCACTTGGACTTGCATGCTGATGTGAATTTTGACACTGATATTCTTCGCAGATGGTTCAGATATCATAAGATTTCTATCAGTCCCAAAAGACGTCTGAAGACATGATTTTACTATACCATTCACCCAGCTGCTCAAAGTTCCCACTCTACTATAATTACTTCCAATATAGTGTAACTTTTAATAATGAGGCTCGTTGTGCAGATTCGTTTTTCAGTATCGATAGTGTTGAAAGTTTTAAAAATTTAGTCGAAACCTTAGACAATAAGCTTAGTTGGCATCACCACACATCCACCTCAGCCGCTAATGTAATTCGACAATACTAACATTAGTGTATAACGGTTTGTTCAAATCGAGACTAAGATATGGCATTTCTTGTTGGGGTGGTGCTCATTATGTTAAAATTAAACCGCTGCTAATAAAACAGGAACGTGCTGTTCGTATTATTTACAAAGTAAATCGCAGAGCTCCTACCTTTGAGCTATTCTAAAAATTCTGCCAACGACACTAGCATTTTTATAAGGTCCTTAAATTATTCTTTGTGAAATCCGGTTATACAGCTGCCAATTTATATGCCTATGACTTAAATTTCGTAACTATATCCACAGTACATAAATCGTTTTTTTTTAAATGTTATACAGTGACTGCTTGCCGACTTTTTAATAAAGGACCAGAAGGACTCGAGATACAAGAGAAACGAATCGATATTCGTTATTGGCTTTTCTCTTTTGACCATGATACTATTGAAAACTTAATTAACCCCGCTATTGTAATTTTCCACTCAAATTGTACCCTACTTCTTTTTGAATTCTTTAAAGTTGAGTTATTCAAATATATCAATAATAGTTGTTGTTTTGTTTGATATGTTGCATTCAACTCTAGACCTTTTGTCAATAGGATGCTTCTAACTATTTCATAGGAACAATATCACTTGTTGTCTCTATTATCCTTTGAATTGTAGCTTATACTTATAATATATTATACATTAATAAAAGTCTTGTTTTTACTGTAATTTTTGGTATAGACCATTTGGTCATTGGTTTAAGAGTATGTTATTCGTGGTGAAAGTTCAAAGCCCAATTCGAAAACCCTTCACCCTTTGTTTAGGACTAGTAATCATTGTGCGTTTTATTCCTTTTGCATTTCGATGCCCACCGTGATCGATGATACATGGTATTTACCAGTGGTAACGCGTAAAAAAAAGTGGAGTCGTTCACTTGAGCCAAATCATAATTCATAATAGGACAGAACCTGTGATAATAAAGCTCTTCATATCTCCACTCAAAATTCAAGTTCAAAGTGAACTCAATTCAGCATGGCATATCTTATATAAATTTCACATTCATATTCTTCTAGCACGAATAGAGAGCAAAGCAACATATTTACTAGAGCAGGGTCAATTATTCAAATCCAACGAACTAATCATTCAAGTATTGGTTAAAAAAAAGATTCGGTCATTTCAATCGATGGTCCATTTCAATCATCGGTCATTCAAAGATAGAGACCGATATGTTGCATTCGTTCAATACTAATGACAGTAACCAAAATGGTTCCAACCAGTGGACAGTTGATTGAAGAACAGATCCAGACTCATTGTATTAGTATACGAAGGAGCTAATATGCTGCAAGATTGTTTGTATGGCCTTACACCAAAAAGGATCTCGATCATACAGATAATATTCACTACATATATAAATAAGAAATAATAATATATGTATGTATGAAGAATCGAACAGTTTGTACTAATGTGTGCGTGGACGTAAAGGGCGACGAAAGGAATTCATCGCGCTCATTTCGCTCGGAACAATATGAACGAACGAAACAATTAAATAAGAACGATATGTTCATAAGAGTGATCGAATCAAATGATCGACCGAAACGAATATAGCTAAAAATATTGAATAGTTTCGTTTATTCACATCGCTTCGGTCATTCAGTACATTTCGGTCGCTCATAGCGTTTCGTTCGTTCGTATAGCTCCGAACGAATCTCTAAAAGTATTGACTATATGATTGATTGGTTTATAGTTGTATGACTGCAATCACCAATACTTTTGAGTGAAATGGTCAAAACGAACGAATCCATCTCGATTGATACAGCTCTAATATTTACTCACGCTTTTGTACTTACTACACTGATTACACACACAAAACTACAACAGCACACATTTAATTTTACATGAATGTACCACAGCGCTAACAAACCGCTCGATGCATTTCTTTTTTTTTACATACGGTTGTACAAAAGTTGTACGAATGCCACTTCCTGCCACTTTGTAAGAATTTGTCGTGTGTGACGTTGATAAAAACTTACACAAATTATAAAAATTAAGCTACGAAACTAAGAACATGGTTGCCGCTCCTAGAATATCTCTAGGTATTCTAAGACTTGGTATCATCCGACGAAATACCATGGACTGCAAAGTGCCCACAGATTTTGTCAGTATTGAAGGAATGGAGATATCTACATTCGCCCACCATTCAACAATAAAGTTGTCACACTTGTTTTAAACAAAAGATATGTGACCATTAGACCAACCATACATGGTGACAAAACAAAATCGCAATATGGACGGTCTCGATTTGATTGACAGTAAATTGGTGAAGTGAAGAATTCAAATTCGGGATTAACTAACTTTCATAATTCGAGGCTTCACCTCTTTCGAATCACTGCTTAAAGAGTACTTATTTCATGTCCAGAACAAAGCTTGTCAAAACTGCGCCGTCTGTACTTCGAACCTCGAAATCTGCATAAAACTATAGGTCCCTTCCACTCGTCAGAGAACAATAGCATGCACTACACGAATGCTGCTGCAGAAGCTGCACTACACTACCCATTTTATTATTATTACATTGGGCCGATACATAATTAAACAACGAAGCAAGAGGGGACAGATGCGCATGTCCAATAACTGGGTGCATTACAAAAGAGTGTGGAAGAACAGCTTACTATGCTGTTATGCAAGATTAAGATCAAACCAAAGTCAAAACAACGAGCCACAGCCAGATCCAGCCCAATACGGGAGGACTGCAGCTATGTGACAGGACAAAGTTGGCCATTAGTCTGAATGGGATAAGAGGATTCGCCGCAGGTATCCTAGGGATCGTTTTGTTCACAATTGCTCAGCTTTCCAGAAACCTGGGGGTGAATTAACTTCCAGGTTAGTCTCAACTCGTTATTTAAACGGAGAGTTGAAAATTAATTTTGTTCACTATTTCAACTCACAGTCTGAAATTTTTCAGAGAATTCAGAAGTTGTCCAACTTTCAGTTTTTAAATGTCAGCTGAATTTTTTTGACAATTCACACATTTGAATTTATCCTTTTCTGCTTCATATGAATGTGTTATTACAATAAATCCTGTATTATTTCGAGCACCATTATTTGTGTCCGAGAGACGAAAACGATAAGTGACACACAACTACGCCAATGAAAGAAAAGAGAGAGAGAGAAAGGAAAATCCCCGATTTCATCGTTATAACTCTACTATTTCCGTGAGTTCAGATAGTGAGGAATTCATAAACTCATGAGTTGAAACCATCAAATTTGAGTGAATAAAAGCAAATCCAGAATTTGAAGAGAAAAATTCAATTCTGTTTAACTTTTGAGGAACAAAATGACCCTATTTATGCTGGCATATCACAAACGATCTGTGAATCTGTGATCTGTGAATGATGAGGTCTAATCAAAATAACTGCTTCAAAGATTTTAATTTATGATAGAGGAACAATATCATCTAAAGTAACATAACTTCCACATTCCCCATATTTTAATTTATAGAGATTTTTTTATTTTTTAACTATTTATGTTTTCGAGTTATAAAAGTGAATATTTGTACATATTTGCTTGTACACCTTAATGTGTTTATTAAATTCAATTGAATCGAACCGATAACGACATCAAAATTGTGGACACATGGCAAATTGATTAACATAGCCAATGCTAATCGGCAACTGTAAAATACCGCCACGTCGTTGACCGAGTAGCTTGTTGGGTCGATTTCAATTTAAAAAAATATTAATTGCTCAGAGTACATTGTCGATTAATACATTGTTTGAGGAAGACCATGAAAATTCCATCAAAATTTATGTTGATGATCTAATATAGAAGTCACCCTCAGTCGTCGATCGCCAGATATAAAAGCAGTCCTAGAGGTTTCTACTGACATTCGCAAAATAACCGCTGTGCATACGTTCACTTGAAAAATGCGCCCTTGTATCGCAAATACTTTCCTCTTGGGACTTACTTTCTTGTCAGTTGTTGGTCAACAAGTCGTCGTAGTGGGTGCTGATGTGCGTCTTAATCTTGAGGTTTGTGGAAAGTATTTTTACTTTAAAATAAGTGATGCGTTCTGTAGTGAACACTGCCAGGTTCTGGGGTATCAAGTGGGACACTGTGACAGAAGGGCTTGCTTTTGCCAAAGTTATAGTTAAATAAGAAAATTTATAGAAAACTAACTGAACCGAGAAGTCTTACTTAGATAACTATGAATACTCAATTTGAACTGGAATAAATAATAAAAAAAAATATTTCAAAAACATATAGTTTATTCTACATATATTGTAATGTTTAAACATTGTTATTAAATAATTATATACTTAAATAAATAATGTTGTTAGTTTTCATTCGGTGTCACAGAGATTTGTGGAATCAAAATGCTTTCGCTTTTGTACTTCCAATAATAATCTAATATATAAAATTCTCGTGTCGCAGTGTTTGCAACAAAATTCCTCCGAAACGGCTTGACCGATTCTTATGAAATTTTGTGTGTATATTCAGTAGATCTGAGAATAGGACATTATTCATGCAATCTCCAAATCCTTTGCTACAGATCGACCCCCACAGTATGATCGATGTTTTCTCCGAACTTGATAGTTGGAAGATATAACGGCTTTCGACATACTCTGCTAGATCTATTTATGTAATAATGCATAATCTTGCATTCATCGCAGATTAACAACTTACACCGTTGCCGCCGTTCAAGGTTGCGAAAAACAAACGCTTTTTAATATGCAGTGCCAAAAGCATTTTTTGTAGGCATCACTTGGTTTGTAATTGTTGTATGGTTAAGTTGGAAACATATTGATGTTAATTATTCTCATCTCGTCGTTATTAATTTTCAATTGAATTCAAGGAATGAATATATAAACATATCATTTGAAATCAACGTTTCTGTTATAGTGTGGATTAAGAATTAAATGTGACTGCTTATGACACATTTAGATTCGTATCCCGGTAGTTCAATTATAATGAAACATCCATCAGACTGAGCGTGTTTTACCGATAAAGAACACCTCGAGGTGTAATAACTCAGACACGCAAGCAACGACCGGTACTTGTTGAGCTACTTTCATAGGCTGGGTATGTGACTGTCGGCTAATAGCAAACGCAACATCATTTATCCAATTAATTAAGGGAATTGTGACTTTTTAAGGAAATTTCTGTTGGTGTTTATGGCAATTGCTTACATATGTGATATGAGACGACGTGCTGTGGTGAAATACTCTCAAAGCAGATGACGAGTAGTGATTATTTAGTGTATTTTTTTTACAGTGTATTTCAATCGGCGTCGCTTGGGTAATATGACGATTATGGACAATCTCCTTAATGAATTTCAGTTCTAAGTTGACAGACATTTCATAAAATTATATGGACAGTCTCGGCTTGTTCCAGACCTCGTTTTCCGCGATTTTTTTTCTCACTGATAATGAAAGAGTATTAACTGACTAGAAACAGTTTATCAAACTTGGCCATTCGGATTCGGCGTAGCAGGACAACACGAATGGTTTCTGTAGAAGCTAGGCCATTTACGGGCCGCCACCCATATTATTATTACTATTTTATAATGGAAATGTGTACATGGACATAAAAGGGCAACATCAAGTTTCTTTACCTTCATGTTGTTCTTCTTCTATTGCTTAAGCAAATGAAGTCCGGGGTGAATCTAGGCTTCAAGTAAGAAGCCTCTCCAGCTGATTCGACTTAACATTACAATGCAAATTTAAAACCTAAAAACAAGGAAGGGTGGATCGGAGCTAGTTGAGCCACGCGAATTACTCAAAAACCGCAAATACTACACGAACAAGATTAAGCAAGAATGAATTTTGTACACTAACCAACCCGTGCAAAACTGGTCTCAGTTGCATTGTATGAGCAGATATGGAGCCACACGTAATATTTGTTTTTTGAGCGAAAAGTTTATAACAAATTTGTTTCATTATTTTATTTATTCTAGTGGCGAAAAGGTACAGTTTTTTCTATGAATCACGTTATTATATTTAATTATTCCCTTTGAAAAATTTAACTGATTTGATGTTCATCAAACTAGATGTGGGGTTAGTTGGACCAGGTGGACCAAGAGGAACAAAAGCAAAGGAATTAGGCCAAAGCTCCAAAGAGAAAGAAGAGCAGAGATATTATTTCCTAATGTGCATGGATGCATTCTGTGAAATTTTATTGGGCGAGAATTCGATACAGTGCCATTCTCATGCTCATGCGAAGTGCTCACCTAGACATGGGGTCGTTTTCATCTGTATTAATAACACAACAAGAGAGATTTTAAGTCTAGTCATCTACTTTTGATTTATTTGTTTGTAAATTAATAGACAATGAGTAATGGTTTCCTTATCCGTTACAAAAGCTTCTCGTTATAATTGCATATTTGCCAAATGCGTTTAATATGACATGAGAACTGTGCAGATACTAAATATTAGATTGCTCATACTGATGAGAGATTAGCGGTATATTTGGTATTGAGGCATCCATGATCAGCTATATGTTTAAGAGACAAGTGGAAGAGTTAAGTGTTGCCTGCAATCGGAATGCTTCAAAATCTAAAGATCTTAGCACAGCTTCACGAACCACACAGATACAGCAATGCATTCCGTTCACGACAGGACTCTCTTTATCGTCATGAAGAGATGAATTAAAAGTTGATAAATCCGGGGATTGAATCTGGCACCCTGTGCGTAGCAGTCGACCCACCAACTACCACACAACCACTTTTACAAAAATCTCATTATTTATGTACCCAACTCACTTAATAGCTTTTCTTTTTCTTTTGCTGAACATTTGATTCGTGCTACTTTTATTCAGGGTAACCGAAATTATGCACTTTTTTAATTAAATCTAAATCTGTTCGATCGATTCTGTTGGCACAATCGATCTACTCAACTAAAACTAGAATCGTACCCTACCAATCGCTACGGATACATTGCCCGATATTTCTATGTTTTTCTACTTTCGATAGTACCCACTCAATAAAATTAAAAAAAAATAAACGACATCTCGTGTTGAGGGACTTGCTTGCACTAGAACTCCATTCAAAAAGACATAAATTCATACCTTTGATTTGTCTCTTGTAGCATCCCATGGAGATATGGCTGGCCCATAGCTCATGGCTAAGAACTTGGATATGGATATGAAACATCTTCAAATTTCAATCTATATTTCAATCAGACCAAGAGTAGTAAAATTGGGACTCTCTCACTCTCTGTATCTTAACTTTCCCCACTTGCTCCTATGGAATCGACACATTTGAAATGAAATTGTACAATTTTCATCGCTATCTATATATTTCGGTCCTTCAAACTATGCATCTGAAGTAGAACCAATGCGTTATTCATCGTTAAAGAGGTGGATGTCAAGCGATGTTTTCGGTTTCAGTTGTACTTCAACATGTCATAAATCTGAGGGTTTGACTTTGTTTGTTCAAAGCCAAAAAGTGGATAACGTAATTTTGTGGCATTTATCTAACAGCGAAACACGCAACCATATCTCTTATTTACTTACGTATGTATTTCCGCCTGACACAAATCCTTATCCCAGTGACACACATTTATGTTATCCAGGAAACCTTCTAATTGTCCTTTAACGCACGCCATTGGATAACGGTAAGTTTAACATTCAATTCAGTTTAAATTTACTTAACTAATTAAAAGATAAAGAGATTTCTTGATTGATGATATCATCAAGTGTCCGGAGAAAAGGGAGAAAAATTTTTAAAAAAGTGTGAAATGCATCCTTTTTGACTCACTTCACTTTATCAAACCAAGTGACAAGGGACGACGACAGCAGTCAAGCGAATGCAGTTGTGACCATTTTCTCTTGTGTAATTTCTAACTCAGAAGAAGGGAACTAACTATGCCAAGACGAAAAAATGCCAAGAGAAGTGGTTGTCGCCAGTACGTCCAGAACAAGGAGCAACAATTGTTGGAGACTGATGTTTGTTTGCGATCTAAATAACAAATTAGACACGTCCTATAGGATCTTTATGATGAGGTTACACACAATTAAGTTTTTCCAGGATTAATACTTAGGTCATAAGTGGTCGTAGCCCACTTATAGATATTTCTTGGGATACATTTCGGATTGTCAGTTCTCCCGATATTCTGGGAGTCTCTCGTTTTTTTTACTATTGTCCCGGTCTCCCGGAAATTGTACGAAGTCTCCCGATTTTCCAATCAGCGCCTAATGCAAGTGTACAAATTAATTTTGGCATTATCCTTTTTAGTTTTTGAACTGTAAAAATACATTGACTTTACCAGAAATATATTGGTTGGCTAGAAGGATAATGGTGGCTTAAAATTATTCTACGGTAAATATATTACAAAAAAAAAAACGGCAAATCGCGAAAGCCACAGCAATAGAAGGGACAAAAAAAATACGAAAGCACATTTAATTGCGAATCGATTTCTAATGTAGGACTTAAAGAATTGCTCTTAAGCAAAGATGAATTCACAATTCGATGTTTCGTTTGTGTTAAAAATATTTCTGCTAGATATGAAGGTGTGTTGGCCTTGAAGAAATATGCAAAAGGAAAGACTCACACCACAAGCATAAAGAAAAACAAAAGCCCACGAGTCGTGGATCATTTGCATATACCACAAACAATTCAGAACAAAAAAATTTAATTTTGTAGCTTTACAGTATCGGACAAAACACTTGCAACTGGAATCGGCCTCCCAAAAACGATTAATTGCAAAACGTCAAGTTATAAAATAATACTGTTGGCAAAAGAGCATTTATTATTCTATTACTTATTATAATAAATACTCAGAAATAGTATTTTGGAGGAGAGTATATTTTAGCGATGAATCAAAATTGAATATATTTATTCATTTTTTAACTTCAAAACAGTAATGTGCTGAATAAAAACTGATAAGCTTGGAGCTCAGCAGGGCTCAGTGACAACAATGCCAATGTTATACATTGGCCATCTCAGTCAACCGATTTGAATGCCATAGACATCCCTTGGGCGAATCGGAAAAATCTTAAAAGTGCGAATAATTGTGCAAAATATTGATAACTTTTAGTTTTCTTGTACTGGAATTGAAAGGTGCAAATGTTTTGGCGCGTTCCATATAGAGGTGCTATCCAATGTAGTTTGCTTAATCTGACTATATCTTCGCGGGGTGAATATTTATTACTTCCTGAAATCTAGACCTTTAGTATTATATGCATAATGTCATATATCTGAGTGAATTTTTTTTTTGATTCTTAAAAAATTGTATGGTTTCACTTCCAGTTGCATATGTTTTGACCGATACTGTATATATGGAGTAATGAGTTTTTATTTATTCTCTTTCGCTGAATACTTCTGATTAGCTAAGAAATATTTCTGGCAACCCTGGGTACATTCCATATTGTATAGTAATTTAATAAAGTAGTGTCAAGGCCTAGCTTCCCGTAGAAATGTGTGTCATCAGACACACAACGCCACGGCAGCAACTCACCACTTTTGGAAATTTTCCTGCTATTAAAAGTACCAAGTCACCCGCTTACGCTACCAGGAGTTCAAAGGAGATTAATTGGTCTAAGACCGCTACGCACTATCTTGTCCGCGTCTACCTGCATTTGAAATGAAAGCAAAATGCACGACTTATGTAGGTACGTGTTTGTTGAGGATGTAGCTTCTCATCATTCTGGGCCACTGGCACAGAAACAGTCCTTCGAGAAAATAGATGCATAGCTACACGAAAGAACAAAACTAGACTGTGCAAAAAATGGATCACAAATTATCTCATCTGATGTTGAATATTGTATTAAATGAAGCTAAGTTAAACAAATGCATCATCCTATTGCAAAGGTTGCAACAGTTGAATGAAATAATCACCATCAAGCTCTCCCTTAAGTACTACGTTTCATGCTATAACGAGCAAAGCAGAAAGCAATCAGTGTCTTCACTTACCGCATGTGACGTCTGGCTACAGGCGACAACATTCACTCCAATCACCATTATCTGCACCACTATCCAGGCCACAGTAAATACAATCTCGTATATCTGCATCGCGAGGGAGTGCATAACCAACGCGAATAGGTTGTAACTTTGAATGGTTATGACGGCGAACGAAGTGCAGGTCGTAATGAGCAGATGTATGGAGAATATGTCCAGCACCACGTCAACGCAGTCGGCGATATCCGAGAAGATGTCCGCCAGCATTTGCATTTGTTCCAAGCGCTTGTCGTTCCTGCGTGCCAACAACACCCCCTCGTCGGAGTACTTTGAAAGAACACTCAACGAACTACTTCCCGCAATCCTACCCTCACACAGGTGTCCAATGTGCTGATTTACAATGTTGAACTTTCGCTTGAGCAGGAACATCATGTTGTAGAACTGCAGCTCCTTGAGCGTGAGTGCGAGGAGCGGAGCGAAGCAGATGAACCAGTAGCACGATGAGGAGAGCGTGAATGGTGACTTGATCATTATGCAGTTGACCATCGAGAGGCAGGTCGGGATCACGAATGACACGCCGAACTGGATGAAGAGCTTCTTCCGCATTTCCCGGTAAGACACCTCAGCACCCGCCATCTGCAGAGCAAAGTCGATTTGGGATATTTTTGCGAAGAAATTCCTCATCTTCCTAAGATTCGTCCAGGAAGTGGTCACTGCGGTGCACCCCAGCAGGAAGAGGGAGAATATTTGCGCCCAGCTGGTGATATACGAGATGACGGTGGCGGTCTTGTGCAGGCCGAGGTTCTCGAAATGGCTCAGAATGTGCACCCCACAACCGAATCCAACTAGAAATTAACCCCTGAGCACATCGTCAAAAATTCAAAAATCTCAAAGCGACCTACTTGTGATGCCAATAAAAGCGCACAGCGTCAGAAAAACGGACTTTCGGTCCTGGGTGAATACCACATCCGGGTACTTGTCGAGGCCGATTTTCACCGGATAAAACCCGCAGAACTTGAATATACCGAAGAACGGATACGCCACGTACCAAATATTGTTCTCGGGGAACCGACCGAGGAATCGCTCCATCCAGCGTCTGTACGCCGCCGTTGCCAACTCGAGGGACATCGTTCCTGTCACGGACGAACACGAACTGCAGAGCTGTGTCTCGGCGGAGTTCCGTGCTCGTTCAATGCGCCACATGCGTAGTAGGTCACCAGCAACGAATACCACCTACACACATGGTTGCGCTGACAGGCAGGGGTGAAATGAAACTCTTCAAACATACACTCTAATTGTAATGGACCCAGGGGACAGGGTGGAAATGGTCGCGGAGAAGATTAAACAGCCCCACACCTCTATTTGTTATTTTTTTTTTCTCGCGTTTGCGTCTTTGTTTCACTTGTGGAGCTTGTGGTTTGGTGTAACAATTGCGGGGGAAAGGGTGATGAATGTATTTGACTGTTTGTGCTTTGTCTGACATTCAGGGGACTTACTACAAGGGAGTGATGTCCGCGAACAGTCGAATTCCAATGTTGATGGGGGGTAGGTATATCCTTTGCAAACAAAGTGTGGTGGCATCTATAAGGTATACGAAGAATCGACTGCGAGGCTGTAGGACGCCGCAAACGACGTGACGTCTATTATGTGACACACACAAGTAGGGAAAAAACGCAACTTGGTGTGTCCTTTTAGAAACAGATGAGATAGATATTTGAAGGTAGTTATCGGCATGTAGAACAATCCAACCACGCTGCGCGTCCCATTCCATACAGCCGAGGTGTTGCATCCCTACCGCAAGAGGTCCGAAAAGTAATCCAACGATGCAAAATGAGACCGAATCCAAGCACTTCCTCTTTCCGATGGGCTTGATCAAGGCGGCAATCCAACAGTGCCGAGGATCAGCCTGGCTGGAGCCACCTAAATGATATCCCAATCGCGAACTGTGTATCCGGCTTACTGGCAAGACTCGCGAATCAAATAGTCTTATCGATACTAGAACCGGCTATACTATCGATGTCCTTATCTATACCGACTCGTGGGACCACATGAACAAAACATACAATCTGAACAGATCATAACAATAAAAGCCAAAGGACGCAACAAAAACGAACAATCAAACAAACGACACAGACAAACGTAGGGTATCCAGGATCGGACGATAGAATCAAGGTAGAGAGGTGACTGGAGAAGCTGCAAGTCATCACCGACGCGCTTCCCCACAGCCCGATCTCCCAAACGGACAATGTAAGCATGGCATCACGTTCGCTTCCTAAGAAACAAATAAGAGCCTGCCACGGCCGCCTACTGAACACGACGTTCAGCTTTCCAGGTAATACTGGAGGATAGACTAACCATCAACCTCCTCTACTGGTGCAAGGCAAAGCCGTAGTCTCCCCGGAGCAGAAAAACATGAATTGTTTAACGCAGCAGCAGAAAGAAACATGTGTGAAGCCCCTTCCAGTGAAACAAACTGTGGACTGGACTGGACCTCTTTTGGATCGGGAAAAACTGCAGTCAGAAACATGCCGCTGTAAATCAGAAATAATTTCTTCGAATGAAGAAAGCCCTGAAGATTAATAAACCATCAGAACACTCTTTATTATTTGTATTACTATTTTCCAAATGTACAAGTATACAAACAAGTTTTACGTACGTCTAATACACTATACGTTGTCTCGATTTCCATCGCCATTTCTTGGAACAACTCACGACGTAAATCGAGGGATTATTGTAATCTATATATATATAGATGATCTCCACAATTTTGATGATCTTGCTTACGTAAGAAATTCGCGAATGAGCAGCACGACTCGCCTCTTGGCCCCAAGTGAACGATTTCGATTAAACCAAACACGTGCACTTCACCGAATATTTCATTCATAAAACTCTTATCAGTGCATTGCTCGAGTCTTTGTCCGTCGCACCGAGTTGCGTTCCTAGTCTAGGGAAATTCTGTAGAAAATATGTACATTTTAGTTCAGAAGACCACCTCGATGTATCGCACGGCAAGATGCAGTATTTGCAAAACACTTGTTGTGAGTTACATTTATTCATTCGGAATATGCATGCCAGTGTCGCAATTTCTTTCCCCCTGGGACTCATTGTGCGTTTTGTGCGTTTCGTGCGTTTTGTGCTTAGCCGGGTCCGTGTTGAATCAGGAAAGACCCGCCAAACTGTAGCCAGTCGAAGAAAGCGGTGGACTGCTTCAGAAGCATGCTACATGTCATTTGCCGAGCTGTAGAAATGTGTACGATATTACTTGAACCGCTTTTACCGATGGTGACACTTCGACATAAGGAGGTTCTGCAATTGCCGTTGAAATCTGAGCTACACTTTACCGTGATCATATTCAATATGTGTAAACCCCAAAAGGGCTGAGTTCAGCAACATGTGCGCTACAGTTCGTGGTGGACCTGGGTCTCAGACAATAAGGTCATCAGCCACTTGCCTCCAATTTCGCTTGTTAAGTTGGTTAAGGTCCTTCACCACTTATGTTGGCCATGGGTTTTGTGGGCGTCCGCTGTGTATTTCGTTGTCCTACTGGTTCGAAGTGGAAGACAGAGTTGTCTATTCACTTTACATAGCAGAGTTGTCTATTCACTTTACATAGCTCAGCCACGGCATTAGATCCGTAGACACCTGCCTATGCTCAGTTCGCGGTTGAATTTCCTTCTTCAAATGTTGTCAACGCAATATAATATAATATGGGTGGCGCGATAGGCTGAGGTGGATCTGGGCCTAGCTTCTCAGCAACGACTTGTGTTGTGCGTGCTACCGTTCTTTTCCGAAGGGCCCTACAGTTTTATGCCGACTCCGAACGGCGAAGTTGAGAAACTTGAAAGAGGTGGACCCGTGAATTATGAGAGTTGGTAAATTGGGGATTCCTGGGACTTGAACCTGACCCCACTACGCCAAGGTGACCACGCCAACATGACCAAAAAACCGTACGCAGAACTATTCTCTCGAAGATATGAAGGACATTTTCAGCCGATTTTCAGATTGTCCATGCCTCAGCGCCATAGAGCAGGACTGGAAAAATCAAGGTCTTATCTAAAGCCAGCTTGGTGCTTCGAGAGATGGCTCAATTGCTTGATTGTCTCGAAGTTATAACTGCCTATTGAGACAGAGCTTAAGTCCAAGACAGTCCAAGAAATTTTAAAATGCTCTTACGACCAAAGTGGTCAATAGGCAAATGCGATTTTTACAACATCAATAAACGTCTTCAGCTTTCAGAAAAACTAGGTCACTTCATTGGAAATAAAAAAACACCCTGGAAAAGCGTATTTTTTAAGATTCTAGTTTAAGAAATTGAATATCTCACAGAACCGTCAATGCATTCATACAATAATAAAGTATTTATTAAGGAAAGTTTGTTTAAACAACTAAAAATGTCATATTTTATACTGATGTAATCGTTGCCTAAAGCTATTTCTACAATCATCAACATTTCGAACCGATAACCTCAATTTTTCTCGTTGATCGGTTTGCCCGCAAATGTCATTTGAAATGGAACGCCTATAATTATACTCTAATTTTTGAGTTGAACCACACGATCTCACTACATCTGACTACCAACGAGTTACTGCGAGAAAATACAAGACTAAACGAAGGGGTAACCTTAGAGCGTCGTATCTCGCACATCCCTTGAAATAACTTGCCAAAATGTTGGAAAAAAACATAGGTCAGATATATATCTATTAAAAAATAAATGCTACAACATCATATTCCATTTCATTTTTGGTATTTATATTCGGGTTTGAACCACAGTGCGTCGCCTTGTTCTAATCATTCACTGGCATTGGTATCGGTGAGTGCATTACCCGTCTTTATGGAGCAGCGAGAATTCTAAATCGTCATCCTACACAATGTCAAAACTAGACATGGTGCTCAAAGGCTCGTTTTTATGGTCATATACGGGTCGAGGGGACCGCCAGGTCCCTTTATGGATGTTGAGCTTTGCGAACCGTATCCTAGCTATAGAGATTATGCCCCGTGGCTAAGTTTACGTTAGTAGCCATTAACGATCTCCCACATTTTCTGTCGAAGGTGATCAGGGTCTCAGATTTCACCCAAGTTCGTTCAGGTTCGAGTAACTCTATAGAAACTAGGTGGAGTGCTTTGAAATCCCACTCCCTGACAGCGCAACAGATCACACACCAGCGCTTAAGGTGGTGCGCTCGCGGAGAAGGACGTCAACCAACTGACTGTACGCAACTTGAGGCAGCTAGCCAGAGGTTACAATAACTGGGGCGCCTTATTGGTTGAGGCAAAGATCAACCCCGATACATAGCACCACACGATGAGAAAAAAACAAGAAAATACACATACACCTAGTATGCTGAATTACTTTGGACACCATAGAAAAAAAAAGTAGTTGATAGTTACAATGGTGATCAATGCAGGTTTTCCCACTCCAACTGTTTTGAGGTTGCTGGTTAATTTAGGTCAATTGAAGCCTTTTCAATTATCTAGGTGGTATCGGCATTTTCTGCTAATTACGTAATTAGGAATGGCCACACGTTCTTGTATTCAAATTTCGGACTCCAAATAGAACTATGTGCGTAGTTAAAAATATGAGAATCAAAATAATGCACTGAAATAGAAAATCATAAACAATGCTTTATTCATGGTGTCGAAAACTGATTTGTAGGTCAACAGAAATCATGAATTCTCAGATTGGGGTTAACGTGCTTAAAATAACACAAGTAGGTCATTGCTTAATTAGCAACCATTCGTGTTGTCCACTGTAATTGTCCTGAATTCTAGTCACTTTTTTCTAAAAGCTCTCCGAACTATTTAGAGAAAGATTATTCAGAGAAGGACCTTCGTATATTAGTTCTAGAATGCCCTGATTGAGAGTATTCAAGGAGCTGCCACTGCACTACATGCTAATGAAATACATTCATAATGGTTGGTTGGTGCTATGTAGGGGAAGGTCATGTACCTTGGACCGAGTGCCAATTCCTGGCAAATGGCTGAATATGCTACAACAAGTTCTTTAACAGATTTTCCAGTAAGTCTATGGGACTCATTTCAGCTTGTGTCCATTTGTCGCATAACACGCAGGTGCCAAAAAAAACAATGTAAATTACAGACTGTAAAGTATTATTCCTGTGTTTTTTTAAGTGTTCTGTGTGAATGTATCTTGGATCTATGCATATGGGTGTACCTTGGACCGGTCCAAAGGTACATGCATTTTGATTTTTTTAAGAGTTCAGTTTACCATTTTCCTGAAGAAAAATGCCAACTAGTAGAGACGCCGAAAGTTATTGGTCGCTTTCGGAGTTTCTTACAGCCTCCAGAAGAATTTTTATTAAATTTCTAACGTTTTTTTTTATTTGTTTTTAGTTTTTGTTCTTTTAATTTCAGTTAAATGTACTTTTTATTAATTTAATAAATGAATTGAGTTTTTTTTTAATAAAATTTAATTGTATTTACACTGCATCATTTGAACACAATGGATTTCGGCCCAAGGAAGATACACTCCAAGATACATTCAGTGTATGTAGCTCTGACCATTTGGGGTTTGCTTGCAATAAAGCATTCTTAGGCATACGACCCCTTAATCCCGACCCTATTAAATATCCAAAATAATACACTTTTATCATAAGCAAACTAAATTGGAAACATTTTCGTGGAACAAAAATTACAGTAAAAAGAGTAATTTCCGGTCCAAGGTACATGACCTTCCCCTTTGAATTGTTTGATGCTTTGTGCACTCTTCCGAACTGTACTTCCAACTTCGGTACACAGACTAGACTAGAATTAGAATAGAATTAAGTATTAAAATGGAAACAAATACATGAAGCTATTCCGGGCAGGAATTGATTCCTCGCTTACCAGTTAGCACCAAAAGCATCACGTCACGATCAACAGCTACAACTTCGAGGTAGTAAATGACTATGAGCAGTTACTCAACTCGGCAAGCATGAACTCCACAGACGATATCCTAGTGGATATCCGAGCTATGTAAATTTGTCCCAAGAACTTGGTTCAATACTCCTTAAATCGCCCTAAACGAAATGAATTATTTCTAAAAACCAACAGATTGGCTTAGTAATCTATATCTCGCGTAATACAGTAACAAACAAGACAATATCTTTTTAGATTTTATTCCAAAACACTGAAGTCTGTATGCTGCATTTTTGAGATGCCATACCCACCTCTGCCTCACGAGAATAAAGAACATTTTTTATTTTTTTTTGTTCTACCCGCTAAACACTCTCAGCGAATTTAATACGGGTTTCCTGTGCTTTTTGGTAAGGACCCTCGGTACTCTGGTACTTCTACCGAAGGGAAATGTTTGAAAATGTGAAGTGTAATTAACAAAAAAAAAAATGCGCAGTATTAGTTCCATCGAATCCGCTCCGGTAATTTCTTTGTCAAAGATTCACCACCAGCTGTGCCCACTGTCGAAAATGTCGATAAAATCGTGGAAGTCGCCGAGTCCAACCGCCCGCGAGCGCTGTTTCGATTACCCAGGAGCTTAGCTTAGCATAAAAACCGTTTGGAACTATTTGACTGACCAGAGGCTGTATACAAAAATAAGATCGATATATGGGAACTACATACATGAGTTAACGCCAAAGAACCTCATGGGCAGAATTTCCATCTGCGAACCACTGTTGATGATGGTGGTGAAAAGCGGATCACCTACGACCACGTCAAGCGAAAAGAGCTAGCATTGAGGGCCAGAAAGGTCTTCCTGTTTTTTTGATGAGATTGGAAGGGAATCATCTACTTAGAGTTGATCACCTACGACAAATCTATTAATTCGGGCCTGTATTGTCAACAATTGAACCGTCTGAAGAATCGCTGAGAAGCCGCCGCCTTTGGGCCATAGGAGAAGAATTGTTATAATCCGAACCTAGTACCAGTCTCCAGTCAGTAGTTCATGACAAACGATTGTGCTGATGAAAAGTTTGCCTAAAGAGAGGCTTGTGAGACAAGACACTCTTCATTAGGGACAAAAGATTTTCCGAGACATGGATAACGGAATTAAAACCAAAATGGCGCATATATCGCACCAATTTTGCTATGGTAAGGAGAGCCTTAAATTTCGTGAGAAAGAGGATAAGTATTTGCCGATAGACGGAAATTACATCCAAGATAGGCGGCTCCGTCACTCAGACTAAAGGCTCTGTCATCAAACAAATTGGAAATATCTAATCTACTCCGCATATCATAGCAGGCAAATGCCATCGTCACTTATCCACTCCTATATGAGCTGATGACATACTGCGGCCATACCAGGAACCAGGATCAGGACACCCCCCCCCCCCCCCCCCCCCCCCCCCCCCCCCCTCACAGGAAAAGTAATTAAATCTATATAATTAGCAGATATCATTGCCTGTTCATATCATTGCACTGGCCTTCACCTAGTCCGAAAATAACTAAATCACTCACCAAGGTCATAAGCATAATTACTGATGGTTGTCTTATATGCAATCATCAAATAAGGATGGCAGGCCTCTTTAATAATTTCTGCTAGAAATGAAGGGGGAAGATAAAATAAAAATGATTCGGCGCAACGGAGGCATTTGTCCGGTTACTGAAATCACTTACTACTAATTTTCCGAATAATACAATACAATACATACTAACTGCAAACTACTGTGATTTACTATTAATATCTTATTTTAACACATTTTTTTGCTTTTCCATCCTCTGCTACAATATAAAGATTTTGCGGGCACGATACTCGTGAGCACGCCAAACAGAGTTGCCCAAGGGAAAAAACAGGTTTTTTCTAAATGTATATCTGCTACTTTAAGCGTTTGACCTTGATCTTTATTTATTGTCATTGCAAATGCTGCTTTTAGGGAAAACTGCTCTCTTTTAAACTGAAAGGGTAGAAAGGGTAAATCAGTCAGAAAGAAGAAGGAAAATTCTAAACGGTACGATGTAACTGTAACTTGAACAGCGCATCATTACACAAAATTCCATTTCCACAGTCCCAGAAACAGAACACCTTGCACGCGCAACAACGCTCCACAGCAGCCAACATGCTCGGCACCTGACACCTCTGGAATGCACCGCGACGAGCTTACCTGCAGCGGAAACGCTGACGATGCGTCTGACCGGATGGCTATGAGTAGCAATAGTTTAGATTTATTATTGTTGTTAGAATTAAGTTCAGTTTCTTTTAATCGGTCAATAAAGGAGTTTCTCCTCCCGGAAAATTATTTTTTTTAATTATTATTAAAGGAAATTCTTAACTTATATACGCGTTCAATAGGGGACGAACGACGCACTCAGTTCTTGAATTGCCTTTGAACTTAGCTTATGAGGAAATACCAGTTTGTAACATTAGCAAAAACAGTGATCGTGGACGAATGTTGCAAGAGTGTATGACTGTTGGTTTGGGATGAATGTACGATATAAAAGAGCAATCGATGCACTACACCGCACTACGAAACATATTAAGAGCAACCAGAGTATTATGGAAGGGATGGTGGTACTTTTTGCTGGTGACTTTAGACAGACCCTGCTAGTGATCACTAGGGGCACACCAGCAAATGAAATAAATACCTGTTTGAAACCGTCTATATTAAGGGTACACGTCAAAAAGTTCCTTTTGATATAAATATGCGAATTCAACTGCAAAATGTTGCACAATCAGGGCAATATTAGACTACTCTTCTAAAAATTGGAGAAGTTCGTATGGCGACAGACAGTAACGGCATGATTACTCAGAGCCGTGAATTCTGTCAAACTGTCGATAATATAGATGATTTGAAAAATAATGCCTATCCCGATTTGCAAATAAATATGGGCAATCAAGAATGGTTGTGTGAAAGGGCAATTTTAGCGCCGACAAATGAGACAGTGTGGCAGATAAACGAACAAATTATGTCATACGTGGAGGGGAATGTTGTCGTGGAGGGGAATGTTGTCGAGTCTAGTGCTTCGATTGCTCTTTTATGAGATATCGTACATTCATCCCAAACCAACAGTCACACACTCTTGCAACATTCGTCCACGATCACTGTTTTTGCTAATGTTACAAACTGGCATTTCCTCATAAGCTAAGTTCAAAGGCAATTCAAGAACTGAGTGCGCCGTTCGTCCCCCATTGAACGCGTATCAGCTATTCCAGAGGAAGCTACTGCAACAGCAACTTTTTTTATCTTTCCTGACTTATGCTAATAGTAAATTTAAAAGAAAGGTTTTGCCAGTGCCGTCTGGAGCATCCAAAAAGAACAAACCACCTTCGCCACTTTAAATTTTTTACTTTATGACTTACTTTTTTTTAACTTTATCAAAGATTAATCTTTGTCCTGTGTTCAAAAGTGGAACGGCATCCATTATTTGGCTTTTTAAAGAATCAGTATCGTAATCTGATTCTCGCATTAAATCACAACTTAACTCCCCCATTCTTTTGTGGTCTGCTCATCCCAAAATCAGCTAAATTTTTTCGAGTAATAGCTATCTGGTCTTCAACCTTTGTTAAGGCGTCATTGTAAATTAAATTATTATGGGCCGCATTAAAAAATTATATTTGGCCGTACCACGCAGTCTGACTATCGACAACAATCAATCAGCAGTGGCGACCGAACTTTGGAATGGTGTGTGTGTGTAATTCAAAGCACGCAGTAACATGTTCAATTTGGGTATTTCGAAGAAGGGTGGGTTCTGTTTTTGTTACGATTTAAAAGATAGAACAGACTGGAATTTCTTCATATTCTACTGCATGCGTGGAGCCACACACATACCATGTCAATAGTCGCCACTGCTGTTTGATTGGTTCCGATGGTCTCTAATGATGGAAATGTTTAAACGATAATTAGTTGCATTCTTTTGAGCATTGCTCAGCTTCAGGACAATGCAAAAGGATGGTTGATAACTTACATGAATAAGGCGAAGTACTAGGCTGAAATTTACCAAAAAAGGATTTTTTTAGTTTTTCAATCCTATAACCCATTAATGAGTGTGAAGATGAATAAATGCGGTTCTTGTCCCATTTCCCCGAATAGATCCGGAATAAGTAGACTAAGTACGTCTCCAAGATGAAGTCTATCTCTCTACCAAATTTCATCAAAATCGGTTCAATGGTAACAGACAGACAGACAGAGTTCCTATCACATTTATAATATTAGTAAGGACTTAGCCATCTGCCAGAAAGATCACCGCCGTCAGTGACAGTATAAGAAAATCAATTCATCAATGAATCCCGGTAATTCGTTGACATTATACTAAGAATAATATGAGTAGGGCTACAGCCTCTAGAGGGACAAGGCCTAGCCTCTTCAGCAACCACTTGTGTTGTGCACCCTATGGTTAACTCACGAGTGGATGGACATGGACCTACATGCGTACAAGATCTTACAGACCCGAGATTTGAAGTACAAAGCCTTTGAAACATAGTCTTCGTACAACCGATCCATAAAGGGGGAAAAGATAAAATCAGTTCCGAAAATCCTCTGTTAATTCGCATTCTCCCCAAAAAAGGAAGAAATCAAGACAAATTTGAGTCTGCCATTCGAATATCTGCTCAATAAAGTCACCAGCATAAGTGAACGCATCGATGATCTTAATGTGAGAACAGATACCATTGCCACGAAGTACTACGCTGAAATGTCAGATCTTCAATGACGATGTGATGTTCTATAAAAGAAAGAAGTAGCTCTTTGGTGAGAATCTTAAGAGCTTGTCCAATCCGCTCTGCCACACCATCAAATGCAAACCGCCTCTCTTACTCAGAACCACTTCTCCTCCCATTGTGTTAAGATTCGGTAAGATGCAAGGCAGGAATCCCGTTTTGATCCCCAGTTTTCGACAGCAGCACTCAATGTCTTATTTACTTTAGTCTGGAGTTCAACAACTAATGTTATTTAAATAAGAGCCTAACGAATTGCAATCATAACTATTAAAGTCAACATAATCGGTGTTACCAAAAACGCCCAACAACTGTCTTATTAACAAGATTTATTCCCACAACTTGAGACAAGATGCTGATTCAAATGTTGCGAAGCGACTGATGTCAGCTCCGACATAAATAACTAATTACTCGAGCCAAGTGAAGAACTTTGTTCGTGATTACACACCACCGTGACGGCATTCCCCCATAAAACCCCATGATTTGTTTGCAGTCAAATCAATCATAAAGATATGAAAATAAGTAGCTGAAACCATCTTAGTGTGAGAAGAAAACTCCCCGAAATTGATATGGTCACAAGATTGTTTTGCGATTTCACCTACGTGCTTCACCTCAGAAAGTGGCTTTTAAAATAAAAGGTATATAAATTTGAATATTGATGTTCTGTTGGCGATGGCATGCCGAGGGCCGGGGCATAAATCCATTCCGGGAAAATGCGAATGTGCGGAGCACGCAAATAATACCCTGCTCCCTCTTTACCACAAAAGAAGCTTTAAAACGTGCGCCACCCGTCCACCTGCATACTATTGCCATGTTGGGCCGAAAGCCAGCTAATGAACACCAGTAGAGTAGTAGGCCTTCCATGTAAACAGTTTAAACATTTGTTACGCTGGCTTTCCGGAGATTACGCCAGCAGGCTAGGAGTCATCACTAACGACTTCCAAAAAGGACTGCTGGATTCTGAGAAGACAGAAAACATCTGCAGGCATATATGCTGCACAACCAACAAGAGGTGATCTAATCGATATACATAAGCTCTTGCGAGAACCGTTATAGAACAAAGTAAGTGACAAGCATACCTGTGGCAGACGCACCGTTGCGAGTCTGTGTATAGATTCCCTCGCAATTGAAACCCGCTGGTTGGGTTCGACTCCTTCAGTGCCAAAAATCTTTCGAACCACTGAAAATACTCAAAGAGTAAGCTTTTTCTAGTAAAAGCTACTCGACTTGGACGATTCTAGTGACTTTATTTCTTGTTCTATTAGTGGTTCCCCAAATATCCTTGCCTTTTGTGGGCTACATCCTCACAATATCCCAACACATGTTCTGGACGTTGATTAGATTCTTAACAGAATCTGCAGGGAATTTCTTCTGATACGATGATCTAGGCAAGAGATGACAGTCACTACAAGATCAACATGGCCAGAGCTTAACAACGGCAAAACAAAGAAGCTGCGTTGGACCGCAACTTAATCCGTGTGCTCGTCGGAGTCACCATAGGACACTTCCCTATCGGAGGAATTCTCCGGAAATGGAATGCAGAATCCAGCGATCACTGCCGGAGTTGCGGTGACGAAGAAGAGACCGAAACGATCGAACATCTGCTTAGCCACTTCCCAGCTCTCCAGAATCAGCGCCTAGCTTCGCTGGACCAACGATTTTTGAGAGAGACTGCGGATTTAGCGAATGCGGATGTATCGGATTATTTGCGCGGAGTGGTTTAAGCCACCACGTGACACAGGATAGTTAGGTAGATAGGTAAAGTATCTGAGAGACCACTTGGTTCATTGTGCTAGTGACAGCCTTCGGCTTCCAGTTTCTTCGCTGACCTAGTTGTTGTCCAATTAGGATCGTTTGGTCATGACTTCACTTTACCCCTTCATAGCCAGTTAGTGGCTTTGAGATACTGTAAGATATCTAAGATTCTTTTACTTGCTATGTCTTCAACGCAGCTGAAGTAATAGTTTACAATTAATCTTCTTCTGGCTGGTGCTCCTAAATAGTTTAGGTTTCTTCTTCTTCTTCGCAACTTCTGCAGAAGTCCTTATAGGGTGCTCTCATTCTTCTGGCATGATTGTCCATTAGACCAGTTAGCACACATATTAACTTACTAATGTTCTGACGATCTATCTCCAGGAGTTCTTAAGTCTCCCTTTCGTCTAGTGCATGCCACATCGCTTTTTATGTTCTACACGTGACCATTGCTGCCCATCTTCGATTTGTATCTGATTTGGGTTTTGTTTTTTGTGGCTTTCTTATAGCCTCCAATGTAGGTGTGGGGTGTCTCCTGAATTGCTGCCGATGGCAGACCCTCTCTCTTGCTTGTTCGTCCGCACTTTCGTTGCCTGGTATACCCTTGTGCCCGGTGACCCACTATAGGGTGATATTGCATCTTGCCGCCGTCTCCCTTAGAGATAGGCGGCAGAGTCCTACAATCTTGGATTTGACTTATGATGTTTCCGGAGGCTTAATGGCCGTCTGACTATCTATGTATAAAACAGTAGATAAACCGTCTATCGGCATCATTGATAGTCGGTAGGCTGCCTGTTGAACAGCTGTTACTTCTGCTTGGAATACACTGCAGTGATTCGGCCGGTGGAAAGAAATAGAATTATCTGGCGAGCTGGCATAAATACCAGAACCTGGGTTACGGACTTTGTCTCCGTCCCAATCTTCTCTCCTGAGAATTAAGGTGTTATGCTTAATTTCGAAGTCCAGTATAGGCGTCATATAGCCTATTACCTTAGGGATCTTCGAATTTTTGAATATCTTCACGTGCCCTTTACTATGGTTCACGCCCCAGCGGCTACATTCACTTAGCCTTATAGCTGTTGTGTGCGGTTATAACAATGACACGGGATAGGTTAAATTAGAGTGTTTACTCCACAAATGAAGGGTGATGATGTGTTGAATGTGTGATATTCTATCATTACACTTCCCTTACGGCTATGTTGAGTTAAGAATTTCTTGGCCAGTTTCATACCATAAGCTGGATTCTAGTTTTGTCCGGTTCCTTCTTTCTAGTACCCTGAATTCTTCTTTAATGACATGGTCTCCTACATCGCAGAATCGGTCAGAGCCTGTAGAAATTTCCGACGCACTTTTCTTAGTTAGGTCTTAGTCGGAAACTTCATTGCATACTATACCTACATGAAAAGGTATCAGCAGAGTTTTACTCCGTTTGTTCTACTTAAGTCCAGTGGCATTATAACGACACGACTGCCCGACATTATTGCTATATCGGAGTTGGTATAGTGTCTGTCAAGATTGAATGCATCTGTCTTTGGCATAGACTTCTGATTGAAAGATATTGGTCCGTTTGCTCCTGGGTTCGAAGTACTTTGTCCTGGGTCCAAATACCTCTACCCCAGTTCCTTCATCAGTTCTTGATCCATCTGATGCTGTCTTACAAGCGTTCACGAGTGAGTTGATGTATCCCCATACAAATTTCTCAAAAGAATATAACTAATATTTGAACTGAAGTCCAAGTATATCCAATTGTCTGCATATCCACAGCCCACATCCCCATAACTAATTCAAAGAGGCATGAATTCAATTTTCCCACAATTCATTCAATGCAATTACCGACTTTATTCAGGTGACTACATTTACGTTTACATTTTACACAAATCTAACTTATGTTTAACGCCGGCAATTGCAGACCCTTTTTCCGTCGCAGTATCCCCCTCGATATCCCTTCGTCAAACAATGAGCGGCACAAGCAGCGTCGTTGACATTCAAGAAGCTCAGCAGATCACATGTAGCGCGCTTCTGACGGAGTCCAGTGCCCTCTTCGACTGCCTGCAGATCATGTTGACCAACAAATTCGAGTTCGGCGGCTTCTTCCTGATTCCACACGGGTCCGGCTGAGCACACAACGCACAAGGCGAGTCCCAGGAGGAAAGGAATTGCGATACTGGCACGCATCTTTCAAGTCAATCTATGCAGCTCACAGCGGTTGTTTTGCGAATGTCATCAGCAGCATCTTGAACTGCTTTTATACTCTGGCGATCGACCGAGTGTGTCTTCTGAAGTAGAACGTCAACAAACATTTTCACGGAATTTCCGCAGTCTAGGGAAGCACCTCTAGTGGGTGCAAAAAAGACAGAAGTCGGTAGTTCACTGATAAGCGCTGTCGAATTGTCGGGGAAGTACTCCAAGCACTTTTTGCTTTTGGTGAAGAGTCCCCTTACGGGTCAGCAAAAGGGGAGTTATCTCTTTTTTTTTTGCATCACGAACTTTTGCTTTTTATATACGTTTTTGAGGTCACAGTGAGGTATAGTGGGGCAGTCTCTATCAATAAATTAAAGCGCATCGATTGTAATGATCAAAATGACGTGTTCGTTGGTTTCGGTATGTTTAGGTAAGATTGATGCCTGTGGAATACTTTGCGTGTGTTTTGGTACTCTGCCGAAAGATTTCGTGAGCTCTGATGATGCAAGTGCACAGTCACAGTGCCGGAATTCATCAATGATCACACATTTCAATCCATAAGAATTATTCAGATTTGGGTAACTTACACAATGTTCAATTGTTTGATAATTGACCACTAATTCTATCAATCATCGACAATAGTGTTAGGTACATTTTACGATTGGCGACTAATAACTGAAAGTGAGGTCTTCTGTGTTACGTTCCCATGGATGCAGATCATGCTTCAAATTATTTTTGAATGAATAAAGATGTATTCGATATCATTTGGCAATATAGACAATAACAAATAATTTCAGGTCACGTGCTGCTTTTTTTAAATTTATTTGAGTCATTCTTAGACAGTCAGTCTATCGTACGTTAACCTTAATTATGTTGATCGATACACAATTACCATTAAATTGAAAATGTTATGTATATTTCAACGACGAGAGTTAAAAAGCTTGAGTTTTGTAGAAATAAGAAATTTTCAAAAATTGTTGCGGTATCCTATGGGTGTTATCTGAGTATATATTGAACCTACAAAACTCCCATTTGGCCCCCAAATCTCGAATAGTCCACTCGGCGGGCATAAATATGCGCGAAACTGTGCTGAACGAAGTACTGACTGCTACAAAAATATTTGAAAATTGTGATTTTAAATGGGAGGGCACACAATTCGAGGTGGATTCAGGTACACCTTGTACAGCATGCATTCGTTTTGAGCGTACTGGTGTTCTTTCGATGGGGAGGGGCGTTACTGTTGTATGCCGTCTATGAACTGCAATGTTTGAAAATAATTTTCTAGACTAGCAATCATCTCGGAACATCGTCATTGATTCGAGGGACGTGGAGCCGTGAATTATGAAAGTTGTTTGGCTGAATTGACCTACTGGATCGTGCGACTTAACGTGTGGATTCTTTATGTCGACACCCGGTTTCCAGGAAGCTGCGGTGACGATAATTTCACTCTGAAGAGAAACCCAATTATGGTTAATACAGAGCTACGTCAGAGTGACATACACCACAGTTAAGGATGACCAACGTGATATTCATACCCAAGGCAGACACAATTCAAACCGTTCCGCAAGACTCCGCACTATCTTCATCTCTTCGGAAATCAATGGAGGATTTGATTGACCAGCACATGGGCACACGGCTGCCTTAAATAAATTTTCAACCCGACGAGGGTAAATCTTTTGAGACAGACCTTCACTCGGCAGTATATATGTATGCGTTAGGTGGCAGTTCACGGTGAACCCAATTAGGACTGAATGCCATTTTGATATCACATCATCGTACATCAGAGCGTTTAGAACCATCGAGCGGCGTTCAGAAAATTTACTACCAACCAAAATTGTTATACTTTCCATTGCCTACCTGATGGCAAGGACTTCTGTGAAGATACTGGCAAAGTTCGAGAATCTAAAAACTGCAGAGATGTCAAGAGTATCAAAGTTAATACCCGCCCCTATTTATAGCCATCCGCAGTTCGTTTTATAGCCATCTGTGTGTATACACACCCGTCAGAAGGTAAGCAAGTGCCCAATCTGATTTTGTGGCGAGAAGTACATCGTTTTGTTTTATAAGATCTAGTATAGCTGGCGTGTGCATGAGCTGTCTCAGCAGCAGATCTAGGATGCAACTAAGGCCATACCAGTTTAAGCTCCATAACCGCGACTCTCTGAGTCTGAACGCACTATGAACAGGTGTGATTTTATTATGCAGGTCAAGAATTAGAAGAGGGAACGATGACCATTAAGGCATCAGTAGGTGTTGTTCTGATCGCGCCTGTGGTGCTTATGGATGTCATTCTTTGTACCTTGTTTAGTTTTACGAGGTTGTATATTTTCTTAAAGGCCGGCCACCAGACTAGTGCCCGATAGGTGAGGATCGGGCGCGTGACGGCCGTGTACATCCATCTGGTTAGGTTTGGTTGTAGGCAACTCCTTTTCCCGAATGTTTTGATACTGGCATAGAGGGCAAAACTTGCTAGGAAGGTAAGTTTCCTCTGACCTCGATTCGTTTTCAAGCCGGGTTTTGGAACTAGGAATAATCGTTGACCATTTGGGTAAGGGGGGTATTTGTATTTCATAGTGAACAACATATTTTCCATCTTGTCTGGGTTGATACCAAAGATTTTGATAGGTACGCCTCTTGTATCATGCTGCGAATGGGGTTGTCAGTGATGCGTTCCAGCCATTTCAGGACAAAGGAGACTTATCGGTTTCGTGGCAGCGTCGCCCCGCCTTTGATATGGAGACTGCCTCGATGATTGTGGAACATGGTTATTTAGAAGACAGCTCCTATATATTGACTTCTGGCCTATGATTGCACTGTCGGGTACTTTCTGTACCATGCCGTGGAAGGCATGGCACATCATGTATCTCATCCAATTTTATATATATATATATATCTGGGAGAACAGTTATTCATACAAGTAGAACGTGAAACATAATGTTCTGTTGCACCATTTGCGCAGCCTGGAAAGTGTGTGTTCATGAGCAACTCTAGGGTGTCAGCAGACGTCTCGGTCCACCCCACCTACCGGGTTTTTCAGAACAGCAACAGGGTTAGTGTCTTCCTTGGAGAGGTTCTTGCCTAGCCTGGCAGAGTTTTTAAGTGTCTCTATGGACTGCCAACAGTCCATTCAAGATTGTTTTTTAGCTTCTCTTGCCGCCTAATTATATAATTTGAGGCAAGTCTTATGATGTTGCTAATAACTACATTTGAAGCAGTGGTATGTGTTATGGAAAACTACTAATTTAATCTTTAAGCCTTCGAAGACAGCGCGGCAACATTCAATAACACTGAACCAAAGGCAATAACCTAAGTACTCAGCATAGTCCATCGTCAGTTTTATTCACCAACTATACTCCGTAGCGATGCGATAAACGATAAGTTCAGTCAACAGGGTTACGCCACAGGAAGTGTGTTCTTACCTTTCCTGTCGAACATAAAAGTGGATGAATTTCAGCTATCTCTGGAACGCTATAGGTGCGACGATGATCCTATAGCATCTTCTTGAAACGACATACCCACGATCAGGAATATTAGGTAGTTGGCCGTCTCTGAACTGGAAAAGTGGATTGGAGAATGCGGTCCACGGGCAATATTGTGGATAGCGCTTGAAAAGAACATCAACAGTGTTCACAAAGGATGGCCTGCGTAAGTATTTGCTGAACGTTAAAACAACACCCTGCAACATACATAATCCCGATGGATCTAATCGGCAGACAGGTAGAGGCCAGCTGGGCGGTTATTCTGAGATCACTGCACACGTGAACGAACTCCCCTCTGGACGCTCTAAAATCAACGAACTCCTCAATCAGTAAAGGTGTGCACACAAGCTAGCGCTGGGTAGCTAGAGTTTCCCTGACTAATTTATTGTTCGAACCCAAAGAACAGTGCTGCACAACGAATCGGAGATCACTCGATTTCCCAGTCAGTTATTAAACGACACCTCCCCTCATAACCGAATCCCATTTAATTCGCCATGAAATACAATCAAGTTAATAGACGAGCACAAGATTTCATTACCCCGTCCAGTGGGCACGAATTAAACCTTTCTCGGTAAACTATCCATTTTCCTGATTACAGTTTCAAACTACGCATTTTCAATTAGCCTCGGCCGTGATTGATGTAAATACTGAAATCAATCACTCATTAGTTAGCCGCCTTTGATTAACACATTAGCTAGTGCTTTCGTGCCCTGCCCCAGTTCATTCAAGAGGGTCTGGTTCATTAGGGTGAAACAATAATTGTCTCCCTCAGTACAGGGTAGATCAGATAGTAGCTGTATTTCGTAACGAAGGACTAATTTCATACCAAGCAATGTCCCAGAATATATGGACCAGGAGTTTTATTTTATTTGATTTGTTTGATGTGAAATCGTCGGTGATTAGAAATTAAATTTCATTCATGTTGAAATGTGTGACCTACATTGAACTTGGAGCCACTTTCTTAGATGGGCTCCATATTCTCCACGTCCTGCCAACCTCCTAGGAACTTTATCGATCTTGACTTCATCCTTGGCTTCATCCAGAACGCCTAGATTTTGAACACGATGAATGCCCCAGCCTTGACAACATCACCGTTCTATGTGATTTCAACGCTAAGCTAGCTAAGGAGGAGATTTTTGTTAGAACCATGGAGAATGATATGCGCGATAATGAACTCAAAGTCGTGGAGTTTTTCACTTTGTCACTCTGTTGAGAGTACGCGATACTGGGGGTCTTCTGATCAGTCAACCGTCAACCCGATTGATTACAGTGCGATGGACGTAACAAAAGTCTGAACCATCTGAGTACCCAGCATCGACTCGCAAAATTTCCTTGTCCACACGGAAATCGAGAGAGCAACAGAGTCGGGGAAGAGCACCAGGGTTTGATGTCTTCGAAGGTCTATATTCGGAATGGACTGACAAGATTCTTGGTTTCTTGGTTGTGTCAAGAAACCATCAAAGAAGCTGCCACTGGAGCTGGAAACGAACAACAAGAGCTGTTCGTGAACTCTAAACAATGAAAAGCCAGCGGTCGCGGAGGGGGAGAGGTATTCTGGCGGGCTTGATAGCTGAAAGTTCTATGAAGGGGTGAAACAATTCATAAGGCAAAATTGCAGACGATATTGAGAACATGGAGGAATCACTTCTGCAGGTGTTATTGGCGATAAAGACACCAACACCGCTCTCAGATAAAATATTCCACTCAACAAATAGGATGATGTAGGATGAGAAATCAGCCACCTCGATATAAACGAGACCAATACGTACTGCATTCAAGCAAATACGACAAACAAGACGAAGACTGTCCGCTGAAATCTTTAAGGTAGCAGAAAATTTTCAGGTTGGGCGCATTCCATATGCACTTAACACTTAACACTTCATTTATTGTGGCATAAAATCTACAAAACATACAATTTTAAAATTTTGAATTATAGAGATATGGTAAAAGTACCTTACTACTACGATATAAATACAATTGTTTAAAATAATATCACATAATTTTTCAAATTTAGGAGGAAAAGCCACTAATAACCTTCATTAAAACGACATGCCATATGCTTTCATTCTGAAAGTGTATAGCCATATGGCCTTGTATTGCATTGAGGAAGCATCTTAAGGACATTTTTTATCATTATTGAAGCCGTAATCGTAACTTTTCCTCGAAAAGTCGACGATCTGCTACTCCTCCATTGGAGGTAACACTGGCTGTTCCGCGCTACTTGGTTTGTCTTAGCGTTAATCCCCACAATCTTAGCCTTAACCCATTACCCAGTGTCATACTTTTAGGACAATATGTTCAACATTTATTTTTTTTTTTCAATTTTACTTTTTTTATTTTACCTTTATTTGTAAGAAAAAAAATGTTGAGTATATTGTCCTAAAAAAGGAAACTGGTGAGTAATGGGTTACGTTTGCATACCTCATTCGAATTAGATCGCGTTGTTCAACGCAACGTGCTTTAAACCGGGATTTATAACTCACCCTTGTCAAGAATGTTACGCTTGTCAAGCACGTAACCCCCTATTTCAACTATCTTCAGCTTCGTTTTATTTTACCCTAGCCCTTTCTCTTGGATTTTAGATTGATTAGAGTTTAGATTGTCTGAAGAATCGTTAGCTGGGGTTCTCAACAGAAAATCATTCCGTATTCGTATCCGGCAGGTGATTCTCCGATATGGGTTGTGCGTTGAGGGTTTGACCGTGACCACATAACGCACTACTCTCAATTGCCAGCCCATCTCTTTGATTCTCGAGTGAAGGGTCCGAAAGCAGCCGGTGGTAGTAACATCCCTGGGCCTGTGATCGCTGTAATTGGTTTTAAGGGAATAGGCATCGTGTGTCACCAACTCTAGTTCAAGGTTCCGACCTGGTATTCCAAAAATCATTTTAGATCTCAGTTCCTGATAAGACGGAGAAGCTCTACAAGCGGCATCAGTTAGCTCCTTCTTATTACGGCTCTAGATTCCACCACTGGGTTTTGCAGCCCCTCCGCCGAAAAATAGATGCATCTAGGTACCCTGGACTATCTTGCTCGCCTTAAGCTTTATAAATCGAGAGTGTTGTCCCCACTTATCTACGAAAGATTTCTTAGTAGACCGTCATTTCGGAGCTCCCATGATGCATCTCCCCATCTAATCGGAACAGTCACTTGAAGAAAGAGAGAATCCCAAAATATTGTTGTGTAATTTTTTTCGAATTCCCAGGTCGCCCTAAGCACGAGTAAAGTCATCTTTGATATCTTTTGACGGTGACACTATCTTAATGACGATAGCAAAAGGATACCATGGCGGTTAGTAATCAATCACGCGTGGCGCGGTATCTGAGGAAGCTTGGAACACGTGAATCTAAATTTTCTGTATGAAATTTGAGTCACTCCCTCAACGGACTGATCCCACAACTCCCACCAACATAGTTGGTGTTCCATATCAATTATTTTTATTTTCGGATAACATAACTGACCACATGGCTAACCAACAATGTTTATTGCTTTGTTTTGACTAGTTTCCACGGGAAGTCTAATATCTTCATCACATCCTTCATCAGTTGCTTTGCCTCGACCACGTTAATTGGCGACTTCAGTAAAATGACCATGTGCTTCCGACCTGGATGCCCCTGGTCAACCAATTAAGTCAATTCAAATGCTTTGACATTATTTGGGAAGGAACCACTCTCCGTTGTTTTATTGACTTTAGCCGGGGCAATAAATTTGGTTTTATGACACAAATGTCGTCCGATGGATGACTGACCATTCGTCTGGTGAAATTCATTGACTTGACAGTCTTCTTGCAAATAGAGAGCTTAGCACCTTTGGTAGACTTTGTTTGATTTATTGTCCAATAAAAATTAATACCTATCGGGCTATGGCACCCGCCCTCACAAGAGTGAGAGCGGGAAAAATCTATTTATCGACGTTGCAGATATCCAATTGTGCAAACTAGAACTTCACAATACTTTGTTTTCGAACTAGATTCATTGCATTCATCAGAATGGTCTCGAAGTTTAATTGTCCCTACTGCTAGCTATTATAAAACATGCACGTTAAGGATTTTGAATGTGTTTTGAGCCACTGAGGCAAGTGGTGGGTAGTCGACCGTATGTGCATGTGAAATTTTAAGAATAAAATTGTATGTAAGGACATGCAAGTCTAAAGTAAAGCGTCTGAACAACACATCCCCACTCCGACAAATGGTTAATTGTACGGCAGATAATGCAAGGACTGCGTTGGGCCCTCCATCAAAAACCTGATTTTTCTTGCTCTTTGGGTTTTTCTGTGTACCAGCACAATCACCTCACCTTTTTATGGTTAAGGTTTGTAGGTATGTTGCTAAGAAATATAAAATCTCATATCTTAGGCAGTCATCATTTTACTAGACGCTAACACCAAAATTCAAATTGATGCGTTTGTGGTTCGGCAGAATAATTAGGCAGTATTTTTTCAAAGATCTGCGTTGAATAGCGCCCTTTATCAATTGATGATTTTGAACACATTCTTCCCAAAATGCACGTCCTGAACCTTATCGGGATATGATTACAGCAAGACGCTAGTCTAACATGGCCGGTTTGGCAGCCTGGAGTTTATGTGGACAAGCGGCTAAAAATCGACCTCAAAGGATCATAAATTCAAATATGTAAATGTTAGCAGATTTTTTTTTCAAGATTCAAAACAAAAAAATATATGAAAAGAAATTTTCATGTTCGAATTCGATGTCAAAATTCAATGAGTTCAGTCATTCAATGTTCCGCCGAAAAGGAAAACAAAACAAACCGCATATATACACCATATCGCAGTGGCCTATACCAAATCGCCGAATTGCACTGTGCCCTCGACAACGAAACTTGGTTAGATACAGCGAAACTGGCAGCACGTGGTGACACGAAATCAGAGTGCAGTGAAAACTGACTAATTCGACCATCCTTGGGGTTAAGGAAGAGTGGTCCTATTAGGATGTGGTCCCACTATAGAGGTTCCTTCCTAATTGGGCCGGTCCACTTACAAAATATTGCCCCACCCATATATGGCCGTTATGAGTAATTTTGAATGTACATATGTATTTATGTACATAAAAAATCGACTGCTGGATCTCCATTTAACTTTTTTATTTATCGCCGTCTATTAAGAACTAAAAGCCAGGGAATTGTTGTAACTTAAGTTTTTTGTTAAACAAATTTTGATTGTATGTATTATGTTGGATACATACGTATGCGGTTTTTTTTTACTTTTAAATCTACCTTATAATATGTTCCAGGCGGGCTCAAATCTTGAGATTTGGATGAACCTTTTCTAAAACCTCAATAGGCCGTTCCCACAGAGTTTGAAATGTTTTCAAATGTCATTAGCTCTAAAGTGGTCGACAAGAAATCTGTCTGTTGGTAGGAATTCATATTTTTGAAAAGACCAGAAAAGAGAGAAGAAAAATGAGAAAATGAACACCAAAATAAACTGAAATTCAAGCTGTAGGCTTGGTCGGTTTGATAACGTCTCAAGGACGGATGAATTTAAAGATTTGCTGAAATTTGATGAAGCCTGACGGTTTCGTTCAGTGTTAACATGGTATTAGCAAATAAATCTGCAATTATTTTCCTTAATATTTGATAGAAAAAATGTTCAAACATGTTCACATTTCGTCCAATCCTTGCATGTATTGCACAAAAAAACCTTCAAAGTGCTTAAATCTAGAAAGGCCTAATTGTATGAGAAAGTTCTTGAAAGATCTGGAACTACTGCAATTTCTTCCTGTATAAAGAATCGGTTTTATTCAGTGTCCTGCATGAATGTAGTCTAAAAAAATCAATTTCCCAGTTCTTTATATGAAAAACAGCAGAGATGATGCGGTCCGAATAGAAGGTTGTCCAATTATAGAGTGTCCCGATTAGCCGGTTTCACTGTATATTACAAATCCGATTAAGTCAAAAACAATATTTTACCATCGATAGTGCACTTAGGTTTTCTATTTTTTATACTGTCATCAATTTTCTGACCCTCGCCTAGTTGTGTGGAAGTCCACACAAAAAGATAGAAGTGAAGTTTGAAAAAGCGTTTTTTGTTGCTCACAACTGACGTTGATGTCCCGCAAAAATTTTTTTTCAAGACCTGGCACCTTTTATGGATGCAGTGTCGTTCATAAATTACGGAAAAATAAATACACTTTTCCTTCCTCTGCAGGTAATATTTTTAGAAAGAATTTTTTTGAAAATTAAAAAACCAAACGCTTTAAAAATCACATGTTAAAAGCAGAATTAATTGAATACAAATACCGCCTTTATTGAGCTGACTACATTTACGTTTACATCTTACACAAATTTACTTAAGGTTAACGCCGGCAATTGCAGACCCTTTTTCCGTCGCAGTATCCCCCTCGGTATCCCTTCGTCAAACAATGAGCGGCACAAGCAGCGTGGTTGACATTCAAGAAGCTCAGCAGATCGCATGTAGCGCGCTTCTGACGGAGTCCAGTGCCCTCTTCAACTGCCTGCAGATCATGTTGACCAACAAATTCGAGTTCGGCGGCTCCTTCCTGATTCCGCACGGGTCCGGCTGAGCACACAACGCACAAGGCGAGTCCCAGGAGGAAAGCAATTGCGATACTGGCACGCATCTCTAAAGTCAATCTATGCAGCTCACAGCGGTTGTTTTGCGAATGTCATCAGCAGCATCTTGAACTGCTTTTATACTCTGGCGACCGACCGAGTGTGTCTTCTGAACTAGAACGTCACGCAAATTTAAGCGGAATTTCCGTAATTTAGGGAAGTACCTTTAGTTGGTGCACAAAGACGTCCGTAATTAAGTGATAAGAGGTGGCAAATTGTATGCACATCGGGGAAGAACTCTGAGCAAGAGTTGCTTTTTATGGAGTTCGTTCCCGGAAACTTTACTGCATCAATGAATGAAACCGCAAACACTGTGTACACATTTATGAATAGGTTTTCGGTTTATTTCAAATCCTAAAACAACGGTCGCGTGAATGTGAAGGTTGCATTTTGATGACGAAGCCAAAAGAAAGCTCTGGAACAACAATGCAGCAGGACAACATGGTACCTCGTGCATCCGTCTGCTAAAGGTTAGGTTAGGTAGGCTGCTAGGACACTTAGACCATATGTTGGTCTATTGTGATATCCATAGTCAGACAACTACAACTGATTGACCACTCCAGGGAGCGTACCGTACGTTGCCCAATGGCAAATGGAGACCGGCCAGGATTTGAAAACTAGATGAAAGCGTAGTAACATTGCTTTCACTGGGATTCGAACCGGGGACTGCACTAACTAAGGGCAGACACTTAACCAACTGCATTATGCAGTCGTTGTCCAATAACTTACTATTAGCACGTTTCAGACATTGAGTGGGATGTATCTATATCAACAAGTACGAATGGGTTAAGGCTTTAAGGGGCCCATTTACCTACCTTACCTTCCAAACTCTTAAAGAAATGCGAAAAAAAGTTTCAATAACAAATAATGTGAATTTCCTGAAAATGTCTAATTTCATCAAGTCGACAATCAACATCCTGATCTCCAACGTGTTGAACAATCACTCATCTCACAAGCAACCAGATGTGATCGGCATCGACCGTGATGGAACAAAAGCTTACCACCAACCCCCAGGAACAGGTCGTCCCAGAGAGCAAAATGTCATTCGAAGAGTCCTTGGCTAACCAAGACGAAGAATGCCTCGTAGTCATCTTGATATCTTCAAAACAATATCAGAAGATATGGTCGTTATCATGTGAGAAACTAACAGAAGGGCTTAACAGGAAGTTTTGAAATGCAAGGAAGATATACCGACAAAGTCACTGTCGTAAGTCACACCAACAAACTTTACGCAACGCTAAAACGTTCACTTTCGAATGTATATGGTCTACACTAAACGGTTTTAAATTCAATAAACAACAATAAGGATTTGTTTTCGCTTCAAGAACGTGTTTTTTTTTAAAAACATTGCCATTTGATCTTTAGAAACATAGCCATTCTGACTATTATTTCTTATAGAAAAAATGTAGACCGGTAAGTGCAACAACCTCGGTTATTGTAACTGCCTTACCGTTTATGCAGACTCAGATCGAAGCACGTATGAAAGATCCAAGGATAATAGGAGTGTTTTCCTTTTGAAATGGCATCGAATACTTCTTCAGAGCTATATGACTCTACAGCCTAGCAATACCCAGATATCAACAAGCCAGAAAATGTCTCGTAGAATTTGCAGAATAAACTTCAAATTACAATGTGAACAAGATTTCCCAGCCGGTACGACCAAAAATAATTTTCATGGTCCCACCTCTTTCGAGTCACCGACAATGAAAAGGTAATAACTGTCTACAAAAAGCTTCTCATACTTGCCCGTTCGGAGTCGGTATAAAAGTCTAGGTCCCTGACACTCGTAAGAGAGCAATAGCACCCACAACACGAGTTATTGCTGAGAAGCTAAGTCCTGGCCCTCTACGGGCTGTGGCGCTGCCAATATTATTATATTATAATTATTATTAAACTAGATTTGCATGTACTCCTGTGATGAGACTGTCTGTTTGCATTCACAGTGAATGCGATATATGTGTAAATCACCAAAATACTTCGCAATAATAATGTTATGTAAAAACAACAACAACTATAATAACATGTCCAAAATAACAAAAAAAAAAAAACTTCAATTATTTCATTGAGTTCCGTTAATTTTCATACATAAGATATGAAGGTCTCCATTGATGGAAAAGATTTAAAACATCCATTGACAGAAGAGTTACAGAACAACCCCGCAAATGAATTGTGAAGTAGTTGTCAGTAAATAAAGTTTCATTGAAGAAACAGGACACGTACCCTAACAACAAAACGGTCATGGCTCGACAGGGAACTGCGCATCTGAGAGAATTATTCAAGAAAACTACGAAGCACGTACTCGAACCCTGGAGTGACCACTATTGAAGTAGTTTATTTTAAATAAAAAAGTTTAACAAATCCGACTAATTTGTTAGCATTCTAGTCCCCTTAAAGCATGTAAGCGGTAAGGTTTTTTTGCAAAGATCACACAAGTCTAAGAAAGGTTCGTCTCAACTAATCATCAACATCAGCTAAAATATTCAAGATCGTTCGAAAAAGAACTTACCGCATTAGTTGTCAGATTGCAAGCGATCACATTCATTCCAATCATCATAATCTGCACCAGAATCCAGAGAACGGTGAACATCACTTCGTGCGGCTGCATTACCAGCGAATGCACGATTAGGGAGAACAGATTGTAGCTCTGTATCGTTATCGCGGCAAACGCTGTGCACGTGGTTAGCAGCATGTGCAGCGAGAACAACTTCGTCACGAGATCAACACAATCAACGACATTCGAATAGACCTCCGCCAGCATCCGCAGCTGATCGATTAGCTTGGTTTCTTTGCGCACGAGTAACACACTGTCGGTCCCTTTCGAGATCACACTCATCGTCCCATTTATGAGCTTGCTTTCGCCGATCTTCTTGATCTCCTGATTGATGATGTGGAACTTCCCCTTCAGCAGAAACATCAGATTGTAGAACTTCAGCTCCTTCAGGGTCAGTGCGAGCATGGGGGCGAAGCAGATGAACCAATAGCAGCTCACCGACAGCTTGAACGGCCTCTTGATCATGATACAGTTGACCATCGATAGCCCGGTCGGGATAAGTATCGCCACTCCGGCCTGTAGGAACAGCCGCCGGCGCTGGACCTTGTATGAAACCGTGGCCCCCATCATTGCCAGGGAAAAGTCTATGTGGCTGATCATCGCGAAGAAATTCCTCAACTTGGACACGTTCACCCACGAGGTCATCACTGCGGCCGCTCCCAGAAAGAACAGCGAGAATATCTGCACCCAGCTGGCGATGAACGAGATGACAGTGGACGACTTGTGAAACCCTAGACTCTCGAACTGACTCAACACATGCACGCCGTAACCGAATCCAACTGCAAGACAGGACACTCAAACACCACTGAATCATGATAACACACTCTATACCTACTCGTGATGCCGATGAACGCAACCAGGTCGAAGAGCACAACCTTGGTGTCCCGCTTAAACCGCACGTGGGGGAACTTATCCAAGTAGATCTTCACCGGTGCCAGTCCGCAGTACTTGAACACTCGGAAAAACGGATACACGAGGTACCAAATGTTGTCCTCGGGAAACCGCCCGCAGAAGTGCTCCAAGGAGCGCTGGTACGCTGTTGACAATTCAAACGACATAATTTCACTCATTAACCAAGGGCAACTACTGGGCCAGCATTGCCGTGCTGACGATGCCATGCCTCTCTTTCCGCGGCACATGCGTGTTGCGGCACCTCGGGCGCAACAAGTGTCTGCCACGCACAGAGGAGGTGTCTTGTAAATATAAACATTGCGCTTGTCACATTGTGCCCCTCCCCCTTTGGGTGGCAGAACGTGCAGCACTAGCTCAAGGCTGTCTCTGGCCTTATGGGTTTATGGACGATTTTATTGAGCACTCTCGTGTAGCTGTCCTCACTGAAATGAGGACGGAAATTACGCCTAATCTCTGATTTCGATAAAGGCAGATCCTTCGCATGGATTATGCTCAGGTCAGTCTGGGCTTACTCTATTCGTGCCGATTGTAAAAGCGCGGGGGTCGGCAGATGAAATCGCACGTTTTCACGAGTCCATCGGGTGAGAGGCCGTAATAAGGTGACCCCAAATGACCACAATCGGCGATAAGAAATTGGAACCAGTGAAGGGTTGATGTCATCGGCTGTGAATAACCTTGACAATGTAGAAGTCTTGTCATTTCATCCGAACGGTGATACGAATAGATGGCGAATTTAGCCCACTCGTAGTAGGTGACCTCGAATTATGAATAATGAAAGATAGCTGGACGTTCTCTTTCATTGAGGTTCACCAGATTTAAAGCATTCATCTGGGAGATATAGATAGATATTTATTTTATTTCTTGCATATCATGTTATGCATGCTCGATTATATATATTTTAGTAGTTTAATATGTACATAAATATGGAGCGCAGTCCATTACAGCAATTTGGGGGAAAACTATGGAAAGAAAATTCCACTTAAAGAAGATATGTGTGAGTTTTGGTCAGAGAGAAATCGTAGCTGGTGAAAGCGTTTGTCTTAGAGGAGAAGGGTGCACATCCATAAGACTGTTAGAATATAATATTGGGTAAATACATCCAGACGTCAATCACAAGAGAGAGTCCGGTCACTCTTAGCCTACACAGTTAAATTTTTGAGACCAGTATGGATAGTCGCCGTAAATTAGTGGGTATGCGGCCACTGTTACGAGGTTCAGTCCTCTAATTTACCCACAGTCATAATTCACAGCTCCATCCCTTTCGAAGTACTGACAATGCTCAAGGTACTCCTAGTCTATCTGCTTTGTCTATCAGAGTCCCTGACTATAGTGGTACTTTACAAGCGGATATCCTGCTTGTCAAAGAAGCGACCAAAAATTATATCTATGTTGGTAATGCCACTGTCTGATATTATCATTTTAATTAGCAGCAGGATGCCGCGAAGAGCTTAACAAAGCTGACAACTTGACAACTCTGTGGATATGATGAAGCGGCGGATGGAAGTATCAGCTTCTCTCTCCTCTTGCGGATGTGAAAAAGAAACCATCACCACATATGAGACCACTTACATGCTTTGGCCCAAGCTGATTAGTGCGTAGGAAGTTCCTAGCGATTGTAATTGGAGCAGTGACGGAACATTATCTTAGGTACAACAAAATGAAAAAGGACCAAGCCAGAACAAAGATCACTACCTTTGCCATAGCTCCAGTCACTTTCAGCTGAGACATAGAATACTCATTGAATATATCTCAAGACCTTAATGGTCCAAGAAAACTTACACTAATATCTCTTCTTAGATTCAGATTCCAGGATGGCTGAACAACACATCAACACGACTGGTACGGAGAGGGAGTAAAGACATAGAGGCCAGCAGGACCTAAGTGAGGCGTGGCTTACACCCATCCACCTAACCTTAACATTCGTAGCAATAAATCAATATAGACGTTCCGCAAAGTTCTGTACTAATTCGAATTATTTTCCCCACCTGACGTTTTGAACTTCCTAGGTAGTAAAAAAAAAACAAATTAAATTTGGTAAGCCTTGCGTATGAACTTCATAGGTTCATAGTTAAGGTCGGTGGGTAGACGTGGCAGGCCAGTTGGACGCATTGTGATGCCTTTGGGGGAAGTACCCTTTCCCTGCATAGAGATTTTAGCGGGATATCTGATATTTCATGAAGGTCTCGAAAGAAAAATTCTCCCAGTGTTCCTTGTCTCGATAGGCAGAGACTTAGGCATCGACAAAGATAGGTTTGTTTAGGTAGGGGGCTGCTATTGCATTCACCAGCACACTTTGACCATACACTACCACCGATTGACTGCTCCAGTGACAGCGGCGTTAATTTGATCCCAATGGCAAATGGTGACTGGACCAGATAAAAGCGTATTAACTTTGCTTTCACTGTCCAGTCGTTTGACAAAGATAGTGGGGAGTATTCTCAGTTTCCTCTTCTTCCCTGCAGCCTCTGCCATTTTGTGTTCATGATATCTCAGATGGTTAAAACCAGTTAGCGCTCCGACTACCATCAGCAGCAACCTTCTGCTGCATTGCTGTGCATGTGCATGTGCTTAGGCCATAAAGGAAGAGAGATCTCACTTGTGGGAAGAGAGCTTCACCTTTCATTAGCTTACTCCATGATTTTATTTTCCACTTTCCTCTTGATATCAGATAGAGGTGGATCAAGCCATGGGATTGCCTGGGATGGGTGGGCTCCTTGCTTTACAAGTTCGTCTGCTACCTCGTTGCCGGTTATCTCCCTATGACTTGGGACACAGGCTAGAGTGATCGAATGCTGCGTACTAAGAACCTTGAACTGTTCGCGAGAACTTGCGACTAGCTTGGACTTGATATCTATAGCCGAAATTGTTTTAATGGCCACTTGACTGTCAATTAGAATGATAATATCAGCCAGTGGTATTTCCCACAGTGATATCATTTTGGCCGCTTCTTTAACCGCCAGGATCTCGGCTTGAACAACACTGCCGTATACAGGTAACCTGATAGAGCAGTGCATGTTTAATAATTCGGAAAAGATGCCCGCGCCTGTTCCTTTTTCCATCTTCGACCCATCCGAAGTAGACATGGATGGATATTGAATTATTGATGGGTTCATTGGTGCTCCACTCCTCCCTTGTTGGGAGATAATACCGAAAAGGTATTTCGAAATTGAGGGAGTACCTGCCCTCCCCTCCCAGTCACTTACCACCTGTTCTATTTGTAGTATATCTAGAATAAACGCACGACCATTGAGGCTTGTATGCCCGTTATAAATTTCAACGGATTGGACACGATTCTATGCGATTGTACACGATTCTTGATTGAGCTCAAGAGGTTTGCTTGTTGTCCAAATGTTCGATAATTTCTGTTCACCAAACTGAGTCGTGAGTGTAGTGTCGGTCTGACAATCGAGGTGAAAATCCAATAAGTGATGCGTTACGTGGCTGTAGTCCACATTTGCATCCAATGACAATAGGGCATCTTAACCCTATCCAAGATACTGGGTAGGATATTATTTGAAACGTATTTTTATCGATACCAGAAAATATGCTTAAATAAGCGACTTCTAAAGTGAACTCTCTGTCTGGACCACTACAGACATAGTCGTGGTGAACTTTTATACATGAAATAATCTTAAAAAGTAAATGACATGCACTGTTGTATCAAATGTCCTTAAAAAGTTAAAAAATGCATTCTTGTTTGCAACTATAGTGCGTGGTTGACTTTTCGGAAGCCCAAATGCCTTATTTTGTAACATTTTTTAAGTACTCGACGATCCCCAAGTGGTCGAATTGGCATAGACTCCCACGCACACGAACCTTTGGTGTCTTCGTTTTATTCCCGGTCCGACTGAAAATGTTCACGAGTACACCTCCTTCGAGTCAATAATAAAGCCCAAAGGGTATTTCTGTATCTCATACACACTTTTCACAAAGAAGACATTCTCACAAGCGACTCCCCTGCTAAAAATAGAGACTCGCTCAAGTGAAGGACTCACCATAAATCATCTAGGTCAAGTGTACAAATATGGTAACATTGTATCAGTTTGCTTCGCATGCTTTATTTCAAAACTGGCAACTCGAAGACATTTTAATTTGCAACTAAATGGTTTAAATTTAGTCACCAAATGGCAGTCGTAAATTCTGGTGAAATGTCTCCTGTAAAGTAGGCTATTAATAGCCCTATTGTTTGTTCGTAGTCACGGATCATAGGGTCAGCGATGGCGAGTTATGATTTATAGTACCATAAAAGTGGAGGTACTTTACTGCGCCAACTACGACAAACAAAATTAATCACCAAATGTTTTCAATTTGTTTCTTTGTAATTTCTACCCTTTTGCGGCTGTTTCTTGATCCATTTGAAAGGTTCCTACTAAAGGCTGATAGCGGTATTTTGTAGAGGGGTAGGAAACAAGTATTTTGCTATAGCATAGTGGGGGTCAATCTCAGCGGAATTTTTGTCAATAGTTTTTTGAAAAATTAGCATGCAAACTCCGAAATTTGATAAATAAAAAAAAAGCTTAGACCAATTTTTTTTTTGAAACTATGAAACTAAATTCTAAGTTTCCAATTCTAAATCGAACGCAAAAATGGTTGGTTTTATGTCTTCTAGTTTGTTTTTTCCGAATCGGAATAGTAGGTTATTGTAAGTGTTACTCGTTGTTTTCATCGTTGTTTTCATTTTTATTTTTCTAAAATTGATTCTACATCTACAGGGGGCGAGAAAAACTGTCCATCCCACCCATCGTTAGACATGCTTGCTTTTGTCCCCTCCCAAAATATTGCCATCAATTTTTGGCGTTAAGGTTATCGTACTCTCCCCATTTTAAATAATTTTTCTTCTTATCTCAGTACAGATTTGTGAATCATTCAAATAAGTAGCAAAGAGCGCTTCTGCTTTAGAAGAATCGGAATTGTCCCAACCAGTGTGGCTTGAGGAACGACAGAACTATTTCTTCGAAACGAATACACATATTTCTGGAAAACTATGATTTGGCACACTCTGGAATGCATCTATGCACGAGGAAGAAGCCAATAAAAAGCATTTTAGTCTTAACCATAAGGAGCGCCATCGAAAAAATGTACCCTCCGACATTTGACTGGAAAAGTCTTGCCCTTTGTTTCGCATCCAATTTTTTTTTGCGTTGCGATATGCAACCTTTTTTAATTTATATGTTTTCAAACCCGTCGTTCTCTTCACTTTATGAAATAAAAAATGTTAACGCTCCACTTTGTTTGCAAAATGACGTTCAGAAGTTTTCTGATTTTTTTTCAAGAAGCCTCAAAATCTTAGTGACCTTTTTTGGGTGCATAAGAATGGCTTTTAGACCAGACTCCTTTCTTTTCATTTGAATGGCAGGTTACTTTCACAATTCCTAATAGCAGCAGCAACTGTTTTCCTATTAACTCTTAGCTCCTTTGCAGAAATGACATACGATTTAAAATTAATAGAATCCCCTTCTTTGTGTGGTGCTACAGTCTGCTGCTGTCCTACTGTCATATGCGGACTTGAAATCGACGATTAGTTGGTGGGTCTGTAGCAGGCTTCCTAGGACTGAAGCAGCTCTAATAACGGCATATCAGCGGTTTCAGGCGAGTACACTAAACGTCCGAGAAGATTCAAGATCTTCTCGATATGTTAAAGAGACCTATCCCTCGATAGTAAGAGCAGATGATGGGGTCTCCTTTCTTCTGAAATGATACTGAGATTCCACTAGTCGAGCATACATTCCTTAAACAATATCTTACATATGAGCTAGAGCAAGCGCCCAACGGACAGACCAATCTCATCGACCACACCGACAACCTCTTAATCTTGCTATCTTGACCTCGCTAAATCGAAGGGACGGAATTTTCGTCTACCAACCTGCAGATTGAATGGAACATTCTGCCTGACAGAGGCAGTCTGATCTTTTCTTAAATTTTTTGGACATCATTTCTGCTAGAACACCTCTTCATATCGTAAATCACGTGCGACCCATGTTCTTTCTTGAGAATCTAACATTCACGCTCATATTTTTTACTATCAGTTACTATAATAAACTGACGACTCTGAGTGTCTACAACTAAACAACCCTGATAAACATAGATATATTCAGACATGTTTTGAAACTTCAATAGACTATAAACAGAACTCTGTCAATATTGTGTTGCCTATAAGAGAACCTCATCGAAAGATCCTATTACAATGCTCATCATGGTTAGGTTAGGTTGCAGTGGCTGACTACTTCATTACGCCAAAGTAGGTCCATTGTGTTAACAAAAAGATCTAGTAGATCCTAATCCGCGAACAATTTGGAACTTTAAATAAAGCGATGTAGTTAACTAATGCTAACATTACTTAGTTCAGTCCTAGAAATATGGGGAGTCAAAGTGAGTACATCTGCGAGATGAGAGAGCACTGCAATTGCAAAGAAAGTGTGCGATAGATTCTTGTTCGTCTTCATCCCTACAACTTCTACAAAAATCGTTGTAGGGGATACCCAGTCTGCAGACGTGGATGGCAATGCAATGGACGGTTATGACGCCCATAAGAGTTCTAAGATTCGGTCTACTCATTCTGATCAGATAGCGTGAGCGTTTTGGATCAATAGCAGACCATAATAGTAGTAGAACACAGCTTCCTTAATCGCTATTGTCTTCAGTAAGAGGGTAGTCGAAATGACAGTTAGAAATTCAGATCCTTAGAGTAGGCTACCACACCAACTCCTTAACCCATCTTCGATCTATCTGTGCAAGTTCGGGTGGATGAGAAATTGTTCTCGAAACGACCGTCAATGTTTCCAGTTAGAAAATCCAAATTGATCGAGGATGGTAGCGTAGCTCCTTCCACACATCGATTTCATCTAATCGACGTGCTGGCAGTCGGAGTAAGATCAAGTAGTTCACATTGCTTCGCTGATGCTAAAGCTTTCCATCCACTGCACCTTTTCAAGCGGATTGCAGTAAGTTACCCCAGGTCCACCGATACATTTTGTACAACAATATAGAGCCGTGCATGCTTTTTTACGCGTTCCTGGATGTTGGTTTTTTCTGGTTCGACAGTATCCGACTACCGAATACATTGTATCCCTAATCGCCCATCATAGATATTCATCTTTAATTAATTTAAATTGAATGACATTCCAACTACTTGGGAACCGTTTTATACCAGTTCAACTTTCAAATCGATTCACTTAACACGCAAACGTGTTCTAATGATGGTATGTATGTGTACTCTACGAGACTAATCATGCAAATGCATTTATTGCAAAAATTGCATTCTGATAGCGACTTTAAATTAAAAAAGGCCCAATCAAATCCATTTGTCGCACTTTCCTCTGTTCCCTCCCATTAAATTTATGAATCTGCAGCCATAATCATAGACTCTCGGGTCGAATAGTCGCCATAGATTTAATAAGAGTGGCAATAAAACGAAAGACAACAATGTGAGTATTTACAAAAAAAGTCAATCGTCTAGGTACTTTCCAAGTAAGTTTCCGATCAGATCTTCAACAACTATTCCTAGAAAGTGTCATGAGAGACGAAAAAAGCTGTATGCCTCATTTATAGACTTTATAGAAAGCTGTCCTTGATACGGTTAAACGAAATCCTTTGCTGTACATGCTGTCGACAGGGGGAACGGCACGCTGTGCAGCAAATGGTCCAGGCAAAAGGGCGCATACCAAATCCTGTCCAGTCTAACGGTTGTGTGGAGAGCTAATGTTCAATTAAAGGTCAGCAGTGATCAACAACCACTAGAAATCTTACAGCAGCAATGTATATCGACTGCTAAGAGACTCAAAATGGTTATTATGACGTCTTGGACATTGTATACAGCAACTGTCAAACCGCCTGTCAACTCCAACATAAGAACAGTGACGTAAGGCACGCGTCAAAAGTTCTGGATGTGATTCAGCACGACTCACAGCTCATCTGTCCAATGTCAGAAAGCTGCACCGGCAAAAAAAAGAGGAGTTTTAATATTGCACGTGATAGAGTCTCCAATATTCCCACGTCCGAGCACAAACGCAACGGAATATGGTTGCATTGCCGCACGGCTATCAAAGAGGTAGCGGAAACCACTTTAGGCTACCTGCCACCACCGGTATAATTGCAAGTGTGAGTAGAAGAAATGACACAGCAACAAAAAGCAACAAATGGAAGGAGTACCAGACTAGACGATAGGAGGAGAAGAAGCCTCTACTCCTCAAGAAAAGGTCTCTCGCAATTTCCTACCACAACGATGATATTCTGGTTGGGAGCCTACACGAGAACATCTGCAGAATTTTGGAACACGAAAACATGAACGCCGACTTGAATATCAGCTTTGTACATATGTAGCCTCGACCAAAATTGGGGATCCTACCTCTTGCAAAAACTGTAGTGTTATGTACAAAAAAAAAATTAAATGTTTCCAATGTATTATGTCATTATTAGTGAGAACATTCCCATTAATTATGAAAAACAACGTCGTTCAAGTGGCAGCCGAAGCCGAATTTTCGAAGACATTGCTGATGGTTCCAAGTTGTAGCTCACGGATTACTTTGACGGTATCCAGTTGGTTGGCATAACATCGGTCCTTCACGGTTCCAAAAAAAAAACCAATCGCAGCTCCGAGGCGGCCAATTGGCATCGTCAAGACGTCTGATAACACGATTTGGGAATTCGGTGTGCAAAATCGATTGTAGCATTGGCTGCGTAGCATAGCCCGCCAACCTGCATGAACCAGGAGTCGGTCAAATCCATGTCTTCAATTTCAGTAAAAAAAAAGAGTCGGTTAACATGGCTCTGCAACGCAGACCGTTGACCGAAACGTTGTTACAATGATGCTCTCGGCCACAGCAGCTACATTCTCTTCTCTACGCACCGTACAGCGAAGGGGATCGTGAGTGTTGTCCACTAGCATAACAGTTTCATAAACTTTTTGCACAAACTTGCGTATAGCAGTCGCGACGGGTGTTTATTTAGGCTAAAACTTCTTTTGAAAAAACACAATGTTTGAGTTACATAGCACTCTCTTTGGAAATCATTTTTCAATATTTCTCGTTTCTCGGCTTAATATCAAGATTCCGAGCATAGAACAACTGTCATTGTCAAAATAACCCATGATTTAAAAAACCACTAGATGGCCCACCCGTCAGAGATCCCTGCTCAGCGTCGCGTACAAGATCCGGTCCAGCGTATGGTGTGAAGGCACGTACCGAAACGGATTCTAGGCGTACCAATCGTCAAAAGACCGAATATACACACACAAAAATCCTAAAGAAGCGATTTTCAAATCGATACGCACTGCTTCTTTATAGATTTTAAATCCGTATACAACAGCAATGAGCTATTCGATACGATGTTTCGGGATCCCGGGAGAACTTGTCCAGTTGGGACGCACCACGCTAACTCATACATCATGTACCATGCAGTTCAGTTCGAGGACTACACCGACTTTGTTTACCTGTTACAGGAGAAGATATGCTCCGGGCTACAAATCACTTCAACTCTTTGGATACGCAGATGACACAGATATCGTCGCACGTTCCTAACATTCCGCAGTGGAAGCTTTCACGGCGGATGTGAACCCCACGAATGACATCTTAGTGGAAGTCCTACGTAGAATCGCCCTTGGCAGCTTATGCTAATTCGGTTTACCTAAACAGCAAGCGAAAATACCCATAACTCTAAGGACCAAAATCACGCTCTACAATAGTCTTAATTTGCTTATCCTACTATTTTAAGGGTGTATGGAGATATGGAGGAGAAGACACAACAGCTGTATCAAGATGTGGATGTAATCTGGAAGGGAAAGATCTATCCACTGAACTGACTCAGCTATCTTGAGCGCATGGATCTGAGCCTGCTGGTTCTAGAAGAGGAAGCAATAAGATCCGCTATTCGGAGAGACGAAGTATTCGATATAGATCCGCTATCCGGAGAGACGAAGTATTCGATATAAGACAGATTGGTCTTGACGACTGGAAGCGAGTATCGTCATCGATGGAAGGTTGTCATTGCTTAGGCATAGAACCCTTCATAGGTCGCAGACCTGTGTTTGTCACATCATAGTGTCCCGGCATCCACATGAGGTGCATATTGGAGTGACAGACATCCGGTCGAATTAAGGGATGTTTTTGAGTTAACTATGAAATTGTCTAGGGATTTAATTTCCCTTTGGGATATTACATTGCTCTTGAGCCAGGACAGCGATTTACTTATTGGCATGATTTATACCTAAAATACGCTACATTGGTCAGGACGTTCTAAGAAAATGTCAGTGTTGAGGTTTTCGGGGTACACGCCTATACCCACCCTCATCCATAATGTCCACAGAGGCATGAACATTTATTTCATCATGGTCTACACCGCTTGTTGTACAAGATCTTGTGCAATCTTCGCGTAGAAAGGGCGGTCTAAGAGTTTATAAGTTTCACTCAATTTAATTCACTTGTATTCAAACTTGAAACACGCTTAAAATGCCTGAAATTCAAGGTTGCTGTGAAGGTTGTAAAATAGTAACTTAATTCACTCACCGCATCAGACGTCAAATTGCAGGCAATCACATTCACACCAATCATCAAAATCTGTATCACAATCCACACCACAGTGAAGACAATCTCGTGAATCTCCATCGTCAGTGAATGCACAATCAACGCGAATAGGTTGTAGCTCTGGATGGTGACGACAGCAAAGGAAATAATCGTTGTCATCAGGATGTGCAGGGAAAACAGCTCCATCACCAGGTCGACGCAGTCGACGACGTTCGAGTAGATTTCCGCCAGCGCTCGAATCTGTTCGGTCAGCTTTGCGTCCTTCCGCACCAGCATGACGCTGTCCGAGGTCTTGTGGAACACACTTATCGAGCCACTGTGCAGCAGCTTACTCTCGCTGATTTTCTTAATCTGCTTGTTGACGAGGTTGAACTTGCCCTTGAGCAGGAACATGAGGTTGTAGAACTTGATCTCCTTCAGCGTCAGCGACAACATGGGCGCGAAGCATATGAACCAGTAGCAGCTGGCGCTGAGCGTGAACGGCGACTTGATCATCACGCAGTTCACCATAGAGAGGATAGTGGGAATGAAGAACGCAATGCCGGCCTGGATAAGCAGCCTCTTCCGGTAGACCTTGTACGATATCACAGCCCCAGTCATCTCAAGCGCGTAGTCGATGCTGCTTATCTTGGCGATGAAATTCCGCATCTTCGTCAGATTTATCCACGATGTCACCATGGCCGCGCATCCCAGTATGAACAGCGAGAATATCTGCACCCAGCTGGCTATGAACGAGATGACTGTGGCGGTTTTGTGGAACCCAAGCGTCTCGTATAGACTCAGCTCGTAAACGCCGTAGCTGAAGCCCACTGCAAGATTTGTAAGACGTTAGAACTCACTCTGAAACACACAGTGTCTCGCCTCACCAAGGACACAGATAAAGGAACCAACACTCAGGAAGATCGATCTCCGGTCTGGCAGGAACCGCACGTGTGGGAACTTGTCGAGGCATAGCTTCACCGGCGCGAATCCGCAGTACTTGAAGATTTTGAAGAACGGATACACGAGATACCAGATGTTATCTTCCGGGAATCGACCGCAGAAGTGCTCCATTGAACGCCGGTACGCAGTGCTCAACTCGAATGACATGATTGTACTCATCACTTCAGTCGGAGTTGGGCTCTCAGAACATTGGACTTGGTACTGCGCTGACATGCGTGGTTCACACACCAACACGTGGTTGACTAACACCGCCGAAGACCTCTTAACGTGAGCGCCCTGTTAATCGTTACGTAATCGAAGTGGATCCGTCATCACTGGACGCTATTTGAGCCAAGGACTCGTCGCTATTTTTTATTGTTTTATGAACGATTTATTAATGACCCCCTTTTGGGAGTCATAATCGAAACGCGAAATGTAGTTTTATCGCCCAATCATCGCGTGGCTGGCTGATTAATGCCAGACTAGTTAGATGTCTAGATTCGGGGAGGAGTTGAAGCCGATAGAAGTGCAGGAAGACCTTGAATTTGAAACTTGACGTCAAGGGGATGGCTTTTATGGACACTGCCAAACTGACTGCCTTTTTTTAGCCTGGATAATAATGGATATCAGTGTACACACCTGAAACTCATCGTGAGCCCGTAATTCGTTCAGTGGTTTTCTCGTCAGAGTCGACGTCCATTTAATGCAAAACATGGGCTCCAGTTAGACCTTGATCATTGTGCTGTCAATTTTCGACTTTGTTACCTCGCTTCTCATTGACCATACTGCAGTTCTACGGGTTTGGAAGATGTTGGCATAATCAAATGCAGAACAGAAAATCTTTTTTTGGTGGTACTCCATTGGGTCGGATATCGTTTATATTGACGTTTGCCAAACCTCCGAGGTCGCTTAAAGGATAAACAGATAGAAATCTTCTTCTTCTCGCGTCTTCAAGGGTGGGCAAGTACCAAGGTAGTGTAGTAATGTTTCCTATTGCTCCAAATCTGGGTACATATATAGGGCTCTTGCTGTTGCCCAATGTCCAGACCAAGTCATTCAGTTCTGGCTTAAAGAGAGTTTCGCCTTCTAGTTTCTTTCTGATGACGGTTGGGGGAATATACACACACGAGATTGCTAGAGATTCTACAGAGATTTTCGCAAGATAGTTCCCTACTTCGTTTTCTTGGATTTCAGTATGTCACGGTCTGATTTCCCAAAGGCTATCTTACAGACAGAGCTGCTCAACCTGGCCACTTCGGCTTGAAAGTCACTGCATTCGTTTCTTAGTGCCAGGGATTTCTCGAAGTGTTCATAGAAGATTCCTGTGACTTTACCCGCTTTCCGGTCCGAAAAGCGTTGATGGAAGCTCCTTTCCAGGTTGGTTGGTAAGTGTCCTGTTTGCATGGCGAATGGTTTTTCCCTCCAAAAATTTACCTGTCTAAGCCTCGCGTCCAATGCGACACATTGCAGTCTCTTCTGCAGAATATGTCGAGAGGAGGTTAGGAAGAGGGTGGCAACGAGTGCCTTACTAAGACACCCGCTTATTTCCTTTGTACCACAGCATACGACTTGATGAGGCAGTTGGTTAAGTGCCTGCCCTTGGTTAGTAGGGTCTCCGGTTCGTATCCCAGTGAGAGCAAAGTTAATACGCTTTTACCTGGTTTTTTGAATCTGCTCCAGCCACAATTTGCCGTTGGGATCAAATTAATGGCAATGTCACTGGAGTGGTTAATCGGGAGTAGTAGTCTGACTGTGAGTATCACAATGGACCAACATGGTCTAAATGCGTTGGTGAATAGCAGCCCTTCCTACCTACCCACCTTTCCACCAATCATGAAAATTGCACAAGATGGGCTCGATGCAATAGTCAAAAAGCTGCCACTCTTAGCCATCCCCAAGGATGACATATTCAGAAAATTCAATTTCCAAAACAATTTTACCATTAAGCTCATCACGAAAAATGACTGGGGCAATGAATCCGTGGTCCACAGACTGTGCAGGTACGGTAAAATGGTTTACATATGAATCCAGAACTGATAAAGGAACAGGGTCGGGAGTATTTGAACCCGGGATAAGGTACTACGATGACAAATCAATCTTTCCAGAAACTATACCAACTGCGACATAGCAATAATGTAGAACAGGCATGCCGCTATCTTGGCACTAGACTCCTACATACTCTAATTCATGCATATGTGGGAATGCCTACATAAGCTTAAAGAGCATGACAAACTGACTAAAACTCTGCTGGATACCAGCCCATACAGCGATAGAACGCAATGAAATGTATTGACTTCCTAGCTAGGAAGGGAGCATCGGAATCCTTCACAGGCACCATTCTGCTCTGTACGAGACCATGTCTTTAGGGATGAATTCAGGGAACTAGAAAGAATGAACATATTTAATGCAGGTGAAGAAACTCTTGGGTCAACAAGATCGATGGAGGTTTGAGGCATGTATCAGAATGGGAAAGATTTAACTCCGTTTCCTTCAGAAGAAGGTCTCTTTAGATTCTGTTTAGAATGAGGCACTAGCCCACAAAAGTAAAATATATATGGGCAAGCAAAATGTAAGTCACTAGAAGAATCTCATTCTCAGATTCCTAAAGGAAACTGGCCTAGAGAGAATACTACCCTTTGCTCAATCGACTCAAGCATGAACATAGACTACCCTCTGGAGTGAGAGAGAGGGCGGCAATAGATCAAAAGGTCGCGATAGGTCACAGATGCTCGAGTGTATTTTTTGAGTTGTTTTATGGTCTTTCCAGAGCCCTTATTCTATTACTCCAGCGTTTGCAGATTTTGTTTAACTTGTAGTCCTGTCCGCCATTCTAAGACAATCAACGTCCACACTATTGCAATCACTTTATCCCTAAGAAATGAGGTGTAGTCTTAACTGCGCCAACTACAGTAGTATAAGTCACTTCGACATAGCTCATCAAATCTTCTCTGCAGTTTTGTCTAATCAGGCGAAGTCCACTATCCAGATAATCCAGATAACCAGATATTTACACTGCACCAGATCTTACAAAAGAAAGACCACGCGTCTGATGGCAACCTCAATTAACAGGGTGTATAAAACTGGAAGTACCTAACCAAAGTGCGTGCATGTTAGAGAGGAATGTTGACTGGCCCCAGGTCCATCCTGGATACCCTATGGAAGAAAATTGCAGTCAGTGTGTTGATCTACACCGGATTCTTCTTCTGCAAGTATACACTGCACCTAACTGTTGCTTTCCTGATGCGATCCTGTTACAATCTTATTAGTAGATGGATTCTTCATTTTTCGAGGAAACAGTACTGGGTTCAATCGTGGTTCTATTTTCGTTGATGGTACTTATTTGGAGAACCTTAGCTGTACGGGCTGAACAGCGACATGAATATAGCCAAGCGTGTGCGGAATGAACCCTTAAGATGGATAGTTCTTTTAGAACGCATGGAAAACACTACTCGAGTCCGAAGAGTCTTCGACTGCACATTAGTGGACGTCTTTTTTGAGTGCTTTTGTTGGTCTAACAATAGCCATTTACATAGTACATCAGTCCCAGCCATCCACTGCCACATGATTAGTGCTGAGTTTCATAAAGATATCATCAACTACTATACTCCAAAGAAGTGGAGACAGGACTTCTCCTCTTGGGTTGCCCCTGAAGGCCCTCATTAACGCACTGTATTAGCCTAGCATGAACGTTTAGTCAACGTTAACGATGGGCACATCGGCTTGATTGACATTTCGTCCCTACGAGGACCTTTAATCCAAACTCTGAGCTTTGACACACTCCAAACAACGTACAACCAAATACTACAGTAGTAATAATAAGAAAATGTCCACTTGCATACTTTTCAAAGTGTTTTTATTAATTTAAAAGTAATGATAGGTATATATTAATCTAAGTTCATATGTACAAAAAATTAATTTAAAAGTAAATTTTACTTAGTCCTTAAATTTATACACACAACACAAAAAACAAAAAAAACTGAACTTTGTGACAACTAATACATGCCGAGGACGACTTTCAGTTTTCCATCACAATTCAATCATAATTTAGCCCGTAACTACTCTCCTCTTCTTACACGTTCCTCTCTAATTAAATAAGACAAAAATCAATTTCCACAGCAAAAAAGGGGGGAAAACAAAAGAATTTAAATTAATCGCTAAACGCAGGGCTTAGGGTCCTGTGCAGCTAATTAGATGAAGCTTTATGGTACATTGCATGGCGAATTTCAAATGAGCAGATAGCATTAGCATTGTCCGTGATGCGCGCGGAGGTTCGTTCAGTTCGGTCACACAGTTGTCTTCTTTTCCATCATGTGCTCTAAGATGCTGGGATCTAAGGTTGAGGCGTGATCAAGATTCTCTGCGCTGGCATTCTCCTCCGCGACATTCACGAACGCACTTGACAGTTCTCCGTTCAGTTTGTTCACTGCTCCGGTCGCGATGTCGTACATGAAAATCTCTTGTCCTTCTTCGGGTGATCTGAAAAATTGTAAGTTTAAATTATTTACTTTTAAACAGTAAGAGAAAATTTGAAAAAAAAATTAAGGAACAAATTTATAGAATTCCTGGTAGGTGAATGAGTATATCTACATAGAGGGAAAAAAATTGTTGTAAACATTTTCGGGCTGGATTCACTGTGAATTCTTCTTGGGATTGTGGAATCAGAACAAACGGGCGTACACATTTTTTCTACAGACTCATGATTCCGAAATCGGCCCCGGTCTCACAGAATGTGCTACACGAAGGTGTCTCCTAGGCAAACTGGCACTTGCATTGTTGGTCCAGGGTACCAAAGAACTGCACCAGTAACATCTTCTAGGCCAAGGAACTAGGACCACACGGCAGGTGGTCGAAACATATCTGCCTTGTGGACTACACCCACATCTTGGTAGAGCTTATAGTGTTTCCGCTTGTGTATTCTCGTCTATTTACATTCATCGCAGGCAATCCGGTGCAGAATTATTCTTGAGCATACAATAAGAATCAGATCAGTCCTTATTTCTTATTGTTAAACTTCCGGGTCCATTTAGAAGGATTGTGAATGATTTTGGTCCTTCGAGACAAGAGTTTTCGACTTGGAAGTCCTTGAACAATATGTAGGGTGGACCCCTTATGTGTTATTGTGGTGCAACACAACCAGCTAAAATTTGTTAATACCCGAATTCAGCAATCTCTTCGAATACATAGTTCCTTGCGAAGAATGGTGCTGTATGCGCCTTTGAATTCAATAACAAGAAGGTTTGTATTGGTTTGAAACTCGATAGTCTTCTCCATGATTTACCTTAGTTTAGTCATTTGATCTATGGGGTATTTTTCGGGCCGTAACTGTCCCCATAAGTGCAGTGAGGCTTTCACACAGTAAGCTGGCCAGGGATTGGGCACCGCAAACAACGACGCTATTTCTTATAGGCTGAATATTATTTAAAACGTTGACGTGCTTAGTAAAATACAGCGAGTCAATCTATGTCTGCTGAGTGAAGACGGAAGCAACTAAACAGTGAACGAGAAAAAAGGAAATAAAGTGGTACCCCGTAGATTAGTGTAGCAAGTCGCATGAGACCAAAACATACCAGAACCCTACATAGATATCCTCCAAGATATGTATACTGATATCAGCAGAAACATCAAAAGCCCGGCTGGGCTCAGCGCAACTTTTGAGGTTAAGGTAGGTGTCCATCAGGCCCTAAGTGCAGCTCTTTTTAATCTAGGGATGGACTACCTGACCAAGGAAATTCAAATGCCATTACCGTGGTGTATACTGTATGCGGACGATGTCATTCCGCTGCGGTATCAGATAGTTAATTGAAACAAAATCTAGACAAATGGGTAAAAGCACTAGAGACAAATGAGGTACACATCAGCCGAAGCAAAACAGAGTATATGTTTTGCAAGTACGGTTTAAAAAACGATGTCGAATAAGAAACAATCCGTCACTCACCACCTAGGACAAAATAACACAATCGAAAGCTACAATTTCGAGGTAGTAAAAGAGTTTGTCTACCTCGGGGCAAATGTTAACTCCACGAATGACATCGCTGTGGAGATCTGACGTAGAACCGCCCTTGGCAATCGATGTTACTTCGGTTCGTCGAAACAACTGGCATCAAAACTCCTGACTCAAAGGACTAAGATCATGCACTACAAAACCTTTATTTTGCCAGTCCTGCTATATGGAGCCGAAAGCTGAACGATTCTTGGTGCGTTCAAAAGAAAAATTCTATATATGGTCCCGTCTGCGAGGATGAAGGCGAATGGAGGAGAAGACACAACCGCGAACTCTACGAACTATACCAGGATGTGGATCTAGTCCGGAAGGCAAAGATCCGTCGACTGCACTGGCTCGGCCACATCGAGCGCATGGACAACGATGCTCCAGCTAAGAGGGTCTTCGAATCTGAGCCTCCTGGTTCGAGAAGGAGAGGAAAACCGAATCTCCGGTATAAAGACCAAGTAATCGCGGATGCAAGACAGCTTGGTATTGATGGATGGAAGCGGCGTGCCCAGGACCGTCAAGAATGGAAAGCAGCTATCGCTCAGGCTCGTACCCTACATGGGTCGCCAGCCTGATAAGTAAGTAAGTAGCAAGATGAATGCATTCACATACAAGAATTTCTTGTAAACAATGTGTTGCAATTTAAATATCTCGGTTCCGTGCTTCATTCAGAAGCAACTATAGATGCGGATGTGACTCACAGAAGAACTACTTCATGGATGAAATGGCGCTCCTTGCCTGGTGTTATGTTTAACCCTAAAATGCCAGTTGAAATAAAACGCAAAGTGTACAAGGCAGCAATAAGACCAGCTTTGCTCTCTTATACACTCTCTTACTACACCCGTGTGTTGGACGACAAAGAAAACACACTTGGATAAACTAAGGACTAATGAAATGAGAATGCTGCGATGGGCCGGGGGCGTCACAAGGTTGGGCAAAGGCAGATATATATATATATCAGTGGTAGCTTCAAATTGGTACCTGCAGCGGAAAAAACTGAGAGAAGTCAGACTCAAGTGGTATAGCAACGTCAGCAGAAGGCCAGATGATAACATTGTTCGAAAAGTACTTCAAATTCCAACACAGCCAAGTGGAAGAGGACGGCCTCAAAGCAACATGGTGGTCGAATATCACAAATGAACTGTGGAGAGACAAATAGAGCAATCGACAACCCAGGAACGTAGTATTTGGAGACTAGGTACTAGAGCCGACCCCACTTAAAAGGAGAAAGGCAAAGAAGAAGATCAAACATCGATTTTTGGAAACATTTGTCTCGAAACCACTACTAACGTGTATGAATGATCTGAATGATCTGAATGATTGATGACATTTGTGTTAAAGCGGGTCTTCAGAAATTCTGCTGAGTGTTTTGTTCAAAAACTCATGAGAAAAGAAATACCATTGTACTAGAGCAGATTTCTGAAGTTTATGACAACACCCTTACTCAAAGCGCAAAATAGTAGATAATCGAATATGAATCGAATATATCAAGAGTGGCGACGGTCAACTATCGCTTTAGCTGACTGCACCCCAGACTTTTTGTACGACGTAGAAGCATTGACAATTTCAAAACTGGATGAAAAAGCTCTGAATCGCCGTCATCCCAAACAGATGGCATCGGGATGAGAAAGCTCAAGCGCGAACTATTGTTGGCTCCAGCCGTTAGAGTCTTTGTCTTCGAACATTTTGGACTGGAATGGACGTCCGCGTCTAAGATTGCGTACATAATTTGAAAAGGAATTGAAAATAGCTACTAGTTGGCCAGAGATCGTGCTTGTCGGATAGGCTTCTTGGTTCAGGGTTGATGTTAAGGAAGAAAACGAGGTCCAATTAGTCATCCCAGTGGCATGCCACATATTTAATGAAGTCAAAATAACACATCGTACTAATTGATAAATTCCCTAATATTTGGAAGGTTGATGAAACACCTTTCTCCACTTGTGAGAGAATAATAGTACGTACAACTCGAAAGGTTGTTGTAGAAGCTGGTCCTCTACGGGGTGTGGTGCCATCATCATCATCAGAGACTCATTTCCAGCTTGATAACGAACTGCCTAAAGGGTACCTTCGACTAAAAACTTGATCACTAATCCAACACATAGTTACAGGGCGTAGACATCCCGAACCATTGAATATCGAAGCTAGAACAGAGAATTACGGGTAGTTGTACCAAAACGAACGTAGAGGTGCCGTTTCGCGTCCACGAAAGTCGCTACCGTAAATAATTCTCTGACATTTCTTCTGGTTTAAGATTCCAAATTTAAATTTATGTATACACATACGTGAGTCCAGACTGATTTCGGTGCATAATTTCACGTCAATAACAATACGCAAGCAATCATTATGTTAAAGTGTGGTTTTGGATGTCTTAACGATTTGAGCGTGACTTTTTTGTTCGAGTCGTAACCAATTTTGAATATCTCCCTTCGCCTGCAACATGTTACATTGCTTAATCTTCCTCGAAATGTAAATCTCAAATAAATATGCATTTAGACCGTGTAACAAGTGACCTTCACCAGCCACAATAGTTTGTGGCATCACTCTTGTTCACCTTCAATCTTTTTTTTTTTTTTTTTATCCGACAAACTTTCAAGCTCATGGACTGCAGTAAATTATGCATTTCTCCCTCAAACTGAGTAAGTTATTTCACTATTCTGTAACTGACTTGATTTTTTGTTTCCAAAATATGGTAATTTACGAGTTTCATTGGTGGCTGAGATTGAGCCGAAGAATTTATACTCGATTTTGTTGATTGGTGTCATTGTGCTGAGCACTGAAATTGAATTTGAAATTTGAAACCAGAAGAAATATGACAGAATTATCTACGTCAGCGACTTTTTGAAACGGGATCTGAGAAATAGGTCATATACGCATCAAAAGTGTCCACCACTGACACGGGACGAGTAGTGCGTGTGGACTGTGGAGACTGGGGAAAAAATGCTACCATGAAGATCTGCTAAAGGTTCACGGTCCCTCGAACCGCAGAATTGTTCTTCAATTGATCTCCTTCCGACCAAAAACTAACTGTTCTCAGATTCCAGTTACAGAACTCTTTGAACATGCTCCCCCACCCTGAAACTGAATCCCGAATACTTACTTAGCCACTAATAGGACGACAGACTGACTGTCAACATCCGTCCGGGATTCCTTTTCGAGCCACTTCCGGAAGTTCTCCCTAGTGGGCTTCTTAATCAGCTGCTTGATGATGTCGCCGCTGACGAATTTCACCTCCTTCGAGTCGGTGGTGTCCCGTTCGCTGCGCCCATCGTCGGTGGCGTCCTTGTCGAGACCCTGTAGATGATCAACTGGCGCCAGGACTACCACGCTGGCGACTTTCTTGCCATGCAGCTCTTCAACATCGGGAATGGGGAACTGTGCGCCGTTGATCTTCAGAGGCAAATACCGGCTGTACTGGCGGTCGGCCAAGTCGACAGGCGGCACCACGGTCGAATCGGTTTTGATGAACTTATCGGAGACGCTCCTCTCGTTGTTGGCGTTGAAGCGAACGACTTTGAGATCGACATTCTGTTTCTGTGGCAAGCTCTTGGTCTCCTTCGCCTTGTCAATAGACTTCTCGGAGAAGTTGACACTGTCGCCGTTTGGCCTGACCACTGTCAGCACCTTGTTCGATTCGGAGATCTGTGCGCCACCACCGGCGCCGTAGAAGTGCTGCAGATGCTCGGCGGGGAGGTTCTCCAGGGCAACGTCGCCCACCTTGTCGTAGTCGAGAATGCTGATATCGGCGTTGTCCAAGATGCCGGAGGAGAGCAGTTGCTGCCTGAGATCGTCGGGCACTTCGTCGGGGAGCTGAAGGGAGGTCTTGGCGGCGTTCTTGCTTATCGCTGGCGGTGCGGCGGGAGTGGTCGATGGGGCGGCGTTCTTGGGCGCTGGTCCGGCGAAGTTTTTGTGGTTGTTCTTGGCCTCGTTGCCGTTCTCAGGCTTAGTGAGGCTGTTCTTCCGGTGCTCGAGCTCCTTGAAAACGTCCGAATGCAGCGTGGACACACTGAACTGGGAGGACTCTGACTGGCGCGGCTGCTGTTGACTGTACAGCTGCTGCGGTCTTGGCTGTGAGTTGGGGATGACCTGAGGCTGGGAGGCGGATGACACGAACTGCGATTGCGACTGACGCTGGCTGCTGTAGTAGTTGGTGGACGGCATCGGGGTGACGATCTGGATTTGCTGACCGTCGTTTGACTGGATGTACTGCGGGGCCTGGGTGGTGGACTGGTACTGGAGCGGGCTCGGCGATGTGACGAAGTTGTTGAACTGCTGGCGGTAGGAGCCGGAGTTGACGTTGTATTGCCCGACAGAGGACGTCGGACGTTGCTGCGAGCTGGGAGTGGTTGGGTTGACTGGCCCCAAATTTGGAGCGGGGATGTCATGGATGACCTGGTTGCCACTCGAGTACGGCGAGTAGTTGTTGTAGCGGTTGCCTCCGACTTCGGTGATGTGCTGCTCGAACTTCGGAATAGCCTTCAGCAGCTCTGTCTCCTTGGAGGGGCGGATGTCGAAGAAGTTGTGCAGTTGGCCGAGATTTGAGTTCGAGTTCTGGCTGAAGCTGCTGGTCTGCGATTGGGGCTTGTGATTGTACGGGATCTGTGGTTGTTGATTGTAGTTCTGCTCTGGCCTGGGACTTGGGCTCTTCTGAGGCTTCTGATAGCGGTTGCCGTTGTCGAAGATCGATCCCTGGGGCTGGGTGGAGAAGGCAGGCTTCTGAGCGAATGACGGCGGGCGGTTGTAGGGCTGGATTTGCGCAAGTGGAGGACGCTCGGCCTTCTGAGCGCTGGGCACCGGAGTGGGGCGGAACTTCACGGGCTGGTAGCTGCCCGAGCTTTGGTAGGGTGGGAGGTCTTGACTCTTTGGTGGTTGCGTCGGGAAGAAGACGGTTTGCTTTAGTGGCTGAGCTACTGGGCGCTGTTGCTGCTGTTGCTGTTGCTGTTGCTGCTGCTGGGGCTGGTATTGCTGTGGACGAGGTTGCTGCTGCTGTTGTTGATGTTGGCTGTATTGATACTGCTGCTGCTGTTGCTGTTGGGTGAAGACGTTTTGCTGCTGGTAGCTCTGGTACTGCGAAGACGACGAGGGAGTCGATAACGTGGGTCGTGTGTACTGCTTGGCGGCCTGATTTTGGCTCTGACTCTGCTGAGCTTGGCTGTAGTACTGCCTCTGTTGCTGTTGCTGATACTGTTGCTGTTGCTGATGTTGCTGCTGCTGGTAGCTCTGATGGGACTGCTGCTGCTGTTGAGGCCTGAACGGTGGCAGAGATTGAGCGCCTGGAAGTTGTTGCTGCTGGATCGATGGCTTGTACTCGGGCTGCACGTTTTGGTTCTGATAGTAGGATCCCTGGTATCCCTGATAGCGATCGGTTAACGCGGTCCTCGCGTCACCGAAGTCAGCTCTGACATTGGCGGTTGGTGCTGGTTTTGGTGGGAAATTGGTATTTTGCGGCAATGCCACGACCGAGCTCAAAACACTCTCGGCGTTGTCCTCTTGCAGTTCGTGGCCAGACTGAGATCGGTCCTCCGAGCCGAAGGTGACATGTATGCCACTGTTGCTGTGGAACTTCTCCGAGTCCGGGTGGATAATCGTGCGCAGGGTGGTGGTCTTAAGGGGAGGAATCGGAGTAACAATGGTCGGATAGTGAACGATCTCCTCCTCTTCCTCTTCGGTCACATCGGTCTCGTGGTTGTTCAACGAGGCGATTGGCTCCTCCAAGTGTAGTTTGTTGTTCTCATCCTTCTTGTACTTCACATAGTAGACGTGGACCTTCTCCTTCTTCTTCTTCTGGATCAGAGGCTGGGGAGGTTGGGTGGGAAGAGTTTCGTTGCTGTCCTTGATGATGATTTCGATGATGGGCTCAGGGCCTTCCAGGTACTGTGGATATTGGGAGAACTGACTGTAGTCGGCCAGATGGTTGGACGTATCAGGGAACGAGTATTGGCCTGAAAAAATGACAGAGAATTTGAAAGTTTGCCTGTAAAGAGAATAACGAGTGAATGTACTAACCTATGGCACTTTGTCCGTTGTACAGACCATCCTGAGAGTAGAATGACCGTCCATCAGTGGCTCCTTGTCGCCGATTCGAGTCCACAGAGTATGAGAAGCCGGGGTAGCCAAGATTTGACAGAGTTCGCTTGCCACGGGTGTCCGTAAGGCTTTTGGAAGATCTCGAGTGCTTGCTTGCTGGGGCAGTTGCTTTGATCGATTTATCTTTGCTGGGTTCTTTCTCTGCCATCGCAATGGATATGCAAATTCCAATCAACTGAAAATAGTAAGAAGCCTAAGGTTAAAAGTTGTACGGAAAGGAAGGAATTTTTCTTACAAACAATTGAAAACATAAGTTTATAGAGACAACATGCATGGAGATTGAATTTTTTGAAATACTTTAATGGCGTGGTAAATTTAAGTTCAGGCGAAACAGCACGACATTCACGACGTTTTAGATTCAAATTTTTCATGTTTGGCATGTTTGGACATCATTCATAGACGGAGTCAGCGGATTGCGCCCACCAATCCTTCGAGATCTGAAGATAAGCCTCTGAAGTTACTAACGATATGAACCAGCGGATGTCGCCTTGGAATTAATTCGATGATGTTGACTTCCAAATTGACCAACGTCTCTGGTTTATCTGCCTTCACATACATCCAAAGAACCTAATCTAAAGGTCTAAGATTACACCATCATAATGGTAACGCGGTCTCAACTCTTGCAGAAGCTAGATCTTAAAAGTTTTTAAGCCAATATCATTCTGTAAAATGTTCACAAAGTGGATGGGCATAGCTCTATTTGCGAATCAACTTATTCGGATCCTCCTCATCACTTCACTCAACAACTGCAATAACTTCTTCTGTTCGCATTGTTTGGTATCTTTGGAGATGCCTATTATCCACTAGAGTGTACAGCTAAGCTTATGAAGAATTTTCTTGAAACAGGTTTGCTGATTGGTAACCAAACTGATTCCGAAGGAATCTTTTTTGCAGAAGTGGACTCAAAAACCTGTGTCAGGCAGAAAGCTCCACGCGACCATTCATGAGAATTCCGTGTTCCGATTTAAACGAGGACAATAGAGCAATATCGAAACATGAGTCGAACAAATATCTTCCTAAAGCCCGTATAGAGGGCATAAAGTTGCACTGAAGCTTATGCTAACCTTGACTCGGAAGCGGCCTTCACGAAAGGACAAACGACATCGACGCCTTCGACAAAACGTCAAAATAGACATCTGGATCGCGACCAAATGCAAAATAACTCATGCCTCCCGCTATTTTTTTTAGTTCAAGTAGCAATGCACGCCCTCACTCGAAGGATCAAGCTGACTTTATACAAGACATTGATGATTCAGCCCTGTTGTATTACGCAGAAGCATGGACAATCGAAGGAGCGCCCTAGATTTCTGCTCGTTTGAGCTGATGGCTTCTGGAGGAGATGGTACAACCACAAACTATACGGGCTCATGAACATAGACAGACGCCTAGAGCACATTGGCCCAGGCCCGGAGTCTTCCATTCCAAGCCTTTGGGACAACGCAGACGACGCCCACAACTCCACACATGTGGACCTCAACCAGATCGCGGAGGCTGGGGAGGCTTCTAGATTGAGGCTTCGTCAAGATGTTAAAATTGCCAAAGTATGAGTACACATTGAAGACCATGATACCCCTGATGACTTTAATTTGTTGAAGAAGGTCTCTGAATTGTTCGTTCTTCTTTTGAATGATATTAAAGCTCTGGTTTCAACAAAATGGTTTTGCTTGCCACATAATGGACGACGGTACCAATTCATAGAAGGTACTCATGAGCAGAGCATCGTATTGTCGAGTGAACCATCGATTTGGCATTCAGGATATATTTTGCAGGAATGGTAGTTAGGTAGGTAAATTGGGTGCCCTGACGGCCTACTGGCCGCGTCTCACTTATACCAAAGTGTTGGGACCATTGTGCCCATGTTTAGGGCTGTTTAGCTACCGTGAGACCAACTGCAATTCCAAAATCAGCCAGATTCATGAGCGGATCCTAGGAGGTTTCTCAAACTAACACCCCCTAAAGTCCTCTTAAGACGACTGAATGGCGCAGTTGGTATAGTAGCTGCCCCTGGTTAGCGGGGTCCCTCGTTTGAATCCCAATGAAAGCAATGTTAATACGCTTTTATCTGGTTTTCAAATCTGGTCTAGTCACCATTTGCCATTGTGATCAAATTAATGGCAGTATCACTGGAGTAGTCAATCACTGGTAGTAGTCTGACTATGGGTATCACAATGGACCAGTATGATCTAAATGTGCTGGTGAATGCACTAGCAGTCCCCCTACCTAACCTAACCTAAAGTCCTATAGTTCCGAGAAAAAAGTATTTTCCTAGAAAATACCTTCTTTTCATTACTAGCGCTAGGTATTCGAATCGTTGTGCAGTGTGTTCTATCGAATTGTATGTGCACCTATGGCACAGTGTACGTCTCTGCCACTGAAACCGATCAATGATGTTGATGTCTTTTTGTTCAACTTCGGACAGTCAGTACTAGCTTCATCCAAGGCATATATGCGTACGTACCCACCAGGGGTCATCGAATTCTCAAGGTCCAACCAGGTTCGATGCCAGAAAGTCTGATTCTATGGCTTTTATTGCCGCTTGGCTATCAGAAAAGATGGTGATCGTGATTTTGCGAGAATGCAAACGGCAAATAATAGTGTCTACCAGAGACCTTCAACCAAACTTACATTCTGCCGACATACGATATGAAGAAACAGACTTTCAACTTCATTCGCCACTAATTTTCCCACGATTTTGATGTACTTTCTTAACAAACTTTTCGTCGATTCAAAATATCATGAAATGTGTGCAAACTGCAACGTATGGTCTGGAGAATGAAAGTTGCTTGCAATAGAAAAAGATCCAAAGTGCTACTCTCTCCAAGATGCTTATCATCATCGACGAAAATCTTCGGATTATCCCACCACTATGGCATCATGCACACAACCTCGTTAACTGCATAACAACAGTCAATTGCACAATTGGATAAAAGGCTCAGAAGTAACCCCATTAACGGCTCTTTCTTGAGAAACTCCTAAAACTGGGTGAGTAGTGAAACGGCTGAAAATAAATCCTTAACACCGAATAGCGGCTTTAACGAGTTTTACTTTTCCAAAAAGAAAGGTGCAATATACAGTCAGTTGCAAATGCAAAAGAAAGTTTGATTGCATGAGACATTTTGGAAAGATTTGTGTGCAAAGCATGTGATTTCCTCATGTTCCCGCATGTGAACTCGATTTCCAGGGAACTTTTAATACGGATTTGGAAACCAAACAGGCCCACAGCCCACTTGCATTGCGCATGCTATTATTCCTTCACGAGTGGATGCGAACTACAGTTTTATCCCGACTCCGAACAGCGAAGTTTCACTGGCTATTCGTATAACTAGTCAGACCCATACTAAGCCACTTGCCCCGAAAGGGTGCAGCGGATAGCATGAATTTGCATCTGCGGAGCACCACGATCAAACCCCTCCTCAGCCTTAACCTTCCGCCGATACATCTATTAAGCACGCACGTCGCTGAGATTATATTGAAACCGCTGCGTATGCAGAAAGAGCTCAGCTCCCGACACTCTACCATCCTCGAAAAATGTTGACCCCTACCAGGAATATACCTACCTCACGACACCTGAGCTCCAGCAAACCTTCCAGATTTTATTGGACGTCTGAACTCCAGACACTGGACGGTCCTCTGCGAATTTTCACTCACAGATGGAGCGAAGATGGGTGAAGGAGTGAGTGTGGGAGTCTACTCTGAAGGTCTGAATTTCGAGCATTCATTTCGACTAGCCTATCACTGTAGCGTCTTTCGTGTAAAGACTATAGCGATTAAAGAAGCTCTGTCCTGGCTCAAAAACAACGAGTATTAGGCACAAATATTGCCACTTGTTCGGACAGCCAGGTAGCTATCAACTCCAAACCGTCCCTCAATTGGCGTCTATCTCTTAACGAGAATACAAATTATTTTCTACTTATGTGGGTACCGGAACACTGCGACATCCCAGAGAATTGTGAGGCAAACGAATTCGCCACCTCAACACTTTCCAGACGGAGAGCCGTCCAAGCCTATTACTACTGCAGGGCATCTATTAAAGCTTGAAACATGCAACACGAATCTTAGAATGTTCATTGGCGTCATAAGCATTGACGCAGCATTAGGCAGAAATTGCAGGGATGAGGAGGAAGAAGAAACCCTCACACACCTTCTGGACTTGACAGAAAGTCAGTATACCTGCGCGCAATCAAATGAGTCACCTTACGCTTAAACAACATTGAAGAATATTGAGAACTTATTTCCGAAGTGCGTGCTGTGTAACCCAAACAGTGCATTCTTTGAAAACAAGTCTTGGGTGAAATGATGAACCCACCACGGTTCAAGTTTATGCAAGAAGTTCATGAGAGTGGTATGCTAGTGGACAACACTCATGGTCTCCGTCATCGTAGAGTGCCCACAGATGAGAGTCTGGCTGTTGTAGCAGAAAGAATCATTGGACCATCTTTCTTCGAAAATGCGGCTGGGAACAACGTTTTGGGTCAACGGGAGCATTACTGGATATGGTAACCGACTTCATTTTACTTTTAATTCAAGGCATGGACTTGGACGACATCTGGTTCATGCAGGATGCATGTCACAATCAATACTTTCTACCCCAAATTCCCAGTTTGTGTTATCAGGCGGCTTGAAGATGTCAGCTGCCCGCCTTGGAGCTGCGATTTGGCCCCTTTGGACTTTTTTTTTTTGTCGGGAATTAAGGACCGATGTTATGCCAACAATCAATTCAAGCACTTGCGGCCAGTATGATCCAAGCAATCCGTGAGCTACAGCCTTTTCTTTTTTTGCTGTGACAGAATACGCTACTGCGAAGTCAGCCGAACCACCCAGTTGAACGACGTTGTGTTTCATAATTAATGGTAGTGTTTTTTCTTTCTAATAAAGTCATAATACTTGGACAAACAATTAATTTTGCTCATTTTATCGCATTTTAAAAAGAGACTTACATCTGGCCCACTCTGTATTTTGAAAACTAGTAAAATTCGGGCATCGAACCTGACATCCCAGCGTATGAGTGGGCGTACTACGGGCGCTTTTCCTGTGCATTGTTGAAGTTTATTAAGTCTTTTCATTTTGAATTGAATTAATTTCGTTTAATAGAAAGATCACTGCATCGCTCAATCCTTCAATCAGTGCCAAGATTGTGACTTTATTTCCCATTTAATGTCTAACTGTTTACTGACATATAAAATAATCGATGTGAGTATGTCACTTTGGATCCGTAAAGTTTTCACACAAAATGTGTTACAGAATCATTGTTGAATTCTTCCCATGTCTTAACAACGAGCTGCCTTATGTTTGCATTACAATCCCGTACTAATCGTAAAGTAAACACATCAAATATGTCAATGCGGGACACGATTTGTGCGTGCTTGAATTGACAACGCTTGTGTTTCCAGTGGCAACAAAACGCGAAAATTTAACCATGATATGAGTTGAGTCAGGTGCAAGTACTCAAGGAATCTGGGTCAACTAAAACGTATGTGCATCACTACAAAGAACATTTGAATTTGAGCCAGTAGGACATCGCAGCAGATAACGATCACGACAAAAGGTGCCAAACACAAGTTTATTGCGATCTCATTCAACTTGGCTTGCGAAACGATGTGAACGATCAACGGTAAATTATGTGAGCGGGAAGGGCTATTAAGGCCGACATGAAGCACAATTTGAGAAAAATGACGATCATGTACCGTTGTGTTGTTGCAGGGACACGTAGTACTGTGGCAGTCAGTAAAATGTATGGGTCGCGTCAGCCTCTTTGTGGATCACTTTCAGTTTGGCAAGTCGCCAAGTAAGGTGCTGTTCATACTACACACTACAGAGCACACTACAGATTGCGAACTTCTCAAACTCTGACTAGATTCATATGAGAATTTGGTCGATACCCATGGAGGGTAGAATTTGAAATAGAAATTTAATAGTGAATTTGTTTGAGAATTCGCAAGTAGAATGATTAATTCGTTCCAAACCAAAATCCGTACCACCGAGATCTACGCTAGATAAAATCTCATCAATGTTGTCAAGGGCGCTAGAATTCAAATACAGTGGACTCTCCCCAAGTAGCGACTCTCTCTAAGTAGCAACTTTCTCTCTAACTCGACCATAATTTACATACATTTCCCTCAATTTTCCATACAAGAACATCTCTCTAAGTCTAACTCGAACAAATTATGGTATCCCGTGGAAATTCGACTTAGGGAGAGTCCACTATATGTATTTTCAATCAGTCAAGCACCACTTAAGGCACTATCTGCCTCCAATCTAATGGACTCCAAGCCAATAAAACGTTGCTATAACAGTCTACAATCCCTTGCTAAACATACATGGACATGGACATGGCTTTGGCTTAATTCCAAACTGGTTCCGGGAAAAAACAAAAGGGTGCGAAATCAAAGGTTTTTCTAGGGAGTTCGTCTGGTTCAAAATTCTCGGGCATGTCACAGTATGTTGGCATAACCCACTTAGGTAGGTATGCAGATGTGACTGACCAGTTCTTCCGTGGATTTTGCCTTTGAAAGCCCACTCCTGCTGTTTCGACCTTGAAGGTCCTTTGTGCTGTCACTTCATCGGCTCTTCCCGGCACTTCGTTGACCTACTGCCCCGTTCGCACTTTCCCTCTGTTTATGTATGTAGTGACCATAACCAGTTGATTATTGGTTTTGCTCGCTATATATACACGGTTGCTTAAGAAATAGCTGCCCATATGTTTCCTTCTTATCTCTACAAGTGCCGGGCAGATACAGAGGTTATGTAAAGGAGCTTCCTCCTCTTCATCCCTGCAGCTTCTGCAGACGTCATTGTAGGGCGCTTCAAGTCTTATGGATTCATTGCCAACTAAGCAATGTCCAGTGATTACACCTAATGCTTTACTAATATTCCTTCTATCAAATTCTAGGAGAGCTTTAGTTCTTGCTACATCGTTTTCGATGAACTACAGGTGTTCAATTCCGCCCATCTACGATTGATTACTTTTATGGCGTCTGTTAGTAGCATTGACTTAAATCCTTTCGGTGGAGAGGGAGTGAGGTGTCTCCTGATTTAGTGCGAGTGATAGACTCGCCGCTCTTCTTACTAATTCGTCGGCTCATTCGTTGTCCGGAATGCCCTTGTGCCAGGGACCCAGCACATGTTGCATCAGTCCACTATCTTTCTTAAAGGTAGGTGGTAGAGTTTTGCCATCTTGGAATTAATCGATGGTGTTTCCAGAGATTTTATGGCTGCCTGACTATCTATGGACTCTCCCTAAGTCAAACTCTCCTAAAGTAGAAACTCTCTCTAACTCGAACTTTTTCGCCATATTTTACATACATTTCCCTCAACTCACCATACAAAAACCTCTCTCTAAGTCTAACTTGAACAAATTTTTGTATCTCGTGACAATTCGACTTACTGTCCATTGTATTTGGGAATTCATTGGATTCATTCGATTCGAAAAAAAAATGAGATTCATTTCATTTCATTTCACTGATTGATTTCCAGACTTCATATGAATTGGTCCCCGAAAAGACCAATTTCGGTTTTGGTTGGATTGAATTTTGCAAATTCGAAGATAGACACCCCACGCCCGATCTACACTTGTAGCTGGTTCTGCATCTGTTCTAATTGTTCCTGTATATTAAACAAGACCATCGGAAGTGCGCCTTGAACTTCAAGTGCGTTAGCCTTGTGTAGAGACCTTCGGTTGTTGTTGTCTGGCACTGCTTGAATGTGGATTTGCCGGTTTTTTTTTTGATCGGGGCTAGTGTGACTTTCACTGCACTTCTTTTTTTGAGTTAGACTCTCTTGGGACAAACTTTGAGTCCCGGGACCATATGAGGACACGTCCCGTCGTTTCTGCGGTTGCTGTGAATATGAATCACGACTATTAGTCCTCGTAAGCACGCGCTGAAAAAATAGTAACCCTCAACCTAGTGGCTGCTAACGATGCCACATCAGTGGATCCACATGAAAGAAACACCGGCTCATTTACGTTGAATGGGATCAAAAACTCGAACGAGACTTCACTCTCAGACTAGAGTGTACGCTCCAACTAACTCCGACAACACAGTCTTTTGTTTGTTAATTCAGCTCTTGTTCACATGGATCCCACGTAAAGTGTCCATGACCTCAACCGCCAGCACATCCTGACGTGCGTAGCATCTGTAAGCCAACTTTCGCTGTATTTTCCATTTTTATAAGCCCACACCTGCTGTTGTTCTGCTCCGTTCAGTGCTTTGCCCACGAAAGCCCTCAACACAGTTTTAATTGTTGGACAAAAGCCAATTTTCCGTGAACAAGTTGCGTGTGTAGCGGCCGCCTCCGATCACACTTTATTCGTCAACTTCCGCGCCGAGGAGTGGTTCTCTCGGCTGTCACGAAAGTGAAACCCCATTAATTCACGATTTTAATTCATTGTATTTTACAGTTATCGACACTTTTGACACGTACATGTGTACGGGCGACACTGTGAATGATTTGTTCTACTTCTTTTTTTTTTGAAGAAAATCGGTTTGGCAGCGCATGCCGCCATTCAGCTGCACCTTCGCTTTCGACGCACACACGTCGAATATGTTGACTTCCGATTTCCTTTTCGTTCGATAAACTTTCTTCAGCCGCTCGACGGCCAAGGGAACGCTGGCAGTGCGTTCCGGTTATGGCCGCTGGAACTTTCGTCGAGACCGGGTGTCCAAACGCGCGTCTAATTGAAATTCAATGTGAGCGCGGTCCGACTGACTGACTGACTTGGTCATAGGTTCACGAATTAATTGCCCACCTCCTTGTCAGTTGATTTCTTTTTATCCCAGTGCAACGCCCGTCCCGTGACCGTACCAATTACCCACATTTTCGGATTACCCACTGCGTCATGGCGAATTCGGCGCCGAACGCTGGACAGTTCGGTGATCGACGAATTGTTTGCGTTTGCGCGGATCGAAATGAAAATCGCCGCATTGACTGCTGAAAAATGACATAATTACGCGGAGATTTGTGTGGCAAAACGGTTTGGCCGCTTGTCATCGACCGATATGTGGGGCAATCGAGTGTGAGACTGGTTTTGCGGTGGCATCGTTGGGAAATGGGAGATTTGTTTGGGCAATGGCTGCTGTCTCGCTGGTATTGCGGAGTAAGTGATTCACAAGAGCTGGCTAATTTGGAGAATGGTAGTCAGTTTACGATGATTATAAGTGTTTGCTGATTATTGAGGTTATGTCAACGTTGGTGCATCTGTTATAAGGAGGCCACGCAATTTACTGGAAAATACCGCAGCATTGCGAAAAGCTTTCAATTCGATGTGGTTAATACTGTCGCCGGGATCAGTTTCAATTTGCAATTATAAGGGGATCTTGTGAGATGATCGGCAAGAAGGTTGCTTTGAATGCCATTGTAAGTGAATATTTGTGCAGTTTTACGTGGGGAAATGAAGAGGAAACTTTTTGGATTACTTTATTTCATTTGGCCATGGTCCGTCTGAGCGTTACAGACGCTCTGTTACAGACGTCTTAACGCAGTCCGGGGTAGACATGGGCCTAAGTCAATATGTCTCCAATACTAGCACGGTATTCTAATAGGCGCCTGTATTTTCACATCTTCTGCTGGCTATGGTCCCTTTCTTGTTATCTTTCGCATAGGAGGTGAAGTCGTTCTTTACCAAGTTATCCCTAGGAGTTGGAGTCTTAGCACTTAAGCCATAATACACAGCGATTGGCAAGCTTAATCCTTCGTCTTATTTCTGCGATGGTAGCATTACCCTAGTTTACTTCGGAGTATGGCTAGATAGGCTTGTCTATTGCGACGTTTTGTCCAAGAGGTCAGTGCTGTTGGACAGCATGTGCGCCTTACCCGCACTCACCACTAGACCCATTTTAGTCGCTTCCTAATACTTTCACATATATTTTCTTGTTGTCAGACAACATCGTAATGGTTAAAGGAAAAGTCAATGGACTAAGAGAAAGCATCAATTTGTTCAGAGGATTCTCTTCGTCTCTTCCTCAATGTAACTTTATGCATGCAGCCGCCGATAAACCATTTTATAAATGAAATCATAATAATTATATTCTATGGGTGGCGATTAGGTGAGAAGTGAACTTAAACCTGACGTCAACAGCAATTACAGTGGAAGTCAATTTTTTACGGAATACCATGATTTGTTCGACTTAGAGGGAGTTTCACTTAGAGATGATGTTTTGTATGTAAAATATAGCGAAATCTAGTTTCGTTTTCCAAGAGAAATTCGACTTGGGGATCGTCCACCGTCCTTTTGCTGCGCGTACGAGTGTTCATTGACTAGTGGAAGTCGCATGTGTAACGCTTACATCTGGCGAGATTTGGCAACACTAAGAAGAGCTTCAAAAAGTGTTGCAGAAAAAGGAGAGTAGATGGTATCGCTTATTGAACGTTCAGAGTGAACAGTGTACAAATATTTAAGCAATAAAATACGAAATACAAATTTAGTTTGTTCTCCTGACTTTTTTATTAAGTGATGGCGTTAAACATGTAATCTTGTGCGAGTTCCAAGCCGGAGGAGTATGAGAAATGGCGAAGATGACGTATTATTAGAAGTACACTTCTTTTGTGACTAAGAGCTAGACGATGTCGAACTAAAAGATGAAGAGGACCTGAGTTCCATGAACTCGGTCGTTTTGGCAAGTATCGTAAGCATCCCGGTGATCGTGGTCACGTTGGTGACATGCATACCATCCTGGTTTCTTCGTTAAGATTAGTATTTGTTGGTATGAGGAACTTTCACTTGAGGAGACAACACAAATTTTGACGTTCTATGGTCACTTTCCCGTGCCAACAAGTGTACTCAACTCATCAAGGAGAAGAGCAGGAAATCTTCGGATTTTGACTTGGTCCATTTCGGTTACTAGAAACTGTTCGGACGCGGTGCCAAAACAACCATCTTGTAGCCAGTAACTTCTCAAAGAAGACTGAAGGCAAGATTAAGAAGACTGAAGTCAAGATAAAGAAGCCTGGTGAAACTTGCTCGTTGCGTGCTTAGTTAATGAGCTTCCAATTGAAAAACCACTACATTCAACATCATAATGCACATGGGTCCAATTTTGTTTTAATATTCGATCAACGAAAGAAAAAAGTTGCAATACGTAGAGAGAGTGTCACTTTCGTCAGAACATAGGCCTGATCGTTTGACAAATTTTTTTTGAAATACTAAAGTTAAGTTGTCGGTATTGGAACACTGCACCCTTGACTAACATCTAAACATGCTTAGCTTAAGCGAAGACCACTGAGAAACCTGTTAAGAAGACGACGACTAGTCCTCAGCGACTGTCTAGTGGCAGTTATTCGGTGCTGATAAGGTTAACCGGATGTTGTAGGCTCCACATTAGAGAGGTGCCTGCTGGTCTTCTGGAGGGAACTGCATAGTAGGTTGCTGCCTAGTATTATCATGTACCAGTTTTTAAGTCCAAGCGCTCCAGTGTTGACAAGAAAAATCAAAGAAAGTTTGAGGACAGTTGATTTGATAATCTCGGTCAATATTTGGAATTTCATGGCTGAATGCCACGGAAACTGCAAGGACCCAGATCTGAATCGAAAAAAAAAGAGACGCCAAATTTTCATTGGAACAAATTCGCTGACAAGTCTCTTCTTTGACACATATTCGAAAGAAGATCAGCAACAACTCTTGCAACTGACTCCAAGCAGCAGAACCTTGAAACTATTTTTGTTCACATGTTATTGACACACATATCAATTTCGCACCGATCGGTGCGTTGTGTCAAATCAGATGAGACTGCATTCCGATGCCAAAAACCCGTACCAGAAGTCCTCACAAATTATTAACGGGCTATCAGATAACATCACCAACACCTGCCCAAGTTGAGCATGACCCAGCATGGGAATTGAAGTCTACATAGACACCGTCGATTTCCAATAGAGATCATGACAGAGACAGGTCTCGTCGAGTGATTTATGACTCTTGGCGAGTGATTTATGGTTATTGGCTTCCGTATTGACAGGCCCAGACGCGTCCAAAGAGATTAGTCGATCTGACACCAATCAACGATGCAGCGCCCACGATTGGAAGGTACCCCTAATAAATCAAGGCGAAACAATTGCCCACTTTCGAAACAGTCAACTTGATCAATTTAATAAACTACTGTCTCAACTCTTGGCCGGGGACAGCAAATCGGGCGAATTGTGTCACAAGATGATTTGTTTTGTACAATGCCGCGTATTATGGTCAGTCACCATTGGTGTTCTAACACAAGACCGCGGAAGTCTGGTAAGATCTGATATGGAGTCTCTGGACCCAACACAAGGATTTCCAACCTATGGGTTCGAGGCCTACCGTGGTACAAGTCGAAATCAACTCCATTGAGATCTACTTAAAGGTATTAAGACAGTCAGGCAGCACTTAAGGCACTATCGTCTAACGTAATGGACTCCAAAATGGTCAAATGTTGCTACGATGCACTATAAACCCTTGCCAGACACAAAAAGTTGAAGCAGCTCGTCTGGGGACCTAGCCGATGAACACAGGCGCATTGCAGGCAACGAATGCGACTTAGAATCTGCGTAATGTCTGTAATATCAACTAGACCGCAGCTATAACGCTTATTTAATACGTCAGCCAGTCAGTGATCATATGTGGGCGTCAGTTGTTGTGTCATTAAATGGGTCAGTAGATAAACTGACTAGAATGGATTCAAATCTCATCGAAAATCAATTGGGACGACTTCCATTCATACACCACTTCTCTTCTAGGTAGAGAATTCCGCCGGAATTGGAAACCATTAAATCGCCTGCAGCCCATCAAGCTGATTTATTTCTTCAAATCTAACCTTGAACCTAATTCACCGACGAAACAAAGAAAAAAAGGTCTTATCTGACCTCGATAAGACACTAAACATTGGCACAAATTTTGCTATCAAATCACCCAAATCTCCGCCAAACATTTTCAATAAGTCTCGCTCACGTTCCAGAGGTTTTACGAGCACATTCCGCACTGTTATCTGCTGGCCATCAGATTCAGTTCACTGTTAATCCATTTGACTTCCCAAATGTGTGCTGGCAACTTGATCGCAAAATTGGGCTCATCATTCGCAAGAGATTAGTCAAGGAGAATTTGGATTAGAAATAAACGAAGGAATGCAAGGCTCGCAGCCTTAACCTGACCTAAAGAGAGACGAGAGGTTTTTGGTGTTGTAAACATTTCTAGATGGCAATGTGGGTCAATTGAGCTTTGACGCGATACATCACATTTGAGCAGTCTATGAAAACCCATCAAGTTTCCCTAAACTTAGATGGACCATTACCGTCTAATTTGTGTGGGCATCAATCGTTGATGGCAGGGTCTAAGTTGAACGAAGCCTGTAGACGGGTAAACTAACAACAGCGCCCTTATAGATCGACACCAAAGCTGTCCCAACAGTGGACGCTCGCATCGAAGGTGGCGCATACAAGTAGAGCAGGCCCTCAACCAATTTGGGCGCATAACTGGAGGCAGATTCTCAGAGACCGCACTCGCGGGAGAGGCTTGAGGTTCACCCCGGACTGTACCGTCACAAATAAAAAAGGAGAAACCTAGAAGTTCACAAAAAGTCAGACCTCGAGATTCTTCTTCTCCCCCGTCGACCGTCATCGACCAACAGTTCAGTGAAAGTCTGAAGCGTTAATGAGGAGCTCAATCTAGGTGGTTATTTGGCAAGCCCGCAATCATTCTCAAAACCAACATGCACTCATCACAAGCTTATGTCCACAGTTTAAAGTCGTCCGACTCAAGGAAACACCAAGACAACATCTCTACATCTGCACACATCCATTCACTTTAGCGCAAATTGCTTCGCAAATGTGGTACAACGCCGCAGGCAAAGTGTTGAAAGAAATCGAATCAATACACGCCTCATCGACTCTCAGCACACACACACACACACAGTTGTGTAGTTCTGACGCAACGCAACTAAGGCAACAATCTCTAGCTCTCTCGGCACACTTCCTGATCACTGACAACAAACGAACGCCACCTCCTCCGGTTGCACAACACTTAATTTCTACTAATAAATATCACCAGGCAGCACCAGCAGACTCGCCAATGCAACAAGAAAAAAAGGACAAGTCGCACCGCACCACATTGACTTGACGTTGCGCAGTAACGTCGTCGTCGCCGCCGACCAACCAGTTAAACCACTGTGCATCGTGCGCACCCTGTAAAGTGCTCATCTCCGCAGCCACATGCATGCAACAAGTGGCAGTGGTTGGCTTTATCTCGGAGAAAAGTGAAACCCAGTCCCAGTCACTTTTCTTGGGTTTCCATCGCGCAGAGTCAGTTCATTAACATGTGTTTGACTCTTCGCCACCCCTGGGGTTGCATAAGAAAGGCAGCCGTTCCATTGTTGATACACATTGAATCAGCCGCAATGAGGGAGTTCATCAAAGCTGCTGCGCACGGGCGAGGTACGCTTGGAATGTGAGGCGAAACCGCACACGAGCACACGAGTACATATGGATCAGCAGTGATCCTCACGCGGCGCTCTAATTGGAGCACGATGGCAGCTTGATTACCTGAAATTACTGCTTATAAGATCCAACAACAATGGGTTACATGAGACTGTTGAACTGCGGTGTGGGATGCCCGTTGTTCGCATCCAGGCTAAAGAGTGTTAATTGAGAAACCGTTGATCTCTGCTCAAATTGGCCGCAGCGCGCCGTGCGACTGATCAATGGGCGCGAAGAGGAGAGATCTCGCGTGGAGTTATGACGATGTCAACAGTTTACTGCTGCAGCGCTTGTTTGCGAATCTGATGAGAGGGGCTGAACATCATAAGTCACGCTGACATAACCCCCATCCAGCGATGGAAAATAAATATTGTGACATGCTGTCCGAAGCCTGAATTACTGCCTGGTTGACAGTACTGAGTTGTGGTGTGTCAGGCTGGAGTGTCATCACCTGGGGAAAGCTGGATGCGGGTGAGACTGATATAAGCACTAGTCAATCAACTTAAGATGTGATGCAATGATCTCAAGTAAAACGCCTCTGTTTTCCTTGACGATTGGACACTCTCATCATGGTGTCATTTGTGGGTTTTTCCACTTTTTAATAAGACGTTCTCATTATCACCACTGACGAGTGTTCGAGACAAGGCCTCACAGAGATGACCACAAGCTCTCTGGAAACGAGAAAACCAACCAAAGATGATAAGCCTGCAGTCTTGTAGAGAGTATGACTATGAAACGAGTGAGAATGGTGAGAATACTTAGGTTGATATTTATTAGATCCTTTAGCGAGTCGTTATGACTTCTTTTATTTCTTGCGCTTGCCAGTGTTGGGCAGTTGCAAACAAGATCCACTGCTTCGATCGCTTCCGATGCTCTAGAGTTCTAGTCCCGAAGGTCCATTAGTGTCCGTATTCCACAAGCAAGAGATTTCCACCTTGAGTGTCAAAACTAGATAATCTAATGCCTGAACTCCCAGATCATACAAATTTCCTTTCGTTAACTTCTCCTGAAGTCGTATACCTAGTGACCTCATCAAGAGATACGCGACAATTCCGAGATTGAGTGTGAGATTTTATCGAAGTCTGGCAGTCAGAATGAAACTCTACATTCGGTATAGGTGCTCCTGATGTGTTAGAGTCGAGTTCCCTAGAGGTCTCCCGTGCGTGCTTTAACCCCACGACCCCTTTGGTGGTCATGATGACGATGAGGTAGTCTCACTCCTTCCGTTACCAATTTAATAGCAATTTTGGTAATTCTACAGCCCAGGGTGGATTCTAGTTTCAACAGACACAACTCGTGTTGTGCTTACCATCGGTCTCTTGAGACTGGAGATGACCTAAAAAAGGCGATTTTTGAGCAGCTTTTTCTAGACATATGACATTCCTTAATGTTTGGCGAAGGGACTCGAAAAGCGGAAAGGTAGATATATAAAACTAAAAAAAACCTGGAGCCATGAATTATGTAATTTGCTTCTGTTATTGATTAAACCCCGAATCCGCAATGTAGGAGCACTCATGTGCCACTGCGCAGCGGCCGCTGCCTGTCTTCGATGCTTCTACGAAATTTCGCAAGCGTCCAATAAGTTTTCAACAAGCCAGACTTTCAGTACGATATGTTGTGGTGACTGAGAAGAAGGCAAGTAGTTGGTGGTTGTCTCGACGAAGGGATCAGAAAACCAAAGTTCGGTCCATAAGAAAAATTGCTTAAATTGCCCTTATTCCTTCCCAATATTTCTGCACATTGCACAACTCGCTGTTCTCTTTATCTAGATCCAGTGATTATTTTATGCGAAAGTATCTAGTGCTGTGGTCGCCGTGGCGTAGTGGGTAAGTGCGTCGACTCCTACGCAGAGGTGGCCAGGTTCGATACCCGAATTTACCACCTCTGATAATTCACGGCTCCGCCTCTTTCGAATCATTGACAATGCTTAAAGAGTATTCCTGTCTAGAAAAAACCTCTCAACTTCGCCTTTCTGAGTCGGCATTAAACTGTAGGTCCCTTCCATTCGTGAAAGAACAATAGCACGCACAACACGAGTGGTTGCTGAGAAACTAGGCCCAGGTCCGCCTCGGACTGTCGCGCCACCCATATTATTATTATTATCTACTGCTTTCTGTAAATCATAGATTATTTTGACACTTAAAGCTGTTTTTTGAAAGCAACTTTCGCCGAAATGAAGTACCCACCTTTACTGGTGCACGAAAGTGCTGGAGGACTACATTCATGGTCCTCGTCGTCGTAGGGTAAGCTTAGATGAGATTTAAGCTGCTGTAACCATCAGCATCATTGCACCATTTTTCTTCCAAAATTGAGCTGGAAACAACGTTTCGGTCAACAGGAGGCGTTACAGAGCCATGTTAGGTAACCGATTTTTTTTTACTGAAATTGAAGACATAGATTTGGAAGACTTCTGGGTCATGAAGGATCAAAACACCAAATTGCCAAATCATGTTATCAGTCATCTTCAATCTCAATTGGCGGCCCGGGAGCTAAGATGAAGGACCGATGTTATGCCAAAGATCCGGAAAAGAATCAAGCACTTAAAGGTAATAGAATCAAATCACCGACAAACCGTCAAGAATGTCTTGGCAAATTGGAATGACAAAATGTGGTACTTTAATTTTGTTCATTTTTGTGCATTTAAAAAAATTGAGTTGTTTTTGGCCCACCTTGTATATTCGCTTGCCAGCTTAATTTGCTAACGATAATTAAACTCCAAAACGTGGCAGTGGTTTCGGAGGCCGATTCGTGTCATACACTGATGACGTATATAAATGTAGGTAGAGACAACATTTTTCAAATATCGCTACTCGGTATTGAAGCTGCCACGAATATTTGGCTACTATTTGGAATACCAAACAGGAACGCACATTTTATTCAATTTGCTGACCACCACTTGTTAGGGGCTGTCCGATTTTAGAAGAACAGTTTTCAAGTAAGAATCAATTTCATTTGGAATCGTTTCTGTTTCCTGGTTCACATCTGTCTGTGTGAATATTTTCCGTAAAACATGTGAGATTTCTTTTCTTTCGAAACGGATATGAACCATCATCGGGGCTTATCTCATCACTCATCACAGCTCTTTCTCATTGCTTCTAAAATAGTCCTACTCTTTGTGTTTAAATTAATCTCAGTCTTGAAACGGTGGTGAAGTAGAATGGCAATCAGATGTTTTTCATTCTGATTAAAGTTTAATCGTGTTTAAGTTCAGGTTGTAGTGAAAAACCCATTCGCAATTAATATGGTGTTCTCTAAGCTGCATCTTCTTTTCCCAATTATTTCAAAAGCGCGACAACAGAAGTGCAGGAAATGTTGTAGCTATTTATATTATTTTCATCTCTTCGAACGGTTTGAGGAGCTTAACACATTGTTCCATTAACTCCCATTCCAGCAATTGTTAAATTGTAGAATTACGACGAGCTATATACATTGGTGCTTCGACACTTCAATAAACGTATCGCCTAAAAAGAGTTCCACATTAGGAAAACCACAGATCCCAGAGCTGTCATCTGTACCGATTTTCATTCGTCTTGCACAAGACATCAACCGGCCTAAGTGCAGACCCAACACAATTAGACGCTGCAATATGAAGTCTCTCTTTTTAGAAGTTGTTGGTTGGTCACCCCATAAGACAGAAATATAAAATTCTGTCCCTGCACTCCATAATTTAAATTAGAGTTCTCTTCACAAACCAAAGTTGCTCTCAATGAACAATTTTCACACAAATGTCATGAGCTTCCGCACTTACCGCCAATAGCCTGAACCTCGCCAGCTCGCAACTCATTACACGAGCAAGTGAATTCGTTCAAATTGTTTGAAGTGCCCACGACAAGTGAACTACAAGCTCGCCCTTCAAACTGAAACATCTCGACAAAAGAAAGAACGAATCATTTCGCCACCTTCAGCCGACGACGCCAACGAGCATCAGTCTGTGACTTCATGCCCACGAGATGAGACTCAATTTGTCGAAGACCTTACGTCACCCAACCGCGCAGACGATCCACACGAAGTGAAACCCATATGTGATCATTAAGTCACAAGGAAAATCATCACAGCATACTTTCCTGACCTTTCCAACAGAAACTCACATCGTGGCCGGACCTCGATTAGGGCCGACAGACTCAATATCGAAATGGAAAGTGTAACGCCGTGTGTGAGTGTGTGAAGCATGCAAGAATCGACGAGAATGCAAGAATGTCTCGGATCGGATCATGTGCGTCGGCATTGTTATGTAAATCAAGAGCTCACTCATTTACTTTCATTCAGCCTTGAATGAGTCGCCCCAGTCGGTCCTTAGCTTTCCATTACGACGGAGCACACTCGACTTGAGATGCCTCTTGACTGAGTCTTGAATGCGGGGCGCAGATACCCGCGATGAAGGAAATGAAATAAAGAGCCCGGAGATGGACTTTTACTTTCCTTATAGTAAGTGGAATAGTTTACGCTGCAAACCAGTCAAACAAGATTGTCCGTTTGCTGTGGCTTACCACCGCGGCGCAGAGCGGCTCCCACAGATCGTCGACGTTAATGATGATTTGGCGAGTTGCCGTGCACGATAATTAAGCGGAGATGAAGGATTGGGTCGGATGGATGGAACCGTGGCTTCGAGGCATTCCCCACTTGAAAGTACACTCGTGTGTGTTGTTCCGGATGTGTGGATGATCGTGGAGGTGTTGAACGGATTTTATCGCTTGTCGTGAGAAGATACATACATCCTGTGTACTTTGAGTTGATGAAATGAAACCACAAATCATGGATATCATCCAAGGTTTCTGTTCCGAGATCAATAGGAAAGTCACGTCGTAGACAAATGTCTCTTTGATTAGTCTGTAGTCGTTTGTCTTGCACTTATCCGGACATTCACATCGGCGGCGGGAAACTTCGATTTGCATACTTGTCGGAAATGGTTTTGGTAAACGAAACCGAATGTTCACAATTAAGGCTGAGTTGTGATGTGAATTTCAAACAAACAAACTGAGTTGGAGCGGTCATCAGACGAGAGAAGTGCTTGCAATGCCAAGAGCATTTCACATGGTTTCGGGTTGATTTAATCGAAAGTTCAGATTGAGAGAGTGGACCGAGAGATTCCCAGTTCACGTGAATGCGAATCGAGGGATTTGATTTCATTTTGAACTGATGCACTTACGGTTGCTTACATTAATCATAAGGGTTCTTATCCGTTTCCCATGTTTGAGCTCAATTCAATGCAAGCCGCTCCGCTTTGTGGCTAAGATCTTGTAATTTTACGAGGAAGTGGTGCTATTAAGAGGTAATCTTCGAAGAAAATACGATAAAGGCCCTAAAACAGTTGTTCTCTAAGTCAAATGGGTTGTCATTTGTTCACTGTTAATTGATCTGGACAGTGAGTGAATAAAACTTAGACGATACCATATAAATCACTGTTGCTGATGGTCTTGTCATTCACAAATCATGTCCAACCCTTACGTTTATCATAAGAATACATTGTCCCCAAGAATGCTTAGACCATAAGTGCTGAACCCCATAAAGCATTCAGAAACCCGTTCTCATTCTGGCAAGGGAAACAAGAAAAAAAAAATTCAAACGATTTCTGATTAGATTCAGAGGTTGTGGCTCAGATACTTTTGGCTTGCGATTAACCACATTCTCTGGAAGGACGTTTCATCAATGTTAAAGGAGGGTCTAGGCCTCAGCAAACTAGTCTCCAGCCAGTTACGAACGTGATGCGTCTTAGGTGCTTTTCACCTGCGGTACGTGATCTTATCTATGATACCTTTCTTGCTGTTTATACCATAATCCACCCAAGACAGCTTAGTTCAGAAAGGGCCTTCTAAGGCTATACGAACTAGGAGTCAGGTTCACCTAGGGTCTAGGCTATAGCCCCCAACGTTCACTGTTGTCTTTCCGGCTGTAATACGACTCGAAATCTTTGGTTCGACAGTCAGTCAGTCTCAATACGGTGATATTCTTTTGTATTCTAATTGAGATTACTAGAACTATCATCCTCCGGGTCCTCCTGGAGGTGCCGTCAAGAGAGCTGGGGAAGGGTTTACCAAGCGCCGGCTGCCCGGGCTGTACCACGCACTGGACAGCTACAAGTAAATTGGGTAAAAGTTGGTCCCTCTGATTCGGCGTGACATCAGAGAAGGAAAACGTTATAAGGCCACGTGTACTGCTATGGCCGGGGAATTTTTAATGTTTCGCTTGCCGCGGCACTCTCTGACTAGTTTTCAAGCTGTAGTGATCGAAGCTATAGCCTGTGGTATTGGTTTAGGTGGCATTTGATTTGATTTGACGGTCTCGCTTACAGTGAAGAATCCTGCTCGTACTTCGTATCTGGTTGTCTCATGGCACAAGCGGATCAAATGATCTTCGATCGAAGATGATTCTGTGATGCTTTAGTTAGACAGAATCCACCGCTATGATTATCAACTAAAAACACTCATGACTGACTGGCATTGGCTTATATTGCAAGACTTCAGAATGCGTCTCCCTTGTAATGACTTCTGTAGAGATCGCAGAGAGGAGTAGAAGGAGAAGAAAACCGAACCTTCCCTATTCATGCCGCTCCCTCTGAATTCAAAGGAAAAGCCACTTCGCTTACTCTCTTTAATACAAGATTTTAGAGTAGGAGGAGATTTTAGAGACCATTGCCCTAAAACTGTTACAGGGTCAGTCAGCAAAACCCAAACCCGTCTCAACAACCTTGTGTAACATTAGCAAAACATGTGTGTAATTAGCTCAGATGTCATGTTGAAATTCTACCCGTTAGTGTCCTCATCTTGGGATTCATGAGAGATCTTCTTGACGATTTGTCACCAGTTGATTTATAAGATAGCCCATCTGAACCCTCGTCAACTTGACGTTGTGTCTGAAAGTCCCATAGTTAATGAAAGACCGTATTTCTCAATACTTGTTGCTGAAATTGATGGCATTGTTGCTGCAGAAATTAGAGTTTATTTAATTCCACAGTCAGCAATAAAGGCGCTGCTGGTGCAATCTCTCTTAACTCAAACTGGATTTTAAATGTCGCGTATCTATATACAGTCTGGTTGCGAGGGGTTAGAGCTTTTCAGGGGATTCTGAAGTGGACGAGTTAACTAGGCGCGTCACAAAACTGCTTACTGAGTCCCTTTCAACTTGTTATCTATGGCTACGAAGGAATTTAAGCGAAATGGACAACAAAAGATGACTAGTAGTCTTCTGCATGTAAGCTGCATAGATATGAACATGGCAGCAGTCTAAGTGATAAGTGACACTAAGAAAGACGGACTCTTGTCCATCATTGAAGAGGAAGACTTCAATCAAGCTCAGCGACAATCTGGACGGTTTTACCGGGATTACGTTCCTCGAAGGAAAAAAAAATCTAGTTTTTGCGCACAGTGTGAAGATTACGTCGACTTGAGAATGCACTTGTACGGAGAAAGGTTTTAGAGCCACCACAAGCTTAGAAATCAGGACAGTGTGCAGGAGTCTGAGCCATAGGACAAATGTGGGAACAAAAACGTCGAGCAATGTGATGATTCAAATCAAACAGGTTCAAGTCTCAATCAACAGGCCTCGATGTTAGGACCTTGGAGTTTGATTCAGGAAAGAAGAATCTCCCAACTGCAGGAAGAAGAATTCCTTGACGCCAGTCAAACAACAGAATGAAAATAACTTACAGCCTTTCAAAATAGCTCATTGGTGGATGAGGCAAACTATATCTAATCCACACTGAATATTTTGAAGAGAAAATCTTGAAGAATGATACCTATCGGTGATCCAAACAATCAGCAGTCGTTGAGTTCACTAAACCTTGCTTGACTTTACTGTTTGGCCACCATTTGATAGATCCGCTTCCCGGCCAGGCTCACTTGACAACCGGTACATCTGATCTGGTCATTGACTTTCGGTATGGTTCTTTAAGGTGTTTTATAAAATGAAACTGAGAATAGCACCAGCCTATCTACTTTGGGGCTTTATTTCTCACTTCTTACTACAATTGCAAATTTCTTCAGCTTTACACATGCTACAGGTTAATCTTACTCTAGCCTTAAAATGAGATGAGAGATGACTTTAAGATGAAGTTGGAGTCGATTTGGAGTTAAACATTCAAACCTTCGTGCTCCTAATGTCGATAATTGAAAGATCACCAGGATCATGAGGTGCATCTCAAGACACAATAGAGCGGAACAGGAAAACTGCTTAAAAGCTTCTCGGTCGAATTAGCCCTGCGCAGCAACGTTTATTAGAAATGAAGGATGCACGGTTAAGACATGAGAATTTCTCAGTTTTCGAGGGTTGGTGTTGAAAAAGAAAGAGTTGAGACAATCAACGGAGGCGAAGAGGAGTAGGTGAAGAAAAAGAAAGTTGGCTACTACCTAGTACCTTCGAGTTGATTAACCGATGACTATTTTAATATAGGGGCAGGATGGAAGGATTTTTGTCGTAAATTGAACAAAAAACTGCATTGAACGATTTCTACTTAGAATATGTGAACGTTCTGATAAGGGTACCCGGCTTGAGGTGCGTAATCAGGACGAGGACGAACAAATGTTTTGACGAGTGAATAACACACGGAAGGGCTTGATAATTCTTTGGAATATCGTTCTATAATGCCAAGTGTTGAATTGTGATTAAAAATTAAGTTCACTATCACAGGCAAAGTCGAGATCACGAATTGATTCCACAGTTGGCATTCGTTGACTATCTAGAAGGTAGAGACGATTGACAATAAATTTGTGCTCCTTCCCATATCGAGGAACTGTTAAGGTCTGATTGACTGAGTGAGGAGTCATGTAGGAATAATATAATCTTGAAAATTTAGAGACGTCGTTGTACGCGTTGCTTAACGATAACTTAAATATCGTTTATAGCAAGGATAAAATGAACAGGACCTAGATGACTACATTGGGAGACCTCAGCTGTGATTAGGATCGACTTGCGAGTGCAGAAACAGATACTGTATAGAGTTTCCTAACAAGTAATGTAGCCATCTCAAAAACAGTCCTTCAAAGCTATGAGTGGATAAGTTTGTATGACATTTTTTATCCGTAGAAATAACGTCATCACCAATTCTATTTCCAAGTTCTTAGTTTTAGTCAGTGGTGGTTACACTTGATAAACGGTCTTGAGCCGTCGTACATTACTTCAGTCTAGTCTTCATTACATCTGCTCATTGTCAGTCTGGGTTTAGATTACTGAGTCAAAGGGAGAAGGATCCCCCTAACCGCCCCTTAGTTTTAGTTTTCCAATGGTTGTCAGTTGATGGTGGTTTTACTGACGAGCTTAAACAGTCACTCAGCTCAGGACTTAGTCCAGTCAAGTTTTCATGACAGCTCCTCGTTTATTTCAGAAGTCCGTAAAAACATACCATGTGGCTCACACTCCCTATGCTCCGTGTGTGGTGATGCCATGTAATAAAGATCCAGTTCGAAATCGTCACGTCCAAACTGGATGTCCAGAATTCGACTCCCTACATCCTGGCGTCTACAACCCGACAATTTTACATTTTGCTGCCTTCAACTTTCCTGAGAAGTGTTACTTCTGATCGAATCCGATATGAAAAGTTCTCATGGAGCTGACCTCGAAATCTTCGCCAATTCACAAGTCAACGTCCCCAATGCCTTGAAATCAAACTCAGAGCCAAAAACGACCTCTTTAAGAGCTCGTAGAAAGCTGCAAGACCTAGTTGCACACTTCTCTACGATGTCCCAAGCCTCTTCGACACACTTCCTAACTCACACGATTCTTACACGAGCATTCACACCTCAAACCTCCAACATCCCATTTCCTGTATCGTGTCCCAAATCAAACGTCGTCAAGCTAAACACCGCTTATCGTTAGCACATGATTTCTTATTGCGCCATCATCGCCATGGCAGCGACATTTCATTTAACGACTCTCTCACAGCCGCACGCCACTTCACCACGAGAACCTCAACCTTTTGCCCGCTGCCCCAAAACACATACAAAATTTGATTCAATAAACGAAGTGCGAGATGCAGCACCTCTCTAATTACGCTGCACTTCAGTTGGATAAGGGGAAAAAGTGTGCCCATTGTGTCTTGCTGTCAGATAGAGCCACATACTGCCGCCAACAAAGTGATGCCGGTGATCTTTCAATTACGCCCATTTTGATGTTTGTTTTAGCTCACACGCCACACAAACGCGTCAGAACGAACAGACTTGACCCGATCAAAGCATGATTTCACCGCGTGGTGGTTTCACTTTCTACTTTTTATTTAATTGGCACACAAACCTTCTGCTTTCTTATCGATTGGGCGAGAAGCTATCGGGCGACGACTTGCGCTGGTATGAATGGCACTCGCAGGCTGTTGCGTCACAGACGTCGTGGTCACTTTGATAACACATCAGCACGCGGTCGGTTAACTTTCTCCGCACGAAGAGGATCCGCAAAACCAGTCCTGAGGGACGGTCGTCGGTCGCACGGCAGGAAAAAGTTATGCAGTGCTGTCTCATCGTAAGTGATCTTCACTCGAACCCATCCAGCGATCGCTTACTCGGTGATCAGCTCGGGTCCGGGGAATATTGCTTAATCCACTCACATTCGATTATTGCCCGGCTCTTGCCAATTAAGTCACTTCAACCGCACCGACCCCGCGTCATTCCGCACGCTGGAGTCGTGAACAAGTTGAAGCTGTTGAAATCGTCGAAAACGATTCACTTCGACGATTGAAGAACTGAAGATGGAGCATCTTCAGCGGTTGCACTGCGAACAACAGATGTCCAAAAAGTGAAAGGCCTCTTCGCTATTGCTGTTGCAGATGGCTGCGAAGATGCTGCGCTGCTCGTACGTTGTGCTCAAGCAAGCAACGTGATGACTGCGATGCCATTTTGTGTGTGTTTACAAATGAAGAAGCGAACTGATTTGGAAGCACATGACTTTTTCGAAACGTCCAACGGTTGTGAGGAAAATTGTGACGGCAACGACTTTGCTCTGCGCGGCGATCCATTCGTCTTCTTGTGACATTTTCTTTCTCCCAGTCGAGCGCTCTGAATGTTTCGTGGGACTATTGCTGTCTGGCCGGCCTTGTGCGGTGACAGCTTTAGCGGCGCTCGAGCGGATTTTGAAGTGATACACGACGAGCGTGTAAGGTCGCAGAATTTGATTTTCAAATAAGTGTTGACTATTGCAGGGTGCCCGCTTTGGATGGGAAATCGATAACCTTGATCGCGTCTGCATCAGAATGCCACTGGCGCTTGGATGGAGGCATTGACTATGAATGCTGAGGGGTCGCAGCAATGCTTCGGCTTTAGAAAGTGCTTTGCGTAGAAAGTAATCGCTGCTTCGCATACAGAGGGTTTTGCTGTGACTGTAGAGCAGTCACTTTTGGCAAGCACAAAATTTAGCTTTCCCGTCAACAAGAGTGACTTCTTTATGTCGGCATTCGGTTATAATGGAGAAGTTCGGAGTCTTCACATACTTTGTAAAGAATCTTAGCAAGGACATACGCTGTGAAAAAGAATCAAACATACAGACTTCTGGAACTGTGTGAAAAGCTGGTAACCCAATAGCAACTCACCCATGTCTGGACTGATCTACTGGTATTTGCTCCCCATCTTAGAGCTTTTAAGAAAGATTTACAAAATTTGAAGAAATGAAAATGTTTCCATCCTTCCAAAAGGCCGTGAGTACAAGCATAAGCAGATAACATTATCAAGTTTAGCGAGCACAGCGAATGAGGTCTGGAAGAGCATAAAATGGACAAGGAAGGACAAACAAAACCGACGACGTCACGTCCAGAACTGCACAATGGGGCAGATATATCAACGAGGTCAGAGACCGTTTTTGTTTATGTTGACAGCAAAAGATAGAATCGCGATATGGTCGGTACAGTGACATTATCTGATCCAGGTATCAGCGGAACTAACGACAATGATATTATGCCTGGGCCAATTAAAGGGCAACTAGCAAAGTCGGATCAAGGCCGTAACTAGGGGGGATTACAGGGATTTATAAATTCCACGAACAGTATCGAGGCAGCAGCATTGTTCCAATTTAAACGCGTCTGATTCTGTTATGGTTCCCCTTTCAGACTACTTCAAGACTACGGACCATAAGACTGTTCTATAATCAATTTATATTTTGATTTTTAGATTAAGATTCATTGAAGGCAAAGTTTCTACTGTGGCGGACAAAATGTCATGAACAACCAGAGGCACAGCGTTCTAAGAACCCCGTAGCAGCTTCAGGAGTACAGTAAAGTTCCCAACATACATCGACTTTTAAAAATGTTGGTAATCTTACCACTATCGAAAGAAGGTTTTCGACGATGAGACCCTTGAAAACTTGTTTAAGTTAAAAAAATTAAACGAGTAAGTTTAGTCTTAATGTGACCAGTCAACAGCCGGAAAAAATATATTTTACAAATACAATTAAACAGAACATTTTTGTTTTGTGCAATATTGGATATACGCGTGTTTTCTGTTAGACAATAGAGTTCTGCTGTTGTCACCTCGCTTGAATTTAGGCGACGATAATGTCTTGTACAATGTCGCTGTATAGCTCCGGATTTTCGAAGTTGCAATTATCTTACGTTGCCGTCGCTTACAAGAACTTGGGGAGTCGAAAATAACACGAATTGTATTGAAAAGCAGGAATACAAGGATAGGCGCACACGAATAAACGCTATATTTTGTTGCCGAATCGGAATTCGAAGGCAACCTTGCATCACGCCATTGAAAAACCAAGTCCTAAACTATTGCGTCTCTCTAAGTTAGATTAGGTAGAAGGCAATCACGTTTGGGTTGACATAGGCCCATTGTGTTAACAGAGGAATTTGTTTCATCATACCCCGCAAAGCAGTTAGTGTTTTTGATACACCATTGGGGATGACCGACTCTGATTCAACGTTGTTCAGTGAGGTTGTGAAAATAGAAGGATTCTATGTGGCTTCTTCTTCGGGAGGAGAGAGCGCTGCAATTTCAGAGCTGGTGTACAATAGTTTCTTCCTCCTTCTCGTCTCTGCAGATTCTGCAGAAGTTTTTGTAGGGAAAGCCCGTGCTAGAGTCGTGCATTTCGAAGGCGCAGTGCCCGGTTATAATGCTGATGAGAGTTCTGACATTCGGCCTACTCATTCTGGTCAGACTGAGACGCTCGGGAACCGCTTCACAATTATCTGGAATGGCACAATGTCCTGGCACCTACATAAGTTGGATGCTGAAATCAATCTCCTTGAGAGGTTTTGTGTATCACCCTACAAGCAGTAGATTTGGTTGCCAAAGGGTAGAAGATGTTTCGTCAGCTCTTGATGACGCATTTCCTGTACCAGGGTGTAAGGATAATATGGTGTGGTGGACCAGTTCTATTGAAACCGTAAGTAACGTCATCGCGGAAACTTCATGGCGGAACAAACATTTTTTTAACACTTAACATGGCCTGTATTGTCGCAAGAATTGTTAGCAAACCACCGCGTTTATCTGAAAAAACTTTCCTCTAAGAAAACCCAAACGAAATTTCAACCTTCAGCTCTACGTCGCCAAATGATGTAACATTGAGCGCGTTTCAATTAAAATACTTACTCAGAGAGAAATAATATGTCACGACATCCTACGATTTGTCACGTCTCAGTAAACATCGCAGTGCTTTTGGTCTCCAATCTTCAAGGAAATGATGTAACGTTGAAAATTTCACCAGGATGAAACTTTCTAGACTATTAAAGTTACCACAAGAAAAAGGTGGACAATGCAATCACAAAGATAGCATACAGAGGTTCTGTCTAACCACCCGTAAAACTAATCGGATAATTTGAGATAATTTTGAAATTTGACCACCAGATTCCTGGACACAATCGTACGTAGTATGCGAACAGGAAAACGGGACTCGCCAAGGGATGTAATTTTCAGAGTCTGTGTCTACTATGAAGTAAAAGAGTAAACTCCTCACCGCCCTAGAATATTATTATAATAATATTTCTTGCATTGCCTTTCATGGCCTTCAGGAAATAGAAAATGTATCCATATCGTGGCTTCCCAAACTCAACACACTGATAGAACGGAGTAAGATACGAGATAAGAGGACATCTTCCCGCACTTGCCATAAACATGTGTCCACCTCGACGACTTAAGTGAGACGCTGCTAAAGCCCGTCCATCCATAAACCTAACACAACCTGCCATAAATTTGACCACCTACAAATGAATACTTGCGTTAAGGCAATGTTTACATTTAAATGCAAATCGCAAAAGTAAAGAGTTGGGATAATGAGGACATAATTGTGGCCATCACAAGTCATGGAGAGGCGTCGTTTAAAGTTGGCACTTAGACTGCATAAGCATTAGGTTCCTCTATTCGTATGAGAACAATAGACCGTGACATACACACTTGTTGGGTGCTGAAAAAGCTAAGCAAATGTTACGCTTGAGCTGTAATTTCTTGATACATGCCTGGTTGTCTAAATTTGATCATATCAAGTTGCACGCACTTACGTCAAACTTCGTCGTAAATTGACGGGAAACAAGTCGAAACTAAATTCCTTAAGCACTAATTACTGTGACAACTATGTTCTGGAACATCACATGGAATGGAATGACATTCCGCAGTCGTTCACAGACCGCCGAGCAGTGCAGTGAGAGTTCGCGAGTGTTCCGACTTATTACAAACAGTAAAGCGAGTTGTACTACTACTTAAGTAGTGCAGGTGCCGCATATTATTTTAACAAGCAAGCGGCCGAGTTGGTAGAGTCAGTGCTAATCACGCTACAGGTGCCCGGTTCGATCCCCAGTGGGGACAGAACTAAAACTTTTTTTTTCGGAATCCAGAACCAAACACTTATATAAATAAGTGAGTGCAGGGAAATGGATTCAAACGAGCGGTCCGCGCTCTCACAAGCGGACAACGAAGTGGAACTACCGGTGGCAGAGTCACGCCACCAGCAGACAGTGCCCCAGGAAGGCACAGCCAAGAGGAGGAGAAAGAAGACGTCTCCCAAAAGCGGAAAACGCCGCAATACGAATGCATCACCCGAAATGATGGAGGGGGGAGAACACAATGAAGCTGCATCGCCTTGCACAACAGCAGCCGAGTCCGAGGAGGAGGAAGCTGTGCAATACGTGTCCGATGGAGGGGAAGGGCTGTTCGCTGTGAGCAGCAACAGCTTCGATTCGTTGGACACCGATACCGAAGACGAAGTTGAGCGTGTGCTTCGTCTAAAAGAAACGCAAATCGATGATATGCAGGAGAAAATCCAGCGACTCCTCATCGAAATTAGAGAGTTAAAAGCGTGTACTCTCGAGAAGAGAAGGTTGGACCAACAGTTAAAGGTCCAACAACAGCAAACACAGCAACATCAACAACTGCCAAAGAAGCAGCAGCAAAAAAAGAAGCTTCAGTCAAATAAACAACAACAAAAGCAACCTGCAACAGAGCAACAGCAGCGACCAGCAGCTGATCAACCACGGCAGCGGCCAGCTACGCAACAGCAGCAGCAGCCAGCATCCCAGCAAATGCCAGCAGCACAGCCAAAACAGCTGCCAGCAACAAAACAACAACAGGGACCAGCAATTCAACAGCGTCCAGCAACACAACAGCGACAGCAGACAACAAACCAACAGCAGCAGCAGCAGCAGCAGAATAAGAAGAAAGAAAAGGTGCCCCCAATAAATGTGTACACGGCACACATTCAACGAACCGCTAATGTGTGTAAGGAGGCCATAGGTGAAGGTAATTTCTATATTAGTAAGAACAAAGGTGCTGATAAATATGCCATCCACTGCAAGACAGTGGATGACTATAATGAATTAATAGAATATCTAAAGATCTCGAAGTTGGAGTTCTTCTCCTTTACCCCAAAAGGCGAAAAGCGCCAGTCCCGTCTGTTGAGGACCGCCTTTCCGCTCGAAGCGGAGAAGATCTTCCAAATGCTCAAAGAGAAAGTGTGCGACGGAATTGAGATCGTCGGGGTCAAGCCCTTCTCCACAGTAAAGGCAAGGAGAGAGGGGCGGAAATTACCCCTGTATATAGTACAATTCACACCCAGTAGCAAACTAGACAATCTAAAGAGAAAAATTCTTTTAGGTGGCTGGGAATGCAAATGGGACAGTATACGAAGGCGCGATGGTATTGCACAATGCTTTCGCTGCCAAAGGTTCGGGCACGCCGCGTCGAACTGCCACATGCAGCCTCGATGCGTTAAGTGCGGTGAGGACCACAGTTCGGAAAATTGTTCTTTGGGGCAAGAGGGAGCAGCTGACAAGAGTCAGCTCAAGTGCGTACTCTGTGGGAACGCGGGGCACACCGCAAACTATCGGGGTTGCCCTAAGTTCCAGGAACGCAAAGCAAAAGCGGCTCTGCAGAAGCAGCCCCCAGTGAAAAATCCACTCGGGGCAGCCATACCCGTAACGCCTCAAATGACGTTCGCCCAAATGGTGTCCGGTCAGGGGATTGCGGAAAAGCAGCAACTACCGAAGGTAGTGCCGCAACCTTCAGTGCCAAGAGCACACGATCCAACGCCGGATTGGAAATCCTCCATTGAAAGGCGTATGGATCGGTTAGAGGAGCGGGTAGACCAAATCTTGGCGCTCCTGCAGAGCCAACCACGTCAACCGTTTTAATGGCTGCGCAGACGAACGAGCCTACTTTCAAGATCCTTGCAGTGAATGCAAATTCATTGATAGGAGTCCCTCGAAAAAACGAGCTCTATAAACTTTTGGATGACCAAAGCCCAGAGCTGATGCTGATTAGCGAAACCAAGCTAACTCGGAGAGGCATACTGGAGCACAGTAATTATAATGTTGTTAGAAGAGACCGGCCCAATTCCAGTGGTGGAGGCGGTGTTGCGATCCTCATAAAAAATAACATTAAACACAAGGTAGTGTATAGTAGTGAAGTACGAAGGTTTCAAGAGCTGGAGGCCTGCATCGTGTGCATTTCGCTCCGCAGTGGAAGGAGGTTGTATGCGGTGTCGGTCTACTCCTCTGGCAACCCTAGTTCCAGTACAACTATATCAGAGCTCGATTCACTCTTTCGGTGTCTGAGGCTGGACTCGGAGGAGAACTATTTCATTTTGGCCGGGGACTTAAATGCCCGGCATGGATATTGGGGGAACATGGTTTCTAATCACAGGGGGGACCAGCTATACAGCTGGTTTTGCTTGCACAATGTCGAGTACAGACTCGATTTGAAAGCAACAGAGATCTCGTCGTTTCCCAGAACCGGGTCGTATCTGGATCTCCTGCTGTTAGACGCAAGACTGCAGCTGACAGACACAAACGCACAGACGGTAAACTGTTTGAACACTTTCGTGTATCTCAGTGACCATTGCGGACTCAGTGCCGAAATTAGGATCCCCAACGATATTGCGGAATTAGGAGAGTTTGTTCAAACGTACCCCTACAACTACAGTAGGGCACGATGGACACGCTTCTCCAGACAAATGACGAGAGCACTCTCTTCCAACGCGCTCCACATACCGTCCAATAGAAACTTGGCAAACGAAGAGATTGACATGTATCTAATTAAATTGGACGAGACAATTAAACGAACGATGGACATTACCATACCTCGATATACACGCACAAGCAACGAAAACTTGTACCGCAATGCGACAATCGACGCACTCCACCAACGAAAAAGTAGACTCCTGTCAAGATTAAAAACCTTGTACAGGCGGTATACTGACAGACGAGACGAGGAGGTTAGGACACTGAAATCGCTCATCAAAAATATTCAAACCTTAATTGTCCAGAATTACAGACTTTCTGTTAATTCTTACTGGAATGATAAGATTCGGGCTGTAAGGTCTAACAATCCGAGCATGTTCCCGCAAATTAATAAATTCTTCCGTAGTAAATATAGCGATCTTCCGTGTCTTAAGCTTCCCAGAACGACGGACAATGAACGCATACTGATGACAGCAGGTATTGACCCAGACAACGCCGTACACGACGATAACTTCTTTGTGGTCGAAGATCCGCAAGAAAAAATGGAGGTACTAGGCGCGGTCTTCCAAAAAGTGTACAAAGTGAATGAAAGCGTTCGCCCGAGCCACGATTTGGATAACCGCGTACTGGCTAGCAACTCTCAACTTCGAGAAGACATGCAACAATGGCGATCTGAGAACACTGGCTTTGTCGTGTTCAATGATGATATCATGGCAGACAATGCCATCGCCGTCGAAGGGGTTCATCCCCCGTTCATATCGAAGACAGAACTCCAAGCGGTCTTCGAATCATTAAAGAAGAAAAAGTCTGTTGGAATCGACGGGATCTCCAACATTGTGCTAAGACACCTCCCCCTGGAAGTGGTTAATATGTACACAATCCTGTTTAACAATGCTCTGAATAATGCACATTATCCGGAACATTGGAAAACTGCGATTGTACAACCCATATCCAAGAGAGGAAAAGATTCTTCGAATCCTTGCAACCTCCGGTCAATTAGTCTCCTTCCGAACATCAGCAAGGTATTCGAGAAGGTGATCAATAGAGCCTTGATCAACTGGACTAAGGACAAAAATATAATTCCGGATAACCAATTCGGTTTCAAAGCGGGGCATGACACTATTCATGCCGCGTCGAAACTGGTGTCGGATATCCAATGGAACAAGAGCCAGAAACAATGTACGGGTGCCTGCTTGATTGACCTGGAGAAGGCCTTTGACACCGTATGGTTAGAAGGTCTTTTTTACAAGCTCAATCGGCTAGGCATTAGCAAACCACTGCTGTACCTATTGTGCAACATGCTTACCGGTAGACGGTTCGTTGTCAAAAATGGCAATGTGACCTCCACAGGTATATTTCAAGTTAAAAATGGTCTCCAACAGGGTGCCGTTAATTCGCCGATCCTGTTCAACATTTACTTGAGCGATCTTTTAAGTTCTCTTCCTCATGCAATTGCGTATGCCGATGACTTGATCGTGTACAGATCAGGCAAAAAGATCGAGGAAATCACTACCCTCACGCAGGGTGACTTCGATTCATTCATGAGAAGTTGCGATGACTGGAAGTTGAGTATCAACTTCCAGAAGTCGGAAACCATTCTGTTCAGGACGCCGTTGTATAAGGCCTCGGCGGACACAAAAAAGAATTGGCGACAGTTCGCAATCGTTGGACGACACGGGGAACCACTGGCGCAAAGGACCGTAGTCAGATACCTGGGGATCTGGCTAGATCAGTATCTATATTTTAACAAACATGTAGATGCTGCTCTGGCCAGAGCCCGAGGCGCTTTTGCTCTTACAAAGAGACTGTTTTACAACAGCCAACTCGATGCGAGGGTGAAGGTTATCTGCTACATGGCCCTCATCCGGCCAATGCTCACCTATGGCTGTCCCGTGTGGTTCAACGTGAGTGCAAGCTTAATGGAAAAGATTCGGTTGTTCGAGAGGGCTTGTCTTAGGGCTTGCCTTCGCCTTTATCGAACTCCAGAGTCCCAGTACATAAAATACTATTCCAATGAGGTCTTATACAACAGGGCAAACCTGATAAGAGTGGACAATTTCCTGTTGAAGTTGATTCGAGGTCACACTGCTAGAGCGATGAACTCGGTCAATAACTTGATCTCGGGGGCTTACTACCCCAATTCACAATACCACGAAAGGGTACGTCACAATGGCTTCGTCCCCCCAGAAGCTTTCCTGCACCTAGACAAAAGTGGATTGATACAAGATATAAATGCGGTACCGCTCATCTACCACATCGCCAGATCAACTGTGGATGGGCGACTCAACCACGACCGTTCCGTCGCACAACGAGCTGAGGAGGGTCTCCTCCGGTTCAGTACGGCGGTCTCAAGACGGGATGTTAGGGATGTTGCTAGGCAGCACCAAAATTTCTGGTGGCTGGGGAGCGAGGGAACTCCAGCGTCGAACCCTTTAGATCCGGGGTAAAAAGGGTATAGCGTATCCCCGAATGGGGGAGTAGTCGGTCTCTGTCTTGCAGTGGTGTAGATGTCATGTTTCATGTAGGTCTATCTTTCTGCATCCTATGGCCGACTTACACATATTAGGGTAGTTGTTAGGTAGTTGTAAGTTGAATAAAAAAAAAAAAAAAAAATAAAAAAAAAAAAAAAAATAAATAAATAAAAATAAAAAAAAAAAAAAAAGAGAGGTATACACTTATGTACACTTGTTTGTACTTTTGTGTATGCATTGTATATACATATTAAATATATGTATATGTATATATGTGTATATAAGGATATATACATATGTATATATATATATATATGTAAGCTTAGCATAAGGTAGTGTAAGTTATTTTTAAGGTAGTGTGTAAGTTAGTATATAAGCTTTTAATAAAACAGTTCTGTTATTAAGTTTTTTGATACATTTTCTTAATTTAAAATTGTCATCCAATATCTAATGTTTAGCGTTAATAGATAGTTTGTTAGTTTAGGTCGAAAGACATAGAATAAGTATAAGTTTAGCTTAGAGTGCCCGCCGAGGGCCAGTAAGTTACATTTAGCATTATTGTTCGTCTAACTAGTTTTAAGCATTTTTGTCTAGTATTTAAGTATATCATGAATTCGCAAATAAAAATGAATTAAAAAAAAAAAAAAAAAAAAAAAAAAATGACATTCCTTTCAGTTCACAAGTGAAGATGACGTTTGATTGAATTGCCTTAATTTCTTATGAGAAAGTTTTTGTAGCGTCATTAATGAAACCAATAAATTGACACCTGTCAGATATCGATCACAATCTGAAGTGATGAAAGTAATCTTGATCGCAAATCAATTACTCATCAAATTTGTCTTTGACAGTTTTATTCGACTTCCCACACAAATATTCGACAGTGTTTCACGAGAGTAATGATACGGTCTTTACAACATCCGGAGTGGTGTTTGCAAAATGTTATCGACCACAACCAAGAATAGAATGAAGAATCTCGATGAGAACTCGCAATTTCCGTTGAATGTTGTTGATGCGTATTGAAACCAGAGGACCAAAACCAGAGGAACTCACCCGCCCCACTGTAAGCTTTTTCGAAGTTTCAAGAGGAAGCGAACATCAGTCGGTTAAGCTCAAGCTCGTAGAGGACTATCCGGACTTAAATGTAACTTGGTAGGCAGATAGCTCTAATTTAGGACATAGGAAAAGAATCAGTATACAGAACTAAGCAAAAGAAACTTTTTATGATTCTCTCAAAAAAACGTACTTCATTTTTGCTACCCTAAACAATGTTTAACCCAATGAAACACTAAAGGAATCACAAGTCCGGTCTAATGGAAAATACATACATATGAGCCACCATCGTGAAGGAGAAATATTGGACTGCAAACATATGCATAATTTTGGCAAAATAAACTGACGACCGAGATTATTAAAGCAGGACTGTTAGTTACCTATGATCAACCTACAATTGGAAAAATGCCATATTTTTCAAAGAATCGATATTTATTTTGAACGAGTCTGACTATTTTTACTGCGTTCATAGACTAATGCATTAACACAAAGGGGCTACTTTGGCGTAAGTGTGACTCTAACCTAGACTAATATAGATAAGGGAGTTGTCATGGTTTACGGATACTCTGTACACAAAATTCCTTCGATCCATCACTATAGGTTTGGTACCAACAGAGTTCATGATAAATTAATTTGTTTACGTTCTTATCCAGCTTAAGAGACAGGTTTTAGACGCGTTGAACTCAACTTGGTTTCATTCACCCCATATGATGAAATTTATATCACACTTAAGTTCGGCATGGGACCCTTGTCGACGAGACACTAATGACTAAAGAATAAGCGAAATACTGTCATCTGCGAAGGTATGTATCGAATTGCAATTAAAAGAGAGACAGTCGTTGATAAATATTAGAAACACGGCGGAGACAGGATTGAACCCTGGGGTACACTAGCATTAAGATAAAAGTGCAACCGTTCAATACAACCCGCATTGATCTCTCTGTTCCATAGGATCGAAGTCAAATATAGTTCGTGCTCCCTAAATATTAAACCAGTAAAATGGATAATCCAGCAAAACATCCAGATAAAGCATATTACTAAGGTAGTTTAAGAGTGAGTTAGAGGCCAACTCCACTCATCATTCAACATTTTTTGAATCCATCAATGGTCATAGTCAGGGTAGCCGCTTTGCGACCTTAGTCTTATTTTACCCTTTTTTGATGACCAGCGAGCATGACAGGACTAATTTTTAACGCTTTTCATATTTTATTGTGACTTTCGGAGATTTTATATCAAACATGTTTTTTGCACGATACAGACTCGGAGTAATCACTTGATGCAAGATCCGATTAAAAAACATTTCTGATAAAAAAGCCACATTTAAGCGCAAGTAGATTAAAATTGGTTGACATTATGGAAAATACGATTAACGTGGATAAGTCAGAAGCCATTTAGAGAGGCATTATATCAACCCAAAAGAGATAATCATCAAATTTCAAAGGTTGGCTTGCTTCTGTATTACAGGGCCCATGAGAACTTCCTCAACTGCAACCATGGAGGTGCTAATGGAACTGACTCCATTGCAACTAGTGGTTGCAGAATGCGCCGGTATCTTTCAAGCATCGTAGACGATGCATTCAAATCAATCTTGACAGAAACTATACCAACTCCGCCATAGCAATAATGCATCATCTAATCCAAGCTTGTGAGGGAATGCCTACAGAAGCTTAAAGAGTTCAGCAGGAGGGAAAGAGTAAAACTCTGCTGGATACCTGGCCATACAGGGATAGAAGGCAACGAAATGGAAAAGGTGCATAGGAACATTTCACATGCCCATACATGCCCGAACCATTCTGCGCTGTAGAAGATCATGTCCTCAGAGAAGAAATCAGGGAACTAAAAATGAGGGCGGCGTGCAAAAGCCTGAAACAACGCTCATGGCATGAACGAGGACAAGAATCTCTTGGGTCAACAGAGAGGTTTAAGGCATGTATCCAGATGAGTAACTTCAGTCTTAACGCTTTCTCTACACATATGTATTCTAATAACATTAAATTTTAAAATCAGAAATCTACACTCTTAAATTATAATTGAAATAACTTGAAATCACTAATCTCAATCATGTCACACAAAATAATATTTTATGTTATAATTTTCCTGTACTAGTAGAAGAACATATGATTCTTGAAGTACAGCGATAGATATTAAAAATAAATAAATGAAAAAAAAATGAAAATGAGCAAGAAGAACCTCCTTATCCTAACAGGCTTCCGAACAGGGCACTGCAGACTCAAGAGCATCTAAAGAAACTAGGATTATCAGGTCTCTGCAGATTCTGTAGAGAATCTAACGAAATTCCAGAAGATGTACTTGGATTTTTTAAGGCACTTTCCCACAAAAGACTAAGATATCTGGGCAAGCACCTAATATCAGAGGAAGAATTGAAGTCATTGCAACCATCTGTCATTTCCACATACCTAAAGGAAACTTCTCGCAACAGTCAACAATAAAACTACAGTAGACTCTTAGAAAGATGACCAGATATAAAAAAATGCTTCGTTCTTCTTTTCGATATTCAATTGAGAACGTATGTAGGTATATCCATAAAAAACAAAGATTTTCTTTTTTTTTTAAGAAACAAACAAGAAAAGTGTTTTGAAAAAAATACTTATTAACGTTTCTTAAAACACTGGTCTATGGTAGACTGTTGCCCGGAAGTTGTCAAACAAAATCGTCCATCTTTCCGAACTGTTCATCTTATAGAACCGTTCATGTTTCCGAGATTACACTGTACTTTTTTCGTGGCTTTTAAAATTTTTCAACGGTAACACTAGCCATACCGAAAACAATTTTAATTTTACTCCTCTCCTTCTTTTCCTTAACACCTCTTGACAGCGTCTTATATTCCGTCTTCCAAGTAGACTGCGTAAAAGAAAAATTCAAATACCTAAACCTTGTTTTTATCGTTCGACTCGGTTTTTGCATCTAATTCTGCAATAAATCTGCAGCGCCTGACAGCAAGTCTGCAAAAAGCTGTCTTCCAGTTTGTCTAAATTCTTCAAAGCATCGGACTAAGTTAAATATCTTCTAGAAACTAGCACAAAATTGATGAAAATTATCAAGATTTCTGTGAACATAAGGAATCAATTTTGAAACAGAAAAAGTTCACGCATTTCCAGAGAGGTTACAAGTTGTACGCTGGACAGCAATATGGTTGGATATTCAAACACAATCTGAATGGAAAAACCCACGCTCCACCGAAAGGAAAAATGTAACAATTTAAATAAAAGGCACGAGCTACTTTTGTGAGGCAATTGAAAACCCTTCAGAAAGCACACATCTCAACTTACAGCACTTACAGCACTCCAAGTGCCCTTCAAATCCCACCTTAAAGAGCCACTAGAGTCTACTCAAAAAAGAATTCAATAAATGCCCTCGGCTGGTCCCAAATTTCTCCCATCTCGAATGCTAATCATTTCGGATTCCAAAGGAATTCATGTCTCAAGTTCAAAGAAGCAGAATTAAGTGATTTGCATTTTTAATTACGGCCCCTTTAGTCGCAAATATATTTCCAAAAAAAAAATACCAGAAAATCGAATACTTTCTTTTGGGCATAAATCTCTTAATTCTAGCTAATGTAAGCAGTAATTTCTTCTTATTAACACAACTCGATTCCGAAAAAGTAAAAGTGCCCATCGATGTTTTCTAAATTCAAAGAGCCAACATCGGTGATACGTCGTGTACAAGCACACCCATGCACAGATGCGAAGTCGTGTATTTTCTCACAGAGCGAGAGATGTCTGTCTGCGGCCAGAATACAAAACGAGAAAAACCAAAAAAAAAACCCAGTTTCACCAGACAGACTGTGAACACTCACCAACAGGATAGATATCCTCATCTTGAATTTGTATCCAAAGTAATCCTTGGGCGGGGAAACGAAAATCTCGGGGAGTTCACTGCCACTAACACTGAATGTATCTCAATCAATCTGAAGATACTCCTCGTACGCTTCCTTATCCATTCACAAACAAATTATTCTCTATTTTTTTTTCTTCCTTTTTCTACAATTTGTTCGCACTCAGATCGATTCACACACGCACACACTCTGCACAGGCACTCGATGCGCTCGACTTGGGGTATCCTTCGACCACCTTCAAGCTTCGTACCAAAATTCCGACCGGTCGACGGTGTAGCTTGTGGTATACTGACTTGTCCGATTCAAAATTTTCCAGCAAAACTAAAATTGACGAAAATGCAAGCAAAAGCCCAACGACCGACCGACCGACCTAGGCGACGATACAGCGACGAAAACTACGAAGAAAAAGAAGAAGAAGAAGACCCAAGACCAAGAGTGTCTAAGCCACCATCATCATCATCATCAGTCGAAGCAGCAGCAGCAGCAGGGGCGCTCACAGTTAACCAGTCGATGCGCCCAGCCAGAGGGCTGAGGGAACAGAGGTTGCAACGGAAGCTTTGCGCCAGTTGCCCATATCAGCTAAGACGACGCGCAGTACATTACCTTACCCACACTGCCGATCGCTGATTTTACTTTCTTTCCACGAAGCACCAGCGCTCGGCATTCCACAACCGTGGTGGGACACATCCAACTTCGGCGACTCCCAAGGCGCGCTCACACACACGAGGTAAACAAAACAAGAGGCGAAGAGGAAACAGACAAAACCAGCAAGCGAACGCCTCGGTCGCCGCGTCGTGTCGCCGGCTCCATCGGAGAAAGGTACGAAAGCAGACGCGAAAAAAACAACGCGTCGCAGTTTCTCGAGCCCCTCAGTGCCGTGTGGCGGCTGTTCAGCTTTGACAGTGTCTCACAAAACGGCCGCTATCCGAGCCAAGCCAGTAGCTCGCCCTTAAGTCGGGCGGCAGAATGTGTCACGCAACTTTGGGTATATCCGGAGAGCGCCGCAAAAAAAAACATACGAAAAAACACAGCTCGGCGTTGGTAAGCTTTCTCGCGCATAATTGCCGCCGAGTATCCGCACACGTACGAGAGTGTGCTGTCGGAATCATGATTCAGATGGTGACGATACTGGGAAGTTAATGCACTTATGTGTGTCGGTGGCGGTGCTGGGTTTTATTAGCACGCAGGGACTGCAGTTCGTAAGCCGCCAACTTTCGCCTGCAGTTACATAGCGATCCAGTTTTGTTGCTGGCCGCCATATTCGGAAGTCTGCTGTGGATTCCAATGCATTGGCCAGGGCTGCAAATGGCCCGTCTCGATGGTCAAGTACAGGCGATCAGATTGGCAATCAATGGTGGCGGAGGCGACGACGGCGCTGGAAAGTCGCGTTTGGCTTTATTTGGAGGGGAAAATCAATAGCGTATCAACGCTGGATCAACTGTGGAATGAAATATGTGGGAACATTCAAGTGAATTATGGCTCACGACTGTCCGGATGGTGGCCGTAAACTTGGTTGCGCATACAATGTATCACACATTGTGCATGGTCTTTGATTTTAGATCTCCTAACAACTCACATCATGATGACTTTTGTTAAGGTGGTAAAAGGTAAAGAGAGTAGTGAAAGATGGTGGAATATAGAAGAAAGAGACACTTCTGCTCTGCCAGAGCTAGACATTATTTGTTCATTTCTTGGCTGAAACAGCTGACACCTGCAATAGTTCTAGGTGGCTAAGTCTGGGTATTGGTTCAACATCAACGGCATCATGACTGAAGCTAAGCAGGAACAGATCAACATCATTGATCAATTTTATTCGCAAAGAAGAGGTATTTTAATAAGACGCTTTTCCGGGCACTGTTCCATGGGAACACATGCAATGTTTCTGAACGTACCGCATATTGAAGAAACAGGTTGTATCCAAAGAAAAGGAGGCCGTTCCTAGGAAACCACATATTTCATAGAGCTGGGAGACTTAAACGCTGTTGAAACCTCTTAGGATCCATATACGAACTTGGATGGTCTTAGGGTTGACGGAAGACCACAATGAAGCCAAGAAGTTGTTCTAAGTGAGTCACGACCGTGATGTCTTGAGAGGCATACATACCAACTTATGAACCGATGAACTGATCGATATGTGGTTTCAGCAAGACGACGCTACGTGTCACTTAATCCCATAAACGAATTAGGAACTGAGGTCCGGAGAGCGATTTCGCCGACTGTGCTCTCCTTCTCGAGGACAGCACATGCTTAATATTGCCCGCATTCACCACCAGACCCATTTGAGCGGTATACCTATCAATGACAGCTCTCTTCCTTCTGCCAATCAAGTCAGTGTCATCTGGTTGAAAGTGGAGTTGCGTAAGTTGAAAGCACTTGCGGAAGATCGTGATGATGGCCTTATGAGTTCTGACAGATCTTCTCCAGAGCAATGTTGAAGAAGCTATTGGAGATCTCGATTGACCAATTGTCGAATAAGAGGTGCCGATTTTCTTTCTTGGGTGTACTCCGCGATCTGTCGGAATGTGAAGATCTGGCATAATGCGGATTTCCTTGGCGTGGAACCACAAAAATAAGGTAATGTCTATTACAGGCAATCACACAAAACGACAGATAAGATTTTGTAAGCGAAGTTAATTTGGCACATTCAATGCGCAATTTAATAAATAAAAATCAGTCCAACTGTTGGGTTAGGCAGATAAAGTAGCCATAGAAGCGTGTTTCCAACTTACCGTTGCGGAAGGATTCACGGCAATTGAGGAAGAAGCCAAGCGAGCTGGTCTTCAAGACAATGGGGGCAAAACAAAGTGCACAAACAACATTCCGTCATACACCACCTAGGTTAAAATATCACGATTGACAGGTGCAATTTTGAGAAAGTCAAGGAGTTTGTCTACCACTGGGCAACAGTGAAGTCCTCAAACGACATCACAATCGACATCCGCCATAGAATCGCTCTTGGCAACCGGTGCTACTGCAGTTTGTCAAAACAACTGGGCTCAAGACTTCTGACTCGAAGGATCAGAACTATCTCCTACAAAACAATTATTGTACCAGTCCTGCTACATGGAGCCGAAAGCTGGACGCTAAGAAAAACTGAGGAGCTGATTCTTGGTACCTCCGAAAAAAATGCTACCACTGACAAATGTAACTAGACGAGAAGAAACCACAACGAGCTCTAAGAGCTGTACCAGGATGTGAACGTAGTCCGGAAGGCCAAAATCCGTTGACTGCAATGGCTTAGCCATATCGAGCGACAGCACCAATGCTCCAGGTACTCCGAATGCGAGTCACCTGGTTTGAGAAGGAGGGGAAACCTGAACCTCCAGTATAAAGACCAAGTTATCGCTTGGTCTTGATGACTGGAAGCAGCGTGCCGAGGATCGTCAACGATGGAAGGCAACGATATCTCAGGCTCGGACCCTTCATGGTTACCATTTAAGTCTCCTAGAACAATCTTGGTTTCGAAGCTGAGGCGTTGAATGATAGGCCACATGTATAATTATTTGCTTTTTAAAGGCAGTAGACACAAGTCAGACCTGGTGGTGGCGATTTCAGTTGTGATAAGTCGCCGCTCTTCTTAGCATACCCCGACTAAGCAATAGACACCAGACCAGATGTTTCGGTATATGCTGAATACGAAGTATCTCCTGCTGATAGGCGCTGCCATTGAATAATTAATAAGCTCACTATCTTTAATGAAACTCATGTCTCACCTAACCTAGCTTCGATTGAAGGTGATTGGCTGTGAGAGAAGAACGTCGTTGACATAGACCGAGCTGCCAACGCTTTGAAATCTGCTCTTTACCCAAAGTGGAAGGAAAAAGGAGTGTTAGTTGTCGATATACCAACCCCTTCCATGTCTCAATGCTATAAAAATTGACAAATGTAGAAGAAAAGGAGAATGAGGATGATCTCCCCCATCCCACCAATGTAGCTGAAATACATTTATGCTGATTATCAAAGCGCCAACAAATTCGTCAACGACACATTCTTCTAATGGATTGTTGAGGTTTAGAATGCCACGTCCGGTCCTTCCCCAGACAAGGCATGGCATAGTAAGTGCTTGTTTCTGAGGCAATTCGGCACCGAACAGGCGTCTGTCAGAAGCCAGCTCTTCAAAGATCGCCTAATCTCTCCGACCCAAAGCAATCCAGATGACTGGCCGGTTCCGGACCCCCGCAGATTTGTCCCACTCAGGCATGCCATAGAGACCAGAAGCATCACCAATCCATTAGAAGACTGTTTCTTTGCAGAATTTGTTGGCAATTTGTTAATCTAAGGTCTTCTATAAGGGAGACTTCTACAGTAGAAAACCTATCTGTCCTCCGAATCTTTTCGCAAAAATGGAAAAAATTCGACATGCTTCGCTTTAAGGTTATACTCTTTTGCATAAAAGTTGGTTGAAAATTTATCATGAATCACCACTGTTGCCAGAATTTAGAGAAAAAAAGCCGAACGACTTGGTGCACATTTTCGACAAATTCTAACCACTGGTTTTCTAAACACATTTTCTATGTAAAAATGACAAAGTACCATCCGGTGTCCCATATAAGGAAGCGCAGCTCGACCCACTGACGGAAAACTACCACAAAACGGAAGCTTCCATCAATCAAAACCCTCGCTCAAACGTCTCCACTTGACATCAACTTCTTCAGAGACTACAACGGACGAGTCATAAATCGTTTGGTTTCACTAATTGAATCCAAGTCAAATCGATCATTCCAACGCTCAAAAATTGGTCACACAATTTGCACTCAGTTTGGGTGGAAGCACTAGACGTGGCTCTTTCTCACGAATCGGAAAGTGTGTTACATCACAACACATTTTGATTGTCTCATATACATCTCGAACACAACTCAAAAATAATTCCCCAAAAAAAAAAAACGACGTGAATATGAACCTACCAACGCCGCCACCGCGGAGATTGCTCGTCAATCCATCGTTCGAGTGCACTCGAGAGGCATTAAATTTTCGAGATGCGCCTCTAATTCGGGAACAATCCACTCGATGGATTGTCAAACAAAGATTTAATTGTGTTTCTTGCAAAATTTGCATCACTTTCGCTTTCAGATCTGAGAGGGATCAGATTTTTGTGTGGACACGAGATACTTTCTTCGGTTGAGTCGGAGTTGATGATTCAACACGTTCGCAGGTAAGTGGGTCGTTGCCGGGGCTTGGCGAGCCTTATGTAAGCACGCCGGCTTAATGGCTTCAAGTGTGATCCTAGCGTCTTTGATAATCTCTTCCACTTGGGTGTCAGATTACTGATTTGTAAGCCAAGGCGCCTGATAGAGCTGCACTGCCCGCGGTTGATTGCCACTCTAGAGAGCTGCGATAATGTGACCCCGCAAATCGCCTTAATCGCAGTTTCAATAGCCTTTCAGACCAACGCTCAATTAATTGGCGGAGCTTGAAGGAGAGCAGTTGAAGCAATTTGCCAGGAGATTGATGGAGTAATCTGAATTGGGCCGCAGGCTATAGAGGCTCACGTTTCCTAGAAGGTATGTAATCGAATGGAAAGTGGATGCCCCCGGAAACAATTTTGGATTGATATCTCTCTCTTGTCACTTGTGAGTTAATAGATCATGGCGAGGGGCGCATGCTTTGCATTGATGACAATCGTATTGACGAAAGAAGTGTGATTGACGGAGGCTTACGTATGGGTAGCGCCACAGCACATTGCGCACACACAACCCTCAAGCGGGCTTGGGAAATATCCACGAAAGGATATGATCTCATAGAATGCGCTTGGAGGGTTATTTGAAGCTGAAGTAGCATTGAAAACTGTATTACTACCACTACCATGTATCAAGGTAGTATCATGGTAAGTGAAGTCTAATTGTTTCTGAGGTAGAAGAATGCCATTCGTTCGAATGACCTTTATGTGAGAGCTGAAACCTTTCGCGAATAACTCAGTGCGGTGTCAGGCCGGGGAAGTGCATCATCGACCAATCTTCACAATATGGCAGATCCTGGAAATAAACCCTAGAGATTCAGATCGACACCCATCACTTATTCCTCGATTTCAAGGCCATATACGACAGCGTGCATAGAGACGAGCTATACAAATCCGTGTCTAGTGTATACCATGGGCTTAGCGGTGAATGAGAGCAAAACGAAGTTTATGCTGCACTCAAGAAAGTACGCACAACATCGAAGACTCGGCCAGAACTTCACAATGAACAGCTTGAACTTGGTTGCCAAGTAGCCAGTACGAGTTACATCAGTAAAGAGATTAAACGCAACTTTTGCCAATCGCTGTTTCCTTTGGCCCAAGACGCAATTGAGTAGTGATCCTAGCTCAAAGGACCAAGCAAACATTATATAACACCTTTATCTTCCCTGTCCTGATCCATGACGCGGAAGTGTGGACAATAGGAAGAGCAGATGAGCCCTCGGTCTTCTTTGTACAGCTAGGTCTGTGCAGCAACATGAGTCTAGCGAGGCATCTGTGGATTCAACTTGGCTAGGCCATGTAGATCGCATGGACAATACTGCCTAATCCCGAAGATTCTTTGACTAAGAATCATAGAGAGAAGGACCTTAACAAACTTAGCGTGCGAAATTGGCGGCAGCTGGCTAAAAATCGCTTGTTGGCTGAGACCCAGATCCACCCCGGACTGCAGCGCCACTAAAAGAAGAAGAAAAATAATATGTGCTTAATGCTGCCTTTTCGACAGTAAAGGGAGGAGGTCGGATCTGAACGGAAGCCGCTTACGCAGAATGGAAGAATATGTTGCGACCTCAGCAATACATGGCGAAGAAAAGTCGTGAAGAAAGCACTGGGAAAAAGTTGGCGAGAACTGAGGGACATCGTCACAAGCCGCACGCGATGGTGCGTAGGCATTGTAGAAGCCCTTGGTCTCATAAGAGCATGTTAGGGCATGTTGATGATGATGTTCGTGCTATGCGGCTACAAGAGTTTATCCAAGGCACGGATGCCAACCAACGCATTTGGATAATCTAGCTCCGACCGAACATGTTGCACATTGCCACAGTAGACTCCCAATGCGAAAATGGTGTACACAGGTAGAAAAGGACTCGAACTAACTTGGCGAGCGCAAATGGAGCCAGCTACCAAACTCCGATGAGGCTTGTTTCAGAGCCACTAACATTAATTTTATCGTTATCGACATTGCTATGAGAAGACAAAGCTAACTTCTTAAATATTGTCATTTGGAGTTGGCGCAACGTCTCCACTCATAAGCAAACGATTGCATGCGTAACACAAAGTTACCGGCGAGCTGATAACCATCTTTTATAATAGCCAAGCGGCAATAAAAGACATAGCATCAGACATCCTAACATCGAAGCTGGTTGGACCTTGCAGACAAAGCGTCAACGAAATATCTTTGGAGGGCGACCACTATGACCTTCTGCTAAGTACCGAGACACACTGGATTTGAAGGCAACGAAATGGCGGACAGTCTCTGGGACAATCTCTGTAATCAAAAATCTCTCAACAAAAAGCTAGTAGACGAGGCCCTGGATAGAGCCAGCCGGAATACAGCAGCCACAGCAAGGACCCTATGGCCTAAGCTGAACAAGAAGAGATCAACGTCATTGATCGGCTAGACTCGCAGGGACATATGTACATACGTTAATAGGAGTCCATGCCGGCCATAGGCACACATGCGATGCGACTGAACATACCGCATTACGATTTTTGCAGAAACTGCAGAGACAAGGAAGAAATAGAATTTTTCCTACATCTGCTCTGCGAATGCCCATCCCTCACAATGAAAAGAAGCCATAAATATTGTATGGAGAGAGGAATTAAGCGGTGTTGGTTTGAAAAACTTCCTAGGATTCGCACATGAATCTGGCTGCTTTTGGTATTGCAGTTGGTCTTCTTCTTAATTTGTTGCTACATTCCGGGTTGGACCTGGGCCTCAACCAACAAGCCTCTCTAGCTCTGGACAGCTGCCTCCAGTGCCGCACGCCAAGAACGCGCGGGCGTCCTCTTTTGCGTGGTCCCATGGGGCTACATGTCTACATGCTCTACCAAGACGTCGATGTTGTATGTCCTTTCTTGATGACAGCCTGTTCTTTGTTTTGCCATCATTCACCACTAGACCCATTTAGCCGCTTCCATCTCAATGACAGCAAACGCTTCATTGACAACTCACTGTGTTCTGCCAATCACGTCAATGTGATCCGCGTATGCTAACAGTTGTACTGACTTCTGGAAGATCGTGTCTCTAGTGTTGGCGTGTGAGTCTGGCACGATATTCTACAGGATGAAGTTAAAGAAGTCACATGACAGCGCGTCGCCTTGCCTAAAACCTTTTTTGGCATTGACGGTCTCGGTGAGTTCGTTACCGACCCGAATGGAGCAGCGAGAATTCTCCATCGTCATTGTGCGCAAACTGACGAGCTTGGCAGGAATGTAAAAATAGACTTGGCGTTGTATAGCTCGTCCCTATGCACGCTGCCATATGGGGCCTTAAAATCGACGAATAGGTGGTAGGTGTCGACGTCGTCTAAGTAAGCCGTCGGTCTAAGTGAGCCGCAGACAAAATGCCATCAGGGCACAATCACAATTTACCTACCAACCTACCTAAGTCTACGTCCACCTTGGACTGATGATGGGACAGAGAGAGACTGGGATGAACCTAAAACTTTCAAAGCTGTCGAAACCCCGGAGCACACCGCTGCCAGCTTAACAGAACCAGTGATAGGATTGAAAATGAACTAAACCCCTTAAGGACATTAATTACTTTCCATTCGGTAACTAGACCAGACAAGAGCCTAAGCAACAGAACTCCCCACGAACTCCATTCGACATCTCTGATGATCGGTTAATTACAGTGAAAAACGTTACGTCTTACAGCGAACGGAAGTACTTTCTCGCGCAAACTCTTAATCGACATTTGAAGGCATGAAGAAGCAAACAAAAGCCACGCACTGCGCCTCTCACAAAATAGCGGCGGCGCGGGTAAAATAAAGAATCGCCCGTTACGCTACTAATTGGTTTTCATTTCTCCCAAGCTAACATCCTCCTCGTCAGACTGACAGGTCCGCAGCAACGAGCTGTGGAAAATATTTGGTAAACAACCATCGCAGTTGAGGATGATTGATGAACCGATACTGTGTGTCTTGGCAGCTTCGAGGTGAGTCAATTGTTGCGAATTGCTTTCGGATCACACTTGAGTGACGGGAAGAGTATTGCGTGTCTGGCGTGAGTGTCGTCTTCCGACTGAGCGCAACGTTAGCGCAATTAGGTGGCGGAAGGAAACGATGGGAAGCCTCAGCGATGTAATACACACTGCTGTTCCTGGACTAGGTCGTCAAATTAATGGCGACTTACTTCGGAGCGAATTGTGTGTTGTCTTGCGTTACATTTGATTGCTGACGCCACGCTGATACAAATCATCAAATTTGGAACTTGAAAGCCTTACGCAATTAACGAGATCACGTGTCGAAGCCGCTTTAAAGTTATGTACATCGTGAGCAGAGCAATTAAAGACTTTTCGGTGATTTTGTTTTATTTTGATTTAGATTCCGCAGCCTCGTGGTAAATCGCATTTTACCACAAGCGAATTTAGTTTGACAGCAGTAATGGTCTTTGTTTTACTAGACTATACAAAATTGTCTGATTTGTCATAACGCACAACGGCACATCAAGCACCATCTAAGGTTTGCTGTTTCGAGGAAGTATGAAGATATATTAGCCTTGACTGCTTGTTGTGTGATGTACACCTCCTCTGCACCATCCCTGCCACCTGCGGCCTCTCATTTCCTATCCTGGAGCCTGGAGCTGGCCTTCTAATGAAACTATCTCAGTTCGTCATTCCTGTACTAATTTTGAATGTGAAGCAAAGGAGGCAATAGCTTTTTTGGCTGCTTGACTGTCAATGCGTGTGTCAACCTTGTTCCTTGGCAGGATATTTGGGTGTAATTTGATATGCTGGAATAGTTGTATTGACTGAGCAGAACCAGAATCCACGACTTATATCCTGTGGTCTTTGCAACGGACTCCAGGCATACCCTTCCTTGAATCTCCCGGCGAGATATCCAGAAGAAACATGAATGAGTTTATATTGTTCCTTAACGCCGCGCGATTGTTCTAAATGCACATCAATTTTGAACTCTGTTTTGATGTGATTTCAAAACGGCACTCAGTACTAATCGTGTTTTTAAAGAATTACCAACTCACACACCTTCGGCCTACGCAGATGGCATCAGAAACCTACAAACATCTCACATCTCTTCGGGACTTAATGCAAAATAACTTAAGAGTTCCCATGAGAAATACTTGCAGTCCGGCTAGAGAGAGCCTCATATTTGTATGTGGTTTTCTTGTTCGTGGCAGGCTTGAAAAGTATTAATCTGGAAAAGAAGGATACATTTGCTAAGGTCTTCCGGAAACATTGCCCTGCATCCGATGATGGACTTAATCTGGAGGACTGGGAGACTGGATCCTCAATCCTCATGGGGTTCGAACATTCCGAAGAGCCAACATTGACTAGGACCATTGTTGCAGCCAAGGTAAGAGCTCGGATATCAGGAGAACAGCGGAGTCGAGGAAAAGGTGTACGGGTTGAGGTCGGAAACCAACATATCTCTTTAACTTCGACGCTGCTTGTGCAAACAATCGGAGAAAATTATACGCCAAGGAATCTCACTATCCCAATTTCCATCTGCTAATCACTACTGAATAGCATCAACCCATTTTGGAAGAGGATGGTGACTGTATCTGCATTCGGTGGATCACTTACGACAACTTCAAGCGAAAATGGCCTTTGTCGAATCGCGGTAAGTGACCGCAAACTGTGAGCAACCAGGATTGCCGGCCACAAAGGCCTTGTTGTATGACTGGTGGCTGATCATCTACGGCAACTTAATTGGGACCTGTATCGTCCGACAGTCAAAAGGAAGCAATCTCTCAGATGAAATGAGATTTGGCCCATAAGAATGGAATGGACAATGTCAGGTCGCACATATAGATAGCGACTCGCCAGAAGCTCCGAAATATTGGTTGAGAGGTCCTTACGCATCCACCTTATGGGCTGGTGATTACCATGGTCCATGCCGATCGATTTTGCTGCTAAAAAGTTCGCGTTTAATGCTTGTTATACAAGACTCTCTCAGTTTTTCGCAAGTAGGGACGATAATCATAATGGCCACGAAAACGATGCATATTTATTACCACAGTACCACAGTCGGTATCACTAAAAAAAAGTATCACAGTCTTTCTTTGACACCTTTTTTTTAATTTCTTGAATAATATGATATAATTACAATATAATAATTGCATATTTGTTTCGGTATTAACGTTGTATTGTTTAACGGCATGTCATCAACTCGGAGCCTACCACCCTATACCGCAATTATTTTGAGTCAAGAATGAATTCAAGACTGATCTTATTTTTGACTAAACTATAATATTCTATATACTCCATAGAGAGATGTGATCCCTATGGCCCACTGTCTGGTATATAGGAATGGAGAGTGCAATGGACGAAACTGTAAGTTAGAACAAACACATAAACTCAACTGCTCTCTACGTAGCTTGAATCACAGTCGATACCGATCGAATGCCACTTGACACTTTCGGGAATCTGGGGTGATTCAATGTTATTGCATCTGCGTGCTTGCATTGGATCAAACTACAACGTCTTAAGTGCCTGCCTTTCTGACTTAAGACCTTTTTGCTTTACGTCGAAGAATTATAACGAAGGACATGAACAACTTTAATAAAAAATGTATAACATATTACGTCCTCGATGGTCAAAATACCAAAAGATCAATTCGTACAAATGAGAAAAGGGGATTATTAATACCATTAAGTATCCGGGGTAAAAACACAGCACGGGCCGAATGTGTAGAGGAAGAAAGGCGAGTACATATGTAAAAGGGTGAGAAGACGAAACATATGAAAACAAAAAGAATACAGATCAAAGTGTTCATTATAACATATTAGTCGTAAACAGAAAATAATTAAAAATAATATAATAATAATATGGTTGGTACTACAGCCCGTAGAGGGCCCTGGCCTAGCCTCTACAACAACCAATCGTTTTTTGCGGGCTATTGTTCTCTCAAGAGTGGGAGGGCCCTACATTTTGGTGCCGACTGCCAATGACCAAGCTTGAGAAGTTTTTTCCAGTATTATTACTCTTTGAGCATTGTGAATGGCTAGAAATAGGTGGGATCGTGAAACATTATTTTTGGTCATACCGGCCGGGAATCGAACCCAGGCAGCGATGTTATGTTGCGTAGGGGTCGACGCACATAACCACAACACCACGGCCACCACTATTAATTAATTACAAATGGAAAGACAACATATTTAAAAATACTGAGAGTCGGCCAAGACAATTTTATGAGTTACTTTGCGTGTTACTTTCTATGTTCTCGATGAAAACTTCTTGTTACTTGTTCTCGCACTCAAATAAGACTTACTTACTTCTCAGGCACACGACCAATGGAGGGTCTGAGCCTGAGCAATTACTGCCTTCCATCGCTGACGGTCCTGGGTACGCAGCTTCCAGTCATCAAGACCAAGCTGTCTTGCATCCGTGATTACTTGGTCCTATCTCCTATTACTTGGAACTAGGAGGCTTGTATTCAAAGACCCTCTTAGCTGGAGCATCGTTGTGCATGCACTCGATGTGCCGAGCCGGTGCAGTCGCCGAATTTTTGCCTTCCGGACTACATCCACATCCTGGTACAGCTCGTAGAGTATGCGGTTGTGTCTTATATTTGTGCATATATTTGGTGTTATCCTCATTGACCTTAAGACCAGCTCGTTTCGTATGTTCGTCAATCGCCATGAAAGCTTCCACTAAGGTTGGGAACGCACGACGATGACACAAATTAGACACGTGTCGATGTTATTTTGTGTTAGTAGTTAGTATTGATTTGAACGATTTTGAGAATCTAGATGTTCTCAATAATCATTCGGATGCGGGCATCGCTTAACATCACCCAGAACATGTTCCAAGTATTTTGCATCGCCCAGCTACATCGTCCCTTTTGTCCCGAACTTGAAGATGACCAGCAAGCAACGCAGCATCGATAACAAATGCGTAATCTCTTCGAGATAATAAGATCGTTGCCTAACCCCTCTTGACATTGCATTGATCGTCAAGAGCTGATTAAAAACCAATAAAACTGTAAGCAGTGCCTTTGGCTTTGCCCAGATGTACATAATCCATGTGAATGACCTTCTTCGAATCAATTTCATCGCCCATAAGCAGGTGCTGCCCGTTCACCAGCAAGTCTGCATAATAGATTGCCCGCCCGTATCACTAGTTGCGACGAACTCGATCCGAGTATTAAATTGATTAATTACTGCCGAATGCAGATACAGTTTTCTCTGTGAAATTGCCCCAATTTATCGTTTTGCATCTGCGACATCATCAATCACCTTGACTAGCAGTTTTACGGGATCTGATCCACATCTTCGATGCATCATTGTGATAAATCCTGCTGCCGTCTTTACCGCACGCTACTGTTGACAAATTGCACGCGTTTCGCCATGCTGCCGTGGCTCTGTAAGTCGGTTTAACGAGCGCATCAATTGAAATGCAAATCGCATGCGAATCCCAATCAAAATGCCCCCAAACCCATATCACGGCTGGATGTGGAAACACGCATTAATTAGCCGCCATTTCGAATGCAGAATTGTATTTCAATGTCACCGGTTTGATGTTTACTTTTCGAAAGCAATTTACCCACGAAACGGGCAGTCCCTTTCATTCTATTTAATTTCCTTTGTATTTCATAGATTGATGGCTCTGAACTGGACTGACCTCTGGCTGCTCGCTTTCGACACACATAGTAAATCATTGAAATGTGAAGACGACCGCTCGTATGTGAGTGCGCGGCGTCGGTGGCGGGCGCCTTAATTAATGGTGTTAATTAGTGGCTAGAGATGGACGGATGGATGATTAATTTGTGGGAATGCCTAGGTGCTATCGGTCGTAAAGTGGTCCGCACTTGGGGTACTGCACCGCGAGCATGGAGGGTCCGACTGGGGACCGACTGAAGGCCAGCCTCGGATTGATTTAATGCACGGAGCACTGTGCGAGGGTCCGATGTGCAATTGATGGAAAGGGCTTTAATTCATTCATTCAGAGCCCATCTTTCTGGAGAAAACCAAACAAAGGCTGAGATTCGTTTGAGCAACGCTTGAGAGTGGGGGGGAGAGGAGAACACAAATGCAACGCTTAGTCATGCTGATGTACCAACACGCTTATTTTCGTTCACGTAACTATTGGCTGGTGGTAGATGGGTGGCTTGGCCTGTACCCACGTGGGAGGGATGCACTTGGACGAGGAAAGATGCAATGGGGAGCTCATGATAAGGTTTATGTATGTCACGCCTTACCATTTAAATGACATGACCATCGCCAGTTCCCTGATTCAGATAATCTTAGACATCGACCGGATGTTAGGTAATCATCAGAAATTGGTTACACGAAATTCAATGAGTGGGCAGATTCGGCTTCGACTTCGGCTTTGAGATATAACGAGGGATCACTTTGAGTGGCAGACGCTGTGTAAGTGTTTCAAAATAACTAGAGACAAGGCTCGCAATAAATTCCAAAACAATGCTTTGTTGCTGACTCATCGGCGTGGAGGAGTAGAACATTACTTACATGCATACATGTGTACATCTTTAGTGTCCTGACACTTTATCTGCCATCATCGACTCTAATTCATCAGGAGTTATGACCAATTGCATCCCATCGAGATTTTGGATTCTGTCCGACCACGTCGTACTGGGTCTACCAAGCGGTCGCCTACCTGGTGGCATCGCATGATGGGTCGTGATGATGGGGACATTCGTGCCTCGTGACAAAACTATCGACAAACATTCTGTTCGAAGAAGCAGTTGCTCTACATTGAGGTCCCAGGGCACAGCCGTGTTTCTCACCCTTTCATAGTCACAACTCCTCAACAGCACTAGGGAATCTCATCTCGGCAGCTTGCATTTTTATTCTTTCGGTCACTGAGCGGTCGCTGTATGTCTTACTTGTCGTTACCCTTTATTCCAGCAATAGCACATACGGGCACAAACCTATCGAGTGAGAACTCGGAACTCCAGCTGATAATGAAAGGATAACAAGTCATCTACAAAAAGGAGATGGAAGCCATTATTTTTGCACTAAATTGAAGACCACACTAAATTTAAGACCTTTACCCACGGTCCCATTCAGGTCAAATATGCGCTGTTTTGTTGACCCTTCTTATGATAATTACAACTGCCGAGAAACTAAGAGAGTCTTGTTTCACAAGCCTCCCTCCCTCGCCAAGGACAGAAACTGGTGGTGATCATTTCATGCTAGATGGGATGATGCGTTAGGACCTCCCAACCAATATTCCGGAGTTTCTTGCTAGTCGCTATGAAAGTTTGTGACCTGACGGTGTCCAGGTGGAATACAATTCCCTTCCTCTGGGCCAAAGTTGGCCGCATCTGAGCGATTGTTGCCTTTAGACGGTTCAATTGGTGACAATTCAGGTCCGAATAAATAGATTTGCCGTAGGAGATCAGCTGAAAGCAAATCACTCCCTGCTAATCCCACTAAACACACAGAAAGACCTTCCAGACTCCAGGCTATTTTCGCTTGACGTTGTCGAAATTGAGTCGAAGTGGTTGCGATTAAGCAGTGCTTCGCAGATGGAAAATGACCGCCTGTATAGTGAGATTCTGAGGCGTTAACTCGTGTGGTACCCATTATCGATCTTCTTTTTGTTATCCAGCCTTTTCGTTTTTTGCTCCTGTGCAATCGAAACAGTACCTAGTTGACGGTGAGAATCGATGATTTGAATGATTTTATCGCCGTTTCATCCAGTACGTGATGCATCTTTGAATCCATCCGAATGATCAGAACGGAATCGACGTACGATTACTGCAACATTCTTAGAATGAGAGGGTGGTCGGTTATACTTCTGCGAGACGAAAGCCGCACTATTCTTCGTTCATTCTCGACTCGACCTTTGCTTTTTTTTGTCTTTTTGCCTTTCTCGGGAAGACAACAATCTCTTTTGCCCCCTTTCCAAATAAGAGACAATCCCTCCAGTTCGCAAAACACGTCAGTGTCATCCGTGTTGGCCCTTGAGTTCTACACGATCGTTGCTCACACAACATCTCGGTGAGTTCGTTACCGACCATGATGGAGCAGCGAGAATCCTGCATCATCATCCTGCACAACCTGGCGAGATTGGCAGAACATCGCATATATCCCAAATCCTATAGTGACCCAGGTATATCTATTCCCCTGTTTATTGTTCGTTCCACTCGAAACTCCACTCGAAGCTTAAGGATTCACAATGTGCGAATGTTAGGCAGCTTTCACACGCGCTAAAATTCATCGGCGATTTTTTTCAAATTCCCTTTTGTGATCTCAAGCCACTTTCACACAGGAAATCTATCAGTCTCTGCGATTGAGATTTCAATTCTGAACTTTTTCTGCTTCCCACCCACTCTCACACATGCGTCATCTCTTTCTCACACATGTATAGCATGCTTCCAATACCCAACATTGAGAACATACGAATAAAACAACTCGAAGAAAAAACAAAGAGAGATAAAAGAGAATACGGAAAATCCAAAGGCAAACCCCTAGCACACGAGACGCCGGCTACCCCTAACATATCTCACCTCCCTTGCCAACAAGATGGAAAAAATCGCCGACAGAATTTTTCTGTGTGAAATTGTCCTTACCCAAATCCAAAATCCCACCTTTTTGAAAAATACCCGAATTGACTAATCCCCGACTACGAAACTGCCGGTGCAAGGTCATGCAGAGCATTGTTGACTTGTGTGAGATATAAGTCCATAATACAAGAGCCCATAGTAAATATAATTAAACATTAGCTCCAGGCGCTGGCTGACAGCTGTTGACATACCCTTAGTGGAGCGACGAAATCGCGTGAGCGGGTTTAATCTTACAGAAAAAAGTGTTAAAATCCTGTTAGCGAGCGAAGCGAGCCACCCATTTCATACCAGACTTCCTTGTGCCTTATTTCCAAATCAAATTTGGCCTAATTTCGAAACGGAAATAAGACCTATGCCAAAATTAATTTCTTTGATAGACTCGAACTACATAAAGAGGGTTTTGTTTTTGTGGAATCTGGATTTGGGTTATATACAAATTCCCCAAAAACATATTGACATGGGTATTTCAGTTTTGGGATTTTAATTTTGAGGTTTTCGCACCCCGTTCAGAAGTAAGAATCCATCCAACCCACTTGAATACTTAAATCGAACGAAATGAGTAAAAAATACCTTCCATCATCAGAATTCGGGTTGATTCCATCGCCCGACCTTAGCGTAATTGTCTGAGCCGTCTAAGAGAACTTAAGATGGTGTTTGAAGCAATCTCAAAAAAAATCTGATGCACTGCTCTGATTGGCTCAGGATTCGATGCACATTCTGATCACTTGCATGCACTCAACTTGTGCAAGCTACAACATGTAAGCTTTGGTTCACGACCAAATTCGAGGTTTAGTAACTCAGCTCAGATACCAGCTTCGGATTGGACTTGAAACCAGATGTCGATCTCAGCAGCGGCACCTCCAGGCGCATATGAAAGATGCAGCTTACTCGATTTTTCACTTCGACTATAGAGTTAAGTCCATATTCCCTTAATTCCGGAATATTTGGATCCCATTGACTTTGCTACAAGCCGACGGTTTCCCCTAGTCTACATTCTATCCATGGTCCTCCACAGTGAGCAACCAGATTCGAATCACCACTTATCTAACACGTTTCCCCCCCAGTCATTATGCAACCATTATCTTAATCGCGTCGCATCGAACACTACCAGAGTATTCCTTTCCTTTTTATCACAAATGTCATATGCCATCGCTCCGTCTTTTAATCCTGACTTCTTGCCTTCAGAAAAACTAATGTCTGTCCGAGATTAAGACGAGATTTGAGCGTAACTTTAGGCGAGAGGCGCTTACTCACCAAAGCCAGCTCATAACCGTAATTAGTGGCTCCATGTCAAGGGGAAAATAACCACAATTTAACTGTACAGCTTGCTTTATTATCTCCCTCCGTGCACAGTGTTCGGCAGCGCCTTGAGTAACAGCTGAAACCGCTGAACTCCAAATGAAGTCGTTACCGCTCCCATTGATCTCGGCTCAGAAGCCGAGTCATCATCCGAACACATGTGTAATGCAATGACCCAGCGGTTGCATGCGAGTGAGGCTTAGTCAGCACAAATCCATTTCTCTTCGTTTTCAATTTGCAATCGCACATCGAATTCGACATGAAGTCGCCACCGTCTTCATCACCATTTCCCATTGAATCGAGATGATGATGCTCTTTGGCCAAAGTTGGAGATTGTCTTCATCTCCTGCGCATCGACAAGGTTATTATTCACCAGCGCGGTGGGTTTCCAAGCCGAAGTGAGTGGCGCAACGAGATTCGAAAGGCTGCAGCATCCCCGCAGAAGAAGATCCAGTTGGCGGCGCGGCGAAGGTGACTGCGCTGGTGACGGCTTGGCCAGAGTCGCCTGCCGTAAAACAGCGAGCTCGTCTCTATCCACTTGCCAATCCGAAAGCAAATTGCGCGGCTGCTCGTTGCGCAATCTTCACCTGTTGCCTGCTCGGTGTGTTCTGAACTTTCCAGTTGCGCCATCAAATTGCAACCAGATGATCCCCAGTTACACTTCATAACACATCTTGAGACGAGGGGGCCAAGTTGCTTGCAGAATGATCGCAAAACTCTTGTGGCGCGTAGTTTTGGAGGTTTCGCAACCATTAAGTCACTCAGTGTGCATGTGCAGAGGCCGGGGTATGTTCATAAATGGAATCCAGGTCAAAACTCATGAGGAGCCACGCGCGTAACTGCTTCTATGCCCTCACGTACGCGCCACGCTCAAGAGCACGGTGCAAATTGATGCGATGTGCGATATGGGAGGAATGTGTGAAATGTGTAGACTCTACGGCTGCTACTGGCGATCATATCGACAGCCGTGGAGATGTTGAGGTCGCCTGTACTGAGGTCGGTGTTGGAGAGCCCTGACGCGGTAGTGCCTTTGAAGGGCTTTTGATCGCACGAACCCTTACCTAATGTGGTTACGGTCATCGTTGCGGTAACAGCGACGCAAACGAGCACTTTACGCGGGTCCGATAAGTGACATCTCCCCTTGACGACATGCTCTTGAATGCTTTTTGCTGTTGTACTGGGTCAAGTTATGCACGACGTGTTGGATTGTGTAAGAACCCCAAGCACATACTAGAAGTGGATGAGTTAACGGCTGGGTAGATGTGATGGGGGAGACTTTTGTTGGTGTTAATGCTGATGCAGTGGAATGATAAGCAACGATGCATCGGTGCAGTAGGAATAGAAAGGTGATGCGAACCAGTGTAGTGATTCGATTAATTCAAAGGGCACCGCTGTACTCACTTGAACTGATGTTCGATTCGATATTTGTTTCTAATAGTCCCGGACAGGTGGCATAGTTTCCATTTGAATAACTCGTATTTCGGTACTTTGTTTGAATAAGGAACGGTGCAGGGAATTAAGTCCCTGGAAACCAATTCCACTGAGGGTCTTAGTTCCCATACAATGTAGGAATGTTCTTTACGAGAACTAAGAGCATTCAACAGAGTTCACAGAGCTAACTAACGTTAGACAGCTACAATTGGCCATCTCTTTAAATTTGGCCTTATTTATCTATTCGAATTGTGACCAATTTTGAGATTTATTTAACCAAAGCAGTGGAGTATGGGGAACATGCTGCCCGTCTGCAACCCCCTTCTTGCTTGGCTCACTATAGGATTTGGGGTAGACGCGAGTTTCTGAGAATGCAAACTTAGTTCAAGTATGGCAAATACGAATAAATATAAGCTTTTTATGCACAGAAACTCGCAGATACCCCAAATCCTATCAAGCAGGAGGATTGCAGCATGCCCCCACACACATTCCCCTTGGTGACGTGAAATAAGGAACAACGAAATAAGACAAATATAATGCTTTATATCGCAATCGAAATAAAGCAAAATTTCAAATTTAAGAAAAAACAAATACCTATGGATTAGAACTTACGTTTCTAACTGTTCAATTTGCTTTGGATGGTTTCAAGTCTGATATCCACCAAATAAATGCTGGTATTCCCCAAGGCTTAGTTCTGTCTCCGACACTCTTTCTCATTTTTATAAGTGATATCTTGTCTGCTACCTCTAATCCAATCCATTCCTTCGCTGATGACGGCATCCTCTGCTTTTCATATTCATTCCAAGACTGAACCCCGCCCTTCGGTCGTAGAATAGGAACGGGAGAGTATGTTAAAATGAATTCCGATCTTGACAGCGTAATTAACTGGGGAAAAACAACAGAGTGGAATTCAATGCTTGAAAATTCAATGCTGCTTGTTGTCACTCAAGCGAAACCTTGACAATCAGTCAATATCCATGAATGGCGCCTGTGTAGATGAAACCGCTAAGACTTCCTTCCTTGGTTTATGTTCCCAACACAGCACTATATTTTAAGTCGCCAAACATGCTGCAAAATGTGTAGGTTTCCTTAATCGAGGCAAGAAATATTTTCCCCGCTCTGATTTGGCTTTAATTTATAAGGCTTACAAAGCTTGGGTACATCGCTCATATCTGATCAGGTGCTCCAAGACTACCGTGCACGTACTAGATAGAATCCAAAGCGAGCGATAAAACTTATAAGTGACAATAATATCGCAGAGTCATTAGACTCTCTCGAACACCAACAAACCGTCCCTTATTTGTCCGTATTTTATCGCCATGTTAACAAACGATAGTCAAGTGAGATAGCCAACTTCCTCCTCTCAATGAATTCAATACTCGTCTCGCCAGGAATGCCCATCAGTATACCCTTAAGCCTACTTTCGGACGCATAGCTAAATTCAGAGACTCGTTCTTCAGCTGCTCTACTCGAATGTGGAATGCTCATCCCAGCCTAATATTTCCCACAGATTACTATCTGCAGACATTTAAGACCTTGCTCTTTCTCCCTCTATACCTCAGGCCGGTGCCTAGACCCTGGACACATAAGGGTATTAGCAATCCCTTGAGAGCGCAGAAATTATAAATAACGGATAGCGTGGCTGGCTTCGCTCGCTGACTTTTTTCCACAGAGTTCAACCCCTCACGGGACTTCGTCGGTCCGCTGAGGGTATGTCAACAACTGTCAGGCAGGTGCCTGAAGCTAGCCAAATTGGCCTTATTTCTAATTTTTCATTTCATCATTCCAATGTTTATCGTAGAAACGGTGACGTGAAATAAGACCCAACGAAATAAAAGAATATGAAAATATGCGTGCATACCCGAGTTGACATTATACTGGCGACTTAAAAATTTGCGAAGATTTTTCCTATCATTTAAACACTCTCTGAACATTGTCAGTGTCTCGAGAGAGGTGTAAAGTCGTAAATAATAAAAGTAGTTGGTGTCGGAAACTGAAACTAGATACTCAGCGTAGGTGCCGACGAGCGTAACCCCTACGCCATGGCGCCACATCTGCCAAGGAACACATTTACTTTGACAAATCGAAAGCAAATCCCTCGCTCTTGTACAGAAACATTTTTGAGACCCATCAAGAAACACACACCTTCTATCTCCAACTTCAAGGTTCCCCAGTCGAGTGGGACATTGACATTGGTCGTGGGACGGGCTTTCAATTTCGTTGATGGCCCCTCTTGACGACACACGAGTTTTACATTTTACTGCGCGCCTTGTAATTTTTCAACAGAAAAAATAAATAAATTAACTTTCAAATTTTACACGCTACCCATTGTTTTAAAATTCAATAACTCAACAGTCGATAGTCTAGATTCGGTGTTTGTTTTATTTGTTTTATTGAGACACATGTTACTTCCATTGAATTGATACACATTTTCGTCATTAATCAGTCCACCTGGAAATTTCAAGAAACAGACGAGTTTGTTGCACATCCATAGGCCGTGTGGAGAAGTGATAAAAATATATTTACATTCACGCGATTGCGTTCGCTCGGCGGTTAATCAAATTAAACATAAATACCACCGCCGCAGCCGCCTCGAGGCCTAATGAACTTTCTCGACATGGAAACATGTGTTTTATTGGTGTGTTGTGGTTCATTAGGAGAGCGCTGATAATTAGGAAGTGTGCCTTTGACAACACGCACAGAAATCGACTGCCTTGATGATTGATAGGCGGGCGAGTTGCATAAGAGATCGGATTCCTATTGATTGGGGACTTCAAACATGGTGGAAGAAGATGCAATCTGGTGTGTTCTCTGGTGAATGTGGCGGATGCGTAACCAATCGTCTGGCCAAAGACCTTTTGAAAAGTCATTTAGTTTCACTTTTTTTTCTTCTTTCACTAATTGATGCTAAGCTTGAGAAGACGGATCATCTAACATTGGCTTCATTAATTTGTATTAGAACGGTTGTGTGAGACCGCGAACATGATTTCTCTTAAAGAAAGAGGCCTACAATTTCATCGAAACAGGCAAGCTAAGATAAAAGATTTAATGGAATTGTGGGCGCTTTCTAAAGGCAGTGATGGTCTAGTGACTACCATACTAGCTCTCTACCATACCTCCTCCCTAGTTTTTGTCCAACAACAGGACTACCAATAAATGAAAATGGAGTTCATGTCAGCCCTAAGGAGGCATCCTAAACACAATGCTGCCTCCAAAATCGCTTAAAGTTTACTGGGGGCTGCTTCGGCTTGAGAAAATGACCGTAGATGGCCAAAACGAGTTAGAAATTGATATCCAATCATTTTAAAAAAGGCATGAAAGCGTTTTGAGTTATACTCGATTAGATTGATAGCTGCGTCTAAACCTCACATCGACAGCTTTTATTGTATGGTACTAGTAGCAAACGAGTTCAACTCGTGGGAGTCTTGGCGAAGTGGGTAAGTACATCAACCCCAGTACATAGTGTAATTAGGGGTGGGTATTTTTAACTTTGTTAGGTCAATCATGGGTAGTTCGTCGTGGCGTAGTGGGTTAGTGCGTCAACTCCTATGCAGAGGGTGGCAGGTTCAATACCTAAACTTACCACCTTTTGTAACGTACGGCTTCACCTCACTTGAGTCACTGGCAATCCTCAAAGAGTATGCCTGTCTAGAAAAAGCTTCTCAACTTCGCCATTCGGAGCAAGCATTAAACTGTAGGTCTCATCTACTCCTGAAAGAACAATAGCTCGCACAACACGAGTGGTTGCTGCAGAAGCTAAGCCCTGGCCCTCTACGGGCTGTAGCGCCATCTATATTATTTTTATTATATTGACATATCTTAAATCGATTTCGACAAATTTAATTTGTACACCTTCTTCCTCTTGGCAATTCATACGCATTTCACGTGCCATGATACTTAGTCAGTCCAGTGCATGCTTCTCATTTACCACTGGCCATGCCAATATCCTAGGTACAAATTAACCAAGTTGAGGGTTTTGAGAGGAGATTTTGAAAAATATTTCAACTGACACATTCCAACCAGGAAGGAGTCGAACATATTAACAGCAGCAATCGTGACCTTTTGTTAGACTCCCATTACTGCGGCTGCATTTTTGAACCTGCAGAACTTATAGTCGACGGCGGAGGAAAACTGTCTGGCCAACGCCGGCATCCGAAACTCTAGTCAGTATGAGCTACCTGGTATGCTGTCCTTCTAGAGCTACTTCGAAATTTTCGGAGCACAGGTCTAGAAGGTTCTTTCAGCCAGGTCGGGGCCTTGGAATTGAGATGGCGGCGAAAGATCCCTATAGCTTTAGGGACAACGGCGGCGATTACAGCCTCAGCGAGGTTACCGACTCCGGATAAACCCGGACCCTTCGCCCGAGGGTTAAAGAATAGAGCCCAGCCTCCCAGTTGGGCCTTGTGCGTGAGGTTAACTCCCTCACCACGTACAAATTTTATAGTTCAGAGACAACCAACTGTCTCGGATACGGACGAAATTAATGTTGGCGACCCCAGCTGCACGTTGGCCCCGGTTCTGCACGTGGAATGCTAGGTCCCTTAACAGACCATGTGCAGCCGAAGAACTAGCGGAGGCCCTGGACTGCTACAAAGCCGACCTCACCGCAATCCAGGAAGTGCGGTGAAATGGGCCGGGTAAAAAGAGGATGAGAAACTGTGACAAACACTACGGTGATTACAACAGAGAGAAAGACGCTTATTTGGATGTGGATTCGTAATGGATTGTAAAAGCGAACTCCTCTTACAATCCGCGTCAAGGCTAAATTCGGGAACATCAGCATGATTTGCGCCGACGCCCTGATAGAGGACAAAGAGGACAACAAAAAAGGATGATTTCTATAGTTTCCGAAAAAGGACTTATGATCAATGCCCCAGCTTTGAGGAGTTTTCAATGCAAAGCTGGGTACGGAAGACATATTTGCCAAAGTCATCGGAAAACATGAACCTGCACGACACCGCATCCGATAACGGACTCAGGCTAGTGGAATTTGTCACGGGACGTAATCTCTCGGTATCTAGCACGCTGTTCCCACACTTCAACATCCATAAAGGGACCTGGAGGTCCCCTGATCAATTAACCGTCAACGTTTGATCACGTTGCAATCGACGTGAGGCTCCAGCATTCTTGATGTCCGAACGTTCCGAGGAGCCAACATCGACTCGGACCATTTCCTTGTTGTAGCCAAGATAAGAACTCGGATATCAAGAGATCAATGGAGTCGAGAAAGGACACCACGGTTTAACGTCGGAAAGCTACAATCGCAACGGACTGATCCTTGCCGATCGAAGTCAACCGTCGCGTTAGTGTTGGTTTATTGTATTCCCGCCAGAGAAAAGAGTTCAGTTTCTGTTGTATACCGAAATGCACACGACGTCCGTCCCGCAAGTTGCTTGAATAAGAGAAAGAATTAAAGGAAGAAAAGAACGATGGTGGTCCGATAAGTACTTGGCCTACACCAGAAAATAACCAAAAAGTGGTGATTTATTTCTGAAAATAGTGTCATTTGACCGCGAAACACTTGATCTCTTCATTTAATTCAAATATCTGCCCAGCGAATGACTTTTCAAGTTTGGAAGCAAAAGGAAATCACATGGGGCCAAATCTGGAGTATACGGTGGACGGGCAGCAGTTCATAGCCTAATTCAACCAACTTGGCCGTGGCAACGGCAGAGGTGTGAGCCGCTGAGTTGCCATGGAAGAAGAGAAAATCCGCGGACGTGTCCACTTCCACGCGCTAAGTACTTTTCCTCTGTATAATACTTACCACCCTGTATACATATGTACACATCTAGTGACTCTAGACTCATCCCAGAAAATCCTCTGAATTAAACAACCACCTGCAATGTCAAAAAGAAACGTGGATGGCACCAATATAAAGGTAGCAACCGGAAAAAAGGTACTCCCTAACCACCTATAAAATCCACGTTTGGGAGAAGATTCCATCTTTTTCTTCCTTCTTTGGCTGGCGCTACAGTACGGGGTGGCTTCTTTTTTGCAGCACGGTGTTGTTCTATCTACACACGTTCAGCTGATTAAGTTTTCCTTTCAGCCTTGTATCATCGGACACGTGTTCTTCATCAACATCAACCCATTTTTTAAGAGGATGGTGACTTGTGACGAAATGTTATCAAATGCGACAACGTCGAATTCGTGGTCGAATCGTGATGAGCAAACGGTGGCCAAGCCAGGATTGACGACCAAGAAGCTCTTGCTGTGTGTTTGGTGGAATTGACAGGAAATCACCTACTATGAGCTGATCTCTTACGGCAAAACTCTTAATTCGGACCTTTATTTACAATAATTGGACTGTCTGAAGGACCCAATCGCTCACAAGCGGCCATCGCTCCATGCTCTAGTTGAGGGGAATAATGGAACATACGACAATGCCAGGCCACACATCGACAGCGACTCGCCAGAAGCTCTGGAGACATGTTTAGGAGGTCAAATATGATTCCATTAGACCAGGTGGAGAAGTTTAAGTAGTCAAGGTCTTTTCCAAGTGTAATAGGCGTAATAATGATGAGCTTTCATGTAGGATCGGCTGTAAACAGGAAGGCCGAACTTGGTGTTAAAGCTATGTTCACGGGTTTCAACTCAGTATTTGTTCCACCTCTCATCCAAGTGTGTAATGAGCGAAAGAATAAGATAGCCAGCTTCCAAGATGGGATTCCCTCGTGCTAGTTGTGGCCATGAAAGGGTTAAAAACACGGCAGTACCAGGGGAACGCAATGTTGAGTAGCTGCTTCTGCGAATCATAACGACTTCCTAGGCATGCCTTGAATACGCTTCTGTTAGGCAGACGACCGCTTGACAGACCCAAGACGAGGCGGTTAGACCAAATTCAAGAACATGATTATCAGCTACAATAACCGATAAAAATGGTTTCAACAAATCGAATGCTGCTGAAACCATTAACAAGAATCCTGTATAATGGAGAACTCTCATCTAGCATTCTGGTTTTGAAATTCAATCTGAAAAGGTGTGAAATGTCAAAATGATGAACAATTATTCATTGTAGCCTTGAGGCTCGAAATCTCTCTCTCTTTCCCTCAACAAATTTTCGAGATGGATGTCCAATTAGACCTGAAACTTGGCTAATTTTATCGCTTTTCATGCAAATGGGACGACATTCATTGGAATTTAATTCACCGCGCAGTCTTCGCCGCCACCACCGCCGTGTGAACATTTACATTTGAGTCTTTTGTCTTTTCTTGGCAGAGCACCGTGGCGGCCTAACACAAAATATAAAATTTCAAATCGCGTTAAAACAAAAAGAAAATGTCTGCATTAATGTTAGAAAGTTGGGGGCGTTCGGCTGCAGCCCGAGCCTTGTCCCATCATCTTTATGTGGGTATTTTTGTGTTGTTTTGATTTTAATGAAATGATTTGTGTGGAATGTAAATTAATTCGCCGTTAACAAATTAATGGACTAAATTATGAAATAAAAACGAAAGTGAATAGATGAACGCACAGAGACTGAGGTTTTTTCTCAGTCCACTGCCAGACACAAGAAACAATTGCTATCGCACCGCAATTAAGTGAATGTTTGACCCGTAATTACTAGAGATCAGCGCTCGAGCTGCTGATCATTAGTCGATGTTTTATTACGTGTTTGCGTAAGATACGATTATTTTTACAAATTGTGGGCTATCATGATTGGAGGATAATGGTCGGCCGACTACGTAACTGGCCCGTACCTGTTTGTCGGTTGTGTGGTGGTTGGCTTGTGGTCTCAAGGCACTGGTGAAAGGACTTGGATTGGCTACGGTCATTTTTTATTGCGTTCTAGTTGTGAGCGATAGAAAAAATCATGGGAATTTTTGCCCATCTTGGAATATGTTAATGCGGAGCGACTATTGTGTTCTGTAAACATTTTTCACAATGAGGGGATTTTCGGTGAATAGGGGTATATCAAATTGTATATCCAAAAAGGTTAGGGGAGGTTAGTTAATGTTTAGATGGACATTTGCATTTAGGTTCAGCTCTCTTGTCCGGCTCAGATGTACCATTATGTTGAGCGTGCCCTCCCATCATCTTTATCGATATATATCTTAAATGATAGTTGCTTATTCCTGAATGTCACGAAAGCCAGATTCATTGAGTCGTCTGTACCTAAACTGACGAAGTACCCCCTCGTTTACGTCTCAACAGCCTCTGCATGTTTAATTCATGAGAGAGTGATACTTCGGGTTGTGTTCAGTCATTGCTCTAGCTATCATCGCCATCGTCTTTTTGTTGCACTGAGGTTATCTTCTCCGCTCCGAAGTGAATACAATCAATAACGACATCGCGGAGGTAAAACGAGGGATCACCTTTGCCAATTGCTGTCTGCTTGGCCTTGGAAGCCACTTGAGGAAAAAAGGACTTTATTGAATGACCAAGATGTTCCTATATTGGATGGGCCAAGTAGGAGTTTATTGAACAAAACTAATTTTTTGTCCATGTATTATAGCTTTATTAATAAGAACAAACATTCCCATTAGTTATAAAATAGAAGGTCGTTTAACTGTCGGACTCGGCTGGCTTCGCATTAAGCCATTCTGTCTCCCCAATTTTCCAATACCTTGTTGATGATTTCGGGCTGTAGCTTGGATGGATATAGCTCACGGCACTTGATTCGTTTCCAGATTTTGGGCATAACATCAGCTCTTCACGGTTCCCCACAATAAAGAGCCCAAAAGTGTCAAATTGCAGCACCGAGTCCGCCGATTGACATCGCCAAAACGGCTGATAACACGATTTGAAAATTTGGTGCGCACAAAATCGATGGGGTGTGTGGCATAACGCGCCATCTTGAACGAACCAGACGTCGTCCAACTCCAAGTCTTACATTTTAGTAAACGGGGTTAACAAAGCTCTGTAACAGCGTTGAAGAAAAATGGTCCAATGATGATCTCGGCCACCGCAGCAATATTCTCATCTAAGCGCACCGTACGACGACGGGGACTATTAGTGCTATCCATTATCATCGGTCTCACGAACTTTAGGCCAAAACTTCTTTTCAAAAAATCGCACTGTATGGGCTTCACAGCACTCACTCTGGAAATAGAGTTGAAGCGTAAGGCGACTCATTTCGTTCCGGGGAGGTAATATACCGACTATTTGTCAAGATTTTGAGCGGGCAACAGCTGTCAGAGTCAAAAGAACCTGTGATAAAAAAAAAAAAAAAAAACGACTTCTTCCAATTTGAAGTCCATCCAGTTTACTTGCATAATCAGTAGAGCTTAGAGCCAGCCCTTGGATTTGATGATCGTAATGGCACAGAGGTCTAGTAAAAGCAGGAAAAGCCTCTTTATTTTTCTTAACAATTATAAGTTTTTCGATTTTAAAAAGGGAAGTGCTTACAGTACAATTGCTACGATTCCTGCTTCTATGTAGGAAGGGGGGTAGGAAGTGGCATTGGCTGAAAAAAAAGATCATCGGCGCTTAATGATTCATCAGAAAATCTTGGCAGCACCGACGACATTTATGATATTTGCTAAGCAGTCAGCGGTGTAGTTGTGGAAGGTGATGGTTGATCTTTGATGGTCACAATCTTCGTTTTGTGAATGCTTAGCGTAACCATCTCTTTGAAAACAAAAACACTTAATAATTATAAGATAAAAAAAAAATGTTCATCAAATGAAAAGAATCGTTTACGAAAGCTAAACGGAATGTATAACAGAGACACTCTGGGTATAGCAAAAATTGCATACTTATGGATGCCAAAAGAATTTAAAATGATCTAATACATCAACCAAACCTGCAGATGTAAGGCACATACAGCAACCTTAACAATGAATGAATAAATTCAGGAATGAACACACAGAAAATAATGTTTTTTTTTCGATAGATATGATAAGTAACTTAAGCGGATATAGGATTCGTTGTTGGTGTATTTTACATGCAAATAGAAATTTAAGCGTATATACGCTGCCAAAAAAACTCAGCTATTAATGCACTTCGGCCAAAGTAGGTCCATTGTACCGCCACGTAAGTGTTTCAAATTTCATTTCCTTTCAAATTTATGATTATATTTTCTCAACAAATTTTATTAGAGCGTTAACCGGTATTTTACTGTGAATGAATTTATGAGCTGGCTTCCCAGTTGAGACAAGCGAAGGACAGCAGAGGAGGTATTGTATGCTTTCCTCCTCCTCTTCGTCTGGGCAGCTTCTACAGAAGTCGATGGAGAATAGCCCTAGCCTTTTTAGGCAGTGTCCAGAAATTATTCCCACTGCAGTGATAAATTTAGTTCTCTTTAGGGAGATCAGTCTATTTGATCTTTTCGGATAGAGAAGATGATGACTGGTTTCCTTATTGAGCTCTCACTTGAAGATAAATATAAAGGTATCTTACCTATGTCACAAGAGAATCCATCAACTGACAGACTAGTGGCGCGTTTAGCGATTTCATCAGCTTGACCGTTTCCCGTGATGTCTCTATATCCTGGCACCCAGCACAGACCAATGTTAAACTGTTCGGAAATCTCGTTTAGAGATGCGCGGCAGTGGATTACTATATTAGAGATTATAGAGAAGGATGCTAGAGATTTGATTGCTGCCTGGCTATCTGTAAAGATACACATATCGCAAGCGGATATCACATTCCACCTTAGCAAGGACAGGGCTTCACTAATAGCCCTTACTTCCGTTTGGAAGACACTGCAGTGATTTGATGGACAAACAAGTCCAGATTAAGATAATCACACTCATCTGTTCACCATTCACGTCCCTGTTAAGATTTCGTGGTCTTCTCTGAAGTCTTTGTTTGGGCTCCAAGAGACTCCAATGACTTTAAACAGATCATTGGTGTTATCAACGTTTCGCAGGGTTTCTAACTAACTCAACAAGTAAGGCTAGAGATCAAAGTTGGTCCAAATACATGTCCTGTTCCATATAGACTGTAACCAAGGTTTGCTCGTTCCAGTTGGACACATGCCTTAAGACATTGTTCTTCATAAGAATTCGCGCACTAGGTTTATCTTAACTTGAATTGAAACAGAAGATATTACCGCTTTAGTTTTTGGGTTCTCACATCAGACTGGCCTGGGACCATATACATGTTCACTGATATTAAACTGGAGAAAAAGAACTGCCAACGCTGCAATATAGTCGTGGAGGTAGCATGAATTGTAGTTTATTATGCATGGTTATCAGGCAATACATATGTACACCTTCGTGGGCATTCTCTCATCATCCAGGTCGGAAATCGAGTGCTGGTCGTCTACAAATGTGTCAGCAGAGGTAAACCAACAAATCGCTACGACGCACACAGTCACACACAGACTAAACTTTAACTAGTCAATCGTCACCCAGTCAAAATACAACTCTCTTTACTCCACCAGAATTCAAAATGCCATTCGAACGATACCAATCTGTCATACTTTCTCCTGTCACACGTCAGTAAATTGTTCACCCATTCTAATAAAAGAATATCGCAAAACGAATTAAATCCGTAAAGCCGAGCGATAAATTTGCTGAATGAAATTAGAAAACCCGCTGAGCTTGACAAAATGAAAAAGAAGAAGAAAAAAAAAAATAAAAAATAAAACCAAGTCTCCCATGCTAATCAATGTCATTTGCATATGACACAACGGGCCCCGAGAGTCGTCGACTCCTCACTTTCTATTTCCTTTGCTGCCCCCGCCGCCGCGCCGCGGATTTATTCTAAGCCGCGCTTACGTGCGCCCATTTAGCAGAGCAACAGCTAACGCAAATATAATTCTTACGTGTCGTGGGAGAGGAGTGTGCTCGTAAAAGAAGAATTGCAAACCCCTGCGACTTGTTGACTCAACTGAGACAATCACCCAAATTTACCGTGAAAATGTGGGACCCACTAGTGACCTTTGTGGCGATTACTCTCCAGCATTTGTCCGGTCGGCGGCGGGTTGCTGTAATGCAAATTTGAGCTCTGTCAAGACTCTCTGCCTTAAGTGCCCCGATCTGGGTAATTCATTAACCGAATGCTCCCACTAATTGTTTTGTAACGAAGCGCCGCCAAGACGCCACCGCCCGCACCGCCGCCCCCCGCTGGGCGGTGTACCTCTGGAGTTAATTAATCATCAACGAGGCATCAACAAGCGTTGTCGACTCAGTGAAAACGGAGCGGGCGGGAGACGGAGTGAGTTTTAATTGCAGCTTGACAGTTTTGATGGCTGCGATGACGATGAGGCAACGCTGACGCTGGCTGCTGTGAACTGTTGCATAAAAGCTCTCAGATCGGAATGCTCAGACAACTAGACGTTCCACCGAAGCGGATGAAGATAGAAGTCGTCTTCTTGGAATGCAGCGCGAAGAACTGTTGGGTTTCGCTGGTATCTTCACTTTCACTTGGAGTCTGTTTCAAATTGAATCTGATTTGTGTCCGCGAAGAATAGCGCCCTAATGGCGGCTACCGACAAACGCGACGGCTTTCAACTTGTCGTCTAATGCTGCAATTTGTATGCACAGTAAATGGTTCAATCAATGTAAGCCCGTTCGTTCCCGTCGTCATCGCGACAAAAGGGCCGCTCAGCTCTGCCGCTGGCCCGGTGCGGTCGGTGGTGACTTTCCGGAAGCGGCAGTAAGTTGCGTGTCTTCTGGCTGACGATGCTCGCATGATGTACGAGCAAGGGTTTGATGGGTTAGATGACGCGCGATGATATTTGTTGAATTTTTCGTTAGTCATCGAAAGAGAAAGTGCAGATTATCCGGCGCACAGTTAAATTTTATCGGTCATTACTGCGGTTGGGGTCTGGAATTCATTATCATTATCCACTTCGGGTATCGCCGTGAGACGAGAGGTACACGTATGCAAACTGAAAAAGGAAAATTAAGTCAAACTGAAAAAGCCGTCGAATCTTGAGTGTGAATGATGGTCCAAGAGGTGGCGATGACCTTTAACACTTATTCTTATAAAGAGAAAGAGACTTAACACCTGACTGAGCTGTGTAGACTTTCTTAGTCTTCGCTCGACAACGGTGTTGACTTTCTTGAAGTGTAGCTTTAGGGCACACACGCTTGTGAATGTGTTTGTTCCATACTTTCTTTTCTGGTCTTCGCAAACTGATTTTAGTCTCAAGGATCGCCATGCGTGGGCCGTACGTCGATTCGAAACTGCACGACCGCAACAATTCGTGGCCGCATTTGGCACTAACATTTAATATCTGCACTCTCAGATCGTGTTGCGTCAATCAATCAAGATGGAACGAGGTAGATTATGCTGATGATGATTCATGCCGCCGATGAGAGCTATTCATTTTGATTAGGTCTCGCGAGCGTTTTGTATCAATATGTAGCCATAAATGCTTTGTGATGAGGCACCCAGTGCCAAAGGAGATGGCTACATTTGGTCTGAGTGAGCGTTTCAAGCTTTAGTGGATGTAAGGTAGCTGAAGTAGTGTTGAGGTGGCGAATTCGTCCGCTTCGCAATTCTCTGGGATGTCACTGTGTCCCGGCAGCCACATAAGTTGAATGCTGAAATACTTGGTCATCTCGAAGGCCAAGGGATAGGTGGCAATTGAGGGACATCTTGGAGTTAAATGTGACTGCACTCAGCGATTTGACATGACAATATCTGTACCAAATATTACATTGTTTTATGGCCATGACCGAGCTTCTTTTATCGCTATAGTCTCTGCATGAATGACGCTACAGTGCGAAGGTAGTCGGAATGACAGTTGAAAATTCAGATCTTTAAAGTAGACTCACAAAACCCACTCCTTCGTCCATCTTCGAACCATCTGTGAAGATTCACGAAGAACCGTCTAGCGTCTAGTTTTTAGACGTTCAGTAAGATCTGGGGAATATGCTGATTAAGAGTGTCCGTAATTTAGTAATTTTGTAGAGTGTCCGAATCTAACCTCCTTCCACATACGCAAAGATTTCAATCTAATCGCAGCGTTGGCCGCAACCGGCCTGCCGAAGAGGAGGGGAAGGAGTATTTCGCATTGCTCCGCTGATGCATATACATGCCATTCGCTGCACCCTTTCGAGCGGTTTGCATCGCGACACCGTACAGTAATGTGGGCCTGAATACTAAAAAGAAATACCCAGTGAACCACGTGCTGCTGTAGACCCGTGTATGGAACGATTTAGGGTTTTGTAGATTTTCGAGGCTAATCTGTTCATCTTATTATTTGCATTTGATCTTGCACTCACACGAATGGAAAGGCTATATGAAATCTCAAAAAAAAGCCCAATAATGCCTGCACAAAGTCCGTAAGCCGAGAAAACTACTTCCTCACCTGATCACCTGATGTTCACTATCCTTCCAAAACCTTACCTAACCTAAAGCCAAAAGCAAATGTGTGTACAGGATCTACCATCCAACTACAAGCTTCTTTTTGAAAATGCAATAAAATGAACAGAATTTAATTGTTTCTATGTATTATGGCTTTATTAGTAAGAACAAACATTCCCATTACATATGTAATACAGCGCCGTGGTATTCTTAAATTTCTTAAATTCATTTCTGTTTTATTTAAACTCATCCTCAAATGTTAGACAAAAATACTTAAAATTAGCTTAAATATCTTAACAAACCTTCTTACATCTAACCTGCTGACCATATACGGGTAATCTAAGCTATACTAATCTTAATTAAACTATGTCTTTCGGCTTTTTAATGTTTGTCTTGTGAAGCATCTTATTTTTTATTATTTGATCAACAAAATTTTAAAAACTACCTTAAACTTAACCTAAAATGAAACTTAAAAATTATCTTAACTAAGCCCATAACTGTATGAACATGGGCACCAGGGCGTATGTGTAATATAATGCAGTGGTGCACCTTTTTTGGTTTTTTGTTATTCATTTTACTTTTTCTGCATTTTTCGTTTCATGATTTTTTTTCTTCGAATTTATAATTTTATGGTTCTTGTTGAGTTTTTTTATTAAATTTTTTTTCTCTCTTCGTCAATTCGAAAAGCCAGCGGTGGCGGAAACCACCAGTTGGTGTAACCGCCAGTAAAATTGCCGTTCTTTGGCAGACTCTTCCCTGTCTCGACCATAGATCGCTCTACTGAACCGGGAGAGATTATTTGTCATTATTTATATTATTGGAGAGTCGACCGTCACCGAAATATTCGAATACCTTGTTTATGGTTTCGGGCTGTAGCTCACGGATTGCTTGCATGGCTGTAGCTCACGGTACTTGCATGGTTCCCTGATTTTTGGCATAACATCAGCTCTTCACTGTTCCCCACAATAAAGAGTACAAAAGTGTCAAATCGCAGCTCCGAGTCGGTTGATTAACATCGCCAAAACGGCTGATAACACGATTTGAAAATTTGGTGCGAACAAGATCGATGGGTTGTGTGGCACAGCGCGCCATCCTGCACGCCCAAATCGATGTCTTCAATTTCAGTAAACAAGAGTTGATTATAGCTCTGTAACGCCCCCCGTTGATCGAAACGTTGTCCGTAGCCTCATTTTCGAAGACAATTGGTGCTGGTTATACTCTTGGCCACAGCAGATGCATTCTCATCTGTACTTTATACGTACGACTACGGGGACCATGGCTGTTGTCCACTTGTCTAAGTCTCACTAACTTTTTGCATTTCGGGCAAAACTTCTTTTCAAAAAACGCACTATTTGGGCTACACAGCACTCTCTTTGGAAATAAATTTTCAGTGAGTGTGTTCAAGCTTTTAGGGAATCATTTCGTTCCGCAGAGCTATGACACTGACTATGGTGGAAGGATAATAAGGTGTGTTGGACAGCTTGTCAAAATCGCCATCTATTTGTTTTATGAAGTCACTCAGGCTCGGTTTTTGACTTTGTACAGATGTGTTTCTTAAGCTTATATCACAATTGAAATTCGTATTTAAAAAAAATGATGTATAAAAAACAATAATTCATTTTCAAATTGATGTAAGATGAACAAATTTAATTCATTTATTAGTGACATTTTATAGAAAAATGCAAAAATGTTCAGTGAATTATTGCAAAAGCAACAATGATTAGGAACATTTGTAAAAGTAATCCGTTTTCGTTTTTAAAATGTGCGAACAAATCTAATTTGTTTCCGCCCTTAAGTTTTTTTTTTACATACAAATGAACGTAATGACGTTATTTCTACTAGGCCTCTGTTGAACTGTCCAGCACACCTTATTATCCTTCCACCATGGATACCAGAAATGAAATATTACAGGGATAGCCGACTTCACAGCTGATTGTCCCTTAGTCAATCGATGAATTTGAGTACTTTTTTGACAGATATTCATGAATTTTTGACGGTTATTCACGAAATAACGTAAATGCCGACCACTGATTTGTCAATTTGGTTTATGAACACGTTATAAAAAAATAGTTGTCAAGAATCTTAAGGGGAAAGAGAGGTAGAAGTCGGGCATCTCTGTGATACTTTATTTCTGATGGATACTGACTTTCTGTCAAGATTTCGAGCGGGAAACAGCTGCCAGTGTCAAAAGAAACCTCTTGATGGCCCATCCTCTATATGCTGATGCTTAGGTACAGAACATTGGACACTTCTTCGCATCTTTCATTGGCATTTAGTTTCCAGTTATGTTTCATTTCTAGAATTATTCCAAGGTCAAATGTTAGGGGACTGCCGTCAACTACGGTAGTGAAACTAGGGAATGTCACTTTAGTTACAAAAGGGACCTCTATTCTTGAGCATTAATCAGTAATCCACAAGAGATTTCGCCCATCGACTCATGGTACGATTTGATTATTAAGAAACTCCAAAATTATTATTCATAATGCATCTCTCCCTATAGCTAATCACATTGATTAGCCGGCGGTGCGCTCAGTCTCAACGAGGTTACCGACACTTCGCCCGAAGGTTAAAAAAGGGATCTTGGATGTAGGAACCTCACGCTGGTTGGAAACGCTTGTTGGTTGAGGCCCAGGTTCATCAGTACCGTAGCGACATACAAAGAAGAAGATTTCACTCTCTATATCTCATCACATTGATTGATATATATGTACACATGGACGCATAGATGTCATAATCTCATTCATGTTACCGTTGTTACAGTTCTTCTTTTGGTCATTAATTCTTTGCGTCAAGCATGCGTCAAGCATTTTGAAATTCGCAACGAATTGTGGTGAAATCGATTTGCTAGGAATTTGGTGCGTTACAAAGGTTACGAATGTCGTGTCATAAAATGTTATGTTTCAACGACATTCGATTTGAGTTCAGCCTTCGCTCTGCAGTGCCTGTTCAAAAAAAATACGGACGTAGATTTGACCGACTTCGCGCAGTCAACTTAATTATTCCACTTCCAGTAGTCTTACTCAAATTTAAATGTGCAATAAAAATAATCAAAAAATAAATTGGATTTTATGTTTCACGAATGCAGCGTTTGAATTGAATAAATTTGCATTGTAATGAAGGGATTGCGGCCAGCTATGGCTTCCGGTACTACGTTGAATCAGTTTTATAACTTTCGTTTTCTTCGATGTTGCCTTATAAATAGATGGCTGCTCTGCTATCTGATTTTCAATTTAAACATGGAATTTAATGTTATCGGGTTCACTCGTCCCCTGCTCCTTCAAATGCTAAGTCTACGCTGACCAAAATACGCGCAGTTATTTTGAGATTCGAGCGAATAGTTGATTCGATCGTATAGATCTATTCATTCGATTGAGGGTGCACATTGCATCAATAAAGTATATAGAAGAGGCAATACTTAAAGCCCTAAACAGCTTCTCATTGAGCTTCAGGGCTGTCTTGGTATGTTATAAAATACTCAACACGCCGGCAGAGAAAAAAAGGCTAAGACTGATGTATCTGCCAGGATATGAAAACCACGAGGGCAATGAAGAGGCCTTTCCTTCTTCATGGACTCAGCAACATTGACTTAAGACAACAGTATCATTCCGCATCCAATTCTGGACCAAACAGGAGGACATGAGTGTTGATTCCAAGAGCACCAAGGAGGCTCTAAGTCTAAACAAGCCTGACCTTAGAATACTCCTTGATGCACTTACTGGCCAACCCCTATGTAACTACCACCCATACAAAATAGAGCACAGCAGCACAGAAATCTCATGACACCATGGGCAATGAACACAGACCTGCCTACAAGTCGAGTGTCCAAATCTGACACCAAGCAGATACAAAATAATTAACAAAACCACATTAATAGGAATAGGCTGTCAGGACATAACATCTAAAGAGATCATCAACTTTGTGAAGGTAGCTCTGAAGTCCTAGATAACGAAAGGGGGCATAATAGATCAATTGTCGTCGCAGTACTAAGTCACTGCTCATTCTCTGCAATTCATTCGAATGAACTCAGTGTATTCATTCAGCAAGTTCTACTGATTGGGTCTCTCTCCAGCTGTAAACGCTAACGGAGGCAAGGTCTCTTCGCCACGCTGTCCCTTTGGGTTGGAGTCTAGATTTGCCGGCCCGAGCATTGATATCCTTTCGGTCCACATCATCTAGGCGCCTGAGGCGACAGAACCAAACTTGCCCAGTTTTTCGTTCAGTCTTGCTTTGCGGATAAGCTGCGGTTTATCTCCGCGTTGGTGTCATTGATTGCATTAACTTTACAGATTCGGTACGGTAGTGTAGGTCAAGTTGTCTACATTGGCGCTCCAAGGCATGGTTACTCTCATTCACCACAAGCCCCATTTTAGCCGCTTCCTTCCCGATCCTCAAAAAAAGCCCCACTGACAAACCACTATGGCCTCCAGGCAATAGTGGCATAAACATATGCGAATAGGCATTCGCTCATGTATCAGGCTGTGGTTGTAGAGTCCCCTAGAATACTCTCTAGGGAACGAAGCCATTGCAATGTATCCTTTCCTAGTGATAGACATTTCTCTATGTTAGAATGCTGAACAAACTACCAACAGTTATCAGGCTTGCCCCATTAAATATTACTCCAGTGGAATAGAATATGTTGCACAAGGCCACTGGTGCTCTATAAAGGTTGAGGGAAGCCATTGGATAAGCATTCTCCAACACGTTTGCTCCAAGGTTCAACCACACGGGACATCCGTAGTTGACTCTTGGCGAGGTGATGAATTACAGATACTTGCAACTGCAAGTATGTCTGTCTAAGGTGGACCTGACCCTAGATTCTACAGCACTCACTCGTTGTCCGAGCTTTTATTCTATCACGAGTGCATGGACTACTGATGGACATAATCGAATGATTTTAAGAATTGAGACTTTAGTAATCGGGATATTTTAATAATCGAATTGATTACTCGAGATGGGCGCATTAGAATGGTTGGTGGGTTCGAGTGATAATCGATTAGTACATGTCGATTCTCAAAATCATTCCAATTACTACTTACTCATCTGAATGACTACTAATAACTAATTACTAACTCATAACACAAGTTGACTAGATAAATGTCTCACTTTAGCTTCAACAGGGAATTACTAATCAGAAACATTAACTTCAATCTGGTTATAGTATGAAAAATGCAAAGGAAATGAACTGAAGTATTACTAAAAATTAAAAATTCATTCGAATGACTTTGATGAGCGACATTTATCGAGTTTTCGTGTCTTGGTAGTTAGTAACTAGTTAGTAGTCATTCGAATGAATTAGTAATCATTCGAATGATTTTGACTATCGAAATATTCTCGAGATTTTGTATTAATCGTCCATCACTAGCATGGACCCTTTATGCCAGCTCCGAAGACAAAGCCTGAATGGTAGTTCTGGGCGGACCTGGAACTACAATAAACCGATCTCTGTCTATGCGTCAGTTTCATGCAGCACCTCAGACACGCGATCGTTCTCTGCAGCATTGTGCTAGAGGTTCGGAGCAACGTTGCCAATGTGGCAAAAACGTGGCGTTATGTCGCTACATCGCTTAAGCCTAATATTTAATGAATATATGTTCTTCCATTAATTTTCCTTAATTCCGTCGAAACCAAGCAATTATCTTCTGAACAGTGTTCGATCGAACATGAGCATGAAGAAGGGTCCCTACTACACGGCTTAATTTTGAATTACATAAGGCTCGTATAATGAATTATGTTCACTGAGATAAGCCCAGTCTTTTAATGGATTATGCCTTATTGACTAGAAGTCGCATTTTTTTCTTAAGAACGGCATACCACTCGAGTGCAAATTTTCTTCAGATCTTGTATTCTAGCACCAAAAACCACAAAAGAAGTCGGTTTCAGCTGGACAAAGAGGTGTCCTCCTTGTGGGAGCGTTCTGTAGGTTGTACATCAAACCCAAATCAAGGCGGTGGTTTGAGATTAATGCTAACGAGTCATCTAGTTTGGGACGAGTATTCTGTCATGTTCGTTTTGCGACATTGATCGACATCAAGAGCAGCTAGACGTTTTAGATCGGATTCGCCCTTTATCGAGTGAGTGGGATAATGCACGAACTTAATTGATACCTGAAGTAAAATTCAATGCGTTGGTACGCCGCCTCTAATCCTTATGGGTAAATGGATTTTTTGGTATAAGCTTTACCTTGGTCCTTTCGAGACACATTGTTTTTTTTTTTTGCGATGAATTCAATGTCATTGGCATTTATTTGGACCCTTAGGTGTCTGGCTAAGCTCATATCCCTCTACAGTTCGTGGTTTCATCTCCTGTGTCAAGTGTCAAGTGGGATCCTTGATCCTTATTTTAATAGGATCAGGGATCCCACGCATCTACCCATTCCCTATACGCGGTTCAGGCGGACTGGAATGATCAATAACCTGTACATTATATTGCTTAAATGTCTTTCAATCCAAAAGAAGAGCGGTTGACAAGAATTATTCAGGGTTGCATCTCAGTCCTTACCGTTTTTTTTCGTACTGTACTCGGCGGAGCTGAGGTGGACGTGGAAGAAGTGCCTGACTTCCTCGAAGTCATAGTCGCCCATTATGACATTCATTTTCACGCACAAAGAGTGAAATTGAGCTTGACACTCCTAGTGGAGTCAACCTATAAGTTTATAAGCATCCCTCGATGCGATGCAAATGAGGAAATAAGGACGTTAATGAGTCTACACGGTGTTACGTAACTCAAATCACCAGAGCCCAGATCTGTCTTTATCCCCCGATGACATTTATTGTGCCCGCAAGCGATTTATGTGCGAGCTTACAGCGGTGACAACCACATCACTCCCTGTGTGCAGAGCTATGACTAATTTCCGAACTCTTATGCCACCTGGGAATCCATGCACATCGTCAATGTCCGAGACATCTTCATTTCATTTTTCCCATGATTGATTTGAAAAATTTCACGAAGTCGATGTCACAACGCATCCCGAAGCCACTCAAGCGCCTCTCTGTTTCCACAATCAATCACAAGGCATCAGTTTTTTGTTTGTCATCAGCAAATTTAGCACGCACGTCAAGATATTCGAAACCTCTTCGGAGACGAATTGCTCACCTCTCGCGCACACTGTTTGCGACACAGAAACAAAAAGATCGCTCATGCAAAGTTTACCATAATGGCTTCACTTCTTACGGCTCCCTTACGTCGGGCACTTTTGCATATGCATGAATTCATATTCGTTATTTGTTAGAATGCAATCGCTTCGTATCTGATTAACCCACAAAGGCCCGCGAAGAGAAAAGTGAAGTTCAAATGCCATCGCGACCGTCTGCGTGAAGATGGTACCAACTTGCAATGCTAATTGGACGTGCGTCGTCGCATCGGTTGTGAAAGGCAGACTGCGCCACTGCAGCTGCATAACTGTCATTGTCAAATCAATCATATCGAGGTGCATTTCTCTCCCAAAACTCAACCGGTAATACCCGATTGCTCGTATTCTGACCACGATTGCCATCGCATCGCTGCAGGTATGCGACACAGTAACCAGACCAGACTTTCGGTTCAAAGCCCTCCCCAGAGAGTATGCGTAGAAGGCAAAATTTCTATTTCCTATCGTTTGCCTCTAATTAGCATGCAGCAAAGAGCGGCAGCGGATCATGGATTTCACTGCAAAGGGGAGTCTCACGGACATCCCCCACGACATGACGCGACTGTTCACTTGTCATTTGCGTATTTTTTGTCATAACTTGTGTTTGCAAACAATGGTGAGAGTCGGTTTTAGGCGGCATTATACAATTAACACATGAGACGCATGTCCAGTGCGTAAGATACACGCCGCCTAAGTTGGGCGTGGAGGCAACTTATGTAGCTGATGATATGTTGACACCCTCTATCGATGATTGTCACGTTGGCTAATGACAATTGATGGGACACTTGACATCAATTGTGTCCGCCCGCACATCGCGTGTGTCCTAATTGGTATTTCATAACTTCATAAATTGAAATTTCACCAACAAGGTACATACTCAATTTGAATTCAATTTGATGCCTGTGCCTCTAACTTCACCTTCGGTCTGTCGAGCGTTTGACAGGTATTGCAGACGTAAGCTTCTGCATATGGTAAGTTGTCATGGGAGTGTAAAGTGAAATGCAATTGCAAACGAGGTATGACAGGGTTGAATTTGAACAACACTTCCTTAACAGGAGACAATAAGCCATGATCTCTACACAGTTTGAAATTTATTGGACAATGAAGATTTGCATAAAATATCATGGTTTTGTTGGTGATAACATATTCTTACGTGTGCAAAAAAGCTTTCAATTGTGCCCTCAACCATGTGCAACGACTGGTTTGCATGTGTATCAGCGGAGCGTTGAGAAGCACACCGTCCCATTCCTCGGTCGCTGCGGTGGAGCTAGACTGAAGATAGTTCCACTGTGGTCCGAGCTCACCATCGGCCGCTTAACTATTATTAAGGAAATCAACTTCCTCCCCAACGACACCGATCGGCGTCAAGCCAACATCGAGAAGAAACTATCTACCAGCATTCCTCCCTACCGGCGAATTCGATGACAAACAGGCGCTGGATGATACACTCCGAGCTCTCAATATCAATAAATAAGCACAAGAATATCCAAAATGGATCTATCTGTTCAATAATTCAGGCCGCAATAAATACCCCAGCCATTGTAAATTTTTCATACAAAAATGCCCTTAACTACCGTCTCTATCATAAGGATATGGCTGAGCACTTCAATATATAACTCAAGTTGTGTGTGTCAGGACACTGTAACATACAGGATAATTGCAAGGCCGGCGAGCTCTCTAAGTGTGGAACAACTTCTTCTCTACCACTACTACTTAGAGTCTGTATCCCCTTGCGAGGACTTGGACCTCTACTACTCCTACGCTCCCCATAATTTTTGTTTTCTTTTCCGTTGGTAGGTGGAAATCTTCGACAAGACTCTATGGCGAACGTTCGCACATAGAAGTGTGAGATTTTTACTCACTAAAACTCACTAAACCCTGTATTTTTTTTAAGACTACAACTAAGAGAAGCACTTAACACTTAACTGCCTTTCCTAATTTAGGTACTGATCGGCAGGTTACTCTCCAATGAAAACTCCTGCTAACACTGCGGGTGTAGACGAGATCAAGGGGTCGAATCCTTTAAAGTTGGTGCAAGACATTAGTTTCCTCAAGGATCGGGTGAACTGCAGTGTTTATGTGCTCTTCTAGGCGGCGCTTATGTTTATAAGCAAAGTTCTTAACTTCATCTTGGAGTGGTAATATTCGAAGATCTCTACGGATATCGTCGTTTCTGACGACGATGGTTCTAAGCACCTTATTTTGAAAAGTCTGTATTATGCTCATATTACTTGCTTTGGTACAACCCCAAAGTCCAAACAAGGTTTAGGATTTGCTTGTATACAAGCAGTTTGTTGTCAATACTTAGCTTGGACTGTTTACCAATAAGCCTGTACAGATGTTTACATTTCATGTCACTCTTCCCCAGTTGCCGGGACTCCTTCTCTACTGTTCTACGCCATATACTCCTGGTCCACTGCATCGCATGTTTCGCTATGATACAGTCGCCTTTTCGAAGGGAAAGACCAATCCACTTACACTTGCTTCGTTGAATAGGGGTGCATATATGTTCCTGATCCATTTTCTGATGAAGCTGTTCATTTATCCTTGGTATGTTTCGGTTCACAAACGTCCGAGATAATAGCGGTCACTTTTGCTTCACTTCTGAATTTGTCAAAGACATCTCTTACCATTTAAGGACAAACAAATAAACAAACAAACATTGATTTTTATATATACTGATATTTTAGTTTTCACAATTTCAACTCTAAATCTCATAGAAATCGGATCAAGAAGCCCACGCGGTCCTTAGACTCATTTCCTATGTTTGCCTACATCATCAGACGCCTTGCTCATTGACATAAACTGACTCCTCCTAGCCCAAATCTACTCTAAGTTACTATCACAAGTCAGACTTTTACTTAATGAATTCCATGCTAACACGCGTCGACACGGCTAGACTCGATAACAATTCAGTTCCGCGCTGTAGGAAGGTAATTTGCTTGGTATTTCACACTAGACTGACTCTCGTGGCATGTTCGTCGGTTTTTTGCTTTATTATAAAACTAACAGATGTAGCTGGCTACCGAAGGTTCCTTCCACATTGTGGAAACAGCGACAACCGTAAATATTCCGAACTTCGCATGTTATTCGGAGGTATTATTTGTTTTCACGCAACATTCGTACTGTACACCTACACTTCGTAAGCGATCATGAAACACGAAAATTAACGAAAGGGAGACTTATCTCCAAATCGTAAATGCCTACATGAAAAGTAGATCTGTGGAAACAGCACTACACAAAGCCGTACTAGAAGAAATACACCCAGGGCACGTATCTCGACATAGAAGATACCTTTAACAGCGATTCAGACAAGTCTCATCAGAGCAGGACTCGATGCAGGACTCTTAGACTGGATCGGACTGATGCTGCTCTTCTAATAGCCAGGCAGTGATCAAATCACTTTCAGATCTAAGACTTCTCTGAATTGCCGCCTAACTCTTAACGAGATGGCTAGGTAGGTGGGTAGGTTGTTAGTAAGTGGCTTGGGTGCACTAAGGCCAAAGTAGGCCCATTGTACTGCCACGGGGGTTTGTAGATGAAAAGAAAGGGGGAAGGGCCGGCGTGGTTATTACGACAGCCAGCCAGATCTGTCGATTAAGTCTAATAGCGATTTGATTGATGTCTCTCTCAGTTCGCTAAGATTATCGAAGAATTAGAAGCCTAGATTAACGTTTGCTGAGGCAAGTGCAGGGCATTTTCAGAAAAGGTGTTGTACACTTTCCTCTTCAGTCTCTTCGCGTGTAATCCCAAAACGCAGTGTCCGGTGATTACGCCCACTGCCGTGCTAATTTTGGGTATTTTTAATGATATCAGACTAACAGATCTTTTGGGGTCAAGACTGGGCCAGATTTGTTTTGTAACTTGGCATGTATAATCTGTGTTCCATCTGGCATTGACTTTTAGTATGATTTGGTTAGTGAGCTGTAAATTAAAGGGAGCTAGAGGAGTACCTAAGTTACAGAAGGATCCGTCATCTGGCAGTGTTGGCGATTTTTGTGAGTTTCTCAGCTTCGCAGTTTCCCCTAATGTCTCTACGGCCCGGTACCCAACATAGACGAATTCGAAACTGTTCGAATATCTCGTCAAGAGATTCCAAACCAATTACCTTCCACCAATTGGCTCCGGAAAAGAGTTTCTATCAACGATTTCTCGACCGGATACAATGCAAGGAACGAGTGGCGACGACAAAGGGGAAGATCACCGTATACACCGATGGCTCAAAGAGGATCGGTGCAGGGGCATGGGTCTTATTTGACCTCTTCGAAAAACCTCTGACACTTAGGGACGACTGCAGCATTTTTCAACCGGAAGTGGCTTCCAGAGCGTTACCGGCGAATCTATCCCCTACTTTTCTGACAGCCAAGCAGCAATAAAAGCCACGCTTCGGACATTCTGATATCGAAGCTGTTTGGAGATATTCCTGGAGAGTGCGGGGACTCTGTAAAGTACCGGGACAAACGAAATTAACGAATTAACGAAAGGGCGGACAACCTCGCGAAGAAGAGCTCGGAGCTTAAAGAATTCCGTACGCGCATTTGCCACTTAGTTCCACAAATAAGAATCTAGAAGACGAGGCCCTATATAGAGCCAGTATTCACTGCCTCAGCCAGTATTCAGGCAGCCACAGCAAGGGCCCTATGGCCGAAGCTGAAAAAGAAGAGATAAACATCATTGATCGGCTTTAGTCGCAGGGATGTACGTACACTAATAATAGTCCTTACAAGTCAGTGAATAGAATAAGAAGAAATAGAATAAAAATACACCTACACACTCCTTATTTATAGGTAACAGAGCTGTGGCATTAAAACGGACATTGTGTTAATTAGGTTCTCATCAAAAAACACTTCTACCCACGTACGAGAGTCTACATCTACAAGCTGAATCAGATAAGATTCTCCTCCAGCCTCATAAGAATAATTTATAGCTTTTTGCATTTCAGAAGATTCTACGTTCAAAATGAAGGCAGAAAATCAACTGAGCAGAGCACCAGGGCGGGCGTTGCACAAGGATCAAAGCTGGGACCGTGGGTCTTCAACATCTACACCACAGCCAACCGATATAGGGAACTGCTATCTATTTGCAGATGACCCACTGACATATGCCAACTTGATGTCACCACAGTTAGCCGGTCGAAGGGTCGAAATCTTGAACAAATTTGATTGGTATATCAATCAAATAATGGGTATTAGTATCAATGCTAGGAATTGGTACTTATGTGCCTTAAAGAGAACATCCCGAGGTGGATGCAGATCAGCAGCTAAATGTCGGAGCATGAAGATAGTGCTTCCTAACGGTACTGTGATATCAACGGACAAACAGGGCAAGTATCTTGGCTTTGAATTTACGGAAAGGTGTTGGAGTTCAACAGCCATTCGAAACTGACCCTTAAGGAGACCAACCTAGGCGTCTATAGCATGTATGGATTAGGCTGACGGACTAGGCTGCTGCTCTGCAAGTAGCTAATACGGCCGGTCTCTAAGACCAGCATGAAGAAGCTCGCAAATTTCGAAAGGAAAATACTGCGAATATTTCCCGGTCTCACTTTCGACAGGGACCGTCAAAGCATCACAAGAACAAGAAGCCTTATTACCAAGCACTCGTCATGCCCTTGCAAGAATACATGCAAGATATTAACAACCATCTTAATGAGGCAATCAGAATCCTAAGAAACGCAATTCCCAAATAACGCTAAATGTACTAAATGAACAAAACCTTTCAACGACGTCGAACAATGACCTGCATGGATTCTACCAGAGCTCGAGGCTAAATCGGCTGTCACACCACCACCCCATTCCAATAGGACCAACATAGACTCACGGATTTGAACAACCCCATGTATGCACCAGACATTGTAGGACTAAAAAAATAAACAACAAATTGACAATAATACCAAATCTTAAATTAAACCCAACCCTTAGTTTGTAAACCTAGTTATAATCTTGTAAAAATGATTTTTTTTTTGTTCAAATAAAATTTTTAAATCGAAATTTTTACTCGGTGAAGAACTCTGCTATCAACCAGGGAAAAAAAAAACACTGCCAGTGTCTGTTGAACTTCCATGTAGAGAATTTAATTTAAATTACTTTCATTACCGGTTCTTGAATTGATCAATAAATACATATGCTTGACTTGGCAGCACTGTAAACACAAAAGAATTTATGGTATCAATCAATTTCATGGCTTATCCAAGACCACATTCAATTTTCAAAGACACAATCCACTAAAATAAACAGTCATGCCAGTACCTTCGTAATCCCCTGTAGAAATAAGTGATAATATGGGTCGGTAAAACTATATTTTTTAAGCTATATTGAGTTTAAAAAAAACAATGCCTGCCATTTACTTTTCAAATAATATTTCATGTATATTACGTTCATTTATGACCATCAGCATAACAAGCTGAGTTATAAAATGTATATACCAAAAAATGTTATCGGTGGCATGGTAAGTCCTCATTCAAATTTCAACAAAATTGTCCACCATTTCTCAATTAAATCCCCATTCTATGCGGCATGTTACGCCGTCTTTCTGGATTCCATATCAACCAGAATCTGCTCGTGTATTTTAAGCAAAAGTTGTTCGAAATCAGTAGTCTACAGCGGGCCCAATCGCAACATTGTTCAACATTGCTCTCATACTCATCTTTTAAAAAAGAAATACTCGTCAATGATTCCGTTGGACCATAACCCAGTCGGAAATAATCTAATCAGCAGCTATTCGGATTTTTTAAAGCATCTCTATAAGTTTGCCAACGAATATTGTAGGAAGTGTGAAAATGCAAAAAAGTTAGTTCGCCTCAAATAACTTATTTTTTTTTTTTGCAAGCCGCAAGATCATTTCCTAGATGTATAGAAGGTTTTTCTTGAATCTCCAAAGTATGTACAACGCCCAAGAGAAGTAAAATACCAACTGTTAACGAGAAAGTAGAGATTAGAAAAAAATATTGAAAAACTTGTATTATATCCTGCACAAAAAACTATTGATTTCCTCCAAACACTTGACAAATACCGTCTAAGCATAACCTGTACCCGAAAGGATTTATTAAGCATAACACACAACGTTTGTGAGTAGGTGCATCTCAGCAGAACAATTATTTCATAAATCGCAGTCAAAGACATCATATTTAGTAATGGCTTCGCAAAAGGCTTTCAGTTTTGGTTCTCCTTCGGCAATCGACATAGCATTCTGCTGAAACACTTGCTAAAGGCACAATGGATGAACAATGTCAATAAAAATAGTTTATTTCACAATTTATTGCTTACAAAGTTCTACTATTAATAATCAACTAAACTTAAGGCTATCATTTGTATAACTAAACTCAAGTACCATTACAAATCGTTGGCAATGCCGTTTCATTTGTAAGCGCTACCACCATACGCGCAACAAAACATTAAAATTGCCGACACAGCGGCAAAGTGAGTTGGTAGCTCTGCATAGATTTCGATTGACTCAGCTAAGTGGACAGAGACGACGACGAAGGAAAAAAGTTCTGCAAACTAGTTCTGGGCATCACATTTACACCTGCGAAAAGTAATTTTTTAAGTGAATTTTCACATCTATTCAATCTAGAACAAATCTACCAACAATGGCTGATTCGAAGAAGTAAGTAAAATCAAACTTTCTACACTGGAAATAGAATAACTTCAGAGAAAATTCACTTTGCGACAAAGCCGACATAGAACCACCTTCAATTTCGCTTGTCATCATGCGAAGCAGCCAACTTGTACAAAGGGAAACGCATTCGCACTCATTTTAAATGGACGCAAAATTCAAATTATCGCTAATTGCACAAGTAACCCGATTGGAATTATTTGAAAAATATGTTTTTCGCATTTTCATTGGACGATGAAATTATTGCATCAACTTTTTGATTCATTCATTCGCATAGTTGAGCGGTGCGAAGTGCCGCAGACTAGAAAATTCGCTTTTCTTTGTTTCATAAACACTTTCTAATGCAAAGTCTTATCGAAATCTCATACACTGCGCGCTAAAATGAATTGAAAATTATCTATTGCGAATTTAAGTGAGCCTTGAAAAAAAATTCTGTGTGATTTGGAAGAAAACAAAGAAAAACATATATAGTTTCTTAATTGCTGTGTTGCCCCTCTAGTATACGTACATAAGGCTGAGAGCGAATTAAAATGGCGTTCAGAGAAAAAGAATTACATGAAACAAATAGATCGTGGTATGTTGCTACAGATGTTTGCCGTAAAGTGCTTGAAAAGACCATGAAATTAGATTATTTCCGCAGGGTATTGAATTAAAATAATGATTTATCTTTCAGCAACGATGATTTAGCTACCGCAATCCTTAAGAGGAAGGATCGTCCAAACCGCTTGATTGTTGAAGAGGCTATCAACGATGACAATTCAGTTGTTTCATTGTCTCAGGTATGCATAAAAGATTTGTACACTCATTTGTGTTACTAACTTTGTTTAATTACTCACAATTGTTCGAGGCATATAAACGGGCCTTGTCCCTTTATTTTGTGTGTTTGTCTTCGTTGTCTAGCCAAAATATAGATGTTATCGATAAATAGGTCATGGACCTTTACTTGGTGTGTTAGAACATTAAGTTTCATATTTTATTTGATTTTTTTGGTTAAGAACCGGTTAATATGCATACATATTTGTTTTTCTCGTTATCATTTGTTTTCGGTAAAATCAAGAACATTCTCGATGAATGAATAAAATACATAGTGTTATTTTCTTTTTGGCAAAGTGTGTCGTATTTATATTTTGATTTGTGCTCGAAGTAAGAAGAACATTTCATGGAACAGTTATGTACTTGTTTAGTTGTGTTTATTTTATGCTAAAAGTGCTAATATACCCTTTATTTGAAATAATTATGCATGCTTGCCGCTCACTGTGTATGCACGAATATAGCATTGAACATATTACTGGAATGATAATTATTTTCCATATGAACAGAACTTTTGTGTATGCAGTGACACCTGGGTATGCTGTCACTCACTCGATTTTAGACGTCAGAGATTTTCATTCGTGCTCAAGTAAATCAGAAAAAATTGCAGTTGCCTATGAGATGCAAAGACAGTAGATGATGCAAACATCTGTTTGTTAAGTCATACATATAGTACATACTCCGGGATCGTAGTGTCCTCTGTGACGAATAAAGTATTTCGCAGTCATCTCCACATTGATAATTTGAAGTTTCTTATCTCGCGGCAAACGTACTGCACGTGTTATGCGTGAATTATAATCTACATCTGCTCATGGATTTTGCACGAAGTTCTTGTTACACTTAAGACAAATGATTATGCGATAAGCGAGTAAATGTTTGTTGTAAACCTGCGATAAAGTGCCAGACAGATGAAGACAACTTGTTGTGTCTCTGTAGCCTTTTGACAAATCTGCACTCACGAACTCAAATCGAAATAACGGAGACCGGCTTGGTTCTACTTTGCGCGTTAGCATCGAAAGTGTTACAGCAATCTAGCTTCTGCAGACAAAATGCTGCAGATGCTTCTGGTGGAAGTTTCAGAAAACATTAACTTGAAAAGGAGTGATTGTGGTTATGAAAAATTGGGATCTGGTCGTGTATTCTGGATGAAGAAGAAACATATTCTATATAAAACTGCAACTTGAATCTTTGATGAAAATGTTATAAGTACCATTGGGTTCATAATTGCGATTTTGTTTTCCCTGCACGGCACAAAATATTTCTCGAGTCATTTATGAACACAAGTACTGCCTCAAGTATTCAGCATTGTCAAAGTAGTATTCACATATGCAACATAAGCAGGCGATACAAAGTGTTAATTAAATTTAATAAACGGACCACCTGAAAATATTAAAGAAAGAAACAATAGCAAAATAAGAATAAATTTTGCATGAAAAAGTCCACCTTTCAGTTTCCTTGCAATCCTGCAACAAAACAAAGCTTTGATCGCAGTATGACTGTGAAATTACGTTTATAAACGCAAATGCGACTGCTCTCATGCATAGGTACTGCGGCTTATTTACATTTATGAACGCAAATATTGCAGGGCTGTAATGTCCGTAATGTCCACAATAGAAGTGGAATGTTGTAAAAGGAAGTCACAGTTCCTCTACGCGCTTTATATCAAAAATGAACGTCGCCTGATTATCGATTGTTTCTTGTGTTCAATTCGCAGTGTTGGGTCTCTAACGCAATTGTGGTATATCTATTGTGAGACCTCCACTCTATCCGATTATTTTTTGTTTCTTGTTTCTTAAATTCTTTTCCCATAGTTTCAAAGGGTATTATCTGCATAAAATGACAATGTTACAACTGATGAATGTCTTAGAAAAATGTTGACACAAAGGAGAGTGAGGTGCTGTTTCTTTTTATTTAAGACAGCTTTTACGTGGAATTTGATTAGAATTTGAAATGTAAAACGGTTTGACACGCTTTTCCAAATCTTCCGCACGTTCTTCTGGGTCTGTCCCAACATGGAGACCTACATGCTGTAGGTATGTACATTACTTATTTAGTACCTTGCTAACAGGTAGATCATCATTGTCTAGAAATCCTCCATGCTTGAATGTTTTCCGTTTAAGATCTAGTATATTCCCTACATTCATAAAATCAGCTCCAAATTCATCTATACACAATCAGCATCCTCAAAAATTAAAGAATATATTTCAATGCTTCTAAGCGTGACGCTTCTCTGCTCTCAGTGATTAGGATAAGCTTCCCAAACATTACCAGCAAACGGCACCTCATTGAAATCCAAATGCTTTTGATCATGAATTGTGGTGTGTCGTCAACTATCTCAAGTCTAAATGTTTAGGTTTCCTTCAAATGATTCACTAATTCGAGCGAATTGTGACCATAACTCCCCATATCCCTGCACACGATTATAGTGAAATGAACTGACTATGTTCTGAATTCTTTCCAACGTCATCGAATGTTACCTTTTGCATAGCATTTCCCACAGAAAATGTTCTTAAAAAAATAAAGCCGGCCGAGTTTTTCCCTTTACATACGTCTCGGAAAGAATGTCCAATACAGTCTATCTTCGGACTATCTTGTCACGTCTTTCCGCATTCCACCAACCAAATCTCGTAACCTTTACTAAGCTTAATTTTGTCTCACATTCAGAGCATCTACTGCGAAAACTTCCCGTTAACATGGTAATGAAAATAATTAATGCTGTTTAAAGCCATCATTACTGACGCATGTTGATACAAGCTGCCCTAGAACAGTTTCCCTTTTCGATCACAAGTTAATACTGCAAAAATGGCTGATTTAATTTGGAAATGGAAATTGCGAAAGCCAGAGCAAAAATTAAAATTGAATGAACATAGCTTTTACAGCAACCACTGGAGTTGTGAGTTATTGTTCTCTCAGGAGTGGAGGTGAACTGCAGTCGTCGAACTGTCAGAAGTTTTTTTTTCTAGACAGTTCATGCCCTCGGAGCATTGTCAGTGACACGTCATGCCGATTCGTCACGTTCAAATTTAAATTTAAACGCATGTTCATGTGCGTAGGAGTCGATGTACATATACCCCGACCCAACACGATTTTCATACGTGTGTCATTTTTCCTGTTTCATTATTTTTTGTTACTCATCTGTCTACATTAAAGTTTTCAAGTTCAGTTTAAGCTCCACATTTCTGAATTGGTAAATGGCCAACATGTTTGGTTCATTATGCCCTTGATGGCCTGATGATGTTATATACTATCATAAGACCTTTTGCTACTAAATTCATAGATTCTATTTCTTCCTCATCCCTGCAGCTCCTGCAAAAGTGTGAGTAAGTGTTCTTGATAGCGATCTCTTTTTGGTAAACCCCCTGCTGTTCTTCCAATTTCTAGTTCACTCTATCGGTTTCTGGCTTCAATTTACGTTTTTTTTTTTTGGTGTGGAGCAGAGATTTTCTCTGCTCCGATTAATTTTTCGCAAGCCTGTCTGCTTTTTTGTTTCCCTGGATGCCAGTGTGCCCTGGTACCCAGCTAGGGCTACCATGTTTTCCAAGGATATTTCACAGACTTTGCATAACCTGAGCAGGTGCCCGATGCTATGGTTTTTATTGCTTTTTGGTTGTCAGAAAACATGGGGAACGATTTGTTGGTTATGTTGACTTATAGCAGGAGCTACTTCACTTAGTGCCAGTGATTTCTCGAATAGGTCACAGAAGATTGCTTGGTTTACATCGATACAATAAATAAATAACAATGATTTGGTAGTCAATTTTTCTTTTAAGAATGTATGTTGTTAGTTTGTGAAATTCTTTGTTAAGTTCATTTAGCACTATTGAGACAGAGATGTTAACCATCCCTTGGCAGTACTCGGTCTCGGCACTTCGTAGGACTGCAATCGGAAAGATGTTGGGTGTTGATGAGATGTTGGGTTAAGGTATATATGGAGGTTAATAGAATACAGCACTTGTATCCATTTTGGATGCCATGACTCGGAAATAAAGCATTGACCATTGACATTGCACGCGGACAAAAATACAATATAAACACCGTTTGTCGTCTTGCAGTTGCGTAGATGTATTTTTTCATTTTATAACAAACAGTTATATTTGGAGTTTTATTATTTAACGCAATCTTGATTTTTTTATGGTATGTCAATTTTCTCAGTTTTATCCAACTCACGAACGATCACAGTTTGGTAAGATTTATTGCTTAAATTCTGATTTCGTTTGGTTAGTCTTAAGGTTCTAACGTCTCTCATTGGCGTTATAACAGGACATTGCGCCATAGGAACTCACGACTTCTGCAGAAGCTGCAAACACGAGGATGAGGAAGAACTATTTGTACACTTGCTAGGCAACTGCAGTTCGATCTCATCCCGTCGATTTAGACTTCTTAAGTTACTAATTGATCTGCGTGGTAGCACAATGAACCTATCCTGGCCTAAGTGTGGCTGCTGTATTTCCGTACAACAGTCAGGCACTCAACCAAATTTACTCTAAGGTTCCAACTTCCGTTTATCATCACATTTAGTGTTGAATGTTCCAATGCCCTTGAGACATTGCACCAGTTGAAATAACAAGACAACAGTCATTTGTGCTTCAGGTTTCACGCCGTTCATAGGAATTGGGAACATCTGTAGTGATACTGGCCCACACGCTTAGACGATTAAATGTACTCTGAAGAATTTAACCATCTCTCAATTGGGCATACATACAAAATGGTTTGTATACCCTTTTAATATGATCCTGCCATCGTACCCTGTTCATTCTGATCTCGAGCATAGTTGCCTTCCATCTACTAATAAAGATACTTGTGATTGTGTCTTGTATTCTTTTAATCATTTGTACTTCCTGGGGCGACTTAAAGTCAAGGCAGATGGTTCTTTGTACTCCGATGTTGTTTTTATGCTCCGACTAGCAAAGAAAATTTAAGCCACATCGGTATACAGTTTATTATGCAGCGATTGACTAGACTGACTAGGATGAATGGAGAGAAACATTAGAGAACTTTCTAAAAGAAAGTATCGCAAATGAAATAAAGTCCCTTAAGGACTTTTTCTGTCCTAAATACCGACAGTCAAATTCGCGAATCACTTCATGTTAACAATCTACCGGTTGAAATTATAGAAATGATAAATATCAACATTTAAGTCAAATTACAATTTTACAAAAGACTCAAGATCCACACATGGAATAATATCCATCATCTTCTGGTCCGCATGATCCACTAAAAGGGTCGCGGGGGTAAAGCACGTACAAGAGATCTCTAGCCAATTCGATCCTTCCCCCACCGGCTCTAACTCATCAGGAGTTAGAGCAGAGCTTATCCAGGCGAGATTTTGGACTTGGTCCACGCACCTCATCCTGGGTCTTTCAAGCGGTTGTCTTTCTGATGGAATCGCATTCAACGCATTTACAATTTTGAAACGAGTTGCAATCCAGGCGTGAAACGCAATCAATGTTGGCGCAATTTGCACAGTAGTAGGAAATTTATTTTTTTTTCTTTTCGAACTATCGTAATTTTCCGGGGAAAATGAAATATGACAAACCGAGTGTCAAATCAAATGTCAATTGGTTGGTCCTCAGAGTTTTTCCAAATAACAGCTGTCTACAAAGTCCAAGGGCATGTTCGTAAGCTTGAGAAGTTTGTTTTAAGTTTTTTAAAGCCGACGCTGAGATTTTTTTTATCGTTTTTTCTTTTCCTTACCTTATTGTTTATTTTCACAGTCAATCTGACTGTAGTGAAATATTAAACTCAAATCCATTTTAAACTAAATCCTTATTTACAGACTAAAATGGATGAATTGCAACTCTTCCGAGGTGATACCGTCCTTTTGAAGGGCAAACGTCGAAAGGAGACTGTCTGCATCGTCTTGTCTGATGACACCTGTCCTAATGAGAAGATTCGAATGAATCGTGTTGTGCGAAACAATTTATGTGTTCACTTATCGGATGTTGTATCAATTCAATCGTGTCCCGATGTAAAGTATGGCAAACGTGTCCGTATTTTACCATTCGACGATACAACCGAAGGTGTTACTGGGTAAGTAAAATAGAAAGTGTCAAAGAATACAGTCCATTAACGAACTTAATTTTCTCTCTTCGCAGAAATCTGTTTGAAGTTTACTTGAAGCCTTACTTTTTGGAAGCTTACAGACCCATCCACATGGGTGATAACTTCATTGTGCGCACTGCTATGCGTCCAATTGAGTTCAAAGTTGTTCTGACTGATCCTGAACCCTACTGCATCGTAGCACCAGAGACTGTCATCTTCTCTGATGGTGATCCAATTAAACGAGAGGTATGGTCTCCAACAGCATGTGTTCCCAGGAAAATGATTAATTGTTTCATTGCTTTTGATTTCAGGAAGAAGAAGAGTCGCTCAATGCCGTGGGTTATGACGATATCGGTGGTTGTCGCAAGCAACTGGCCCAAATCAAGGAGATGGTGGAACTGCCACTGCGTCATCCGTCGTTGTTCAAAGCTATCGGTGTGAAACCCCCACGGGGTATTCTTATGTACGGCCCACCAGGTACCGGCAAAACACTTATAGCTCGAGCTGTGGCCAATGAGACCGGAGCGTTCTTCTTTTTGATCAACGGACCTGAGATCATGTCCAAGTTGGCCGGAGAATCTGAGTCAAACTTGCGTAAGGCTTTCGAAGAGGCTGAGAAGAACTCACCAGCCATCATCTTTATTGATGAAATCGATGCCATCGCCCCGAAGCGTGACAAGACACACGGTGAAGTTGAACGTCGTATTGTCTCACAACTGCTGACACTCATGGACGGCATGAAGAAGAGTTCCCATCTGATCGTGATGGCTGCTACCAACCGGCCAAATTCGATTGACCCTGCCCTGCGTCGGTTTGGACGTTTCGATCGTGAAATCGATATCGGTATTCCTGATGCAACTGGCCGTCTGGAAGTCTTGCGAATTCACACCAAGAACATGCGCCTGGCCGATGATGTCGATCTAGAGCAGATCGCCGCTGAGACACACGGTCATGTTGGTGCCGATTTAGCTTCGCTGTGCTCAGAAGCTGCGTTGCAACAAATTCGTGAGAAAATGGATCTCATCGATCTGGAAGATGATAAAATCGATGCCGAAGTGCTGGCCTCCTTGGCGGTCACAATGGACAACTTCCGGTATGCAATGACAAAGTCAAGTCCATCTGCCCTCAGGGAGACTGTTGTCGAGGTTCCAAATACCACCTGGACCGACATTGGTGGCTTGGAAAATGTGAAGAAAGAGTTGCAAGAACTTGTTCAGTACCCAGTCGAGCATCCAGACAAGTTCCTCAAGTTTGGCATGCAACCAAGTCGTGGTGTCTTGTTCTACGGGCCACCTGGTTGCGGTAAAACTCTGCTGGCAAAGGCTATCGCCAATGAGTGCCAGGCCAACTTTATTTCCGTCAAGGGCCCAGAGCTGTTGACCATGTGGTTCGGTGAGTCCGAGGCAAATGTACGCGATATCTTCGACAAGGCACGCTCAGCCGCGCCATGTGTTCTGTTCTTCGACGAATTGGACTCAATTGCCAAGGCTCGAGGTGGAAATGTTGGTGATGCTGGTGGTGCTGCTGACCGTGTCATCAATCAAATCCTTACTGAGATGGATGGTATGGGAGCTAAGAAGAACGTGTTCATTATTGGCGCCACCAACAGGCCCGATATCATTGATCCAGCTATCTTGCGTCCAGGACGTTTGGATCAGCTTATTTATATTCCACTTCCGGACGATAAGTCTCGTGAAGCTATTCTGAAGGCCAACCTCAGGAAATCGCCCTTGGCCAAGGAGGTTGATCTCAACTACATTGCAAAGGTCACACAAGGTTTCTCTGGCGCTGATTTGACTGAGATTTGCCAACGCGCTTGTAAACTGGCCATTCGGCAGGCGATCGAAGCTGAGATCCGGCGGGAAAAAGACCGAGCTGAAAATCAAAGTTCAGCTATGGATGTAAGATAAAAATCGAACAAAGTGTTCTGTTTCAATTGCTAATCGATGATTTATCCCCACAAACAGATGGATGAAGATGATCCAGTTCCAGAGATCACACGAGCTCATTTCGAAGAGGCAATGAAATTCGCGCGCAGGTCTGTTTCGGACAACGACATCAGGAAGTATGAGATGTTTGCACAGACACTCCAACAGTCTCGTGGATTCGGTTCGAATTTCAGGTACGTCTCAACTTGCTTCCTCAAATTTCACAATGGTTAAAACCTCTCTTCGTTGTTCCTTTTGTGCAGATTCCCATCAAATTCAGGGCCGTCGTCTCAAGGAAGTGGTCCAAATGCTCCCGTGAATCCGCCAGGTGACAACGGTGATGACGACCTCTACAGTTAGATCTTTTTCATAGTTTATATATTTTTTAATGAACAACAAGTAAAAGTAATCCCAATTGAATAAAAAAAAAAACAAAAAACAATAAACACGAAAAGAAAAAAAAATCAATGTATCTGGTAAGGCGGTCACTAAGAAACAACATTTGTTATAAGAAACCGAACATTCTTCAAACACCATACTAAGAAAACGAAAAAGAATCATTTTTACTTAGCATATTCATCCAAGCTAAATTCATTATTAAATTGTCCCCCCCCCCCAATATGCAAATGAAACCCATTATTTAAAAATATAATAATATTTACGAAACATAACAATATCACTTTTGGTAAATACAAAAAGAAAAAAATAAATTATTTCATTTGAACGAAGAACAGCAGGTGTGGTGTGATTGTTGTTCAGTTGCGAGCCCCTTTTCCACAAGTATTTGTCTATTGTGTAGAATCCTGTCATGTCTGACTTAATTTTTTTTAATTTAAGATAATGGGTAATAAAGCGGAGCCGATAGCGGATGTGCTTTCTGGAAAAGAAATTCTGTTTGTATTTTTATTTGAATTTCGTTTTATGGAGGGTCTTGATCGTGTTGGTGGGTGGGTACACATACATCACTTGTAAGAAATGGAGGAATGAAACGAGTGGAATCTGAGCGTCGTTTCCATTTTGCTGCAGCAACTATCGAGGAAGTGTGGGTTGCCGTGGCGTAGTGGGTAAGTGCGTCGACTCCTACGCAGAGGGTGCTAGGTTCGATACCCGAATTTTACCACCTTTGATAATTCACGGCTCCACCTCTTTCGAGTCACTGACAATGCTCAAAGAGTATTCCTTTCTAGGTGATAATTCAAGTGGCAGTGCTAAGTAATAAAGCTCGTTAGCATACTTATATTTCCCTTGTTGAGGCAGATCATGAGAGGCTATTAATCGTTTGGATTGCAAAATACCATGGCCATTTGTCCACTGGTCTAGGCGAAGTTTGTTTTCCCATTCGTTAATCAGGGTTGTAGCTGATTTGGTGGTGGCCGTGGCATTTTGGGTGTGTGCGTCAACTCCTACGCAACTTAACACTACCTGGGTTCGATTCCCGGCGGGTACGACCAAAAATAAGTTTAACGGTCCCACCTCTTTCGAGTCACTCAGTAGTAATAACTGTCGAGAAAGAGCTTCTCAAACTTGGCCGTTCGGAGTTGGCATTAAACTGTAGGTTCCTTCCACTCGTGAAAGAACAATAGCACCCAAAACACGACTGGTTGCTGAGAAGCTAGGCCAAGGTCCGCCTCGGACTATTATTTACTATCGATTATTATTAACTATCTTCGTGTTGTGCGAACCACAGATGAGCTTGTCAATGCCAGTGGAGTTACTTTGGTTAATAAATTAACCCATATCTTATTTGTTATTTAGGTAGGACCAAGAAGGATGTGCACAAGAAGTACACTTCTCATTGACATAAAAAAGTCGGTTACGACCTACCTAAAGGTTATGTGTTGGACAAGGTCGTGCCAAGTCAGTTTTTTGATATCTCGTACAAATTGTACGAAACTGCGAAATACGGAACTACCGTCTTTCAAAAAAATAAGAAAGAACTTGGCCAGAACGTCGCTAAGTGCAGATATGAGTTCCAAGACGTAATTCAACCAGTCGACCTTAAGTTCTCCCATATCTTCCCATGTTTTGAATTGAATTGATGTATGTTCTGTTAGTAATTTTGAATCTTTTACAAGGCATGGACAGTCGATTAGCATGTGTTCCATAGTTTCTTTCGCCTGGCCACTATGCCTAAAGATTAGGAAGGCGATAATTATAAGCCACATGTCTTATTAGTGCACCACATAGCAATCTTAGGTCAGGTTAACTAAGTTCTAGAGCTTCTTTGGCTCATTTGGGGTTGTAGTTTTGTTCCATTAACATTCTTGAGTGTTTAATACCCTCCTGGTTATTCCAAAATTTTTCCTTTCTTTAATGATGCATTTGTGGAGGTGAAGTGAAGCCTGTTTTTGCCGGTGTTGTTGAATTCATAAAGAGGGGACGGGGATATCCAGGCAACCAATTCAAAGATCAAAATGCGTACGAGGATAATTTTCACCTCAGTAAATCAGTCAGATCAATTACAAATACAGTATACAAGACCGATATAGGAATACACTAAAAGCACCTGAACTGCATGAGATGGAATAGGCGAGTGGCGTAATCCTTTAAGCAAAAGGCATTCTCATGAATATAAGCCTGCGCTGTAACAAACCAGTCATGGTTGGGTAAACAAATTGAAAAGAGCTTGAAACATTCCACATCCTTTGGTCTAAGTCTATTTAAATAAGTTTAAGTAAGTCTTAAATTTATTTTATATTTTCACCAACGATGTTCAAGTGTGTTGGCCAAATGCATTTCTCCTCTCCATGAATTCACCCGTTATACCAGTCTCGTCTGGAATTCTCATCAGCTTATCCTTAAGCCTATTTTCGGATGCACACATAAATTTAGAGACTCGTTTTTCAGCATAGAAATTCCCAGCAAAATATTTCCCACAGACTACAGTCCGCATATATTTAAGACCGATGTACACAGGACCCTCATCTCTCTCTTTCTCCCTCTATACCATCGGCCGTGCTGTGTTTTGATCCCGGACACTTAAGAGTAATCCAATCTGCGCACGTAGGTCATAAAAAATGCCTTGAAATTTGCACGCGCAAACTTCGAATATCTCTTCTATGAACAGGCGGGTTTTTAATAGTTCACTCTACCGAGTGTACAGTGATTTGCATCTCTCCTCATGATACTGAACTAAATAAGCGGTTTAGTTTTCGAAATTAAAACGTGTATTTTGGAAAACATCCAACATCGTTGGGTGCAGACAACCTCCCCACATTGGATCTACGTAGCCGCCCATGAGCGTTGTGACCAACTGAACGTCTAACATTTATCTTCACGATTTCACTTATATGCATTGATGTGAGAAAATTCACTGCTTATAGTCATCAAGATCAAGCTGTTTTGCATCCGCGATCACTTGGCCTTTGTACCGGAGATTCGGTGTTCCGCTCCTTCTCGAACCAGGACGGTCGGATTCGAAGAAAGACCCTCTTTGCTGAAGAGTTGTTGTTCATGGGTTCGGTATGGCTGAGCCAGTGTAGGACGGATTTCTCTTTTGTTTTACCTAGGTCAAGCAAACGAGTTCTTGCTATAGCTTTTTCTTCTACCAGAGCTTATGGAGCGTAGCGGGGTATATGCATACGGGATTGCTAGTGAGCTTCGAACAATTTTTCGTGATATTGCCTGCTTTTTCGTTTCCTTGGATTCCAGTATGTCCTGGTATCCATTATCAACATCTCTGTCTACATAACCTAACCAGCTTCGATGTCAGAGTCGCCGAAGCTAAGCCTCTTGGTTATCGGAAAAAATGGTAATCAATTTGTCGGTTACACCTCAGAGCGAATGCTGCCTCGTATATTGCAGTCGCTCGGATTTCTAAAAGATCGCAGAAGACACCCGTGGGTGTACCCGGGTATGTTCATTTCTGAAGGGACAGCGTTCTACAGTTAATACTGGGAAAAGTTCTTGGTCCAAATGATTGACCTCGAACTCCAGCTTACCTAGCACAATGGAATGCCCTCAATAAGCGAACCGTTGCAAACTTGACAGAAGCCTTGTCGCCTTATTAGCGGAGTGGTTCCTTCTAGTTGCGTTACGATACCTCAGGATGTGAAAAAAGATATCTTAATACACAAACCTATAAAACCTAGGCTTATCATATTTTTCACAAAGAAGTCGCCCTGAGGCACCCTCAGTCCGCAAACCAGTCATAAATAAGGACAACATCCTACGTATACGTATCTATCATATGGGGGCGAATCAATTAGCAGGTGTGTAGCACACTCCACCCAATACAGCTACAAACTCCGGCCAGCAAACGCTGCATCCTTTTCAAGACAAGTATGTACTTACTGATCCACTTCAGGATTTTTATTGATAATTTGTCCGATCTACTGGTATCTGGTATCCCTCTTTGTGTACATGCCTGAATCGTTTAATAGTGCAGCCTTCAGAGGCTGTAGATGGTAGTCAGATGCGAGTGGTCGACTACTCTGGTCCCAAGACATAGCCTCAAGCCGTGCACTGCTCTAAACATCCCCCCATTCACATTGTTATTACAAAGAGTTTGCAGTCATTCATGCTGCTAAATCCTAGGCCATTATTCCGCAAAGAATAAAAAATGTCTGAAAACCTGTACTCTATCCTCTTCTGTGATACATAATGAATGATTGAATTCTCAAGAATTGGGTATTCCTCTGAGAAGCGTCTCACTTCGCCGTTCGAAATCGTGAGAGAACACACACAAGTGGTTGCTGTAGAAGCTAGGCCCTGTTCCACCTAGGGCTGTCGCGCCAACCATATCATTATTACAGGTAGGGTGACTGCATAATTATCGATCTTCTTGTCCATTGTGCTGGCACTTTCCGGCTTCCTTACTGTTTTGGATCGATTGGTCATAAAAGATATCTCTTGACCATTCCATAGCCATTTGGTGGCTTTGAGATAATGTAAAATAGATTATGTTAGTCAGATCTTCGAGGCAGTTGAATAAGTGACTGCCTAGTAGTTTTTGTTTCTGCAAGTGCTTGGCATGTTCCGGGATAATGAAGTACTGTTGATTCTCATCTGCAGCTTCTGTCCCAAGTCTTATGCCTTGGTTGCTGATTAGTCAGTGGGCATCTATCATCCCTATTATTTTACTAATATCCTTCCTGTATAGCATCAGGAAGGATTTATTCCTTTTTTAGTTTAGTATAGGTCATCGCTTTCTATGATATGCATGTATCCATATCTGCAGTCGATTTGTATCGTTTATGGCGTTCGTCATCAGTAGCAATTTTATTGCTTTCCTTGGGGGTGCGGTGTCCCCTGATTTAGTGCAGTTCCCTTTCTGCTCTTCTTTGCACGGAATGCCCTTTTTCTCGGGGACCCGGCATAGGGCAAAACTGCATCTAGCCACTATCTCATTTAGAGATGAACGGCAGAGTTTCACCATCTTGGAGTTGATTGATGGTGTATGCCGAGCTTCCATGGCCGCCTGACTGGATATTTTTAAAACAATATATCTACCGTCTATTGGGCTCATTGATAGTCGGATGGTGCCCTTTGAGCAGCTTGGAATCCACTGCTGTGGTTTGGAGTGCCTAATCCTGTGCCTTCGAGTATGTTTAAAGTCAGTTTAAATTTCCAATGCAGCTGGGATACAGATTTTGTCTTAATCCTAATCCTCTCTCATGGAAAGTAAATGTTCGTGCTTTATTTCGAAGTCATGGCAATGCGTCAGATGTTCTGTTTCCTTGGGAATCTTCGAATTTTGGAGTATCTGCATGTGCCTTTTTTCTGTGGCTTTGACCCCAGCGTCGCATCAAATGCCGCTATTTATTGAAAGTAATCGTACCATGTTGTTTCTCTCTATCCCATCTCTATCCCACACAAGTTATCCTTACTCACTCCGAATCCGATACCCAACGCAGATAACAATAATACCCAAAACTGAGAGTATTCTCAGAAAACGAACTCGAAAGTTGGTACGACTCATGCAAAGAGGGAGCCTCCTGGACATTTTGCTTCCTTTCCCAACAAACCTCCAATTGTTGCGACGATATTTGACAAAATTTGACCGTGTTTAGGCGGTCAAATTAAAAGTTTATGATACGCGTTAGTTAACACAAGTGGACAAGCGAGAAGGGCGTCTGCCAAATTGATGCTCGCTCCACTCCGGAAGAAAGGACGATGAAGAAGACTTGTTAGAGTTGTATTCTACCATATAAATAAAGATTCTCTTATTTTCGATATGTTCCCGTTCTCTTCCGAAGCAACGATTAGTTTGAAAGTGTCTAATGCATCCCCCACATCGTAGTGCATCCAAGCAAAGGATAGGACAACCACTTGCGGAGGAGATGAAAGCAAAACTCAATAATTAAATTAATATAAATAATATTTATTGCGATTGGAAAATAGGTCTTTCATTAAGTGTCGAAGATGAAAGTGCATTGAATTTGCTTGTTGGCAGTAAGGTTTTCTTTTTTTTTTCATATACGTATGTATACATATGCATGCGTTTGATTTATTTATAATAATTCTGCACCTCATGATGTTTGTTTTTTTATTATTTATTTTTCATTTATTCATACTTCATTACACTAATAGTAAACAATTGATACGTTCTTGTTTTGTTTTTTTTTTTTCTTTTATTATTTTGTCAATTTTTTGTTATTCATAAAAATGAATTTTGATTTTTTTTTAATTATTATTTCTAAATGGCAAGATGGACATGATATCATCATCATAACATATGTATGTATGTATATGTACATCTAAAACAGAAAATTTATCTATGACGATGTAGTGTGTGTGTGTTTGTGAACGTACATATAATAACCTTTTTTTTTTGCTGATCTCGAGTAATAACGTTTTTTTTTTTCAATTATTTGCTTTTGGTTTTCTTTTGTAAAGAAACATTTATGAATGCATTTTTAGCTTCTACATTTGATGAATTACATCTTTCATATATGTGATTAAATTTTACTTATTAATAACACAACACAACAATACATTTTTTTTTAAATTTTATTCTTTTGTTTTTTTCAGCACAATATTTTTTTTATTCTTACAAAATAAACATTTTCAACTATACCAATCCATTTATAACATGTTTTACGTTTTTTGTTTTGTTTTTCTTTTTAAGGTTTAATGATATCATATATGATTTTGGTGAAAAATGTCCAGCACTTTCCAAAATCTCATCAATTGGTATTTTTTTTTGTGGTTATTTTTGCATTTGATTTTTTTTCTGTGTTTGTTTTTTGTTATTTAATTATTTAATGTCCCACACATAGACTAGACACCAAAGAATATTTATATGTTTTGCTTTTTTCTGTTTTCTTTACAATTTAAATTAAACGTTTACTTATGTATAATACATCATTATTAAAGAAAACAAAACATTTTAACACTTGCACTGAACAAGAGTATAAGTAGATATTTGTTTATATTTTCTTGTATTCTCTCATTTTTAGTTTTGTTTAGTTAAGTTTTCTATTCAATGATTAAGCTCTTTGTTAAGGGTGGAGGAGGTTCACATAAATTTTGTATTCCTAAGACTACACATATCGTAAAGCTAAACAAAAATTCTTTATTTATTAGTTATACTTGCTTTTGTTTTATTCATGATTTATTGCTACAAAAATCGAAAACAAACTTCAATCCGCGAACTTTTTTTCAGTAAAGTGATAATGTATGAATATTGCTTTAAATTACCGCTGTTATACTTCTCCTTCATCCTTCACAGTTGTGTGTGGGAGTGTGCGCGATGGCAACAAAATAACAATAAATATTGTTAATACTTAAAAGGCGGCAATTACAGATGTTCTTAATAAATACATGTGTATACAGCAAATGATAAATAAATTTGATGTACGTTTGCATTTTTTTTATGGCAAATTTGTATCTACACTACAATAAATTGGTACAGCAAAATTTGAGCCATGATTGTTCTCGTTTCAATTTTTCCTTTTTTCTTAAGTTTCTTTGTTTGTTTCATTAAATTCATTTTATTTGTTTTACAAGGCGAAAATATAAATTTTGATGCAACTGTATTCAAACTAAGAGTGTCGATAAGCTACATATACGCACGGACCAGTCCACATGTGTGCTTGTTTCATATCACAACAGTCCTTTCCTCCAATCGCATGAAACCACTGCCACATTAACATTGCCTTCAATCAAAAATCAAAGGTCAAATTCATTTCAAATCTGTCTCCTTGTGCAGGTACAATTTTGACTATTTTTTGATGGTTATTGGTTATTCAAGTGCACGAATTGTTGCATATTTTGTGAATAACATCAGTGTACCATGTAAGTCGTATTGTCGATGGGCCAATCGTTAATTCGTATGAGAGGTGAAAGCCGGCTATGTATTACATTTGCGTTCCTTGATTTTATTAGTTCAGAATGACAACCAAAACAGAATCAGAATGAGTGTTTTTTTTATGATTTTATGATAATAGAGACAAAAAAGTTATCCTTTGAGCAAGACAGCTTAGTCTTGATAATTAGAAGTAGCGTGCCTGGGACTGTTGGAAGGAAGCTATTGCCCAGGCTCAGATATTCTAGGTCGGATGGAAGGTACTTGTTTCTCAGGTTCAGATATTCTAGGGCGCAGGACCGATAAGCATATTTTGAATTTTAATCCTGGCTATAAATTAATTTAGACTTCGTTTTCTTGTCGCATGATTTCTGTCCTCGAACCTTCCAAAATACCGACTGAGATTTTTTTCTGAGGTGTGTACATCTTTATTTTGTAACTTTGGTGAGACTTTTGGAATATCCACCTCCACAGTACAACTGTTTATATGTTTACAAGTTCTTTATAAAAAATTATAGTTAGCAGAATCGGAATCAGGTTTCCATGCGTTTCTGATCCTAACCCACTGAGGAAGGAACTACAAACCGAAATTATTAAATAGGAACCAATGTGAATTGAATGTTTAAATATTGAAAGGAGGATGTGTCAACAGACAAAGTGGAGTTGACGGTAAGGAATTTAGGAACTTGAAACGCATGAACATTAGACCACAACTATAGGAAACTAACTTCTAGCACATATAGAAGACACTTATACGCAACAACATCTTGATGGTTGGTCCATTAGAAGTATCAAAAGTAAAAGCCTAAGTAAACTACATAGCTGTTTTCTTTTTACCAGTTATAGGGACTCTCTTGACAAAATGTATTTACAGATTTTAATACGGCTTTTTAATGTTGGGTACCTGCCCTAGTTGAATTCTTTTGGAAAGATGCTTCAGCTTAGGCAGTGATATATTTCAGTCATATGCGGAGATATCAAGACATTTGTAAAGGAACATGTAAATGGAGACACAATGTTCAATAACAGTTATTTTAATATAAAGTAGCTGAAGGACAACACACACGAGCGTAGCATCTGCGGATCCATCACCTAAGTTTGATTTGGGTCTTGTTGAGCACGTGGACAAGTCCAGGTCAAAGAGTCTGGCACTTCCAGATAGTAGGACAAAATTACAGAGGACAAATGCGTTTAAGAAGACGCATATAAGTGTAGAGGAATATTAGCCAACTTGAAATGCGGGACAGTTAGTAAGTTATCGTGCTAGATGGAGAGGCTTGTTGGTTGCGGGTGAGGTCCACTCTGGCCCAAAAACTATGGGCCAACTTTTTTGTGAACAAAATTATCAAATAGCACACTTTGACTTGGGGATACACAGAATAGCTCCGGAAATCGACAATTCGTCCGTTAAACTCTAGTGAGGTTATTAAATGGTACGCCATTTCAACTGATGGGGTCATATTTAATTGCAGACACTAGTGTAATAGTTATTGTGTGCTCTATCGAAGAATGTTGGAAAACTTTACAGAATACTGACTGACAAGTGAACTCTAGGGGATTACAAATCCAATCAACAATGACACTGTTGGAGTTTGAACCGTCATATTTGCGAAGACAACAAAGCACATCCTCATGTGGATTGGACTCGAAACAAAACATAGCTTCAATCAATAATCTTTAATTTAATTGCCCTTCTCCGGATATCTGATACAATTGCTTCTTTGTTCACGATATGTATACGTTTGATGTTCGAATAAAAATGATTCTTCCTACTTTTAGAATACTTATGCAATATTGATGGATGTGGGCATCGGTCATACACAACTCAGTTTGAAAAAGCGCATTTTCTTAAATAACCCAAGGTCTGGTAGAAATAATTAATATAGATTTAAATAGGTAACATTCATTGCTGAATCATGAACTATGAAAAAATAAACATCATAAAAAACATAACAAATATTAGACTCTTAGTTCCTTATGTTTGCATTACACTTCACTTATCTACAACAAAAATCAAATACGAATATACATATTATGTGAACGCAGTGGTTTCTTTTCACAATAAAACAGTAAGACATGATAACAATAGGACAACTATCTTTTCTGTATATTCTTCTTCTTTCAAATTTAGTTTGTAAAAAATTATACAAACTCAAAATTAAAACGTTTCTTTTTTAATTTTATTTTTCGTAAATACACATCATATTCAGGTAAAACGAATGCTAAAACTAGGTTTATATTTAATTTTTTTTGTTACTTTATGCATTAAAAAAATCTTTCACATCTCTTTTCTCAATTAGTTTAAATGTAATTGGTTTTCATTTAATATATTTAAATACATATTTATATCCACTTGATTTTACGCTACTTTTAAGTTCACATTTATTAAATAAATTAGTCAATTCTTGTGTTTTTTTTGTTTTGTTTTTATGTTTGTTGTTGTGTTTTTTGTTTTTGTTTTAATATCAGATAGAATGTTCAACATTATTATTTATTTATCTATTTCTATATATATTTATTTTGTTTGTTTTTTGTTTGTTTTTCTTTTTTAATTCTTCTACAATAATAAACAAGTATCATTCTATGCACCTTGTGTTGCATTGTGAATATTTTTTAAATTATTTTGGGCTTCTTTCTAATTTTTTATTTGCATGTGAAAAAGAAGAAAGAAAAAAAAACATGGAAAATTACAAAAAAAAAAAAATTGTGTACATTGTCTGTGATCATCAATCGTCTATCTAGATCTAAGCTTTGTTCTACATGCTCAATCCCGTATTAGTTACCGATTAATTGTTCCCTTATGTATCAATCTACGTTTGTATTGTTTCTTTATTTTTTTGTTGTTTGAACAATTTTATCATCTACTGATCTTTGTCTCTGCATTATAAAGTGATGGCGAGAAATGCTACAGTTCTCTGCTTAGGAATAAACTAAAAAAGCGTTTGCTGTTGTTTGTTATTTATTTATCTTCATCTGTCCTTTATCTAAGGTTACTGAAAGAGTGGCTCCCACTTTCTTGTGTATCTATATGTGTATTGGGTGTTGTCAATATTTTATAAATATTTATGCGTGAGCTTGTGTAAGATCGGAACGCCTTAATTTTATTATGATTTCTGAATTTTGCGCGATGCTGTAATTAAGAATATTTTTGTTTTTCTTTTTACTTAATTTCCGTTAACTTACGCTTGATAAAAATATATTCATATGTATGTATGCATAGAGGAGGATGTGAAATGTTTTAGATTAATTTTCTTTTCTATGGAAATGTTCTGTTTTGGTTTTGTGTTTCTCGTTTTTGTTGTGTGTTGTTATTTTGGTTTGTAGTCTTTTAACTAATGTTTTTGTTGTTGTTTGTGTTGTTTTTTTTTTCTTCAGACTTTTCATCGAATGTGACTCTTTTTGTGAATTTATCGTGTGTCAGTTATATTAGTTTTGCTGCCGAATATTTTGATCAGCTGTGTCTCATAGTCGTCAATGCTGCGCTTCATGATCTCCATGCACGGTCCTAAAAGACGCTCAAATGCATCCACATCCAGAACTGAAAAGAGGTACATTATTAGTTTTCGTCCAACATCCATGAATGAGTAAAAGTTTATATATATTTTTTTTTTTAAATTCAAAGGGTACACATAACAAACATTAAACAAATGCTGTAATCATTAAAATTTAGTTTTCAATTCAAGTTGCTTGCACAACATGCTTGTGGTTAGTTACGACATAATTGAATGAAAGCAAACTCAATGGCGAAAGCGAAGCCTTTTGAGTTTTCTGAACTCAAGTCAGCTGTGTAACATGCAAAGTTTCATTTCAACGCACTTCGAGTAAGAATGTGTATGCAAAGTTTGCGATGCTGAAAGTGATATTGCAGTTCGAGGTTTGAATAAGGCATCTCTATTCATTCAGTGGAAACCAGAAGACAAATTGTAAGGTTGACTTTTTGATTGCAGAGAAAGAGGCGGAAGATGAAGGCGCAAGTAATTTGAAAGCAAAATCAAAATCAAAACATTTCTAGGTTCTCGGCAAGAACTCAACCAAATTGTCTGACTACATTTCAGCAGTTCCCGTCAGCAGTTTCATGTCTTTCTTTCTCTTGTGTTTGGCTGTAAGAACCATTGTATCAGTTCAAAGATTCGATTTATCTTTGAAATTAATTCATTCCCAATGGTGAATGTAAAAGTAAATTCGAGAGAAATGGAACTGGCCAAGTGAGAGAGGCAAAGCGAATTTATCGTTATCAGGAGTTTGAATGCCACGTAGAAGTGGATGCATATTTTGTGACCTGCGATCTATGGAGACGTTTTTTTAATCGTAATTTCTTATAGACTCATACCTCGCCTTGCTTACTGTAAAACGTTAAATTATGTGGCATAAATAAGTCGGGCATTCGAAGAATAAGTTCAAACAAAGAGCGAATAAAACTGTCTGTTTCGCACATAAGTGAGTTGTTGACAAAATCAACATGCAGAGTTCTTGAATAAGAGGAAAGTATCTTAGCTGCGTGGATACAACGGCAGACATCCAACCGAATGCCTTTGAGCACAGCTGTGCTCAATTTTGAGCACATTGTATGAGCGGTAAAAAATAGAAGAAGGATGCAAGTAGAATCTGGTTTGACAAGCTTAAAAGAAGGGAAAATCTTCACAGCCTGAAGCTTAAATGAGAAGCAGTTACTTTATTATGGAATACTAGCTACGTTTTAGATTTTTTTTCTTCAGTTTTTCATATTTCCAGTTCTCAAGAACGCAGCTCCTCATTTTGCATAAGTTCTTACTTCGTTTTGGGAGTTAGGGGAGACATTCCATAATGGTTTTGGGTCAATTTCAGCAATCGCGTTGTGACCATAATTACAACTCACTCAAGCTCAGACCTTCAATGGGTCGCAGGCAATAGAATTAAATACACTTCGCCTTCTAATCAGTCCGAACTTTTGGGTTACGCAGATGACGTTACATGACAAGTCGGCATGTCAGAAGACGATTGAATAACAGGCAAAGCGAGGTGGTCTTAAGATTGATCAAGTCATTAAACACTTGGGCCAAGACGTCATCAACGACAGCTACAATTTTGAGGTACTTAAAAACTGCCTCCACCTCGGTGCAAACCTAAGCTCTACATGTAACATCCTAAGGGCGATTGATGCAGAATCGCCCTTTGGAACCGTTTCTGATTCGGTTTGTCCAAACAATGTGCTGTGTTAACACATTGTGTGTTCTTTTTGATCGTTATCCGAATTATGATTTGATAACACTTCCAAAAAAAATATCAACATGATGTAACAGTTCGACTGATAAATTCGTGTCATTCCTATGGGACGGCGCCAAGGAGGCAATTAAATAAAGTAATGGTTTTGGATGACCGTAAAGAGTAGTCTCTATCTAGTCATTATTGCTCAACTTGCCGGAAACTGGGGGTTGATCAACTGTGGAATTGGTCAACTCGATGTTTAACAGGTGAGTTGAAAATTGCTTTTGTTCACTATTTCAACTTATAGTCTGCAATTTAAAAACCAGAAGTTGCCCAATTTTCGGTTTTTAAATTTACCCTGGGATATTTTTAACTACACTATGGCTATGTTATGGAGAACAGCACAAGCGACTATGCACGTCTGTGCTGTGCTTACACTTATAAGTTCTGCATTCTCATATTGAATTGATCCGAGCGCATAATATTGTAATACTCCGTAATTCACATGGTCTTTTAAAAAATGAAAGAGAATCCGTCAAATACTCCATTATTTCAAATCAAATCGAATGATATCTCCTCTCGTTTCACGACAGGATTTATGTATTAGTTCGATCATCATTTTTTTCCGTTTTGAGAGACGAAAACAATAAATGAAATCACAATCATCCCATCTTGTATACACACAGCCAGGCAGAAAACTACGATAATTGAAGAAAAGGGAGAGAGCAAATCCCTGATTTCATCCCTTAACTTCTGCTATTTCTGTAAGTTGAAGTAATGAGGAGTTGATAAACTCATGAGTTGCAAATTGAAAGTTGAAACCATACAATTTTACTGAATGAAAGGAATCCCAAAAGTTGAAGAGAAGAATCCCAAAATGTGTTCAACTTGTAGTAAATGAAATTACACTAAATATATCAAAAGAACGTGTTTTGAATTGGACTTCCAGTTGTTTCCGAATCCACCGTATTCCCCAGATCTGGCCACCGATGACTTTTTCTGCTCTCACATCTTAAAAGAATGACATTTAGAAAGAATAAACCTTCCAGAGATCTCGCTGGAAACACCGCCGATGAACTGGTAATCGCCGGGGCTGAGTAATATTTTGAAGGAAAAGACGAAAATCGTACTACAAAATTGTATCGCCATCGATGGCAACCATGTTGAATAATGAAATAGAATTTCTCAAAAAAAATATGTGTTTTTCCTTAACCCTAGAATGGTAAACATGGTTTTTAACTATTTATTGGTAAACTTCGCCTCTGAGGTGACTTTTGTAAGAACCCACATTTCACCGCTGAAAAACAGCAGAATTATTAAAACAGACCGAAAAGCCTATTTACTGCATGTTTGGCAACAAGAATGGACACGAAACGATTCGCTATTAAATATCTTTAAAATATTATAGGAATATTTGGAAATCACACAATTTAACCTATATGGTATGAAGAGAAAAGTGTTTCGCCTTACAGGCGATGTTTACCATTCTAGGGTTAAAACTATTCGAACATTTCATTCGAACTGTTACAAACCTAAACAAAATATTCTTAATCTCTCAAGATGTTAGTTAATCTAAGACTCTGATTATCAGATCTAAGAGGTCAATCAATCAGAATACACAAAATAATACATGCTCGGAAAATGTTTTCCAAAATAAATGTGAAAGATAAACAAAAATTAGTAAAGATACAAGTTTGTCCAAGTGCGTGCAAAATAAATAAAAATGTGTGCGTGTCACCAAAAAATCCCTTGTAAGATATAAATGTTAATCAAAGAGCCAAATATTTGAACAAGACTATGACTCTTTCCATGATTTCCCTTATGTTATTGACTTGACGATTTGAAGTCATCTCCAACCTCTTAACGTGCGTGCAGTACATGCCAATTTGAATTCGAAAAAAATACGTCTTACCATATAATTTTGGTTTTCATTCAATTTCTTTGGCCGGATTAGAGAAAAAAAAAAGCAAAGAACAACTCGTCTATTCGAGTTTTTCGAATTTTGTCGACGATTCCAATTTCAGCAAAATTGTTAAATATACACATACTCTTACGCGTACATTTTTGTTAAAATTTATTTAATTTCTATAAATTTAAAGTACATTGTAATTTTGATTTTTCCGATTTATATTTGCTATCTAACATGTTGTGTTTTTCATCAAAAGGTTTTCTATTGCCTCTTCATATACATCGATATTGCGTTTCATAATATCCACCAGGAATCCAAGCACTCGATGAAAAGAATACATATCTAAAACTAATATAAGAGATATTTTGAGAATTGTTTTTTTTTTTAATCGATAATCTCTGTTTTTCGATCAAGCGGTAGCTGTCTAAATAAAAAAAAAAATACTTAGAAAATAACTCAAAGCGATAAATTCGTTAATTGTTTCTAATCTTATCTCCTTTTATCTTTTTAAGGTTATCCAACTTTGCTAGTACGAATTTGTGTGATAAATGCTGACAGCTTTCAAGAATTTTTGGTTACACGAAATGGGTCCTAGTGTGCCTTTTTAATTTTGAAATTTGACGTGATATTCAACATTTTTGTAAAATATTTCATTGAACAGATGTTGATCAAAGACAGTGTGCAAATAAAGCATTTTTTGGCAGTAAATTTGTTTTGTAATCAAGTGTTTATGACTTTAAACAGAATACGAGCTTTGGAAATTGGAAGAGATTTAGAAAGTTGGTACAAATGCACCTTGGTTAGGGAATGGTAAACACAGAACTGCATAATGCCTGAAACACAATAGAGCGTTGCTGCTGCCCTCATCTTTCAACGCACGTAATTCAATGGTCATGAAAATACTGCGTCGGCCTGCGTTCAAACGTCAAAGTTAACACGAACGTGCGTCATTATCGCCGTCTATCTGACACTTCTAGAAAAGAACAGCTGATTTTAAATCAATGTATGCAGCAAGGACGCAATGTTTTTCGTGTGTTAATTGACAGACAAAGAATAGCCGATAAATTCAGTTATTATTCCAACCCAGTGCGTCAAGGCACTACCTCCGTAGAAGTCGGCTGTAGTAACGCACTATTGTGTTTCAGGCATAAAGCAGTCCACATGCCGGTACGGCTAAAAGATGAATCTCTGAAGTTAACAGTTTGCAAAAAAAAAACAAAAAAATAGCTCCATGGGCATTCCAGGTGAATTGTGCCAGATCAACCGGAAAGGAAACTTCTTACAACGGTGCCGTACCCCGTAGTGATTGATTCACAGGAGGTTGTTAGTGAAGAACATACCAAGAATAGAAAGTTGTCCATTTCTGCGCAACCGCCACCTGTGGACAGTGTCCTTGCCCCCGTTGCGACAGCATTGGCTTTTATAATAATAAGGGTGAGTCGACAGTCCGATTTGGACCTGGACCTAGCTCCTATAGAAACCACTCGCGTTGTGAGTGCGTTCTTTTTCGCCTGAATGGAACTATAGTCCAAGAAACTTTTTCTAGAAAGGGAAAACAATACTCAGATACTCTTTGAGTTTTGACAGTGACTCATAAGAGGCGGAGCCGTAAATAATGAAAGTTCGTTAATATGGGGATAGAAATTGGCACTCTCTGCGAAGGACTCGACGTACGTAATGTTTTTGCGTAATGGGTTTACGCCACGGCGATACACACATCATTGGGTTTTGGAAGCATTAAATTCTGAACACGGTTTTTAATTCCTGGGCCTAGCTTCTACGATATAGAGGGTCGGAGGCAAACCGGTGTTCTCGGGCACTTCTCCATTTATTTCGTGAATTTCAGAATCGATTTACGTATCGAAGCAAGCCAAAAACTAAAGCCAAACCAAAAGATAAATGCATGTATTTTTATGCTTCGGCAAATATTCGAGATCTAAACCAATGTTCGTATTTTTTTCAAGATTGGTTCCATTCCTCGGTGAAGATGAAGTACACAAGGTAACCTATTGCTACAAAAGCTGTCATGCAAAGGGTACGTTATTGTAGATATGTCTTTACCTAGTAGTTGATTGGCGTTTGGAGGGAATGGATGTAAGTGCAATCAGTTGATAGTTGGAGTGTAAACGACTCGTTTGGGGAATGACCTGGACAAATGCTAATTTTTTAAAAGTCACACTTATCTCGTTTCACTCCCATGAATAGTGCAAAACTGTGTTTAACTGGAGATTGGCAAATCGTTTCGTTTTGATTCATGAACGTATCCAGGGAGAATGTATTTCACTGTGCACAGTGCATGATCTCATTCCGATTCCTCAAGTACAAGAATGCATGTACTCATTTGATGGAGTTGTTTTTACTTTATTCTCGGCTGTGAGTGCTCAGGCTGACAAGCTTTCGGAATCGAGCCCTTGGCATTTTTTCCCACAAAATTACAAAAGACAAAAACAAGTTTTATTTGCCGGCTGATGGTCTCACAACTTTACTTTCTTATGCATCTGTCTATGCGACGATACGCGACGTCTTTAATCGCAAATCCATAAGTTAAGCTGTGAAGTTGTGAAGCATTGTGAACATGCCCAAACTCAAAGAACTAAAACGAAAGTAACCACTTTCATTGTGAAAAGGTAAAATATTCCAAGTAAATGCGTAAATCCTATGGGCATATGGGCAAATAGGCTATCACTAAGCTACAATAGATGAAATTTAACGAAATCTTACTGCAATTATGAGAATAAGTTAGATGCTGTTCTCTTTAACCCTACAAATGCCTTTACCACCTTAAACCTATGCTTTAATAGTATAATATAAATGTGAGCTTAAAAATACATCTTGACTCGTAAAAAGTACCTCTTTCTAACAAAGTTAGGTATACCCCGTGTCAAAAAAAAGTATGACTTATCCTGGAGCTTTGTTTTTGTTTCATATTTAAACATGCTTCTGCTGTTGCGGTTTTGCTTTGTGTAAAAAACAGATAGACAAGCATAAGGATACATGGCCAACCATAATGGATGTGCACAAGCTTAAGCTTATGCCAAAATCTAACCAAAACTAGCCAGCGGAATCGTCAACTTTCAAAGCGCGTGATTCTCGGCACTTAAGTAGAATTCCAAAACCAGCCGACATTCAAAGATCTAACGAAATAACTTAACGAAATTGAACGAAGCGGCCATTATAATTACAGCGTCTTATTCGTGTGTATTTGCTCGCTTTCTTAAGTGGACAAAAAGCTATGTACATCCATTATGATTGGTCCTTAACGCATTAGTCTCTCGATCACAACAAAGTTTTTTTTTGTGTCAATTAACGAATACAACGGATAAATGCCACAATCTCTCAAGTCAGAGAAGGACCGTGAGAAAAGTGTTTCAAAGAAATTAAGCTTGATTGGTAGTAAAGACTTGAAGGACAACAAGGAATTCTAGGTAGACTTGAACTAAGAGCTGGCGGGTCTTCAAGCCTACAGGCCTCCAACGTTCTCACCAAGAATGGTGGAGAAATAATTTTTGTAAGCTAAAGAAGGGCGAGGAGCTTATTATTCCGATCAATCCTAGCTTTACTCCATTGGTCCAATGGAAGGCAGTCAGACAGTATGAAGGAGATGTGGAGCAAATAATGGAAAAAATGGTTGTTGGGGTAATTGCGCGAGAGATGCCGAATTCAACGAAACTAGAGACCTTGTCATCTGTTGTTATTCTTGGTTGTACTGTCCTCTTGACTGTATTTTCCTTTTGGACAGTTGCGTGAATGCAGACAAGTAAGAAGCTATTGGTGATGGTGTAGATCAACAATAGAGCGGTTTTGCTGCTACATTTCAGGGTGTTCTTTCAACAGATAACCCAATACAGGGCCGATAATCTTTCCGACACCTTAATTCGGACCGAAGCGAGCTCGGAGTTGAATATGATTCAGAGTTTATGGTCCATTATGAGTCGGAAAGTGCGCAATAAGGAATCGAAAAGAACTGAAGAGCCAAAACTGTCATTAAGGAAGTATTGACTAAGCAGAAGATAAAGATTTAAAGCCTTTATGAGTTCTTCCTTTGAAGGTAAAGGTCATGCTACAATACTAAAAGACTGGCTGGAAAGGCAAGAAAACTGAATTCATGCCAATGATATCGAGGGCAGATGATGTTAACAAAATGTTGCTACTCCAAAGAGAACACAAGCTCCGAAGCATATCCTGCGTGGAGTATTTGAAAGCATGCTCATGTCGGGTAGCGGCAGCCCCTCAGACGGACTCTGCGTACGTGATCTAGGAGAAACACTCAACTTTGCAATGTCACTATGGTCAATTGGTTTGATAGATTGCCGTGTTGTTGTGTTTTTCTGATAGCTACTATATTTTACATGAAGATGACATATGGGGTTGCTTTTGTATGCTTTTGACGTTTCGAAGTTTGTGTTACCGAATAGGCCTGTTTGTACTTGTACAGTCATATATTTTCTGACTTTCATACAAAAACGCAGAAGAGAAGGTTGGAAATACGTTTTTTTTGCTCACAAATTTTTGACGCGGTTGTCTCGCATACATATCTGGCATCTGTAGTGAGCACACTTGTGGTTTGAGGTCTTATTTCCTGAACTTGGTGCGAAATGAGTAGCAATCACTGTCACTATGGCTTGTCGATGGGGAAGACTTTGCGAAGATCAAGTTTAAAGCACCACAATTTTGGACACTTAAGTGTAAATGACAAGTGAGTTGTCAAAAATGGAACACTGTGAAGCCAAAACACCCACTGATTCATTTATTTATGTGTAATACCACAAAAATTCGTGTTTTATGCACTCCCCTGCTTGCGTCTACCATTCCTTTTGAAGCGTTTACGGGAAAAAAATTGGCCACATATAGCAGAACTGTCTCTGATAAATGCAGGATTGTGTTTTCTTTCGAGAATATGCATGAGTGCAAAGTTTTTTTTTCGCACGGGGTGTACTTAACTTTGAGAATACTTTCCTGCTTTTCGTTTAACTGCTTAAGTACATAATGCTTAGACTTAAATTCAAAATACTGTACAATACAAGAAATGAACAGATAATATAAACTAAAACCTACGATATACCTAACCTAACATTGCAGCCTAGTAATAAATTAATGAAAATACATAAAAGTCTCAACGATTGCTTGCATCCCTTTTTCAATAAATATATTCGTTATTTGTTCCCCTTCTTCGTAGTTTTTGTTGTAAATTGAAAAACAAAAGAAATTAAACAAAACTAAACTCTGAGGAGATTAATTGCAATTTAGTGTCGTTATAAACTGTTATTTGGAAAGTCCAAGCGTAAGTCATCGTCTAAGTAGCGGTAATCGCTTATTCCACGCTTTATCAAGTTAATACATTTTCCCATAAGTCGCTCAAAGCATCCAGTCTCTAAAACTACAAAGTGTAAGAAAATAAAACAAAATTGGGGGAAAAAAATAAAACAATAAATAAACAAACAAAAAAATCAAGAGTTAATCAAGAAGCTTAAAAATAAAAAAAAATATCAGTAAAATTCAATAAAAAGCGTTTGGATTTGAGGGAGGAGGAATGAGGTTAGGTTTGTTTCATATTTCTCTTTCCGTGGGCAAGCCACCACATCCAGGTGTTTCGTGGGAGCTATACAATGTTCGTGTAAATGTGAAAATATTGTAATTTGGGTTGCTAAGTACATTCCATTAACAAGAAAAAAAAAGAAAGGAACGAACGCAACTACATACCATCAGGTAGCTTTAGCTCTATGAGTATGACAATAGCGATATGTAATGAACATTATGGTTGATTGATGATAGACTTACATGCGACTTTGATGTCATCAATGGCATATACTGATGCTGCTCGGGGTCGATGTGTTACCAACGCTAGCTCGCCAAAGTATTGACCTTTGCTCAGCTGTGACACCTCGAACTCACCACCGTCCTGCTCTATTCGAACGGACACCTTGCCCACTTCGATGAAGAACATGCCGTCGGCAACGTCACCTGAAAATGTTTCAACGCAATTATAATTTCAAAAAAAAATAGAAAAGGAAGAATGTATTCATATTCATTTTCCATTCCAGCCCAGAAGGACTTAATGTTTTCAGTGCATGCAAGATAACTTAGGGGGCGAAATGGGGACATAGCCCTCCAGCTGGCTATTAGACAATCCGTTGGAGTTAATTTCTGTTCGGCCTACGGATCGATAGTTTTGTGGAAAGTGGTCAAACAAAAGGATTTTCTGGGTTTGTTCGTAACCAAGCAGATACGGAAAGCAATTGTATTTACGTTCGAATTTGAATTCACGGTTTGTTTCATTGAAAAGCCAAAGACAATCCCACAGCAGAACACCCAAACAGTATTGATTGATTAATTATGTCTTGTTTAGAAGTGATTAAGAGAAACGTTGATATTACTTTGACAAAAACGGGGTGTCTTTTTGATCTGTCAATAGAGAACAGAGTAGGAATGAGGTCAACCCCGTCCAGGACAATGAAGTTGTTCATGTGGGTGTTTAATGATCTTAAGTATGTTTGGCTTCGATAAGAATACATGGGAACAGACAGACAGGAATAAATAATGCAGACGAATAAGGGGGAGCTTAAGAAAGCATTGTCGCCGTTGAATATTTTTGTGCACTGAGAATTAACACATATTCTGAAAAAGGGAAACTTCAGATGTATATGCGTTCTGCAGTAGCCAAAATAAAAACTAGAATTGTTGCGGAACGAATCTAAGAGTATTTCGATCCAACTCTCGACGTTGAACGGGCAGACTTACGCGATGGATCCTACTGTATCAAGCAAAAACCACCTTATGGATCGTACGCGAGAAATAGGTTGAGTGCTGGTTTTCGCTGCATCTGTTGCTTATCGACTTCGAGCAGGCTTTCGATTGCCTGTGTAGATAGGGGCGGCTGCTAGTGAATTCACCAGCATACTTAGACCATGTTGGTCCATTGTGATACACACAGTCAGACTACCACCGCTGATCGATCATTCCAGTGATAGTGCTGTTAATTGGATCCCAAATGGTGACTGGACCAGATTTGAAAACCAGATAAAAGAGAGAGATTAACGAGATGCAATCTGGTTGGCCTTGCGCAGGTGAGAACTCATAGCTATTGTAAAAGCTGCATATGAAGGTGATAAGTGACAGGGACCAAAGTGTTTGAGGGCCAAAGTGGAGTTCGTTAAGGGTGCATACTGTCACCACTATTATTTCTGGCGGTTATTAACGATGTAATCTGTGGAGCATTGACAGAAGAAATCTATGGCATTCGCTGGATTATGACTAGTGATGGTCGCATTCGAATGATTAATACTGCACCTCGAGAACATTTTGATTATCATATTCATTCGAATGACTACTAACTAATAACTTACACAGGGGAACTCACTGAGTGATCTCATCAAAATTATTTGAAAGACTACTAACTTATAACTTACACTGAGTGATTTCATCAAAATTATTCCAAAGAATTCATTTTTTTGAACCGAGAAGTGGAGTAGTACTTGAATTAATTTTCTTTGCGTTTTTCTTCACTGATTAGTATTTCTAGCCGAAAAGTATTTGTTACTAGTTCTCGCGTTGAGTAGCTGAGTAAGACATTTATCGTTAGTAGTCATTCTAATGTACTAACATGTTGTTAATTATCTATTATCACTCGAATACTCATCCGAATGTGTCCTTCTCAAGTGATCAGTCGATTATTAAAATATCTCGATTACTAAAGTCTCGATTCTTAAAATCAATCGACTACACCCATCATTAACTACGACATCTTGACTTAACACCTTGTTTGTCCGATGATGTTTTACTTTCCTATCAGATCATGGACCTGCACTTGGTGACCTCCTATTTAGATGATGAGGCATTCAACGGAAGGCTCAAAATCAGCACAACAGATACAGCTCTAAGAATTTCTAACACCCGTGCCCAACTGAACATATCCGGACAGGAAGTCGAGAAAGTAAGTAGCTTTCTGTATTTAGGAATTGTGGTATGCAATCTTAACTCCACTTCATTGCGGAATACGCTTAGATACGCAGGCAGAATGGCGAGAAAAAAAGTGGTGCAGAGCAATTGACGAGGAATCGAGTTCATTAGGAATGAATGCGAGAAAGCAAACAAAAGAAACAAACACGATGGGGCACAGGCGTGGTTATTGGGTCGTCTACACCCCCGAGGAGTTATAGGACATGAATAGGTAAGTATGTTTTTGCAGAAACTCTGTTTTAGATTTTTAAAAGAACTCATTTGTTATATGGACTCACATTCTGGTCGCCTCAGTCTTGTGGTCAGCACTAAATAAAGCTACATTGACGGCTTTATCAACCGGGTGCAACGATTAGCTTGCATGTATATCAGCGGAGGGATAAGAATCACTCCATCTGACGCACTTAACATGCTCCTCCACCTTGCCCCGATGCACTTATTTTGCAAACAGATACAGCAGCCAGGACAGCCCTAAGACGCAAGACACGTCGACTGTGATCCGAACTCAGCATCGACAAACCCTCAACTATTCCCAAGGAATTCTTTCCCAACACCGATCGCCTACAAGTGATTTTGGAGAAAATTTTCTCTGCCAGTATTCCGTCTAGATCGGATTGTATATTTGACAATCAGACGCTGGAGGATCGCCTTCACAGCTAGGACGAAGAAGGAGAAAAAAATGGGTGAAGGAGTCTACTCTAAAGACTCGGACAGCTAGGCATGAACTACAATCTCTTCTCTCACAAGAAGACGTGATCCACCCTCTATGCGTTTTTCTACAAGAGGCATGTCAAATATACGGCCCACGAGCCATGACCGGTCCGCTGGCTTCGGTCCTAGAGATACCTTAATGCTGACGTGGTTGGCTAGTAGACATTTTGCCTGATTGGGAATGCCTTACCCAATCACTCGCGAAGCTCTAATGCTCGTTTGAGCATACTACAGAAAAGTACTCACAACGCGAGAGGTCACTTTTGAAAAATGACGGCGCAACACAAGTTTTTCGTTTTTGTGGTGTCTGTCTGTTACCACAAAAGTCCCAGAGGGTTACTGTACTTGTTGCCAGAGTTTGACAACATTGAAGTGTATATCCTGTGGTTACAACAAGACGGGTCTACATGCCATAGTTGTGAATGAGAAATCTGGCGGCTGGTTCATGGCACGACAAGCGTTCATCTCGATTATATTCTCTCGGGCTACCTCCAGTCCTGCACGCTAACAAGCCAACCACTTTGGACGAGCTCGATGTAAACATTCATTGCTGGAATAAATTTGACCTACCGCTTGAAGCACTTCTAGCGTAGCCGAGGAACCATTTGAATGGTGTGCTATTCCACAGAAAACGGCATAAATGCAGTTTCAAAATAAAGCCAGAATCACTTTCTGATTTTATTTCCCACAGATCTTTAGCTACTAATGTGTTCAACACTAATCGGAGTCTTCATTACTTCGGAACATCCGTCTATCTAGTACTCGTGTTGTTTACTCTCCACTGAACAAATAGCTCCAGCTCTACATAAAATTGAAACTTGCGTCTTATCTTCTCATTCCAAAAGAATCCCGACTGCAATATCTCTATTGTCGCTTTTGGTACACATATTGCAAAACAATCAAGAAAAGTTCACGTTCTCGGAGCACATAATGCTGAATTCCAGCACGAATTATACGATCTCGGATGTCATCATATTGAATTAGGATTTTTACGTGACGAAATGTGCGTTCACGGATGAGACCATTTGCTCTCAGCTATTTCATTTCCTCCGGGTAAACTTATTTGTTTTTTTTTTTTTTTTAGAAAAAAAGACGTACACCACGTAGAAATTAAATTAGAAAAAGGGCACATCTCGATTTAGACGCGATGCCTTAGAGGGCCGCATAAACGTAAACTTCTCTCGGAAGATGTCCCAAACAGTTTTTAATGGTGTTAAGGTCAAGGGAACGAGCTGGGTATTCAGAATTTCGATCTCCTTTTCGCGGAAAAAATTCTTTCACAACCTTGGCAGTGTGGACGTGTGCATTGCTCGGGATTAGTTACGATATCCTGAATCAATTCCATGTAGACTAGGCTATTAATTCTAGACGGAACGAACTTCATTTCCGTTCTCCCGTAATACCCTATAACGGCCCAAATCATTACACCTCCGCCTCCAAGCTGATGACGACTGAGAACTTTCTGGTATTTTCGCAAATCATGATTATAATATTTTTTTTTTTCATCAGGAAAACCGACGTATTGACAAAAGTACCCGACTTTTATGAAAGGGGTACCTACAAACTTCGTAAAAGTAGAAGAAGGCTTTGACGTCTCTTCCGATCGCTCACCTGTAATCTTGACCATAAGCGATAAATTAAGGAAAGTGGAAGGTGCGTCGAGATTGACAGATAACAAGACTGACTGAAAAAAAGTTTTAGACATGACTGTGAGGAAAATATCTGTCTAAATGGGTCTTTAAAAACAAGCTTAACACTAAGCGAACTCGAACTTGAAAAGTTTTTTTAGTAACATCCAGAAAGCAGCCTGGAAAAATACTCCTCGCAGTAAAAAAAATATCCAAATTCAATGAAACAAATCTTCCGCCAGAAATAAAAGAAATTATCCTCGAAAAAAGAAAAACGCGCAAGAAATGGCAACAGTCTCCCGCCCCACAACAGACAACGTACCTAAATTGTCTGTGCAACCATCTAAAAAATGGTTTACAAGTTTTTAAAAACCACGAGATATCGACTTATCTTGAAAGCATAGCAAATGAAAAATGTACAAAAAATATCAAGAAACCCAAGAAGAGCAAAAAGCGATAAAGAAAAGGCGGATTTCTTTGCCGAACATTTGGAGAAAACATTTCAGCCTTTTTAAGAACAAATGTTGGGAAATGATCCAAGTTTAACTACTATATCTGACAGTCTGAGCCTTTTGATGAACAAATGTTGGAAGATGATCCAAGTATAATTACTATATCTGACAGCTTTAGTATAGAAAGAGTATCGCTAAACTTACTCTGCCAGGCAATCAAACATTTAAGAAACAACAAGCCTCCTGGCTATGCTCTAATAACCGGACAAGTCCTGAAGGACTTGCCGAAAAAGGCGCTAGTAAACTCCTCTACCTAATTAACGCTTTCTTTAGGCTATTGAATGTTCCAGACTCATGGAAGGTTGCATAAGTGATTATGATTCCAAAACCGGGCAAACCGTTAAGCAACGAAAAGCCGTACAAACCCATATCGCTTTTACCAATAAAATGAAAAAAATTCAAAAATTTATCGAAGAGAAGCAACTAATACCTGACCATCAGTTTGGTTTTCGAGCGAAACACTCGACAGTTGACCAGGTATGGTGAATGGGATACGACATGTAAAATACAAGCTAACCAGGCTTCTCCTGATAAGCTTATATAAGATACTAGAATATATACAGTCAGTATAAAAAGTCTGCGTACAATCCCACCCTTTCTAGAAAAATTGCTAAAACGCTTATACTTTTATCTAAAACAATAGTTTTTTTTCTAAGAATAATGTTAATAACTCCTCCACATAACTGTTTTCTAATTCTCCATATTCGGGAACTTAACAGATCTCAATTCTTGGAAAATATCACTGAAAATGCCGCCCAAAAATCTGCATACATTTCAGGCAGATTTTTTCCCGAGAATTTTTAATTCCGGTCCATTTTTCGCTTCAATTTATATTTTCATTTTCTTCTTTCATTCAGTCGAGCTCTTGAATTATCTGAGTGCATATTATTATTATTTTCTTCACTTTTCAGTTTTTTTAAACTAAAATTATGAACAAGGAATTATCAGCGGATATTCCAAAATTAATAGTAAAACTCAGTTCGGAGGGTAAAAATTTAAGAGAAATTGGTAAACCACATTCTTCCGTACAAAGAGTTTTAGAAAACTACGCACAAACTGGAAATTTTACTTCGAAATACAGATTTGGACGCCCAGTAGTACTTACAGCCTGAGAAAAACGGTCAGTTTTGGCTGAAGTAAAAGCAAATCCAAGAATAAGTGCTCCTAACATCGCTAAGATAATCCAAGAGAAGTTTGAAAAGTCAGTTAATTGCTCTACCGTTAGAAATACCCTAAGAAAAGGAAGTTGACATGGACGATCCGGAAGGAAAATTTCAGAAACCAACCAAAAGAAGCGTCTTGCTTTTGCCAAGAAGAATATTGACAACCATGAAGGTTTTTGGAATAGTGTATTATTTTCGGACGAAAGCAAATTTTGCATATTTGGATTAAATGAGCGCGGTATTGTGTGGAGAAAACCACCAACTGATTGGAATAGAGAAAACCTATTTCCAACAGTTAAACATGGTGGTGGCGGGGTCATGGCATGTGGGTTTATGGCAGCAAGTTGGGAACTTGGAATTTATTGAAAGTACAATGGATAGATTCCAGTATTTAAAAAAATATCCTTGAAAGTGCCAGCAAGCTAGACTTGGGTGATCATTTTATATTTCAACACGATAATGATCCCAAGCATACTTTTTACATTGTAAAGCTTTGGCTACTGTATAATGTTCCAAAACAGTTGCATACACCTCCGCAATCACCAGACCTTAATCGCATAGAACATTTGTGGGAGTTGTTGGAACGGCGCATTCGTCAACATAACATATCGTCCAAAAATATGCTCAAAGAAAAACTGCTTGAGGAATGGTCCAAAATAACTCCTAAAGATACGAAACGCTTAAATAGGAAAACGACTGACGGAAGTCATATTCAGAAGAGGGCACCCAACAAAATATTGAAATATTTTTTTTTCCTTGTTTTCGTTTAGTTTTAAATGGTGTGTGCATACTTTTTGTGTGTTCTCTTTTGACCTTGGGTTACTTCAATCCACATTTTACGAAAACTGAGTCAGTTATTTTTGTTTTTGAATTAGTTATCGTTATTTCAACAAACGATGCTCAAGTGAGCTAGCCAACTGCATTCCTCCTCTCTATGAATTCACCCGCAATACTCGTCTCGCCAGGAATGCCCATCAGTATACCCTTAAGCCTACTTTCGGACGCACAGCTAAATTCAGAGACTCGTTCTTCAGCCGCACTGCACGAATGTGGAATGCTCTTCCCAAGCTAATATTTCCCACAGACTACAACCCGCAGATATTTAAGATCAATGTGCACAGGTGGTACCTCTTCTCCCTTTCTCCCTCTATACCTTCGGCCCGTGCTGTGTCTTGACCCCGGACACATAAGGGTATTAGCAATCCCTTGAGCACGCGCAAATTTAAAAAAAAAAAAAGCTTACTTGTCTTAAACTATTGTATTACGTTTTGTTTTTGAATTACTTACTATTGTCTTAAATGAACTCAATAAAAAAAGATTTAATTTGTTTGATCGATTTGTTCGTTTTTTCATTTTAATTAAAGTTTCATGCTTTGTACGCAGACTTTTTGCACTGGCTGTATACCGAAAATAGGATATTTAAAGTTAAACACGGAACTGAATACTCCGATTTTAAAGAGATCCGAGCAGGGGTCCTTCAAGGGGGTGTCCTTCGCCCTATATTGTACCTGTTGTACACTAGAGACATACCTCAAACTGAGGGTACACTTGTGGCTACATTTGCGGATGACACAGCGATCCTGGCAACGGGAGGCTCAGTTGAGTCGTCAACTGAAAAATTGCAACGAGTTCTAGACAAAATAAACGAATTGTCAAAACGCTGGCGCATTGCTCCCAATGAGACCAAATCAACGTATATAAATTTTACCTTCAGAAATAATGAAAATCGACCAGTTTTCATTAATTTTGTACAAATACTGTACGCTAATGAAGCAAACTATCTTGGTATGACTCCCGATGAGAAACTCAAGTGGAAGGACCACGTGAAAAAGAAACGCGATGAGCTCGAACACCGGTATAGAGAAATGTACTGGTTACTTGGAAGGTACTCCAAATTAAGCATGTACAACCAACTGCTTACGGCATACAACTATGGGGTTGCACCAAAGCAATAAGAGAGGATTTATTCAGTCCTTTCAAAATAAAATTATACGGGCTATTGTGAAAGCTCCCTGGTATCTCAGGAATTGTGATACACAAAGGAACCTAGGGATAACTACCGTCGACGAAGAAATAACAAACTCCGCTCGAAAGCTAAGTATCAAACTTCGTGGTCATTGTAACAATGCCATCCTCCTAACTTTGGACATAAGATGTTTAATACGCCGACTCCAACGTACGAGACCGCTCGATTTGGCGCAATAAGAATAAACCAACCTAACGATGGTTAAGGCAGGTGATTTTACCAAAGGTCTACCTGCAGCACGCGAAAACATCTTCAAAAGTAAACTACTAGATAAGGAAACTTAGTTGTAGTACAGAAAAACCAAAAGGGAAGGGTGTTTTTAGTTTGTAAAAATCTGACACTATTATATGGACACGGGTTACATAGGCCCTTATTGCGAGTGTCGACTATAGACCAAAACGCTTGTCGACAAATGTATCAACTGATATCTCTTTTGGTATTGTGTAACTCAGTTGATAGATAGTTATATTACTGTGAATGAAAGAGTTCATATTGTGAATATTTTACAATTTGACAGCTAAAACTTCAATCGTTTGTACACTTTTCAGAGGATATTATTTTGTTTGCGAAATTATTAATAATTAAATTTGAATAAAATATTTATTAGATAAAATATTAATTAAAACAAAACATTTAATGACTTGAGAATCGGACGAAGACATTTCAAGTGATTTCCTTGAAGGGAGGTAAAAGGAGCCGGCTAAGGGGTACTTCTATTCTATGGAAATATCTGACAAACTGTAAGTAGGTTCATTAATAATTCTGTTTATTTATTAATTACAAATTCGTTACAGCTTTCTGAATTACTGTCTACATAGGCATTCAAAGACCTTCTCGATGAAAAAGATCCATTGATGAAATACATGAAGATCAACACATATGTACCTAATATCATCAAACTGGTGACAACTCTGTGATTATGTGCTCAAGATTACTACCACAAAAGTGTCGGCAACGAATTTCGTGTTAGTTCAGTGCAAGCAACTGTATTCTGTATTAAAAGAAAATAAATCGTCTCTCAAAACGTTCTGCAAACTAAAAACAGTGAGATACGTTGTGTTTGTGTTACATTCTAGGAGACACCGATGTCTGGATTTCTCTTCTAAAACGTCTGATTTTTCCACTAAAATCTTCAATTATTTTTTATTTGTTACTTGCAATGAACTAAAATCGCTTCACATTACAGAAACCCAAACGATTCGCCGGAATATACTTGCATTTTCAGTCTAAAATCCTTAGTCGACAACCAACGACCACAAATTTGCAATCGCTCAGAAACTGCTGTTAGGTCGACAACTATTGACTGCGAACGACATTCGCAATACAGAACTTCAGAATCGACAGTCGATAACGAGCGATTATCAGTCGATAGTCGACACTCGCAATACGGGCCGGCCATAGTGTCTTCTTGAAGATTTTCACCAACCCAAGCAAAAAAAAAATGTTTTCTTTTCGAAGATTTAGGGCTACTTGTTTTTAGAATGCATCCGCTCTTGCAATCGTTCGAAGTAAACTGAGTGCAAATTCATCGCGCCTATGCTATCATTTTGTCGCACCACATGTCGTACATCGCATGTTTTGTTTCAAATAACGGTACATATCTTCGATTCTTTTCACTTATATACACCCAAAGAAATGCCTTTAACTACCAGTCAGTACAAAACAAGAGAGAAGAGTCCAAATTTTTACTAGCAGTACTTTTGGGAAAATATATAAATGTGCTATTTTTTTGTCGCGATGTGTATCTGAACTCGCTAAGTCTGCAGGCTCTGTGAAGAATATTTCGCCCACCGAAGCTAGGCGCCGAATCTGTAGAGCTGTCCAGTAGCAAATCAGATGTTGGGTCTTCTTGGCAGAGCTCGGTAGATTCCGCATTCCATATCTGAAGCTTTGTTCAGATGAGGCAGTGTTCCGTGCACTCCGACGAGCACATGGATCTAGTTGCGGTCCAACGCCTGAAGCTTCTTTGTTTTTGCCGTCGTTAAGCTCTGGCCACGTTGGCCTTGTCGTGTGACAGCCATTTCTTGCGAGCCAAGACGAGTTGGTTTTTTTCCGTATTGTATCGCTTATTGGTGGTTGCAGCAATGTGCTCGCTTCGTTAATGTCCATTTCAGACACTCCTCTGGTCAATTTATCTGCTCTATTGTTCCCTGATAGTGATACTATTGCGGGACTCAGCAGAGAGTGGCGACTGATGGACCTTACCAAGTCGCCGCAGTTCATCATAACAGCCTCTGAGCTCATTGTACATGACCTTATTGATTTGAGTGCAGCCTGGCTATCAACATAAATGGTGATGGTGGTGGGATATAGGTTGCTTGTATGTGTTTGGCTGGTTTCTCTGCTTGGAACGTGAACATTAATTAGTCTCTCCATCGTCTTGAGTACTCATTATGTCAGACTTATGGGTCTATAAGATTTAGGCAGCTTACTTGGTCTTTTTTCCGGTTTAAGGCAATGTTAGCCTTTCTTCATGGAGTTCATATTTAACCTCGATTATAGCTCGCTCTAGATAAAGATGCCAATTCCGGTAGGATGATGTCAATAGATTTCTACAGAAGCGCTGGAAAATACCATCAACTCCAAGGCCTAGGAAAGGTTCGAAGTTGCTCATAGCCCATTCGATCCTGTCTCACATAGACTACTGACTCTACTGTTTAAAAGGAACCTATGGTCTACTGTGTGAGAGTGCACATGAGATGTGTACTTGTCAAGATAGGTGAATTATAGTATAATGCCACCAACAACCAATACCCTGCTTAACACAAGAAGAAAGATCTATGCACTCAGAGCACCATACCGATCATCACTCATACTTTTAGCAAACCGTTAAAATGAGACTTCAAATTTAGCACGAAGTGGCATCACCAGCTAGCCGTGATGGTAATGAGATAGGGTCAATCGTATAGAGATGTCCAACGTCTACCTACTAGGGGTGAGGGATGACCGACTTCCGCACAGTTGAACCCAACGGATTGACAGCCAACGATGGAACGTTTCCCAGATCAAATGAAATACCTTCCCACATACTTCTTGACCGCATTGTCCTTTTGTAACGGTTCAACAAAAGCCTCCCGTGTCGAGATTCAATTTAAAGTCAAAAGCCGCAGATTCATAACTCAAACGAAACTGGAACTCCTCGCCACTGACTTTGTATACACACAGCATTTAATTTGATTCCACGCATAGCGAGAGATAGACGAAGAACGCAGCCTACACAAATATGTAGCAATTGTATAACATTTGTTGTTTCCGCAACACTTACCTTGTTTAATTACTAAATCGCCCTTCTTGTAGTGCCTTGTGACTAGAGCATCGGCCAGGTTCATCCGTTCGTAGCTCTGGAACAAGAAATAGATTTAGATTTTCAGTTCACACACAGATTGCTCACAAAGGAAGTTATTTATATGCTATTGCACATAAGCATACAATTCCTCTGCCGCATCACACGCCACCCCATCCCACCCACAGCCCTTGTCACAGGCAGCCAGGCAGGTCAGGCAGCATCGTCGAGCATATTTACCTGAAGTGCCTTCAACATGGGCACACTGTCCAGCAGTGTTTCATACATTTTTCGCTTTTTAAATGCGGATTTCAGCAGGATACGACGGAACGTTTGACGGTCCATTGCCCACAGTCTCCCTTCCGTTTCAGCTTGTACAGAGGCAGCTCTATTTTTAGGGCGCACAGCGGCAAGGTGGGGGGAAACACAAGAAGAAAGTTATTAAATCTCACTAATATAGATAGGCAGGCGGGCGGACAAGCGGGCAGGATGTGCATATGTGTGTGCGTATGTACGGGAATGTAGGACTGGGAGGACTATGACTTCAGGCCGCGAATCAGACTGTTGTACATGCAAAAAGCTTAGTGTATACATACAAAATATTTATGTGTACAAGGCCCTATCTGCAGGTATTCCTGTGTACATTAATTGTGAGCAGGCAGGCGGGATACATAAAGGATTTGGAGGGATGTTTTTCACGTGAATGCACACACAACCATGCCCCAGTCATCGCCATCATCGTTGCCTTCGGCAAAAGTATCTTGTTTTTATCTATCTATCACTTACCTGGGCATATTGTACAACAGGGCCAGTTCTCCGAAGCTTCCGTTGCTGTTGTAGCAATGGATGAGTTTGTCGTTGACGTAAACGTTGTAGACGCCACTGCAAATAAAAATCACAATCAAGCGGAGTTAAATGGTGATTGAATATAGATTTTAATTACACTCTTTGTGTAGCTATCTACGAGCACGAGGCATGGGACTGGGGGATACATAAACGGTTTTTGGTTGGGCCGCATCCAGACCATCAGACCACCAGACCGATTAGTTCGGAGGGAAAATGCCGATCCGGAATTCGAAAGGAGGATAGCAAAATTACTGTCAATTATTTATGCGGAGGATGTGGGGCTGGGCCGGGGTAGGCCACTCGCTTAAGTACCGTTACCACACTTGGGGTGGCAGCATGTGGGCGTGGGTGTAGTGATTAGGGTTATTCACCTTTTAATTATGACGATTTATTGGGGAATTCGGATATTTGCTAATTCATGACCTAATTAGTGCGATGAGCGAACTGGGATCAATTCATTATTTAGTCAGAAACGTTAGGGCGGAGGTAAATTTGATTTTCAACGATTTTTCGAGTGATGATCTGTCGATATGGTGATGCTTTACGTCGGAGTGGGAGTTTATCGTTATCACAAGAGATGGTGAAGAATGTCTTTCAATAGATACGAGGGTTTTTCCTTACATTTGCAGTCTTAGAATGAAGACACGAACATAAATTCGTAGATGACTTGCCTTCGACCATCTAACACTCAGCGGGAGACAACTCTAAATAATTAGAATCGAATGCATCTTCTGGCTGGCATACAGTGTTGGCCAAAACTAAAGCAACTCAGACTTCCACTACTTTTTTTTTAATGTTTTTGCTTCCAGAAGTCAGAATTTACTTTACTCTGCTCCGAGGTGGATGAGCGAGAATAACAACCCTCGGAGATCATAAATTGCTTCTAAGGACTAAAAAAATAAGTCGCTTATGTCATCCAAGGAGTAAAAAAGGGAATACAATTTAGAAGCAACCACTAGAACAATTCAACGAAGAGCTATTGATGGTTATCTGGCATCTTTCTGTAGAAATAAAGGATTCGTTTGCAAGCCTTGAAAATGAGAAAGCGGGAGATGGGGACAGAAGAATCATTGTGCAGTAGTTAATAGCGATGGGAATAATCGAATGATTTTAAGAATCGAGACTTTAGTAATCGAGATATTTTAATAATCGAATGATCACTACTAACTAATTACTAACTACTAACATATTCGAATGGCTACTAACTAAATACTAACTACTAAAAAAAGATAACTCGATAAATATCTTACTTCATCGCAAGAATCAGTAACAAATAGTTCTCGTCGAGAAATACTAATCAGTAAAGAAAAACGCAAAGGAAGATAACTCAAATATTACTCCGCCTCTCGGTTAATATATAATAGATATAAATAGATTTTATATTGGTAGAATCAAAAAGGAATTGGTTAATGTAAATGTGTTAGTAGTTAGTAATTAGTTAGTAGTCATTCGAATGATTTATTGAGAATCGAGATGTTCTCGATTAATATAATAATCGATTATCACTCGAGTGCCCATCGTAGTTATCTTAGATGTTAAGACAGCTTTTAACTCTACGAACTGGATGCACGTTTAATTGCCATGGGTACCTCCTTCTACCTGTTACAGATAGTCATGGCCTACTTCACGATAGGGAGCTTAGGTACTACAACAACGATGGCGTAAAATACTACAGTAAAATGGCAGGAGTGCCTCAAGGATCCGGCCTCGGACCACTGTTGTGGAATGTTGTTGTGGATGTATGACGTCGCGACGTTCTACGTCTAGTGCTTCCCGAAAAGGTACAAATCATTGGCCTTACCGGCGACATAGATTTAGTCACAGTAGCAAGACGCATAGATGAAGTGGAGAATGTAGCGAACACAGCGGAATTTTCAGCGCACAAAACGAAGGCTGTGCGCATTACCAGCCGAAAGGTAATACGCACAGCATTACCTTTCGGCCTGAAGGTTAGGTTAGCCATCTGGGCTGGCGGACTTGTCCCACCAATTTCAGGCACTCTCGGGTTCTATGCGAACCTCGATCGCCAAACGACACTGGAAAGGGGTTGACTCGATGTAGGGCTGGAGCTATGTAATTTGAAGTTTGTTTAGGCCTAGGTTAGGCATAGCTGTTAAACTTAGGTAGGTTAGTTTAGGCATAGATTAGGATAGTTAACTTAGCTCCGTGAGCTCTCTTGCGGCCTCTTATGGTGGTAGAGGCATGGGCACACTTTCCTGTCTATTTTCTTCTTCTCTTTCCTATTTTAGTAGTCCGTTCGTGGTGTGCTTTAGGATATTAGGCTTTCTATCTCTCACGATATTTTCCTTTTTCTTTCTCACTCTCTCTCTCTCTCTCTCACTCTCTCTCTCTCTCTCTCTCTCTCACTCTCTCTCTCTCTGCTATCATAGCTAGCTATAGGCCCTATATTTTTTGTTGACAAAAAGGTGGAGCACGAGGAAGTGGACAAGAACCAACCCGTCAGCCGTACAACCACAAGCGTTGCGCCATCATCCGCCTCCACTGAAGGAGTCAATAAAGTACCTAGAGGATATGGTGGTCTATGTTATATGTTTTCCTTTAGGGAAAATATATGGTATACCACTGAGAAGGTATTTCTCATGCAATAAGCGAACGCGCTCGGAGGGTCCTACTCTGCGTGAGTGTTCAGTTCAGTCCTTCTGTAGGATGCTCAAATGTGGTCTGGAGCACTAGAGGGAGGACGACTGAAAATGATAATGATGTCAGTCTGTAGACTCTGCGCAATTAAGGCTACCAGCGGATGGAGGACCATCTATGATAATGAAAGGTTCGCCATAGCAGCAGGAAAGCTGTATTTTTGGCTGAGGGTCTATTGCAAGCGAACTTCTTACCGGCAGGAGGTCAACTGTATTATGTTAGAAGAACGGGAAGCGCCCATAGCAACGTGGCAAACCAGATGGGATGTCTCTACAAATGGGAACTTGGACATCAAGATTGACAGGAGACTGTAACTAAGGTGGCATTTGTACAGAGATGATACCTAAAGCCAAATCAGAGGAAGTAGGTTAGGGATAGTTCGTGTGTATGATGACGTAGAGCACCCAGTTTTCAACTCTAGGAACATTTTTCCGCAAGATAGACGGTGAATGTAACAAGCCTGAAGAACATGATTTCTTGCATGACAAGATCGAAAGGTAGTTGGATTAAGTTCCACTAAAACTACGGCAGGCCGAACCAGAGAGAAAAGCACAAATCGGAAACCAACCCCGCGGGAAGACTAATTGAAGTGTGGTTTAGTATCTAGGTGCGAGGACAAAGGAGAGAAGGCTGGTAACAATGGTTGCTAAAATGTTTCCAAAATTCCACATCCATTGGCGAAAACAATAAAAAAAGGGGAAATACCCGAAGCTACGAAAAATCAAAGTTGTGGAAGCGTTAACCCATTCACCACCACTGTACGCGCCTGAGTAACCGAAGTAACAACAGCATTAACCAACGGCACAAGTATTCGATCTGTACACATGTCATTTATCAACAGCTGGAAAAAGCTATGCGCGAAAAAGCCATCCCCGAGCAACCGATGTACCGACGAGACGCGAGAATTCAGAGCAGAACAGCCGAAATCATTGACCACCTGCAGCAAATCTTCGTCCGCGGAAATGGTAACTGACGACGGGTGAGGGCAGCAGTGCAACTCCTAAAATGCCTTTCATTAAGCGCTTCCTATCTATTTATTATATAAAATAAAGTGTGTGTGACAGTAAATAAAATAAAATGTGTGTGACATCATCGACATTTCGTATTCACTTGAAAGGCCTATCATCATTAACAACGTTAAAATTTCATCCATCGTGGTTTCTCTGGGTGGCCCACATCCGAAATGTCAAATTTGCCATGACTCTGGCGCATGTCATGGCCGATGGCATAGGTTATGTGAGCTTTGAGAGCCGCTGTGGTTTGTGCGACTTTAGAAAACCACACTAGAAATAGTCTAACGGGTCAAATCGCACAGTTTCAGTGACCAGTTCATCGCGCTTCCAGAATTTCCAATTTGGTATGATCTTGTGGCACTTACAGCAGTCATGCTGAAAATTCATGTCTTTGGGGTCTTCATCATCCACTTCAAGCCAAAAGAATGATTGACATATAGCGCTTGCCGTTGACGAAGACCAGCACCGCAACCGTACCAACAAACGTCGTTCTCAAAGAGATATGTACCGGCGGCCAGATCAAAATCCGAACCAAAACACAGACTTTTTCAGGATGCATTGGACGTTCTTAGATCTCATGTGGATTGGTATCGTCCCAATCCAAGTGTTGACGAATCCATTCATGCTGAAATCGGCCTCATCTTATGGCGACCGTAAAATGGGCAGAGCTCTCATCGCGTAAATTTTCAGACGACTACCGTCCTTTTGATTCACCTTGAGGATAACGTCGATGATTTGCTTCACGTAAGACCATCACTATCGTCTCCCTTATCGTTACAGTTTGTCTGTGCTCTAATTCCTCTCAAATTTCACTAAATCATTCTCATTTCAGTTTGTGAACAAAACTAAAACAAATGCATAATGAAGATCACTCTAAAAATGTCTCAAAAGCGTAGAACACGATATGTATACATAATTTGTTCTCATTTAAAAGGAGACGATACTGAAATAGGTATCGCCAAAAAACAGTGGTCGAGGCGGTAGTTAGTGACAGTTTTCAGTCGAACCAGGCAAAGCGATATCTCTCAGACGCTATCGTTTTTGTATGCTAACATGAAGTAAAACTATCGTCGAAACGCTAGTGCGAAACGATTGTCGCTTTACGCGATTAGAGTCCAGAACCCCAATTTTGATGCAACAATTCTATCATTTGTACGTACTATGGAACGCTATGTGCGTCCATGGTGATTTGGCAAAACTGCCAATCGTCAATTTGACAGATTTAGCTACCAATTGTCAAAGTTCGAAAGTCCCTATTCTTATTTCTTCAAAAAGTAGAAGAAACTTGAAGACAATCCTTGGGCAAGTTGTCAGACTTATGCTCTTGTCCAAGTCTACAAATAAAACATTTTCCTAAGCCTCGACACATGATAGATGAATACTTACGATTCAATCACATAGAAATTGTCGCCATCATTTCCTTGGCGAATGATAAACTCCTTAGGTTCCACTCTCTTCTCAAACATGGCATCCAACACTTGGTTCATCTGTAAAAGAAAAATAAAAAATAAATCTTTTAATTCAAAATTCATTTACTGTGGACAGATGAAAAAAAGAAACATTTCAGGCGTTCGTAAATAGCTAAAGGCATCTCTAATTTAATTAACAGTGATTCTACACGGAAGCGCTCTTGGCCTTGTCCCGCGGAAATGTTTCCATTGAAATACTTCACAAAAATTGCGTAAACTTTGGGAATATAAAATGAAGATAGATTCTGATTTGAAAAGAAAATCATAATCACCGCCCACCATACACCGACGTCCGCACCCACGGGAGAAGAGCATTTATTTTCATTTACATTAAAGTTTAAATAGGCAAGCAAACGCTCTTAAAGGCGGCAACTTTGAACAAACATTGAACGTTGGTTCGGAAAAGTAAATATTTTCTTAAGCTCGCATGAATGCTGCACAATCGAGTGGAGTATTTTTAGTGAGTCCGATGTGCTTTATTATGATGTATTGTTGTGGCAACTAAGTGGCTGGTGTTGAGGAGGCTAAACTCCAAGTGTATTGCCACCGATTGAGAAGGAAATAATTTTTATGCTACAGGACCTTTTTTGTTTACTTCTATTGGCGATTGTTAATGGTGTACAGTGTGACTGGTCAGTTGCCAGTAGAATATAGGGAGTAACATGTGCGTGAATACGTGGGGTCTATCCCGTGTTCGTTCTTCTCGATGCTTACAAGAGACCCACTGTCAGCCCGCTGTGTCCCTCCGAAGATGTCAATGTCATCAGCATATGCGAAGATCGTGCTCCTGATGTTGACGGTTGTGTTACACACAGTGTTCTCGAGAATAACATAGTGTTCTGAAGAATAATGTGAAAAATATCGCACACACTGTGTTCCTGTACTGTCGCCTTGTCTAAATTCTTTTTTGAGATCGAAGTCTCGGTGAAGTCTTTACAGACCCAAGCGGAGCAACGTCCATTCTCCATCGCCATTCTGCAAACACGAAATATAGACAATGCTGTGTACAGCTCGAAATACTGGTGGATTTCAGGAGACTCTGTATTTGGCACAGATTAGAGGGTCTCCTTAGCAAACGATCCTCATATTCCAACCGTCAGGCAGATAAGTTGGTGTATGTACTTTATATTCTATTCTACTCTGGAAAACAACTTTTGTCCAGCCTGTCCCCTCTTCGTCAACCACCTCTTACCGACCCATAGCATTTACATGAGCTAATGAAATATCACGAAACTCGTCAGTTGACCGGCAGTAACGGTTTCCGCAGCAACAGGTCCACTGATAATCTGATAGCTTATCTTACCGAAAAGTGGAACTATTCTTTGTACAATGCTAGCGATCGTTGCGCTTGATATTTCTAAGGCATTTGAAAGAGTTAGGCATCAAGCTCTTTTGTCGAAAATGCGTGCCTATGGTATCGATGAATCTTTTCTATGGATTAAAAAATTACTTTTCGAACCATTCAATTCAAGATGTTTTGGATGGATTCAAGTCTGATGTCCACCAAATAAATGCTGGTGTTCCTCAAGGCTCAGTTCTGTCTCCAAAACTCTTTCTCATTTTTAAAAATGTTCTCTGCTCTCCTTCGCTGATGACAGCATACTCAGCTTTTCCTATTCGTTTCAAGACTCACGACCCCACCCATCGGCCGGAGAATTAGAACGGTAGCGTATGTCAATGTTGAATTCCGATTTTGACAATTAACTGGGGAAAGAACGATAGGGTGGAATTCAATGCTTCAAGAACTCAATGCTGCTGCTGTCACTCAAGCGAACCCTTGAAATCAGTCATTATCCATGTACGGTGCATGTGTCGATGAACCCAGAATGCTTTCTATCCTTGGTATGTGTATCAACACAACACTTAGTTGGGACGATCATATATTTGAGGTCGCCAAAAATGCTGCAAAAAGGTTAGGTTTCCTTATTCGATGCAGGAAATATTTCACTGATTTGGCTCCCTTTTGTTGGGAAAGTTGTCAGAAATCGGAGACTTCAGCCAATGCCTTTATGCTCTCGTCCAAGTCTACAAATAAAACATTCAGGCCCTCTAATTTGGCTTTAATATATAAGGCGTATATCCGCCCCAAGCTTTAGTACAACGCAAGGCCCATGCTGTGTCTTGATCCCGAGCACTTGAGGGTAGTATTAGTAATCCAATGAGCGCGAGCAAATTTAATAAAAACAATCACCAGTTGCTTTGCAACATTCAACAGGCAGTCCATCGGCACTAGCAGCTTTGTTGGATTTTGGCGATTGGCTATTGTTTCCGATTGGCTATACTTCACTGATGTTGGGAGGACGGAATTTGTGTCCATCATCGCCAATACTGGACTACCCTTCCTGAAAGAAGCCTAAAACGCATTGCCTCTAATAAAACATCCACTACCTTTATGATTTAGGCCATAAATGCCGGATATCCCACTTACAGGGATCTGAAAACGAAAAGATATCCCCACGTCTTGTGACTCTAAGTGCAAAAATAATCTCTCCATCGAACTCATTCAGTTTCAAGAGCTTGGGATCTCTTGCAGATGACAGGTATTGCCACTCACCAAGTCAGCGACTATGGCAAACTTCATTCAAGGATCAACCAACTTCTCTGGGTGCATCTCCGGATGGTTTTTCGCACGAACAATATTCGCATACGTAATGAAGGCAGCGGCAAAACCCTCGGCATTATGAAAAGCAACAAACAGAAGGAGAGATTTCTGCGGACGAACTTACTTGTCAACAAACAGATTATCGGCTTTCGAAGGGGAACACTACGAATTCATGCACGTCCATAACACACACACACACACACACGGAAGAAGACAAAGAACCGTAGCAATCCCCTAGGAACTCAAATGGAGTGGGCTTATTAACAACATCTGTTTCGGGGGTAAACACATTTTCTTCGACTCACTAAGAGCGAGTGGATTTTTATAGTTACCGAAGCCCCGGGCATATTTCCCGAATTTTGATGGTTTTATTTATTGGGGATCAAAACCTGCGGAATGGATCGTAAAGTTGGCCTTTTCCATTTTCTTTAGGGGCAGCATAAAATATAATCCGCACCTGAACGAAGGAGCTGATGCCGACAGGGAATAATGACGAGATGCAAGACTACCGGGTTAATGAGGAGTTTTAATACGTTTTTCGACTATCAAGGTGCTGTGAATAAACAATAAGATTGCGGAAGAATGTGAATATGGAGCGGGGTACTACTGCCACAAAACTTTACCTAACAAATGCATAGCATTTGATAGAGTACAGTGTTTTCTTCAAATATCAATTACCAGCACGGAACCTGTGTTTTTGTAGAAGGTTCATTCGTTTTAAAGTCCAGCATAGTCGAGCACCAGACAAACCACTACAAACTGATTAAAGCGTACCTCTCAAACAGCGATGCGAATCCCTACTATCTAGTCTCTCTAGTGACGCTGGTCGCTCTTCGGGCTGCCCGCAGTCCGGAATCAGATTCTCAGAAGCCTGTTTAACCTGATGTCAACAAACCCGGGTGTCCAATATATTTTTGTATGTACACGGGCGTCGTATAAACTTGGTTATGTTTCTGCCAATTGAGTCTTAGAACTGTTTAAAGTGTTTTTTTGTTACAACATTTTTTGGTATTACACCGTCTGGAGAATCTAGGTGAACGTGCGGTCAAACATTTGTGTTGTAATCTGTTCTGTGGAAGTCCTCGAAACATTTTTTGGTTTCTGCTTTGATGTTAGAAGGCACTGTAAACAGTGATGGGACTTTTTGAAAAATGTCCGAGGTAGATGTGATAAAAAAGCGCAGTAAATTCCGTAATAGATTTTTAAATTTTCAAAAAATTGATAAAATAGGACATACACAAACAATTTAAAATCTATCTATGCACAGTCACGTGCACGTAAATAGAAACACAAAAAATTAGATTAATATTTTCTTATAACCACAGTTGTTTCTAACTTAAGGAATTGCAGTATCTTCATGAAATTTGATACATATCATCATTTTTAAATGTAGAATAGAGTACACTAATTGAACAGTTTTCTATGACAGGAGACGAAAAGTTGTTTACAGTGGTTGTGTACATATTCAGGAACGCTGCCATTTTTTGAAGAAATCTCAAAATATATGGTACTTTAATACTTAGTAGCATAGCCTCTATTTAGAGTTACAGCTTGCAATCCCCGAGGCATAGATTCAACAAGCTTTTGGCAGACGCTCTGTTGTTCCAACTAATTTTTGTTTCCTCATTGAGGGAATTGAAGTTTCCAATTTTTTTGAAGGCGACCTGTCTTTTTAAATGTTGCCATAAGTTCTCAATTGGATTGAGATCAGGACTACATGAAGGCCAGTCCAAAACTGTCACCATTTTTTCCTCCAGCCACTTTTTGTGTCAGCCTGCTGAAATGTCCATGTAATGGGAAGATGATCCTCGGAGCATGGAAGCATAGAGTTTTCCAATATCTCGCAATATTGGAACCTATCCATCCGTCCTTCTATTTTTTTAATTGGACCAACACCACGCCACGACATTGCATGCCACAGGAAATTACTTCCGCCGCCATGTTTGTGCGTTGAGCGAGTGTACTTTGGGTCAAACGGCTTGAACCTTGAGTGTCGTACAAGGGCTTTGCCGTCAGATGAAAATCTGGTTATTTTTGTATCATCACTGAACAAAACGTTTTTCCACTGAGCTATGGTTCAATGACTGTATTTCCTAGCAAACTCCATCCTGTTCCTGCGATTTCGCTCAGTTAAAAGTGGAAATACGCCCAAAGAGCCTAGCGTCGCGCAATCTTCGCTTAACCGCGTCTACAAATGGTCCGCTACCATGGTCGTCAAATACTTTTGTCCGTAATCCATTAGCGGTAACGTGAGGGAATTTTTTGCTAGAACGCACTATGAGCTGGTCTTTTCGGTGGATAGTACTTTTCGAGCTAGGCTTTACGGCTGATATTTTCCGCCGTACCATTATTTTTGAAATGTTGATTAGCATTAAAAATTTTTGGAACGTTTTTGCAATTTAGTCATAACTTCTACCATCTCGCACAAATTTAAAATGAGCCCTGGTCTCAACGTTGTAAATAAACGTGTTAAAAATTTTGATTTTGAAATTTTGTAATAAAAAACGTGTTAAATTTTGAAATACCAGTTTATTCCAACCCGTTCCTTATTAAAGTGATCGCAAAAACAGAAATTAAAAGTGCACGACCACTTTAATCAACTTTTCCTCTCATGTCAAAGAAAACCCAAGGTAATGGTACTTTATGCAAGTATTCGAGCTTTTTCAATTAGTGTACTCTATTTTACATTTTAAAAAAAGATATCTTTCAAATTTCATGAAGATACTGCACTTCCTTAGGGTGGAAACAACTGTGTTTTTAAGAAAATATTAATCTAATTTTCTGTGTTTCTTATTACGTGCACGTGACTGTATATAGAAATGAATCGTTATTTTTGAAAACTGGATCGACAGCAACTGATAAGTCTGTCGGGTACAACGCTGGCTCCAGTAAACGAAGTTTAGTACATTGAAGCAATCTTGCACATCAAACTCATCTTTTAAAAAGCACACAGAAGAGGTAACCAATAAAGCGACGCGTGCTCTAGTGATTGGTCGGAGCTTGGCGGGCAAAACCTAGGGATGCAATCCAAGTATCCTAAAATGGACGTATACAATTATTGTCAGACCAACAATTACATATGAAAAGAACCAACATGATCAACGGAAGAGAGACACTCAACAAAGTTCAAAGATTGGCATGCCTTTGTAATACAGGGGCTATGAGAGCTGACTCCTTTGCATCTAGTGGTTGCAGATTGTGTAAGCAAAACAATCACGAGGATGGCAAGAAGAAGGGATAGGAAAAGACAGGTGCATTACATCGAGACCATCGAGAAGCTACCACTCTTGGCCATTCCGAAGGATGACGTGATTCGGAAATGCAATTTCCAAAAGAAGTTTACCATTAAGCTCAGCCCCAAGAGCCCATAGACTGAGCAGCAATATTGTATAAAAGAATATAGATGGATCAAGAACTCAGGGAGGAATAGGTACAGGAGTAGTTGGACCGCGGACCAAGTACTACGAACCCATAGGCAAATGCACCAGTATCTTTCAAGCAGAAATGTATGCCGTAGAATATGCATTCAAATCAATCTTGACAGAAACTATACCAACTGCGACATAGAAATAATCTCGGACAGTCGTGCCGCTATCTTGGTGCTAGACCCTTACATCTTCAAATCCAAGCTTGTGTGGGAATGCCTAAAGAGTTGAACGGGAGGAACTGAGTAAAACTCTGGTAGATACCTGGTCATATAGGGGTGGAAGGGAATAAAAAGGCGACTCTCTAGCAAGGAAAGATCCATCGGAACTCTTCACAGGCCCCGAACGATTTTGTGCTGTAGGAGACCATGTCATCACAGAAAAATTCAGGGAATTAGAATGAAGTTACTGATACAGACCAAGAAACTTTTGGGTCAACATAACCGAAAGAGGTTTGAAGCATTTATCAAGATGAGCAAGACGCAACCTCCGTATCTTAACAGGCTTCCTAACAGGGGACTAAGGGCCTAAGGAGACTAGGAATATCAGAAGATGGTCTTTGCAGATTCTGCAGAGAATCTAACGAAATTCCAGAACATTTTGAAGCATTAGCCCACAAAAGATAAAGATATCTGTGCAATCACCTAAAATTAGAGGAAGAGTTGAAGTCATTAGAACCAGTTCTCATTCTCAGATTCCTAAAGTAAACTGGCTTAGGGAGAATTCTCTAGGATAAATCTCTTCCACCTTCGCCGCGCAATAGGAGCATATTGCCCTCAATACAACTCTGAAAAGACCGGCATGGGAAGGGAGCTCTTAAGAAAGCAAAGGTATATTCATTCAAAATAGATCTATAGGTCGCGGTGCAGTTTACCCTCAACAATAATAATAATAATCGCTTTTTCCCTTGGTCACGTCATAACTTGAGAACGGCTTTACCGATTGCATTCATCTTTTCATTCTTAGTGTCCGAATACTTTGTAGAAGGTTCCTACGGAAAGCAAATTTAAGAAAATTGAGCAGGAAATTGAAATTGGATAATTTAAAAAAACCAACACTTCAACTTTAATGAATGTGAATTTATCAGCAGGCTGTTTTTTGAAACAAATGAAAATTAAATGTATGTACACTGATGAATTAAAGTATTCGGCATTTGAGTGTTGTTGGCCTGAAAATGTAGTAAAATCCAAACGGCCTAACCGAGTTAATTACATTCTTTTTCTGTGGATATGACATATATTTACAACAGAACGCACATATTGAAGACTTTAACCAACCTTAAACTCTTAATATAAAGAGGTGTCGGAATTTAGATGAAGATTACTCTGGTTGAAGCTTACTATCGGAAGTATGCATAAAACTACAGCTACTTTCCATTCATACCCGACTGCAAAGCTGTTATCAAGTAAAAAGGAAACCAAACGAAATTTGTTTATCTTATATATAATGGGTAGTTGAAAAAGTCTTTCAGTATTTTGTCAATAGATGGTGTTGGAGTCATCTAAAAAAGTTACAGCTGTTCAAAAATGATTGAAAATAATGAAGAAATTCGCTATATTTTGAATTTTTTTTTTATAAAACAGGGCACGCAAGCCACCAATGAAATTTGTGAAGTTTACGGAGACGATGCTGTATCAGTTCGTGTATCACAACAATGGTTTGCTCGCTTCTGTTCTGGAAATTTCGATGTGAAAGATGCACCTCGCTCTTGTCGACTTGTCGTTGAAAAAGTCGATGAAATTATGGAAAAGATTGGTCACATAAGCAGCCATGACATCGCCAAGGAACTAAACATTCATCATCAAACGGGGTTTAACCATTTAAAAAAGGCTGGCTACAAAAAGAAGCTCGATGTTTGGGTACCACATGAATTGTCTGAGAAAAAAGTTTGATTAGAAATACGAAAAGACTTTTTCGACTACCTATTATAAGGAGTATTCTTAGTTTATGACGAATAAGAAAAGCATCGCTTTAAATGCACGAAAAATAAATTATTATATTATTGTTTGGCCGTTTGGATTTTATTAATGTTTGAAGACAACTATACCGAATACTTTTATCCATCAGTGTATATAAAAAATATAATCCCTGTTTCGTTTGGCAACGCGATAACTTGAGAACGACTTTCTCGATTTCATTAGATTTCTTTTTTATATTTTATAGTAATTATCTAGGATCTAACGGAAATCTATATTTATGTATATTAAAATGGATTTCAGAAAACGTTTATTTTAACTCTGTATGATAAATGTGAATTTAGCGGGCAGCTTCTTCTTTTAGAAAAAAAATGTCCAGGAAATTTAGTGCATTTTGAAACAAATTTGGAAAGGGAAATACAAAAGCGAAGTCGTTTTGGTCCAATCATACCTATGATTCCTGTGCGGCTTGCATTTGCGATTTAGCTGATAATTAAGTAAGTAATGACCTATGTTATCTTAGATATTCAAGACACAATGGAGACTACTTTACAATACCTCCAAATACTTAGAAGAAATTTTTTTTTTTATCGAACACTTGCTATGTCATTGCAATGCTCTCTCATCCCGTAGATTCAGACTTTTGGGGCACATTCCTTTGTTAATCTGGCTGAGCAGCATCAGAATCAGCCCTCTTCCTCGTTTTATCAAAAGCGCAATTTGGTTTGCGAAATATGTCCGCTTGGTAACACAATGGGTCTATGCTTGACCTAAGTGTCCGTATGCGCGACAGTCAGCCACCTCAACCTAACCTAACTTAGAAGTAATTTTAGGCAGCAATTTAAGCTCGAAACCAAAGGAACGCATTACATTACACACGTTATAGAATCCTTGGCCCCACATGGGGAATCAAACCAAGAATGGCTCACTGGATGTATACGCCTGCTGTTAGACCCATCTTAACGTACGGCATCCTTGTTTGGTGGCTAGCACTGAATAACAAATCCAATCTTAAATCGATAAGCAGTATTCAAAGATCAGCGTGTATCTGCATCACAGGGGCATTGAGATCCACACCCACAGTCGCCATGGAAACATTGCAGCTTCTTCCCATGGACATCTATGGGAAGTTGGGAGCTACCAAGGCAGCGTTAAGGCTACGGGAGTCCAACCGCTGGAACGGATCACTTAGCTTAGATCATACTGAGATAATCAGAAACGCGAGAAACCAACGCATACAGATTATACAACACCCGCTTTAGACTTCGAGTTTGGGTTCAAAACTCTCATCCCAGACAGAGATGATTGGGAAAAAAGATCTGGTAAGAAAACTAGGCTACCTGGAGATCTACACAGATGGCTCAAAAATCGGACTAGGAGTATTCGCGGTATCGCCGGACACATCATTTTAACTGTCGCTCCGAATGACCATTGTAGTGTATTCCGGAAAGAAGTTAATGCTAGCCGAGAGGCTACCCCCTTACTGTCAATGAACCAGATAGACGGGCTATCTATCGCCATCTACATAGATAGTGAGACGGCCATCAAGGCTCCGGATACACCATCAATTAAATCGAAAATGGTAAAACTTTGCCGTCTATCTCTTAGGGAGATAGCGATTAGATGCAACCTAACCCTATGCTGGGTACCTGGGCATAGTGGTTTTCCAGGTAACGAAAGGGCCGATGAGTTAGCAAGATGAGGGGTGGGACTGGACACCCCTTTTCCCTCACTCCAAGTAATAAACACCATGTTACTTACAGATGCCTTCGACTCTGCTAATCGGAGATGGATGGAATTAGATACATGTATGTAGGACTTCCAAGCTTATTTGGCCCTCACTAAATCAAAAAAAAAAAAAAACACTCCTAAAACCAAACGAATGTAATAAGAAACGTAGTGGGGATTATCACCGGCCACTGCCTTCTCGGTATCCATGCCAGAAGAATGGGAGCCCCAAATTGACTACTGCAGAAGCTGTTGAGACGAGGAGGAGGAAGAAAATAACGTTCACCTCCTCGGCACTTGTCCTTCTTCTTCTTCTTTTTTTTGGCGCTACAGTCCGGGGTGGACCTGGGCCTCAACCAACAAGCCTCTAATTAGCACGGTCTCTGTCTAGCTGTCTCCAGTGTCGCACGCCAAGTTGGTTGAGGTCCTTCTCCACATGGGTGCGCCACCTTAGACCTGGGCGTCCTCTGTTGCGTTGTCCCACGGGTTCGGAGTCGAAGACTATTCGGGCCGGAGTTGAGTTATCTATACGCTCTACATGGCCTCGCCTCCTTAGGCGTTGGATCCGAAGACGCCTAACTAGACTCATGTCGTTGTACAGCCCGTACAGTTCGTGGTTGCATCTTCTCCTCCAGAAACTGTCAACGCAAACAGGACCAAAGATCGCACGCAGAACTTTTCTCTCGAAGAGACCAAGGACTTCCTCATCCGCTTTTGAGATTGTCCATGCCTCCGCGCCACAGCAGGACTAGGACGATCAAGGTCTTGTATAAAGTCAGCTTGGTCATTCGAGAAATGGCTCTATTACTCAATTGCCTCTTGAGCCCATAGAAACAGCGGCTGGCAAGAGTTACTCGGCGATTGATCTGGGTACTGATGTTCGTTCTATTTACTGGGAAGCTGAGGTAGACGAAACCCTTGACTACCTCGAAGATATAGCTGCCCATTGTGACGCTCTGTCCAAGATGTCGATTTTGTGTGTCCTTTCTTGATGACAGCATATACTTTGTTTTGCGAATACTAGAATACCATTAGGCAGTCTCCAGATTTATTTTCTTTTCTTTAGTGTAGCCCCTTTGAATTAAAGAGCAGCCGGTGTAAAGCACCGGGAAGTGATAGAACAAAGGATCGAACCAAGATCTAAGTGGGACACAACTGCTACAATGGTGGCAATCTCCCTACTTGAGAATCGATGGAACAGTCAAGTGATCTGATTTTGAGATGATTTAAATCTATATTTACGAACGGTTGAAGCCTGACTTTTGTCTACTTTAAGTGGAGCCACGCTGTTCGCTTTATTTTCAATAAACTTAGTGATTTCCCAGAATGGAGTACGATCCACCGTTTATTTTTTAAGACCAAACACAAAAACAATTCGATATCGAATCCCCTTCCTCATTTCTGTATTTCTGGGTCGAATTAGATCTCGACCATAAAGAAGGAATTGGCAATTTAACATTTCGCGAAGCTATTGAGATAATTCCCCATCGGGAGGCTACACTTGCTGACGCATCAGTCGTTAACCCAAAACCAAACATCCCGCACCTTCGTTAACGTACATTTAAAGACAGTCTGTCCTAAGCGACTAGCAAATGCCTTAACATCGCTTACAAAGTTTCGAAAGTTTACAGCGTTGGAACCCATTTAAAACTTACTTAAACGTGACTGAACACACATATGAACATCTTTTCATCGCCTCCGCGTGCCAGTTCTTGAAACAACAAATGCGTTTCATTTTGACTGCTTGAATTACTTGCGGTGCTGCCACACAATACAATCTAATCCGCAACTTCACCGTGTTGACAACCAGTCAAGACCCACTTAATCCAAAGTTCACTACCACACATTAATTCACTATTCGTCGTCGTCGTTGTCCCACAGTCCCACGTAGCTGTGTCACAGATGCCAGTCTGTCAGAGGACCAATGCAATCGAATTTGTTTGGTCTCATTCGCCAACATCCATCCGGTAGAGTACGTGCAGCATTGTCACATAAGCATATCTCACAACCGACTGGAAACGAAGTGGGAGACGATGGCGAACATGAGTGCCACCGTATGCAAGGCAACGAATATCCAAGGCAACAGACGATACAGATACAATAGCTGTTCATGAGGGGTAAGCGGGTATGAGCTGCTGCTGACTTGCCATCAAACTTGCAATTAAAATTTCGAAAAGTCAATTAAAACAGACTCGCGCACTACACATCCCTTTGGAGCTCGGCTGGATGTAATGATGTCTGCAATTAGACGATACATCTCGGGGACACGAATAACCGATGAAGATTTCGGAAATGGAATTAATTAGCAACTTGCAACTTGATGTAGCCGCAGTAGTTGGGAATAGTTTTAGATCTGCTTATTTTTTTTTTTTGGTGGCGGAATGGGAGTTCGTCTTGATTGAATGTCGGGATGTTTCTGAATCTGTGGATATTTGATTTGATCGTTGAGAAGTGTTCTTTTTCGGATTCTTTTAATCACACTCAAAGAAATTAAAATTTAAATGATGGACGTTTCAGTTAGCGTTGTTTCTCAGAAACCTTCGAGATTAATCGAGAAATAAAAAATCAGTCAGATGACGCCGCGCCAAGAATACACTTAAATAAGACTAGACCTGTCTCGACTGCATTTAGAATGCCATCTAAGGTCTATGGCTGACAATTTAAAAAAAAAAATGTTAATCGACCCTGTCCGCAACGGCGTCTCCCTAAGAACTGAAGATACACTATTAAGATATCAAATTACGAGTACATACTATATTCTCATCTCTGATGACTCATTGCCCGTTGATTCTGGGGCAATTGTAAAATATTTTGGTTCCAGTTAATGCTTGTAGACACATTGCAAGGAAATGTAGCGACGCAAAGTGTCAAAACTAATTCGCGTTAATCACTGAATGTTTTATAATTATTTTTTAATCACTTCTAACGTATTTAAACTAATGATGAAACAGTGCCTGTTGGGGTTCCCAAAATTTACCCAAGACTTGAATATGCCGCCGGTTGTTTATTAATTTGTTAAAAAAAACAAAAACAACTTTACAGCTGAAAGTTTAGGATTAGGTTAGGTAGGAGGGCTGCTAGTGCATTTACCAGCACACTTAGACCATATTGGTCCATTGTGATACCCATAGTCAGACTACTACCATTGATCGACCACTCCAGTGATAGTGCCGTACATTTTTTTTTGATTCCAACGTCAAATGGTGACTGGACCAGATTTGAAAGCCAGACAAACGCGTATTAACTTTGCTTTCAGTGGGATTCGAACCGGGGAACCCGCTTACCAGGGCCAGGCACTCTACCAACTGCGCCATCCAGTCGTCTAAGTTTAGGGTTAGTATTAATGGAGCGAAACACGATACAATGTATCGGAAACAATAAAAGTTTGGGGGACTAAGTTTGAAAATTTCGAACAAATATGATCGGAATACTTCGTGTCATTCAGCGAGGCTGGATCAGTTGGAGACGCTCAATATTATCGTCCAATTCTTCTTCAAAAATTGTCATACAGAGCGTAAATCAATTAAATTAGTGAATGTGAGATTTACTAGTAGTTTACTCTCTCGTATCGGTGATTAGAATGGGCGACAAGATCGTTTGATTTAACACGACTGGAATTATTTTTAAGTGCTTATTTGAAGGCAAAGATCCTACTTCACCACCTGTGCGTTACACTAGGAAATTAAACGCTGCAACAACGAAATTCAACCACATTTCTGCAGAATGGTCGTGAAAAATTTCGAAAAAGAGTGCGAATGTAGCATCAAAGCCATGGAGGCCATTTAACCGATGTGTTACATCATAAAGTAACCAATCCCATGAAGCCCATGACTCAATAAAAAATAACATTTGATTCAAATCATTCGTTAATCTTGGGGCACCCTTTATATGTCTCTATGTAGTGTATGCTGATGGTACCGCCAAATTTAATTCTTATGCACTCTACATATTACTGGAGTCCTATTGAAGCACGTGGATAAGTTTGTATCTCGGGGTCTTTTTCACGAGAGATGGGAGGAGTAATGCTGAACTTTCCTGTCGGATTGGTCAAGCTGGATCAGTTTTGAAAGAGCTTGGAAGATCAGTCACCAGGAAAGCTGGGCTTGGTATAGAAGCCAAGTTAGCGGTTTTCGAGTCAGTATTTCCTTCCAATTCTTACCTATGACCAAAATAATAAGAACGCGAATACAAGTTGCTGAGATGAGATTCGTTCGTGTTCTGGTGGGAATTACTCGCCGGTATAGGGTGAGAAACAGGGCAGTGCGTGAGGAACTCAACATTGAGCACCTGCTTCTTCGTAATGAAAAGGCTATGCTTCAGTTTGGTAACATGGCACGAATGTGGTGGTTGGAGCTAGTCCAAGAACTCGCCTGGATACGCTTAGAGTCGGTGGCGGAATATAGGATTGCCTGGAGATTTGTCGTGTGTCCTTTACCCCGCGACCCATTAAGTGAATCATGCTGGCAGGAGGGTTCACATAGGCCAAAGTAGGCCCGTTGTACTGCCACGTAGGTTAACAAAAAGGGGGTTGGGGTGGCGTGGTTACTATGACAGCTAGCTAGATGTGTCAGTGAAGTCCAGTATCGATCTAACTGGCGTTTCACTAAGGTTGCAAGTCATCAGGGAAGTAGGAGCTCAGTGTGACTTTCCTACACGAGGCGAGTGCAGGGCATCTATAGAGAAGCTGTTGCACACTATCCTGCTCTTTTTCATCTAGGCAGCTATTGGAGAAATCATTTGAGAATTTTCCTAGTCTATTCACGTGTGGACCTAATAGGCAGTGTCCGGTGCGGTACTGATTTTGGATCTGTTTTGGGGGATCAAACTATCATATCAGGTCGAGACTGAGCCAGATGTGCTTGGTTATTTGGTTGCCTGTAGTCCATCTGCCATTGGCTTTTGGTTTACTCTGAGTGTTGAGTTGTAAGTTGAAGTTGGCTAGGCGAGTATATATTTCACAGAAGGTTTCATAATCTGGCAGTGTTGTGACTGTTTTTTGTGAATTTGTCTGCTTCACAGTTTCTAATAATGTCCCTATGACCCAACATAGGCGAATATAAAACTCGCCAAGAGATGCAGGAGAGTTTATAAATGATTTAGAGTTTATATAGAACGATGCTAGAGATTGAATTGCTGTCTGGCTATCCGTAAGGATACAAACATCGCGGACGGACATCACGTTCCACTTTAGCAAGGACAGTGCTTCGCTGCTTGGCATTATTTCCGCTTGGAAGACACTGCAGTGATTAGGTCAGTGAATTGTTTTGTTAAGGTTTAGATGTTCAGAGAACCACTTCCTACTCCGTCCTACGTTTTGGATCCATCTGTGTAGAAGTGTATGACGTTAGCAAAGGGGATATATCTGTCATACCACAGGTTTCTTTTCGGAATCAGGGTTTCCGGATTTCCGGTTTTCTCTGGAAAGTATACGGGTTAAATGGACTCAAGGTCTGGTGCATAACTCTCATAGCTTCACATTCATTCGCGACGTAACCTCTCCACCGCACACACTTGCGTCTAGTTACCTTCACCTCAAGATTTAAATACGATTACTAATTACGCTCGGATTAAGGAATAAATGTAATTTTCTCAGAGTTGTACGTCGTTTCAGGAATCAAAAAGAAACAAAAACCCACTGTACAGTGGGAACAATTCTCATTCTCGTAAAGAATGAATGGCGAATGGCTTGATAGCCGACAAGGACGCACATATCAGACGCACAATACTGACTAAGCGAATCATCATACAAATGTTTAAGAAGCCTGATGATTTAAGTGAAGTTTCCAGACAGTAGAAAGTTTAAACTTTTACAAGGCTGTCAAGCAAAAAGACGAATTTCCGCAGTGGTGGGCGGTTAGAGATGACGTTCGTTAGCTGAAAGCTGCGAGTTTGGGAGGGACTTAGATGAGATGCTACGAGACCGATTTATAATTGGTATAGAACAGAGTCCAGAAACAACAAGCTGTTTCAAGGAGTCGTCACGGTTAAAAAGACGTCGAAATCAACCGAATGATAGAGCTAGGTTCGTTCATGAGGCGAGCATGTTCGAACAGGAATCTTCGAGCAAGACTTCCGATGCGTGCCTTGAATGCAATTCCATTCGGTAGGCGACCGCTTGGCAGGGACCTAGGACGAACGGCTTGGACCAATATCAAAAACTAGCTAGAGTCGATGATAAGCTAGCGTCGATGGCGGAGGAGAAAGTGGGCTGTATATTTCTTGTGGTGTTTTTACCCCGTGAGCACTCTAGTGGAGCCTGCGGGTCACTAGGGCATAGTGGTCAGAAAAAGGTAAAATAAATACTTTGAACACGCCATCAAAAAAAAAGGAGAAACACTTTTCTTCTAAAGTTCTTGAGTTGCTTACCTGTTCCTTTTCTAGTGAACGGAAAAGTAGAATATTTTGCACGGCATCGATCAAACGCGATCGCTGTTCATCTGTTTTGGGGAAAATGGCGGTAGCGCCGTCATCTTCGTCCACATCGTTCTCTGGATCATATGTTTCGGCGAATACCGATTTACGTCTTCCCGCAAACCTCTGTACAATAGGTTCTGAAAATGGAACAAAGAAATATGTTTAGAGTGAATAAAATTGCTTAAGAATGGGCGCGTTTAATTGTGGATGGAAAGAGAGTTTGAGACGGAAGAGTCCTCCTGCCGATTATAACCAAAGGAGAGCAAAAATGACGCACTGGCCTCCTCATTATATTTTCATTATATTTCTTCATAGCATAAACATGGTCAGAAATACTTAAGCAAAATTCATTTTTGGGGGGTATGCATATTTATGTGGGCCACTGTAAGTGTCTTGAGGAAGGTCAAAGTGTAAAATGGTCTAAGAGTTGTTGCAACACATCATCCTCGAAAAGATCGCTCATAACTCAAAAACTGTTCCACCCTTGAGGGACGAACTTGAAAGTCCCGCAAGGACGATTAATACCCCAATAACAACGAGGCGTTGATGGTGTCGTCGTCTACCAACAAACGCACTTCAATGGCAATGAGCAAAAATACTGCATCGTTTGTTAGAAAATGAGAAGATCGAAATAAAACGTCAAAAGTAAGAGGAACGCACTTCATTATCGACTGTGTCGGATATTTTTGAGAGAGAACTTCATCTGACACATCTCTTAGAAATTGAGAGGTTTTTTTTTGGTCAACTGACAATTGATGAAAAGGAACAGCTGAACCAAGATATGATAGTCCCAGTCCTGATCTATGGTTCAGAAGCATGTACACAAACCAAAGCGGACGAGGAGATTCAAGAGGCAAGTCCTTTATGTTATATTTGGTCCCGTATATACTGATGGAGTTTGGAGGAAGAGACTGAATGAAATTTTGCTCAAACGAGTTTGATTCTCTCGTCTCAGATGGCTAGGTCATGTAGAGCGAATGGACCCCAATGCTCCGGACCGAAAAGACTTCGACTCCAAACCTGAGGGGCAACGCGTTAACAGAAAACCACGCCCCCGGTGGCGCACGCAGTTGGAAAGGGAAAGGGATCAGACCTAAGACCCATGCAGTGTTCGAGCCTGAGATATCGTTGATTTCCATCGTTAACGGTCCTGGGCACGCTGCTTTCAGTCTTGAAGACCGAGCTGTCTGGCGTCTCTATAACGGAGATTCAGTCTTCCTAACCTTATCTAACCAGGAGACTCGAATTCGAAGACCCTCTTAGCTTGAGTATTGGTGTTCATGCGATCGACAGTGAGCAGTGATATATTTCTATAGCTGCACGATGTAGAATAACCATTTTTTGTGGATGGAGCTGATATAAGAGGCGTCGGGCATGCTTTGGTCTTGCATATGATCTGGTGCATGTTTCCTACCAGCGCCTCGCCTCCGGCCTTGAGGAGCTCTGATGGTAGGCCATCTAAGCCTGCGGCTTAGTTGTTCTGCAGTCTCTTTATTGTTGTGCCGACTTCTTCAATGCTATGTGGGACGACTAGTTCATCGGTTGGAGTTTGGATTTCCTGATTCTAAACTAAACTCCTATGTTGCATATTTCTCGCACCAGGCTACCAGGACGATAACCTCGGGCAAAACCGATTCTAATATGGTTGCAGTTGAATTAAGTTTAACTCTGTGCGTTGCCGCTTTTAGGAAATATTCGGGAGGGACATATTATCCACGTGGGCCATATTTGCCGAACTTACTATAAATTGTGCGCATTGAAAAAGTTCAAAATCAGATTTACAAAATTCATATTTTCTAAAATGCAATCGAATTCCCATCCGAACTACATAAATGGAAAGGTGTCAATTGCTTGATCTCTAAAAACTAAACGGACTGTTTATGAAGTAATGTTTGTTAGGGATATTTTATCCAGTCATATAAAATGTCAACATCTTTGTCATTACTTCGATTCCTTTTGCGGTATAGGTCACTTCTTTTTGAAAACTTTTATAGTACTGAATATGGAAGTAAAGAACCACTTATAAGAGTAATTATGGTTTTCAACGAGTATTCACAAGAACTTGATTTATCTGATAGCAGAATGCATTTTAAGATAAAAATTTTAAGCCTATTTAATTTTTAATCTTTTGTAAATTAATTTTTCATGTAATTTATACATAATCAGTTAGTACGTTAGTAACTTGTAGATAATAAATAATTAAACAAAGAAGAAAAGGTGCCAATCACCGGGTAGGAATATCACAAAGGAACCAACCAGGATCAAATTGGGGCACAACTCCTCCAGTTGAATCAGTGGACCTAGGAAGGCATCTATGTTTTTCAACTGGTTTTTGAGAAAAAACAGCCGATGTATTGAGTTGTCATTTCAAGGCAATACTGCAAGGCACTAACTCCGTACAGCTACGTCGGCTGTAACCATGAACTACTGAGTTCGTTCGAACACAGTACTTCTCAGATTGTTAACAAATTATTTCAGGCGCTCAGAACAAATAAAAAAGAGATTTTTTGCTTTAGCCTTTTGCATTCAACATTAAGTGAACCTCGATGAACCTGGCGCTGTCTTTTGAGTCAGACGTGAGCTCTCAAAAACACAACACCGAATAACCGACCAGCAAAAATACCACACACATTAGTTAGTGAAGGCGTATTTCAAAAATAGGGCTATTTCCGTAAAACGTGACAATGAGCTGAGTTGATGTATTTTCTGAGTTTATGATGCTTTCAGAAAGTGTTACATCCTTTGAAATCGAATTGGAACAGTCATCGAACATAATGATCAGATTTGCCTTGAATATGCCACCTTGCCATCAGTCAGTCCAGAAAGCCCCCACATGTCCTGACACTCTCGTCACGATAACGCACACCAGGAACCATTTGAAACAGAGGAAAACCCATTTCAGTAACCACTACCCCCTGTCAGAGGGTCGCGCTTCCTTTTTTGTTCCAAAACAAACAAAAAAACAGTGACTGTGTGCAAATCATTACGTGACTCGAGGTAGTAAACAAACGCGCACACACAGTCATGGCATGCTGGTCTTTCGTCCATTCGAACTCCAGACAAGTTTAACAAGCCATTTCCATCGAAAATCTCTTCACACTGCGGATTCTACGTATTTCCCCATTTTCCAGAGAAGAAAACATGTTTGCTTACAACACCAAGTGGTGCTGCATTGGGATCACGGCCAAAAAGAATCTAAATTTAATTGTTACCCATCGAGTGACGCAGTTCGCGATTCTTCACAGACATCACACGCCTGCCGACACTGACGAGGAAAACTAATTCCAAAACCCGAGTGATGATGGGAACCCATTTGCGAAATATCCAATGAATATTATTTAAAGCGTCACTATACGAACAACACACCGTCGAAAACGAAGGGTAACCGCCCCCGCCGCGCCGACGCCCATCAGTCAATTGTGGGTGGGTGGGGTGCTGTTGGTGCTGCTGCTGCTGCTGAGGGTGAGAGTCGATTCAATTTAATTTCGTGTTACTTCGTTCGGCTATAATCGGATTAATGATGATTGAATGCTGAAATTGGAATATTACCAGCGATACAACAGCGGCGGCGTTTCCACGTCCACCTCTCTCTCCTAAGACCCGGACAATGTAGGTACTCGCAATTTTGAGTTTGATAAAAATAGACTGCCAGCCGACTCGTCGCTTTGTGTGTTACAAGTGCGCTGCGGGTGAAATAAGCTCCCACACAGCACCGGTGTTCTCTAGTTTCATGAAAAATCCCCGCGCAAATCCGGGCGCACTTTGTCATCATTACATTTCCCCTTTTTTTGCGTCTGTGCAAAATGAAATGATTGTGAATATGTTTTCCATACGCACGTACGGCGGCAGCGGGCGACCTGTGGTCAGAAGGACGACATGCATTGGTGGCATTCCGTGGTTTATTTTTGGCTGACATTTCGCTGGAAAATGATGAAAAAAATAAATCAGAAATTCGCGAAAGCCATTCATTCCACCACAGCACCGCAGGAAAGGACATACTGCATAAATGCGATGATAATTTGATTTCCAGTGGTAGTGGCCATGGATATGGGTCAGTTTCCTGAATCTGATTACGTTGTGTGGAGGAGGCATCCAAGCATCCCGAGAGGGTAGTGCAGATAATCAAATTACCATGCCAACTGGTTGGGGGCACATTACTGGATGAGTGCCGAAGTGGGGATTATTATCGAGAATCTCTGGTTGGAAAGGTCAGTGGTGGGTGTGTATGTGTGTGTCTGTGTGCTTTGACGTCTGACACAGTGGATTACGGATGTGTCAACAAAAAACTGAAAAGCCACAAACTAATCCCTCTGATAAGGATGTTGGATGACGATGAGGCATAATTTGCGATGGAGTGCAGTGCGGGGTCCGTTTGGCAATCTCCGGAGAAAGTCAAGGCTTTGCAGCCACAACTTGTGGTTTTGTGGGTCTCTCGATGGGTGGGTGGCTTTGAAAAATCATTGATTTGGTCTGAAGCTGGAGAATTCCTTAGAATCCACACCGAATTATGGATGTGTCTCTGTGTTGTGTGAGTCTTTGTTTCGGTTGTTGCAAGTAATTGCTGGAGTTCCTGCGTGCACTGCCGACAGTTGTGGTTTAGAGCAACAAACCAACGAAGATTCCAATTCGGTTTTGGTGCTGTTGAACCACAATTCATTGCTTTTGTGCATCCGGTTATGATTGCTTGCGGATTGGGGAAGGCAAGAATCACATTTACAGGGCATGCAAAGGTTTTGCGAAACATTCGAGTAATAAAACTTTTCCCTTTTCATGGTTTTCATGAAATTTGAAATGTTTTTACTGAATTGGATCCTTTCCAATTTACTCCCGGCCAGGCCATACAAATGGGTGGCTCCGTCTTCTTCTAAAATGTACTAGAGAAGGAACTGAAGTGAGAAGAGGTTAGGTCCTCTGCAGTTTCGCACGCCAGGTTGTTTGAGGTCCTTCTCCACCCATCACATCCACATCTTAAACGCAGGCGTTCTCTGTTGCGTTGTCCCATAGTTTCGGAGTCAAAGACTCCCCGGGCGGAGCAGAGTTGGGCCATGTTGGGTGCATGGGCCCAACATGGCCCAGCTACGTTAGGTAGGCTCATGTCGCTGTACAGCCCGTGGTACAGTTCCTGGTTAAAGCATCTGCTCCTTATCCTGTCAACGCAAACAGGATGGAATATCACACAAAGAACTTTTCTCTTGAAGAAACAATCCGCTTTTGTGATTGCCGTTGCCTTCGCCACGTACATGAGGACTGGGATAAACAGTGTGAGTGATACAAAGTCAGCATGGTCCTTCGAGGGACGGATCTGTCATTCAATTGTCACTTGAGCGCATAGAAACAGCAGTTGCCAAGAGTTACTCTGCATTTGATCTTGGTACTGATGTTGTTTGTACTCTGTACTGCACAGCCGATGGTCTACATCTTTAGATCTTCATTGACCACTGAACATCCTTACCTTCACTCCTTTACCCCCATAAAATCCGAACGTGGATGGATTTCAATTCATCGTTCCAGAGTATTTTTTTTTCCAAAAAGAGAACGGGTGTCTTGTATTCTACACATTCAACGTTAATTTGTAAAATTTGTTCACCACTGATGATGGCTAGCGCAGATCCTTCGCACCAAGATTCACCAAACCTTTTCCGTAGGACTTAAGACGGAAGACTAGCTGACCATCTAGAGGTTTTAGCAGTTTATAGTACACCATTACTTTCCGGTATCATCAAATACCCATTATATCCTACTTTCTGTGAATATTTTGCCACGGGTTGCGAGGCTCACAGCTTGCCTGGGTCTGTCGCTGAGTTTCGCATTTGGGATCAGCAATTCTGTGTTTCATCGCTAGCTTTTCTTTTGTACCAATCAAACATCGGCATGCCCTTCGATGTCTCTATCAAGCATTCGCAAGTGAATGGCATCACATTCATCGATTCACTGACCTTGCTCTGACACAAAACTCATGAAAATGCGGCCCGATGCAACCCAACACAGCAGTCCTTATACCTAATTAGCTCAAAATCCTTTGTTCACAATCTAAAATGCTCTCGGCACTAGTACGTCGAGTCCCTTGCATCCACCTACCCTTCCTAAGGCAACAGATCCCAGTCAAAATGTGTTCATCGCAAAGTTCAGACGCCATGCTGTTCGATCTCAATCATTTGGGCAAAAATAAAAATCTGTCGACCAAATAACCTATTAGCGAACCTGTCGCTTTATCCCAGTGACGGCTTTTGAAACAATTGACCGACCTTAATTATCGCCGATTAATTTATTTTCAGGCTCTGCCAAGGCAAAGGAGACCTCAACGTACGCGCTTTTCTCTCACAATTTATTCAATATGTGAACGTTGTTCGTGCGTGTTAGAGAATTGATATATGTACCTGCCCCTTGCCGTTGTTTATGGTCATGGTTGATTAAAAAGAAAACAACTCGGCAGCTCCGTGAGTAAACACAATAAATGGTTATGACTGCCACTTTGATTGTAGCCATAAGAGCAATTAATTACCTTTAACCGCTACAACGTCACACTGTGATGAAGTATATGGCCCGCTCGATTTCCCAAAGGCAGAGCGTTTGACATGAGTCAACGAAATTAGTTCCTAGTTCAATTTTAATAAATAAGTTAATCAAATTGACGTTTACTTTATCTTTATTTGATCCGGATAAGGACATCGAACGGACGACTATTGGGCAATTCGCCGGAGGAGTGTTATTTCCGAAAATTAAATAAATATTCCATTGCATCATGCGTCATGACATTACGTGGTGGTAGGTTGACTCCCTCCTACTTAAGGTTTACTTACCTCAATAACGACCATTGTATTGCCGCTTAAGCCTTACTCAAAGTTGATTTGTGGATATGTATATTTTCTATTCCATTCTTTGAGGAGTGTGCTTGGGACCGTCTCAGATGGGGTGTGGATGCGTTGCTACCTCGTCATCAACATAACTTTACCAATTCCGTTAGATGACCTCTGCAATCATTTTCTGTGAAACCGCTGCTTACCACTGTGCAGTCAAAAATTCATTTCTGATTCAAATTGATCAAGGAATTAGTAACCGATAAAGGACACAGTCTAACCAACTTGACATAAGTGTGTCGCAGCTGGAGACTTCAAGACCATGAAACACTGAAGATCGCTGGAGCAGGACTGTGTACCTTCTGAGATTGCCGCAAGTTTGACTATCTGAACATCATACGCCCACTGAACCATGCTTCGTCCCCCTGATGAACGCAGCATGAAACCATGTCTGGATAGACTGAGCGTCATCCATCCATACAGACGAAGCCTGTCACTGGAAAACTTCCGTCATTGTGGAAATCATCCTGTTTCCTTCAAAATTTGAGGCAGCCTGGACAGTGCAGAAACACATCACTTATGCGCTAACTACAACGTACAACAGGAGTCGATACCGAGCTCAGCGAATTGATCGCACTGATGTTGCGATCAAATCTGATCAATCATCCCTAGGTGATAGGAGGCTATCAGCGTATAAGTGGCGTAACCCACAAAATTTGAAATGGTGCTGATCGTCACTAGAGAACTCTGAGGGCCTCAACAATTGTTATTTTGGTAATTTTCGGGTTTTGTGGGTTACGCCACCATTGCGATGATATCCTCATATATGGTGCAGCAGGAAGATGAGCAGAGGAACACCCTAAGGAGGAGTCCTCTCGCCACTCCTACTAATTAAAACGTTGATATGCGAAGATGTCATGGATGTCGTAGTTCCTACCATGAGACCTACCTACCCGCCGACCTACATTTGGATGTTTTTCATTTCTACACCGCAATAACGTCGCCCAGCTCCGCAAAGAAGAACTTTTGCAAGAACTGCTAACCTTGGGCTGGGCATTCGCAGAGCAGATGTTGAATAGATTCTATTCCTTCCTCATCTCTGGTGTATTCAGTCCTGAAGCATGCGTACCCTTGGGACAGTGCCCGGTAAGGACTCCTGTTAGCGTTCGCACTTCCTTGCGACTAAATCTAATCAGGGATGTTGATCTCATTTTGCTGAGCGTCGGTCGCAGAGACAGCAAGTCCCCCCAATTTCCAGACTGATCGGGTTCTGGAAATAATGGCCGTTGTATTGTCGCTTATGACTTTACTCTTTAAACTTGATTTCTTGTGTCTGGCATAACTAACTTGATGTCTCAGGGAGTGATTGTTTAGGATTGCTTTAAGTGAGGTTTGGATGGGTTTTTTCTTGTATCGGACGACGAGCCTACATCGTCAGCCTGATCTGAACAAAAGCGACCCAATTGCAAAGGGAGTGCTCTGCAGTGTCTTCGACTTAGGCCAAGTAGATTTAGATGTTTCGCGAATTTGTAGTCGCCGTTAGTATGACTTTTCCGTCAAGATGCCGCGGATTTCTTACAGACGTTTGGGATCGTGCGCTTGATCTGTCTGCATCCTGGAGAATTACCCCAGCTCCGGTTATGCTCAGGAGAAGTCCAACCATCGGTGAAAGGCTGCGCGTTCAGTGAGTATGTTGATTTGAAACCGATACTCAGACACAATGTTGTGTACAAATTCCGTTCTAGTGGCTGACTGGGGGGAACTGTCACACTTAAGCCATGGTAAATTCTTCTTCTTCTTCTTTGACTGGCGTTACAGTTCGGGACCTATGTCTTTGTCAACATGACTCTCTATCTAGTACGGCCTTGTGCTAGTTGCTTTCAGCTACGCTAACTTTTTGAGGTCTCTTTCCAGATGCGTACGCCACCGAAAGCGTGATCTTCCTTTACCACATTTACCGTCTTGGTTGCAGTCGAAGACTTGCCCGGCCAGACCGTTGGTGTCCATTCGCTCTACATGACCAAGCCATCTGAGGTGAGAGACTCGAAATCGTTCAATAACTTTGTCGCTCAGGCTCCTTCTCCACACCCACATCACTACATACGGGGCCAAGAATAATACGAAGAACTTTCCTCTTGAAGCGACCAAGAATCTCCTCGTCCGGTTTGGTTAGTGGCTATGCTTCTGCGCGTGATGTCTTAATTCTTCGAGAGAGGGCTCTTTTTCCGGTTCAGGTCCTGAGAGTGAAGTTCACCCTCGATCTCATTTAACGTGATCCCATGGTGGCCCGGGACTCAGGAAAGTCTTAGAAAATGTAGACTGCCGATCAAAGAGAAGACTTGCATTCCTAAACTATCCTGGGAGTAGTAAGTGGGTTAAGACAAGGATTAAGGCACGGATCGGCTGTCGTTACAGACACAAGTACATAGGTCCTCCATGAATATAGCTTTAAAAAATAAGTCCGAATCAATTTTACATCTCACATCGTTGCTGTTTTATATTAATTTATGTTCTTAGAGTTTTTATCTAGTCCCTATAAGGTAAATATATTGCCTTTTCCAGCGAAAGGATGGATTTCAAATATCGAATAGCCTAATATAGTAATAGTTATCTACCACTGTAGGTGGATAATGGTAATTCCCAAACACTCTGCTTCTTTCCATTCATGTCTGAACCCAGCCGACTGATCACCAAGTGTGGACCATTCTGTACAGGCATTAACAAAAGATTGACTGCTTAGCTAATATGGGTGGCGCAACAGTCGGAGGTGGACCTAGGTCTAGCGACTGGATGGCGCAGTTGGTAGAGTGCCTGCCACTGGTTAGCGGGGTCCCCGGTTCGAACCCCAGTGAAAGCAAAGTTAAAACGCTTTTATCTGATTTGCAAATCTGGTCCAGTCACCATTTGCCGTTGGGATCAAATTAACAGCACTATCACTGGAGTAGTCAATCAGTGGTAGTAGTCTGACTAGCGGTATCACAATGGACAAATATGGTCTAAGTGGGCTGGTGAATGCACTAGCAGTCCCCTTACCTACCTAACCTAGGTCTAGCTTTCACAACATCCACTCGTGTTGTGTGCGCTATTGTTCTGTCACGGCTGGATGTGACCTCGAGTTTCATTCCGACTCCGAACCCCCTTCGAGCACTATCAGGCATTCAAGCTGTGAATTATGAAAGTTGCTAAGTTCGTCTCCAACCCACTACGCCACGGCGATGCACATTGACGTCTTTCTTGATTTCTGTATACATTCCCTCTTGATTTTCTCAATAGTATTTTTTTTCTTTCGAAATCCGGATGTTTTATTTATCCGGATGATGATCCGGTGATGAATAAAAAAATGTAAACAGCTTATAGTACACATCGAAAAAATTCAAACATAATTTCACGACCATGTCACCCTAAAATGGACATCGCAATCGACGTCGAAATCTTCGACGGCATTCGACAATAATCACACAAAAAATAAATATTTTGCTTAACTGTCAAAAGCTTATGTCTATAGATGTTTTTAACGTGTGAGGAAAACCAATAACTTACCAATCAATAAGGCAATCGAAGGCTGTGAAGTCATCTTTATTCACTCAATCAGTATTCAAAGCGATTATCTATTAATCACTGTTATTTTTTTTTTTCAGTCTAGACACGTTTGTTTTCACTTCACGGCTCAGACTCTGAGGGAACTGAAAAAAAGTATGCTCTATAGCGGTGGGCAGAGAATAAATAGTCCTCGTATCCTCGCGACCGAAACGAGCAGCACGTTGGCGAGTTACCGAAAACAAAACACTGCCAAAAGAGCTTCAATCATCAAAGCAAAGAACTCTTCAACCGTCCACCACTGATGTTTACATCTGACTCGTGTCAAAGACCGCACGAGTAGCTTCAGTTGGTGGTTAAATTGTGCCAAAAAAACCAAGATTACAACTAAAATGAAAATATTACCGTGATGTGTTCACCTACGTATCGTGCGTGTGCTTGTGTCAGGTGGTTCGGCACACACAGTTAAAAGAACGGGGAAGAGAGAGAGAGAGAGGGGGATAATGCTTCTGTTCGATAAAAAGCTCTCATATCCGTTCGAAGCCGATTTCATTGCCGCTTGAAACGGATTAACTGATGCACTGGACTTCGCCATGGAGTACTTCTGATTCAATTATTTTTCACTTGATGCACATGCAGTTCACATGTTCGTGGGATGGATTGACGAGCGAGATTTCAAGCACAATCCACTGACGATATGTACTTCCAGGGAATCGAATGAGAGTATTTGAATGCGAAGCGGGGGTGTTTTCCTGGTATTCTTTTGCAGAAATAAACTCATCCAGTGGGAATGCTCTTAAGCGAGTGCAAGGCGTAATCGTGGTAAGTGCCTTGTCGCGTACCTGTTAAAGCTTGAACGATGTGGGCGAGAACAAGTTCCGATGAACTCTAGGCAAAGCGGATGGTTGCTGTTAAAAGGGATATTGAAGAACTTATCCCTCAAGTGACCTTTCGACGAATATCTCTTGTTGTTGACTGAGAATTTCGCCGAAACTGCAATCACGCCTTCCTGAATCGCAGCAACAGAGTGGACAATTTTAAATTTGCTCAATCCGGACAGCAACACTTCCGCCGTCGCCTCGGGCAAATTGGTCGACTTAGGCTACGAACTGCTCCCTCATCCACCGTTTTCCCCAGATTTAACCCCGGGGGACTTTTTTTTGTGTACAAGCTTGAAAAAGTCAATCGCCGGGCAGAAATTTGATTCGATAATGAGGTTGTCACCGCCATGAAGACCTACTTTGCAGACCACCAGAAAACGGGTTCAAGAAGGTGGAGCATCGCTCGGACAAGTGTATCGGGCTAAAAGGAGACTATGTTGAGAAATAAAGCACCACTTTTCCAAAAATGGTTCGTTTTTTTGCTCGTTTTTGTAACCTAAGTACTTATCGGATCACCCTCGTGTAGTGGAAGACCGGGGTTGTGGGAAATATTGAACTGGGAAGAGCATTCCATCGTCGTGAGGTACACCTGAAAGGGGATTCTCTAAAGTTTACGACCGACTGAAAGCTTGCGGGTAGGCTGATGAGCATTCCGGGCGAGACGAATATTGCGGGTGAACTCAGGGGCACGCCACTTCAGCATCGATTGTTAAAGGGACGAAGGACAGAGACACAGTGCTCAAAAAATGCGTCTCCCATGAGTTTAAACGCTCGCTTTTAAATTATATCTAGTAGCTGAAGGGTGATCTTGGAGGCACCGGACCAAATATGAGCGTTATGCTGCAGTGAAATATTTCTTGCATTCATCGAGGAAGCCTAGATATTTCGTAGCGTTGTGGATAGGTGAGTCGACACCCACTTCGGGGTGCCAGGTTCAGTCCCCGAATTTAGCCACATTCAAAGGCTAGATCCATCTTGGACTGCCATCCCCCTCACATTTTATTATTATACGGAACTGCCTCTTAAGTGGACGATTTCTTTAAATGGACAGAACGTACTGTAATGGTTGGCTGGTATCTCTACATGGTCTACATATCTTTATGGACAGTATTTTCACATTCATTTGGATAAAAAGCAACTTCACATCATCGTTTTACTTTAAGGCCATCATCAAGGAAAATCGCGCGACGCATGAGTCCGAAAATCTTACCAATTTTCGAGTCAATTGTCGCTCTTCTCTCTGATATGAGAGCAAGAGATAATGTGTATGGGTGTGTGTGTGGGACAGAGAAAAAACAGCAAAAATCGGATGCTGTCGACCTTTGATTTGAAATTAATAGTGTTAAGGCATGGTACGTATTTCTCGCGATAAATAGCAACATTTGATTAGACAAATTTTGTGCGAGTAAAAACCGCCTAATTGTGGGTGGCTGTGGCGTAGTGAGTAAGTGCGTCGACTCCTATGCAGAGGGTGCCAGGTTCGATACCCGAAGTTACCACCTTTGATAATTCACGGCTCCGCCTCTTTCGAGTCACTGACAATGCTCAAAGAGTATTCCTGTCTAGAAAAAGCTTCTCAACTTCGCCGTTTGAAGTCGGTATTAAACTGTAGGTCCCTTCCACGCGTGAAAGAACAATAGCACGCACAACACAAGTGCATATTATTATCCAAAATTCATTTGCCAACCCTTGGAGCAGGGCGTCATTGGAAACTTAAGAACATAAAATTGCAATAATGGAAAACTTTGTAATTTAGAATAACTTTCTTTTGCAATTGATGCGTGGGATGCGATTAATTGGGCAGTTGTAACCTGGTGCAAAGTTTCTTCAGAAACAAACAAGGAACCTATTGAGAAATGAGTTCGGTGAGCAATTAATCTTTCGTTTTTTACCGTTCATCTATTTAATTTTAACTCGCCCCTATCGATAAGCCAGCGTCAATTTCAGAAGACACATATTACACGTGTAAGAAGACAGTATTACACGTGTAATTACCAAGTCAGCAGCTAAAGTGCTCGAAAAAGTGACTTTTAACTAGATTTTCCGCATTGATCACGTAAGTCGAAGTCGTGTTCAAAATTTACTTGAGATCATCATTAAGAAGTAAACGCCATGCAGAAGTCTATCAGCTTAAATATGTTTTATACACTTTTGTAAACTTTTCTCATCGTTTTTTGACAATGCAAAACCAAACACTCAGGAAATCACGCTTCACACCTTCTCAACGCAGTCAAATTTTATCGAGTGCATTCCTCTCATTCGTAATGATGTCACGCCTCTTATTGAAATCATTAAAAGCTGTTCGACACACTTTTCAACGCAGTTTGGTATTTTGTATCGACCTTCACCTGTGGCCCCTTGTGAATTTCTGGTCACGCAAAAATTGGATCGCGTTCTATCCTTTCCAAACACTCACCAGTTCCTGGCTCCTCAGTAAATATGTATGACTGGGTAACAGAAGGCTGCACCGTCGATAGACATTTTCACGCATCAAAATGTCACTACAGAGCCAAGTACCATAACCGGCACGGCCGACCGGCTGTCTAAACAGTGAAAAAATTGTCTTTCTTCGTTCGGTGCCTGCATCGATTTCCTTGCAGTGAAACAACCGAAGCATGCTTGAACTGTGTTCATTTTTAAAAATCAATAAACAACTCTCGTTCGAAATTCTATGTCATTCATTCAGCCAGCGCTGTGCAGGAAGGGTGGGCGTATACACTTTCAATTGATATATCTATCGACAGTGTGCACTTTCAATTGAACCCGATGCCTTTGATCTTTGCGAAGATACCCAGCGCTGTGGCTGGCCTAGTGCATCGGCATCGGCTGTACGTACTTTTATACGAATTTGAAAAACAAACAAAACCTGCCAAATGTCGGTGCAGAATTTTAACTAATTCTGCGTAAACAAGCGGGGAATTGTGCAGGGAACGAGTTGGATTCAATTTGACTAGTGCAGTTTCAAAATTTACATGACATGACTTGTGCGTGTGTGGGTGGAATTTGAGTGCTCCCATAGGAGGCAGAAGTCTGGAAAGTGAGTCCATAAACAACCTTGTGCTCTCTTTTCGACGAATGGGAGTGAATACAAATTATGGCGACTCCATTATTCCTCTTTATTTGGCGCTACAGTCCGGAGTGGATCTGGCCTCAACGAACAAGCCTCTCCTACTAGCACGGTCTCTGGCACGCCAAGCTGGTTTAGCTCTCTGGCTAGCTGCCTCCAGTGTCGCACACCATGTTGGTTGAGGTTCTTCTCAACCTGGGTGCGCTACTTTAAATGCGGACGTCCTCTGTTGCGGCGTCCCACGAGTTCGGAGTCAAAGAATCTTCGGGCCGGAGCTGAGTTGGCCATACTCCCTACATGTCCGTCATAACCATCTTATGCGTTGAATAGGCGACTTTCAGCAATGACTTACTTGTAACCTTTTAAAGGTAACCTTGTTAAAGAGCTAGAAGAAGTATTCACCCTAGGCGTCGCCTGGTGCAGATTGAGGTGCATTTATGTATATTGGTGCTTTAAAAACAGTGTGTTGGCCACGGCGTTGTGGGTTGGTGCGTCGACCCCTACGCACTTGAGCCTACGTTGACTAGGTGCGATTCCTGGTAGAAGCAAAATGATTTTCACGGCCTTACCCCTTGCGAGTCACTGACAATACTCAAAGAGTATAACTGGCTAGAAAAAACTTCATAAAATTGGCCGTTCGGAGTCGGAATAGAAGCGTAGGTCCCTTCCAGCCTCTTCCAAGAACAACACGAGTGGTTGCTGAGAAGCTAGGCCCTGACCCTCTAAGGCCTGTAGCACCAGCCATATTAGTATAAACAGAAACTAAGATCGCGATTCTAACTTTTGCCTCGGAAATAGGAAGGGATTCGTGTCAAGTAATTTTGTGGCGTTGAAATAAAATGTAGGTCGGTAAGGCAGTTTTCTCTGATTACGAACTGATCAGAAGATGATGATGATACGAACTGAATAATGTGCCTCCGCTTTCGATGTTCTCCATAGATTTACCCGTTGAGCAGGAAATCATCATAAGAAACAAACAATACTGTGACTCCATACGTCAACCAGATCTGCGATCCACGGTTACCCAGATCAGCTACAGCTCAGTCCTCTTGGACATCTGTCCAAGATGTTAAGCAATAGAATTTCGGACAACAAATTCAATTAGAACAGTGTACAAAGGGTGACGTTCTATAACATAACTTGAAAGGATCGAGTTCATACGATACAATCGAACATTCGCAACACCTACTTTGGTTCAATCGACAAGCAAATCAGAGTCCAGTCAACATTCCTTGGCAAGTGAAACAACGAACTACGTTAGTTGAAGTTCCGTGAATATTTTTGCCGTAAACCAGAACACGATGTTTTTAGGCATCGATAAGGCCACAGTATGGTGAATATTGCGAAAGGATCTTGGCCTACACCCATGTAAGATGACACTCAACAACTAAAGCCACTCGATTGATTGAAAGATGGCTAATTTCATCGCAAGATCGTCTTCAGTTTTGGCCATAAGGCCTTGTCAACAAACTGAATATGCGTTGTTGGTCAGGTGAAAACCCTCATATTCTTCAAAAGAGAACCAGTGGTAAAATCAGTCAATCGAAAGCGCTTTATTAATGACATTTGGTTTCAACAAGGCGATGTATTTGGAAAAAAGATTGTGTTTTAGAAGTAAGTACGCCACGACAACACGTTTGTGGGTCTGGCAGTAAGCTGCCTACTGCCTAAAGTGGGTCTGGCGGTAAACGAGGGCAGACCAAAGTACATGCTGTCATCAAGAAAGGATGCACAACATCGACGACTCGGCCACGGAACGTTACTGTAGGCAGGTAAAACTTGGAGGTAGTAAAGGATTTCGTCTACCTCGGATCCGCGGTAAGGAGTACAAACAATATCAGTACCGAAATCAAACGCAGAATAACTCTTGCCAACCGTTGCTTTTTTGGGCTCAAAAGGCCCTCTCTCGGAAGACCAAGACTCTGATCATCCCCGTCCTGCTTTACGGCGCAGAGGCATGGGCTATATCCAAAGCGGATGAAGAAGCTCTTGGAATTTTCGAGAGAAAATTTTTGCACTTGGTTCACGAACCACCACGGTTAAACCACGAACTGTACGGACTGTACAGCGACATGAGTCTAGTCAGGCGTCTATGGATCCAATGCCTAAGATGGCGTGGCCCTGTAGAGCGTATGAACAACACAGGTCCGACTCGAAGAGTCTTCGACTCCGAACCTGTAGGACAATCCAAGAGAGGACATCCACGTACAAGTGGCGGACACAATTTGAGGGGGATCTCAACCGGCTTGGTGTGCGAAACTAGAGACAGCTTGCGAGAGATCGGGCCAGCTGGACAGGCATATCATTTCAGGCCCAAGTACAGGTGAAGAAGACGCCACGCTACCAGTAGTCTATATCTCAAATTTGACTGATGCTCAACCTGTTAATTTGATCATACAGCTAGTACCTTCGTGTGTAGGTGCAGGGTCACAAGTCCACAGGCCATAAGACTGTCTAGACACCCACTTGGGTGGGCCATAAGTCACAATTAAAATGTGTTCTTATAACCCATATAGGTGAGACGTTAATCCATAATCTTTTGAGATGATTCCAAAAATAATAAAACGAAGTGAGTCATAAGACCACAATTATTACAAGTCCACAATTATAATTTTAGTTTCAAAACATGCCGAAGTTGTTACTCATATTCATCAATTACGGATCGTTCGTACGGGTACAAGTCGTTACAAACAGTCCACAAATTTTAAGGGTATAAGTAAATCAGCTCCAGGCGCCTGCCAGACAGTTGGTGACATACCCTAAGCGGAGCGACGAAGTAATGTGAGCGGGCTAGACGCGAGCGAAGCGAGTCACACACCCCGTACTTTGAATGCACCAGACTTTCTTATAGGCCAAATTTTACATTTGGTCGTATTTTGTTGAGCTTTATTTCACGTCACCACTTTGGGATAGGAGCGAGGTTCTTTGCGGTGACGTGAAATAAGGCTCAACAAACGGACGTAAGTCACCTCTCACTTAGACCATCATGGACCAATTGTAATGTATGGGCAACATTGCTCTCACCTTAATCTTTGAAACAAAAAATGCGGCAGAATTGATACCGCACCAAACAGTACAGAAATCCGGGAGTATTGTCACCTTTTATATTACCTAGGATTACTCATCGGGCCAAATACGACAGTTTGAGTATGTTTGACTTTGAAAAATGTCACGATTCACACGTGAACTGTAGAACACTGAAAACTAGAACAGCTAACAAATCCCTCATTATGGCAGCATTTTATTTTTTGTAAATCCGAAGTCATTTAAGTCTTGACTGATAGGATTGAGGAGCATTCTTTCAACAGACCTAGAGAACCATTTATGTTCTACAACTGAGGATATTATGTCTTAACCGAGTGTCGAATGTGGAACATCATGGTAGTATTGAAGAAGGAGAAACAGTGTTGGATGCCAAGAAGGAAGCTGACTATCCTAAGCAGACTGAATCACGGACACATAGAGTCGTGGCAGGACTGTTGAAAGGCGTTAAAGAACATTAATCAGGGAACTCTCAAAAAGAGAAAACACATCTATCTTTTGAGGGCATTGGAAAGGTGAGCATTGAAATATAACATCGGTTACAAAATTCCAACTCTATCCTTTTTATGCACGCCGAGCTGTAATTGGAGGATGTAATGAGACTAGATCGACGGATTTTCTTAGAGACAGAATTTCGGGATCTCAAATCGATGGTTGCAACATATCCATCATTTGTTTTCCCATAAGGAGATAAAATCCTTCTCAAACGAAACCGAGAGTTTCCAACAAATTTCTCCAAGCCCCAGGTTTCGCCATACATTTTCGGGGTGTCGAAACCTGGTGCTTTCGGCAAAAGCTCGTTGAAACCCCTTGAGTTTTTCCGCCCATGAGAGGTTGTCGAACCGAGCAAGCCTACAGCGTAAATTATTTTTTATTTTAGTGTTAATTTTCAAATTTTTTTTCTCTCTCTTTTTTTCTGGTGCTATCAACACTATTGTTTCATGTAAATAAACATCTGTTTTGGTGGCCAGGTCAAAATTGAAAGCTAATAACATCTGCAAACACTTCAAACTCGCTGGGACCGCCCTGTTGAGGTTTCATTAAACAATCATAGAAACCTCGTGGCAGTGGTTCGGTGGGAATACAGGGTTGGAGCTCACTTTCCGTGCAAAAATAACTCCTCTTCAAAATTGCATGCTTCTAGGCGCAACCCTTATACATAGGTGGATATTCCTTATCACTGAATCTGTGGTTTTATGACGTAGCTCCTGTTCGTTTTAAGGAAAATCACATGAATTCAAGTGGATTTGTCAGAATATTAATGTCCCACATTTAAAAGACTCCACGCCGAATGAATTTGAATTGACTTCACCCATTTCCCAAAAAAAAAAACCCACTGAGTTACACAACTGTGATAGAATTTTTGCATTGCGTCACTTGCAACTAAGAAAAAAAAAACACATCCTTCTCGACACGAAAATGTGATTTCGCATGACACAAGCCACGAAAAGAAACCCATTTCTGGCACTCATACAAATTGAATCAGTCTCAAAGCACCACCTCACTAACGCAAGAACACAATGCTGCTCACTGTGCAACGCGGCCTCCTCACAGCCTACGACAGTCTGTCTATGCAGCTACCCACTCCTTTGGCAGTTTGATGTTGGCATTCACAATTGATACACGATTCATTGAAAAAAATTCAAAAAATAAAAGGAAAACCGGTACAAAATCGGCCTACACTTCGGCACGGCACTGTCGCGAATCGAATGTCCCCACTGTGTCTGGACGTGACACCTTAACGCCGCGCCGGGTCTGGTGTGTCACTGCACCACTCGTGCGTGTGTGCGTATTGAAATTAATTAACAAAGTACGTTCCATACACGTTCACTGGTGCCACCAACGTCGCCGACAACACTAACGACATAGCCCACGCCAGCAGGGCCATAAAAGGAGCTTAAATTGCCCAAGCGGCTATCTCCAGCTGATATGTAAAATTCGCGAGCTTAAAGATGGACGCGGTACGCAACACGACGAGTGTGAGAGCAAAAAAAAAAAATAATAAGACGTGCCTGTCAAGGTGACACTTCAAATTTGACACTAACTCGGCTACTCACTGCTTGTCAAAAACGCACTCCGAATGGGATATTCCATGTAAACGGGCAAGCACACCGACACGATAACAGAGACGAGTGCGGAATAAAATCTAAATCTATCCGAGCGAGGATCTGTCTCTTGACTGACTGACGCTCCCCGTTTTTATGCCTTTAATTACAGAGCCACTATTCTGGTTGACTGACACAGCTGCCACCACTTGTAGTCCTCTCCTCGTGCTCGTCCTGCTTTGCCGCTGCTTTGTCATCAACGCCGACATCGTTGGCGCCCATCGCATCAGCATCAACGTCTCTCGCAGCGAAATTTCGTATCCACACCCGTAAGGGTGTCGCCACCGGATTCCAAAGAACAGGGGGGGTGGCCGCCGGGGGCGTGTGGCGGAGGACAGGCGGACAGAAATGAAACGGGCGAAATGCTGTACATAACGAGGACGGTGGTGGTATCGACAAGATATGTATGCTCGACCACTTTCTTTCTCTCATCGGTGAGCATCTAATATGTGAATATATCAGGTCCACCCGGCCGTACCTTTTGGGGCGTGTTCCAACCCCTTGACGGCGCATCGACGACTTCCACACACAGCGCTCAAATAACTTGATTATTGGACTTTAATAATCCAATACAGGAAGACTGCCAGAGCACACAAGAGCAACCGGGGTCCTCCGTCTACAGGAGGAACCTATGGGAAGGAAAAATATAAATTGAGGGGAGAGGCGCGCAGGCGGCGCGGTGCTTTTTATTGGAACAAAGGCCATAAACAGATCTCTGCCACACATCCTTCTGACAATGACGACGACGACAACAACGCCACCAGCCAACAGCATGTGCCGACAGTGAGCGGAGCACGGAAGCTGATGTGGAATCCTTTCTGAACATGACAAGGAGCACCACCACCCGCCTGACCTCTTTTCGGCTTGTGGTTCTGGGCAACATCTGCTCCGCCGAAGAACACAGGACCTGTTTGATTGCTATTATTGGAACGACAATTCGGGGAAGGGCTTCGATTGCAGTTCACAGCCTCTCAACGTTTATCGGCAGTCCTCCCACGTGTTGACCTATTGGCGGAGGGGGGAGCACAGCAGTGAATTGAATAGAATTGAGTGCCTGTGCAGATGTACTTGTAAATTTTACAGTCTCCCCCTCCGCCCACCCACGTTCGTTTACCGGTTCAATTTAAGACTGAGATTCATTTACATGTCAGTGGGCAGATTAAATCAAGACCTGGTCGGCGTCTGGCCTGCTCGACGTCTGCAACGCAATTGGAATTATACCTCATGAGGAAGTTTTCTAATTAAACAATTCGTCGGCCGGCCACAACATGTGCCTCACTTGGAATGCAGCTGACAAACAAAGTGATTTACAAGTTGTGTTGCGTGTGACGAGCGAACTTTTACTTCCTCCTTGGGGAACAAATCACAGGTCTTCTGGTTTGTTTTCTTTCATTTGACCTCAATATGTACGGAGTTTGAGAAGAACACTGATGAGGAACCAGAAAGGGGAAAAGGACCTCCGTTTGGCAAAGGCTAGTGAACTGTGTCATGTCAACAAGGATTTGGTTGGGTTACTAATTAGTGAGTGAGTGAAGGCACTGCCCTGGCGAATGCGAAATGTAATGTTCGCACGTGACAGCCATTCGCTCATAAAATTCCTGGAATTACTGCCTATAAACTGAAATTTGGTGCTAAGCTGGCTCTTCATGGGATGGCGGAGACGTTTTTATATCAGCCTTAACTCGGTACCGGGCTGTAGACGCATTTCTGGGCCGATGAATCAGGCAGGCATTTCTCAACCTTGCGTATCATAAAATAGCACAGCCGTCAGATGCCTGTGCTTCGGCAGCTCATAATGACAGCGCCCATGTGCCACACCAGTAGATTGCTCATGAACTCAACTGAATCCAGTCTGCTCCAACAGCCGTTCCCTCTGTCGAAAGACATTTAAAATTAGGTGTGATACTGCCTCGTAGGTGCACAACGCTAGAAGACATGCGCTTTCTCAAATGACCTATGTGGGTGTTGTTTACACCAAGAGGGGGAGTTAAGTGTCTTCCTTCGTGACTGAACTTCGGTTAGGTTAAGGCGCGAACATGAAATCGCTCAGCACCATAAGAAAAAAGGACACGAAGCTCTGGATAGAACCAGAACTCGATGGAATGGTCTGAATGTCGAACCAACAGCAAGGGTGACGCTTAGCAAAAGAGATCACCATCATTGATCGGTTTAAGGCGCAAGGATGTAGGCGTGCTAATAGGAGTTCTAACCGGGCACTGTGCCAAGGACATAATGGACCGAACACTGTCCACGTGGAATCTTTTTCTTATACGTGGCACAAACTGTATGAACCCATATTCTATTACAATTAAAAAATGCATTATGAATTTCATATAAGTTTAGACCGGAGAGAATGTTCGACCAATCAACCGAAATAAAATAATTACTTAAAAATTGGCTTTTGCAAAATTATACATGCTTTCGTAATTTCTTAAATGATGTTTTATCAATGGACTACTATATTCAACATTTAAACATAGAGCTATGTGATGAACAGAATTTGACATTAATGGACATACAACTTCTCTGACAGAACAATTTAAATTATTATTTACAAATATTAAATCAAGAATCCTATCCTAAGAGCTAAATGCTTTTGAACATACAGCAAAACACTTGCCAAACTGTGGATGAATCCCAATGTTCTCACCAACACCAACTTGGAATCTCGGGTAACAAATGCATTAAAAAAATATTTTCAAAGTCGCAATTCTTCTCTTCCACGGGTTTCTTCAAGAATATCGAAAAGTAACTGATCTTGAAACTATACCCATGTGTCCCCGAAATGCCGTGAATTACAGTTCTTCATTTTTCGCGTTTGTATGTTTAAAGACATTTTAGCATAAACTTTGCAATCACCTTTACCCGACTTTGTACCCGTCCTTAAATCTTAAGAAGTCTTGTTTTCAAACGTCAACTTAAGGGAAAGAACCTACTTTGAGGAATATGTTTATTCATACCAAATTGAGTGTTCCCCTTTATCGAAAACGCTGCACTCATGAGTGTTCACTGGGGGTGTTCCCATCCATTGTTATCACTGAGTCGGTATCAGTCTGATCAGGGAGACACATGAAAGGCATACAGAGGTAAAGGAGTAATGAGAGAACCAACTTCTATCTCCCGTGCCTCTTGATTTTTCATCCGACAGCGTTTTTTACACGACTTTTCATCCCGTGTGTGTGAATACGTGTGAAATATTTCGTTGATACTTTTCCCCAATCTAATAATGGGCTGAATCAAAGTTCTTATTTGAAAATTCACTCCTTACTATCTTACCTTAAGGAGGGCCGACTGGATGGCCCAGTGAAAGCAAAGTTACCTTTTATCTGATTTTCAAATCTGGTCCAGTCATCATTTGCCGTTGGGGTTAAATTAACGGCATCACTGGTGCAGTTAATCTAAATTAAAAGTATCACAATGGACCTGTATGGTATAAGTGTGCACTAGCAGCCCCTCTACCTAACCTAACCTAAGGAGGGGTAGGCGAGTAAGGACAGCTAATGTTCATGAAGTAGGTTCATTAAGCTCCCATTTGCCGGATTTACAGTCTGTAAAACTAGAGTGAATTTATTAACTAATATATTTACGTATGTACTTTTGCAAATAAATATTAATTTATACCAGGGGCCATACATCATACATCATATGTCATTTTGTCACTGAGAGGTGTTTTCTTGACATAAAGTCAGTATCATTTCTCCGCGGAAAGAAATGAGTCGCTTTGCGCTTGAACAACGTTAGGGAATATTGAAAACTTATTTCGAAAGTGAGTGCTGTGTAGCCCAAACAGTGCGTTTTTTAAAAAGATGTTTTGACCCATTTGAAGAACCCGCCGCTAGTTTTTGTGTAAAAAATTCGTGAGATTGGTATGGTAATAGACAAAATTCATGAGCACCGTACGACGACGGGGATACAGATGAGAATCTGACTGCTGTGGCTGAGAGCATTATTAGACCATTTTTATTTTCGAAATAGTGTTACAGAGCTACTTTAACCATCTTTTTTATTTTTTGCAGAAATTGAAGACATAGATATGGACGACCTCTGGTTCATGGAGGATGGCGCGCCTAGTCGATCTTTTGCGCACCAATACGGGAAATCGTATTATCAGCCATGTTGGCGTCGCTGCGATTGACATTCTTTCGCCTTTTTGAGGCGAACCGTGAAAGACCGATGTTATACCGCCAACAATCCAGAAACGTTTCAAGCTCTTAAGGCCAATATCATCCAAACAATCCGTGAGTTACAGCCCGAAACCATCAACAAGGTCTTGGAAAATTGGTGACAGAATGCGCTACTGCGAAGCCAGCCGAGGCAATCTTGAACGACGTTGTATTTCGTAATTAATGGGAATGTTTGTTCTTACTAATGAAGTCATAACACATGGGGAAAATTTAATGATGCTCATCTTATTGCATTTTTAAAAAGAAACTCGTATTTGGTTCGCCCTGTTACATTACACGGAACGTGTAGACTAATTATAATATTATTACTGTGTTCCCAATAAACAGCTTCCTTGCAAAACTTAAATTCACTATTTTTTAACCCTTAAAATCTGATTTGGGTCATGAATTGAATCGGAAGTCCCTTTAGAAGAGGAACGATTCATTACATGATTATGTGGTCATGGGAAAATTCAGGAATTGGCAGCCATGTTCTTTAAAAATTTGTTCGCCATTTTCGTCGTGGGTACGGTAACTTTGTTAAATATGTGTGAAAAACATTCCACTACACTCATATTTTTCACGACTCAATGCCGCCATGGACCAGGGGTGAATATGGCCGATGTTGGATATCTCATTGCTCCCCCTATCTCTAATGACATATCTCCATTCGGAAGGATGACGAAATCAATTATTTTTTCCAGCAGAATCGCTCTTACCAACCGTTGCCACTTCGGTTAGTCGACAACATACATCAACACTTTTGACTGGAAGGACCAAAATCATTCTTAATCTCGTCTGAAAAATATCATTGGTCCTGCCTGCGAATAGAAAGAAAGACATAAACTGGAACTTCACGAGTTGGTCAAGGAAGATAAAGAAAGGAGATCCAGTATCCGGATCTCTACAAGCTGTACGAAGATGTGTTTATAGCCATGAGCACGAGCACCCTTCGGCTGTATTTCACATAGTGTAACCAATTCTCCAGCTACAATGCACTTCGAATCCGAACCTCCCTGTTCCAGAAGGGGAGGTATACCAGAGATATATCTCTCTGAAAATCCCCAACTAAATGATATTAACCAGAATCCAGGGACTTGCAGGGGTGGGTATTCCAGGAGCAATTAGTTTTACTCCTACGTCGGGCTTGGAGGCAATGTTGAACCTTCTACCTTTTGAACTCTACATGCAGATGACTGCTGCAAGGAGTATCATCAGATTGGCCGCCAAGTTCCACTGGGCGTGCAAGTGTACTGGATAGATAGACCAAGTCGATTCGCAACCTTCTGGAATGTCACAGCGTCTCGGCACCAACATAATGTGGATCCTAAAATAACCTCACTCTTTGCTCAACTGCTTAATATACCTGATCGTGGATTTGAATTTCCCAGAGGCCTTTATAGGAGCATCGCCCGGATAGACAATGAGCCTATATCCAGACGAGAATAACAAGTGAGAATAACATTCCCATCGTTTCAATGAAAGTTGTAGCTGATTCTGATAAGGGGATGAACACCTTCAGGCAACCATTACAGGGTCGTGCCTGTCTGTTAGAACGTCCGTCTTCAAGCAACAGGTGACAATTTCAAGTTTTATGAAGTGTCAAATGTTCGAGAATCAATTAAGTGCCTCTTAAAGGTCACAAGAGGGAGTTGGCCAAACAAGTGGATAAAAAGTAACTTCTGAGTCCCTTTAGTTTAACAAATGAGACCATAGAGCGGCGCGAAGTTATTAAGTCGAACCCGTTTGAGATGAATCTGGCGAATGCTAAGTACGACCTGTAGACCTGTCAAGACGCCTGTTATAAGAGAACGGTGATTTCTCAGACATTCAGAGTCAATCTACTGCCTTTAATTACTGACTTATCAGGCATGCCACCTATGGAGGCTCCGATCTTGGGCTACGGTCTTGGCCGGGGTCTGTCAGTCATGATTTTTTTCAGGCAGAAACTATAGCGATTAAAGAAACTCCGTTCTGGCTAAAAACAAGATAACGTCATCTGTTCGGACAGCTAGGCAGCGATCAAATCCCTGAGTGTGAGTTGCCGCCTATCTCTTAACGAGACCAAGTGTTTCAGCATTTGGGTGCCGGGACACAGTGACATCCCTAGAAAAGGCACCACCTCAACACTCTTTCCTTACTACAAAACATCTACTAAAGCTTGGAACGCTTACCCACACCAAGTGTAGAAGGTCCTCTGGCACTGGATGGAAAAAACAAAGCAATTATGACCTAATATCGATCCAAAACGCTCACACGACCTGATCAGAATGAGTGGGTCGAATCATAGAACTCTCATTGGTCTCATAACCGGGGATTGTGCCTTTGGAACTCACGCCTCAGGACTAGGTATCCTCTATAAGGACTTCTGCAGAAGTTGCAGGGATGAAGGGGAAGAATAAACCATTTTACACCTCCGCCCGAATATAGACCTGGATCATAAAAAAAATCTTATATATGGAGAGAGGGAGTGGGAGAACATAACACAGGATGAAAATAAGTAGTACTGTGAGCAAAGGTCTCTCTTTCTCATTTTAAAGCATCAAAGCACTTGATCGCATTGAGGCCTTTAGTAACTGTGCCATAAACGATGAACAGAGCGACGAGACCATTATGCACAAATGACTTGATGACATGAGAAGGACACAAAAGTATTCCGATGGACAAGAAGAATTTGCCATCTGATCACTGTTCTGAAAACGTGCGCACATCGCAAACCCGCATCTAAACAACAACCCACCCCATCGTCATTATGTATCATGTTGCTCTCTAAATCTGGCCTTAAAAAGCACCTACACCCGATTACCATAAACATGAGAGAGCATAGAACAACCCTCTAAACAATAGCGAGCACCACTTAACTGGTCGAGGTCATCCGATCATTGTACGTGACAACACATTGATCTGGCGCAGATAAATGCTGATAAGATATCAGAGCCCCTCACGTTTGCACGCATGCAGCTTGCATCAGAGCAAATGATTAGCATTCTCCCCCAGCGGGTGGTCCTCAATTTAGCTTAATGAACTCACAGCCAGCAACTGCTGCTGAGACTGAGGCTGAGGCTGCGTCCAACGATGCTCTAGTGATCGCCTAATTCAACCCACTCTCGGTAATGGCATTAAAGCGCTGCCGGGAGTGCGAGAGAGCGAGTGCACTTAGCTTGTCGTTCAGCTCATGTAAAGGTCATAATCAACTGACGTCTAATTAATGCTCACCAGGCCAGTGCCGCCCGCTACCTTCGTGCGGGCATACACGAGCGATGCCAGCACTCCGGTGGTGCTGGCTGCCTTGCCGGTGCTTTCATTTCTTCGACACAAATCTAATTGCGAGAAATATTCATTCCATACACACGAGTCAACGTGGAAAGCTCTCCTACCGTTAGCTTGCGCTGGCGGAAGGCGAAACAAAAAAATTAAACCTGCATCACGTTGCATTGAGAGCGAGTTAATTGAAGGAAGGGTAGTTTGTGCGCACTGCCATTGTCGCTGCTCTCCGAAGGATAAAGGAAATGTGAAGTCGGCAAGGACATCTGTGGGTCGGAAAGAGCGGTTTGTTCAGTTTTGAACGGTCGCAAATGCAATTTATCTTGACATCACGTAAAACGCTGCAGATTGCGTTTAGCTTAAGAGGTTTCTTTTTGTTTCCGTCTGGACAAGAGAGGGTGGGACTGCCATGGGACCCATTTTCCATACAATCCTGGTTTCAGACAGAAGATTTTTGTGTTTGACGCCACAAAAATAAAAAAAATTGAGCTTACCTCAAGCAAAGCAGTCCGAATGGACAGTGTTTTAATCGACGTACGTTGTTGAGCTTTGGAAAAGGGTTCTTCTTGGCCTTCCTTCCTCCGAGGAGCCTAGTGGATAATGAACTCATAGTATAAGTAGAAGGCGAACTAGGCAAGGTGTCAGGTAATGTGTCAACGTCTAAAACCTGAACCAGTGTGACTTCCGGTTTAGCAAATCGACAGGATATTCAAACTAAAGCAAATCCTGGAGAACACTAGCGAGTTTCAGATCGATCCACTTGACCTTTTCCTCGATTTTAATGACGCATAGGAGTTCATCGCAAGGGACTATTCGATGCGATGGCCGAATTCAGGAATCTAATTGTATCGCACATTTTTTTTTTTGATTTTCACACTACGGCAGATCCTGGAAAATACCCAAGAGATGCAGATCGACACCCACCACCTTTTTGTCGATTTCAAGGCCGCACATGACGGCGTGCATAGGGACGAGCTATACAACGCCATGTCTAGTTTTGACATTCCTGCCAAACTCAGGCAGGTTGTGCAGGATGACGGTGAAGAATTCTCGCCGAGACCTAAAATGTCAAAAAAAGTCTCTTTCTCGACAAGGCGGCGCGCTGTCATGTGATTTCTTTAACATCATCCTGGAGAAGATCGTGCAAGACTCACACGCCAACACTAGAGGCACGACCTTCCAAAAGTCCGTACAACTGCTACCATACGCGGATAACATTGACGAGATTGGCAGAACACAGCGAGCCATCAATGAGGCGTTTGCTGGCATTGAGGCGGAAGCGGCTAAAATGGGTCTAGCGGTGAATGAGGGCAAAACAAAGTATATGCTGTCATCAAGAAAGGACACACAACATCGACGTCTTGGACAGAGCGTCACAATGGGCAGCTATAACTTCGAGGCAGTCAAGGACTTCGTCTACCTCAGCTCCGCAGTGAATAGTACAAACAACATCAGTACCGAGATCAAACGCAGAGTAACTCTTGCCAACCGCTGTTTCTATGGGCTCAAGAGGCAATTGAGTAGTAGAGCCATCTCTCGAAGGACCTGACTTTATACAAGACCTTGATATGCGGCGCGGAGGCATGATCAATCTCAAGAGAGGGTGAGAAAGTCCTTGGTCTCTTAGAGAGAAAAGCTCTGAGTGCGATCTTTGGTCCTATTTGCGTTGACGGTTTCTGGAGGAGAAGATTCAACCACGAACTTTAGGGGCTGTATAGCGACATGAGTCTAGTCAGGCGTGCTCCTGACCGAAGAGTCTTTGACTCCGAACCCGTGGGACATCGCAACAGAGGACGCCCGCGTTTAAGGTGGCGCACCCAGGTGGAGAAGGACCTCAACCAACTTGGCGTGCGACACTGGAGACAGCTAGCCAGAGACAGTGCTAGTTGGAGAGGTTTGTTGTTTGAGGTCCAGGTCCACCCTGGACTGAAGCACCAAATAAAGAAAGAAGTGCTCAAAATAGTCCACAGACAGGACACACTTCAGTATACCGAAGAGTCGCAAACCTTGCACCAAATCAACCGTAAAAGCTAGGAACTTGAAATTTGACATTGTCCTCACACCACGTAAGGACACGCCCACTAATACGCCCAGACTTTGTGAAACACGAGTCTGATTTTAAACAAGAAAGGTAAAAGACATGGTATGTATATACAAGCCTAAATTTTTTTAAGTCTTCATCCTTAAGTGACTCGTTAATGTCCTTTTGGACAGTTTGAATATCAGTTCTGGCATCTTGAATAAATTTTTTCAATTTTTGATCTTATGAGTTCACACCGTCTTCGACAATGGAGGCTAATGTTCCTTCACCAGTAATTGAAGTGTTTAAAATTGACTCTCTCAAAGCTTTCCTAAGCTTTTCAACATTACTTGGAAATGAGATGCGGTTAGTTCGGTCGAATTAACTTTCCTGTGTTCGACTGTCCAGAAGCACTCAAACTCATTTCATTGCAGTTGCATGATTTAGCTTTCCTCATCGCCTCAGTTTTCTATATTCTTGCTCGCTCAGCAGAACTCTCAAAAGAAATGACTGGCGACCACGTTTCTTATCAGAGGCACTTGAAAATGAAATGGGCGTATCCAGCCAACCTCTGAAACTTGAAATTCAATCCTTGTCCTTTTAGCCGTTTTAAAGATCGACTTAAAGTGCGTTACACGCCTAATTAAGTCTTTGTTGTCGAAATGTTTCGTTCGATTTTTCAACACTTACGTTCAAAAATCAAACTGTAATTTTTTTCATATTAAAAAGTTCTTGTCTCGTTACAAACAATGTTTTCGTTCAAAGGCAAAGGCAAGCAATTAAGAATTAGCTATGAAAACATATACGCGTAGGGAAAGATTTGTGTATAAAATTGGAACTTAAAGAAAATTGTAAACAAAAATGGGGGCAAGTTGGGGCAAGGCATTTTTACGGTTAACTAAGGTGCCCAAATGCCGGAGCCGGATCTCACCCGCAACATTACTAATTCGATGAATCAGTAAAATTACAGTGAAAAAAAATTTAATCTCAAAATGCAGCACTATTTTGGAAAAGAAAATACAAATTAAAAAAAAAAAATATTTTTTATAATAATTTATAAAAAAAAAATAAAAAAAAAGCTTATTAAATAGTTGAACTGGACTTGAAGGCACACCAACAAAAAAGTTGCTACTTAGTATAGTAGGATACGACTGGATGGCGCAGTTGGTAGAGTGCCAACTGTGCCTGCCACTGGTTAGCGGGGTCCCCGGTTCGAATCCCAGTGCAATGCCAGTGAAAGCAAAGTTAATACGCTTTTATCCGGTTTTTAAATCTGGTCCAGTCACCATCTACCGTTGGGATCAAATTAACGGCACTATCACTGAAGTTAGTCAATCAGTGGTAGTTGTCTTGACTAGCGGTATCACAATGTACCAATATGGTCTAAGTGTGCTGGTGACTACTAACAGGCCCCCTATCTAACCTAACCCAAGTTAGTATGTTGGGAAGAAAAATTGTGAAAAACCAATCCAAGACAAACACAGATGTTATCACTTTGAGAAAGTGATTCCAAGTGAAAGGTATTTCTCGCGTCAATAAAATATCGAAGGTGCTCCACATTGTCCAAGACCAATTGTCGAAAATTTCGACAAAATCGTGGCAATCGTTGAGGCTGAACGTCATGTAAGCACTCTTTCGATTGCCCAAGAGCTAAAAACGGGTTAACGCCAAAGAACCTCGTGGACACTGCATCCATCGATGCGAATCACTGCTGAATCTCAACAACATCGACCCATTTTTGAATCGGACGAAATGTTGATCCACACGACAACGTCGAGCGAAACCGGTCGTGGTCGAATCGAGGTGTGTCGGCGCAAACGTGCGTTTGTTGGAATTGACAAGGAAACCTCTACTATGAGCTGATCTACTACGATAAAACTCTTGATTCTTATCTTTATTGTCAACAATCGGACCGTCTGAAGGAAGCAATCGCTCAGAATCTGCCAGCTTTGAGCCTTAAAAGAGGAATTATGTTCCATCAGGACAACGCCAGGCCACAAAGATCGATAGCGACTCGCCAGAAGCTCTGGGATCTGGGTTGGGGGATCCCTATGCACCCACTTTATAGTCCGGACCTAGAACCAAGTGATAACAACCCGCTGATGTCCATGGCAAAAGAATTCGCCTCAAGGGAGACTTCTGAAACAAGACTGGTTTTTTCTAACTTATCCGCTCCACTTCAACCACCCATCCCGCCCACAACTTTCCACCACCTGCTGCGCATCCCATACATTTTGCCACAAGTAGCAGAAAAAAACATTTTAGCACCTATAAGATGCAGCCCTGCTCAAACTAGAGGTCTATGCTATGTTTTTGCACTCAAATACCCTACTCTGCGAAGCAAGTACGAGTTCAAGTGTTCTGTGTTTGGATGGGTTTCTTGTATTACAAGAAACCGATCGGGAAAATGAGCTTAAGCAGAGAAATTGCGTACATCCATGTTTCATTTAGCACAAGTGAACGCTGGCAGTCGGAATGCGCTCTTGACAGAGAATTTCCTTCGAATACTCGAATTCATAGACCTCTTCACATTCACGGTGTCATGATTCCACCGAAATGTACGTCCGTGAACGAAAGCTTCAGGAGAAATACAAGACCAGGTCGACCGTATACACGTACGTCCTTATGTACAACGACGTTCATTAATTCGGAAAAAAGCCTCTCCACCACGAACATCAGGAGGGTATTCGAAGAATTTGTGTACCAAACCTCCACGGCATCGGCCCGAAAATCGTACTACCCATCCACAGTGCGTTAGTTAGTGACATTGAATCTGCAGGAATGTATCCCGATGCTGTACGCCCTCTAAGTAGAATCCAATACTACAAGTGTGCCATTCTTAAACCATAACAAGCATCCTGGCCTGGCCGCAACTAGTTAGCATCCACAGGCCTACCAATTAATTAATCCGAAAGTATATCTCGACGGGTCAGGCCAGCCAGTCGATGTGTGCGTGCGTGAGTGCTACAGCCACGTAGAACGCGATCGATATTTAATTGATTCGGTCTTGTCCTAAATATCTTGAATTCCCCACGATTGGAATTTCTTTGGCTATAAGTTTGTGGCGCAACGACGACGACGAAGTCAACGTCAGCCGGAGCCACGACGAACATGCGGCAACAGTTGACGGACTGGGCGGGGAGAGGTAAAAGATTGTCTATCTGCGAAATATTTATCGAACAGCGAGCAACAGGAGAGAGAGAGAGAGACATCTCAACCCACCCCCAACACACACACACACACACACATTACGGAATTTTTCGATTAAGGCCCATTCCCCCGTTGCCCGACCGACACAGCCATCCTCACCAATTGGGAAAGATGAAACGGAAATTCTGAGAGAAATTCCGTCCATAACCACCACCACCACCGCCACCGACGATGGAGCGTTCATTTTCAAATCAATTTGGGCTCCCTTTTCTATTTGTCATCCCCTGGTACCGTCGCCACCGCCGCTGGCGCTGCAGAACTGAAGTTGAAGCTGAAGCGAAATGTGCCCAATCACAGCGTCAATTGGAAGGTTGTGAGCTGGCAAGTTGTGTGCCCCAACTCTGAGCAGCTGACGTGAACGTGAGAAGAATACAGTCCAATAGCGTCAGCAGGTAATGACGGCAGCCAACTCACAGCACCTCGAACCAATTGTGATCCCTAGCAGATACAGATACACTCAGCGACTAGCAATTAGCAATTGTCTATGCGACTCAATGTTGCACGTTTCAAATCGATGCACACACGCATACGCCATAGGCGACACCACGGACGTCCTTAACCCGTTTTGCGTTCCTTTCGCTCTGCATGCTGGCTGCAGCACCGGTGCGGCGTGCACTGATAGACAACGTGGAACACCGCATACGGCGCGGAGAGGGGGTAATATATGCAGCAGCAAAAAAAGCTTGTGTTGTCGTCGAGCACATCAGCACATAACATATTCCAGAGGAATTCCAATCGACTGCCGTCGCCGCACCGGTGACTCAGAGTGCGTGGAAATGCGTCCAATGATCGATGGACTTCTTAAACGACGTGGAGCACCGCCTTCTCGCTTGCGGGTTATTTTGGCCTGTTTATCATTCAGGCTGGTGGCAGTCATAATTCATGCTCCCTTCACATGGCGCATGCCAACGATGCCAACGAGGAGAAGGTGCTCCCTTTTCGGGCGGCTTATTAGATTTATCGAGGTAAATGCACAAGGTTGGCGGCGAGGGCCATTGAACAGCCTTGGGACCTCTGCAGTAACTAGCTGTGATTAAATGGGTTTTTACGGCATGAAGGTGACTACACAGTTCAATGAAACCATCGGGCTGTCCGCAAGGTGGCGTTCTCACTCCACTTCTTTAATTTGTAGGCAAGGTCTCTTTTGGAAGTAACAAGCAACCAAAATGAATTCAGAGGCTAAGGGTGTATTGAACACCTAGTTGTCAGAGTTAATGGAAAGGTACACACAAATGGTGCAGTGATGGGGGCCTGTATACGATACCGTTAAAGGGTTATTTTCAAAAAAAGAAAAAAACAAAAGTAGATCGAAAGTCATTGTGGAAAGTGCGACTGTGGTGAAATATTTAGACCTTCGCCTTGACTTAAGAGTCTCATTCACAACGCCATAAGAGCTGTGTTACGGTGACAAAGACTTTTTGGTAAGACGTGGCGCCTGTGTCAATAAGTGAATATTCCGCCAAAACGTATCATAAGGCCCAATAACCAAGGAGCCAGTCCATGCGCTTATCCTCCTCTTATTCTTTGAACTACAGCTCAGATATGTCGAAATTTTCGAACACAGTTAATTTCACTCTCTGCCTGAGACCATTGGCGGAGGCTGGGTCTCCTACTTCATCCAGAAAGAAATAATATCCGATAATGCCACCATGTCATAAACTGGACCGAACAGTCAATTATTGTGGATACATTGGCGCTTGGTCAATCACTTGTGGCTTGTGTTCACTCTTCTAACGGCAACTTTGCAGTCGCTGAGCCTCATCCAAGAATAAGATTTTATAGGCGAAATCCGGATTTGCGCCAACATTTCCCGCCCTCAATCATATTTAGATACGGGATGAGTCTCTGGTGATGCTTTATAAGATTTCTTCGTGTCCTACTACGCTATGGTGACTATGTTTTCCTCTTTTCGCTCCAAATCTCTCATGTCTTCTTGGTGGCTTGATGTCCAAAAAAGTGTACTCGTGCTAAAACTTTTCTACGGAGATACAAGTTCGATACATCGTCGCGTCGAAATTTATGTTGGGTATTTAAAACTGAGCCCGGATTCATATATTTGTTTATAAATTCCGCACGTTCGACGAGAGTAAAATGATGCACGATGAAATGGCAAATCTTACTGAATATTTTAACAGCTTGATGTCATTCGTAACTTTGACACGCGCTGAAATGTAACACTGTTATGTGGTCACCCTTTTCGACAAAAATCTGGTCATACTCTTACAATTAAAGGATGCGTTTGCAGACGACGGTGAGGTCAAGAAATTCATGGAACAATTTGTTTCCCAAGCTACATTTAGGGTTACACGAAAGCACTCTGAGTACCAACTCGTCAGACTGGTTGAGTGGCAAGTATGCCGCGGATGGCGCAGTGGGTAAAGTCACCATTTCCTATCACTGGAGTAGTTAATCAGTGGTAATAGTCTGACTGTGAGTATCACAATGGAACAACATGGTCTAAGTGTGCTGGTGACTTCACTAGCAGCCTCTCTTACATTCCTACCATGCCACTTGAACCTAGTCTTGTGTTTGGACTACTGGCGCGAATTAGTCTCACATAGACTACACCCGGTCCACAGTGATATCTAGGGAGCCACCCTGCAGACATTATTTTTCTAAGAATAGTACCGAAAAGAGGACGATTGAAACGTTGTAATGGCAAATGTTGTTAGACAAATATATCCGTTAGAGCGTTCTTCTTTTACTTTTCTCGGCTGAGTTAAATCAAAAGATGATCTGTTGTTCTGCAATGAAGTGAGAATCATTTTGCGCAGACGAAGAGAGCACTTTTCGGAGCTGCTGCATCCCGAACAGGGATGACAGCTGTTGTCTTAAGTAAGTCGGAGAAGCCTTTTGGGGATTGAATCGCTAAAAGTTAGCAAATCGGCCGGTGTGAATGTAATGCGGCCAGAAATGATGAGGCAATAGATAAAGAGGAAGTTTTATTACTCTCTTCAGTCAGTAAGATGGCCTGAAAACGCGTTACGACGTGGCGATTGGTAAACTTTGGGGATTGTCCTTCTTTTCATAAAGGGGTACAAAGGGGATTGGTCCCAACTACAGGGGCAGAGCTGGATGGGCGATGAAAATTGCGTCCCGGCAGAAGTCCAAACTTTTCACTGTAAGAATGGTGCTCAAAAAATAAAAAAAGGCATACGATCTAGTCCTTCGAACTAAGCTCTGGAGTGGTCACCATGTATTGGATTTATGGTCCTCTTTTATTCTTTACAAAAACTGTAGCTGCTGTGTTCGAGTTATCGGTGCTATGCTAAGAGGCGATGACTTCTTTTCCCATGGCGAGATTTGAGGGTATTGTTTTTCAGATGACTGAATTGTCCTGACATTCTTCCAGATTGAATTCTAGTGCGCACTCGATGGATTAGTGGCCGCATGTGATGATGCTGAGATGATGGTTAAAGTGGACAAATCCGAGGTAATGGTTATTTCCAGAAAGCCTATTCAATGCAATCTACACAAAAGTCAAGTGAGTCCCATAAACAGGTGGAGAAGTTTAAGTATCTCGAGGTTTCAAACTTAGTATCTGGCCCACCTCAGCAATGGCATATGTGGGTAATTACAGAAGAAATAAATCTCAATATTGAGCAGCTTCTTTGAACGGAAAGTGACAAATCCCCACTACTTTCGAAGGCACATGTTCCCCGACGAGTTAGAGTCGATGGTGCAGGATCGAATGGTCTGCAGATCTCTCGTGTGTGCTTTGCCCCGCGATCTCTACTTTAAAACAATACTTATTGACGTTATGGTTTTAATCGCACAAATTGAAAAAACGGATAAAAGAATCAATGCACTCACCTTCATCTTGCGACATAATACTTTCATCGGGCGATGGAATTTCCGATTGTTTCAGTTGTAGCGAAGGTCCTGCCTTTCGTCTCTCCTGCAACTTGGTGAAGTACTCTACGGCGAAGGTGACCACATCACCAGGCTGCTCTATAAGGTATGCTATAGAGAACTCCAATAGGACCTCCCTTAGGGCATCGGGAACTTGAATTCTTTGCTTTTGTGCCATTTTGTCTTCAATGCTAAAAAAAAAAAAATAAATTCGAAAAAAATCAATTAGAATTCACATCGAAACGTGACGGAAAAATCAATGAAAATTGTGAAATAGTCAAATTTAAACTCAAGATGTGGTGGGTGATTAGATCGTGTGTGGAGGGTTTTTAGGATAGAAGGAACTGCAGTAAGCCTGGTCATTGATCATTCATTTAGGCATTCACTTCTTCTTGAATTAACCTGGGTCTCAGTTGTAAATTCACTCTTGCCAGCTCTGACCGTCATCTGGTTTCAGTTTGGTCATGAACTACAAGGCGTTGTGTGCAACTTCAATAGCTGCCGTTGGCTCATTGGCTATACTCCAGGCTCTAGGGAGAGCTGGGCTGCCGAGTTCTACGCATGATTTATTTTAGGTCAATTGTATGAAGAAGAGTAGACGGAAAAAAGACAGAATTCGGAGTAATACACGAAAGACCTCTGCGTTGTCAGTGACAGCTTGTCACTGTTGAGCAATATGTATGACAGCATTTCCGAAAAACTTATGGACGAAATTTAATGTCTTTCAATGAATTTGAATTGCCTGCTGCAACGCCGTACTAAGTTGCCCTTTTGGATCACTGTATTTTTTTCCCAAATTTACGAGCAATGTTGGCTTCCGAACCTTGAATCGTAGCCGACTTATTGGCGAGACTTTTAAAGTCACATAACCACAAAGAAAATATTCTATATTTAAACAATGTAGAAACTTGAGGCATTGTAACTTTATGAATGTTGGCAATACGACGCCAGAGAATTATTTTGTTCCATATTCTATGGTAATCTTCTATGCTGAATGATTGGATGGCGCAGTTAGTACGCTTTTATCTGGTTTTCAAATCTGGTCCAGTCACCATTTGCCGTTGGGATCCTTGGAGTTGTCAGTCAGTGGTTGTAGTCAGGCTATGGGTATCGCAATAGACCAATATGGTGTAAGTGTGCTGGTGAATGCACTAGCTGCCCCCCAACCTAACCTAACCTAAATCAGCGATTCGATTTACTCTATGTCGTTCCAAATCAACCAATCAATAATTGTTTTTGAAATATTTTGTTTTTGAATATTTTGTTTGTGAAATAAACCATTTCGTGGCGCTTTCATATAATTTTTCGCATTTTTTTGCGAGAATTCTTTTGTTCAACGTGCATGTCACGGACTAAGGCAAACTCTGGAGAAGACCAGCGAGTTTGAAATCGATCCGCAGCACCTTTTTATCCGGATCTCGGGAAAATTGATCCGGTTGTGTCGCACAACGCTTACACATGCAAGAGTACTTCCGAGCCGTTCGAAACCTGCACCGGATTTCGGCAAGGATATGCGATGTCGTGTGATTTCTTCAATCTGGTACTGGAGGGCTGCTGCAAACACCGAAGTCACGATGTTCTACAGGTTAGTTCAACTGTTGGGATACGAAGATGACATCGACATGGTCGCGTGTTCCCGGCAAACTCTCGGGCAACACATCACTATCGACAGCTAAATTTTTGAGGTAGTGAAGAAGTTCGTCTTCCTCGGAGCAACCGTGAACTCTACGAATGACATCACAGTGGAGATTCGACGTAGAATCACCCTTGGCAACCGATGTCACTTCGATTTGTCGAAACAACTGGGCTCAAAACTCCTGAATCAACGGACCAAAATCATGCTCTACAAAAATTGTATGTTGCCAAGCTGGCCTATAAGCAAAACAGAGCAGATCAGAGCTGGTTCTTGGTGCCATCGTAAGAAAAATTCTACGTCGGATAAATGGTCCCGCCTACGACGAAGGCGAATGGAGGAGAAGACACTACCGCGAACTCTACGAGCTGTACCAGGATGTGGATGTAGTCCGGTAGGTAAAAATCCATCGACTGCACTGGCTCGGCCACATCGAGCGCATGGACACCAACGCAACACCAGCCAAGAGGGTCTTCGAATTCGAGCCTCTTGTTTGGAGGAAGAACGAACCTCCGGTATAAGGACTGAGTAATCGGAGGTGCAAGACAGCTTGGTCTGGATGACTGGAAGCAGCGTGCCCAGGACCGCCAACGACGGAAGGCAGCTATATCTCTGGCTAGGACCCTCCACGGGTCGTATGCCTGATAAGTAAGTAAGTAATCTCGATACCAAGCAAGTAATCTGTCATAAGACAAACGGAGTATACTAAATGGGGAACATGCTAGGCCACTGCCTGATGGGTCACCATGGTCATAGACTAGTCCGGATTCCCTCTGATAGATGCAGAGCCTACAAAGAAACAGTGGGGGCTGAAACTCTGGAATGTCTCCTTTGCTTCTCCCCGGCCTTAACCAGAGCATTCTAGGTCAATCATTCTTCAAATCATTGGTCGATGTGGCTATCGTGAACGAAAACCTAAACAAAGTTACAGTGGACTGCAATTAGGTTTTCTCTATTGAGTGGCAGCACTAATATGGCTATGTGAGGCTCTACCCCCATCCCCTAACCTAACCCAACCAATGGTCAATTACAGAAAGCCTTCCTACCCACTTGACCTTCCATGCTTTTGATTTCCTTCTGCAACCACAGCTTTAAGGAAACAGTAGCTCATTCAAATTTACAACCCCTTCACGTATTTTGATTGAATAGCCCAAACGCCTCCTCACCTTCTCCTCCCCAGCCGTGCCTTATCAATGAATTCTGTTGAAAGGAAAATATGTGTGCAATCTCGTTGAATCAAGTAAAATCCACTCATGTGATAGGCGAGTGAGCCGATAACCCAAAAGTGAGTGAGGTGAGTTTCACCACCTAAGCAGACGCTTATTTAGAACAATGTTTCAGCAATCCTCGGTGTTTTATGGCCGTTTTATCAGTCATCGGGTAATTGGATTTTATTACCCCCAACAGCAGTAAAAACAAATGATCCAGTGCACAGGGCCGCTGCCGAACTACCCACTAATGGTCGGTTAAACTAGACACGTGCTCGGCACCGACCCCCTGCGTCTGCTCTCTGCACAAAGTGAGGCAGGAGGAGATGTAATTCATATTCACCGAAGAGTTCTATACAATGGCCGTCGCACGAAGATGCACACACCATTCGGTCGGGGGGAATGGGGTCGTCTGTGGACGAAGTTTCCCCGTGAGGAGTTTTGTTTCATTGTATCATCCAACTTTGGGTAGATAAGGGTTGTTTCTGTTGAATGCAGGACGCCCACACAGATGCCGCATCGTTCCCTGAGGGCACGGAGTTGTGGGAACGTGTCTGGGAACGGTGCCGTGTAATTGGGTAGTCTACTATGAATGCAGTTACCCTCTGGCGTGGGATTGATGGAATTCGAGAGACAATGAAGACATCGTATTTGCACCCACTTAATTAGAATTTCGGGGCGTATTAACCATGCAACTCCGATAGCCGATCGGATCCCATGGCTGCGTGGGGCGACAAGAGGTTATGCACTTTGCATTGTCTCTAGCCGCGAAGCATTAGATATCGGGTTTACCGAGACAGTTGGGGTATGTTGGTGCAGATGTGGAGAATTTGTTTGATGTCATTGTTAGCTATTGAAGGGTGAAGCAAGGCAGTTTGGAACACTGAAAAACGCGCCTTGAGCTAGTAAAGTTTTCTCCTTTTCGCCCACACTCCATCAAATTTGTCATGAGCTCTCTTCCCGAGTGTTTTCCAGGGTTTCTGTGATGTTATTTTATTCGTTACTGTATTCCTGCAGGTGTGTCCCAAGGCTTGGTTATTTGATTCGAATTCTTTGAATACGTCTGTGACATTCCAAGATGACGGGGCAAACTGCTATGAAGTGAAATACGTCGTTCTCTCTCACAGGGGTTACAAAGGATTTGTTACTCGGGGCAAGGTTTAGAGCAATCAGTACTCCTCTCATTCTAAGGACACCGCTGTTAAGAAAGTACGTCTATATTTCAGATCGTACCTCAGTTGCGGGTAATACACAATCTTTGTTGATCTATTTAGCTCCGGACATCACATCTGCAGATAAGGGGTTTTTTCTGTTGAATGCACCTCCACCACAGATGTCGCATTGCTCCCGCGGAGTCCTGTCAGGCATTCGGTGGAATAAGGACAAACAAAAATGCACGGGTGCTTATCTGATTGAGTTGGAGAAGTCTATCAACACAGTTTGGCGTGAACGGGAGGAGTCTTTCTCAAGTTAGCGAGGCTTGGCATGTGAGTAGACCATGACTTGCTTTTTAAAAAGTGGTGACGTAACTTCTACCACGGGCTGCAACTGGGGCGGAATACACTGCGTTTAAATATATATGTTAATGCTGGTGAACCGCAAGGGAGTGTTCTTTTTACCACATTTTGCCACCTTTTCAGCCAAAACGGTCGAAGAGTCTCTAGAAAAATTAAAACATGCACTAGATCAGATACACGAATGGACGAGCATTTGGCGAATTTCCTTAATGCAGGAAAATCAGTTCACATTCATTTTTCTTATAGGCACACGGTCGTGGCGTTGTGAGTCTGTGCGCCGACTCCGTCGCAACTGATTCAGCTGCCTGCCTGCGTTCGATCGCCGGTACGAACAAAATCATTTTTCACGGCCTCACCTTTTTCGAGTCACTGACAATGTTTAAAGAGTTAGAACTGTCATGACAAAGCTTCACAAACTTGCCCGTTCATAGTCGGCATAAGACTACGTCAATTCCACACACAATACGGGTGGCTGCTGTAGAAGCTAGGCCCTGGCCCTCTACGGGCCGTAGGACCACACATATTATTATATTACAGGTACGCTAATAACTTGCCAATACCTAAGTCGTATCCAAATACATTTTGGTGTTCCAAGTGGAAAGAGCACGTTACAAAGAAACGTGTAGAACATGACAAAAAAAAACCAAGATATGTACTGGCTTATTGGTAAACATTCAAAGCCAACTATTGACAACAAATGGCATGTATACAAGCGATTTTCTCTGTGAAATATTTGTTATTATTTACATTTTCATTACAAAGGCAAGCAACAAAGAATATGACATAACAAAACCTGAATGGTTTGAAGCTTCTTTTGGATTTATGTGCAAGTATGAAGGTCTTGTTGAACGATTTCATCCATCTGCAGATGCAAGACAGAAAACCAGCCAACTTTGGACTAAGCTGGTAGAGGAATTAAATCCCAACGGCCCATCGATCAGGATATAAACTTTAAATGGCAAACAAATATTCTGAACAGAACCCGCATTCCCGGGGAATAGAAAAGTTCTCTTGCTGCTAGGAAACATTTAAATCTGCCCGTTAACACACCAAAAGCGGCCGACAGTCGCTCGTTGAGCTTGGGGCTTCAGTAGGATTTTCAAATGCCAGACGATAAGGCGTTAAAGCAAGCAGATATCCTGAATCCCCCATAACAGAAAATATGCAATAATATGCAAAAGGAATCGCTTCAGACGCTTACCTAATAGCCAAGAAGATCTATCGGCGATTACAATATTTCTTTCCAAGTAATTCTTCTCCGCATTTATAGCTTCCTAGCTTCCGACCTTTCCATTTACGTTTTAGACATTATATCATTTATTTTGTTAGCTCAATACGATACTAAATCTCTTTCATTCAGCATTACAAGGTGTATAAGAACTTTTAATGAACTTTGCAACGAAATTGATTTTAGCTTGTCTCGATTGCAGTTTCGAAAATTTATCAATACACTAGTCTTTAATTAATATTTATGATTAATAATACATAATATATAATAAATAGTTAATATTTATATTATATTTATTTGATGTAATCTATGAGATGCAAAATCGGTAGATGATCCTAAGTAGCGCAGGAAACATCTACTGTGTAAGGCGTTAGTAGTTTCTGTTTACCCTGTGATGGTAAAATAATATTGTGCCCCCTTTTGGTATCTTTCTCTATTTCGCGTTTCCTTGTTGTATTGAGGCTTATAGACTTCTGTTGTGCGAAGGTGGAAGACATTTATTCTAGAGTATTCACTAAAAGCCGTGGCGTAGTGGGTAAGTGCATCGACTCTTACGGAGAGAGTGCCAGGTTCGATGCCCGACTCTGACAATACTCAAAGAGTATTCCTGCCTAGAAAAAGCTTCTCAACTTCGCCGTTCGGAGTCGGCATTAAACTGGAGGTCCATTCCACTCGTGAAAGACCAAATAGCACGCACAACACTGAGAAGCTGAGAAGCAAGGCCCAGGTCCACCTCGGACTGCCGCGCCGCCAATAACATGGGTGGTGGTGGTGGTGGTTATTCACTCTAAGCCAGTTTTCTCTTAGAACCTGCGGATGAGAGATGCTTCTAGTGCTTTCAATTCTTCCTCTGGTATTAGGTACTTCTGCAGATACCTTCTTTTGCTACTCCTAGTTGCCTTAGGTGCTTCCTGAGTCTGCAGTGCCTTGGAAGCCTGTTAAGATACAGAGGCTGCTCTTGCTCATCTTGATACATGCATCAACCCTCATCTGGTTATATTGACCTAAGGCGAAGAGTTTATTGGGGTGCTTCATGTCACGTTCGTTGTGCGTTTCGGTACAGTTCCTTCCTTCTACATCCCTGAATTCTTCTCCGATGACATGGTCTCCTACAGCGCAGAATGATTCGGGGGCTGTGGAATGGTTCCCATGCTCCTTTCCTAGTCGCACTTTCATTGCCCACTATCCCCGTGTGACCAGGTATCGAGCAGAGTTTTACTCTGTTTCTTCTCCCCACACAAGCTTGGATTTGATGATGTAGTCTTCTGCCATGATATCCGGAAATTTTGCTATGTTCCTTTCAATATTGGTTTGAACACATCTGTCCATGTCGCGTTTGCGTTTGTCGGGGTCCAAGTTGAATGCCCTAAGGCATGTGACGCAGAACAGTCGAAGAGGGGTTGGAGAGAGCTCAAACGCGTTGCAGACCTCCGATGGAGATGGCGCGCAGGCGTGGTTGACGCCACCAAGGAGTAAGTTGATGTATATTAATTTACCACACATGTTACGTAAGAAGTCTTGGTAATTGGTGATATGTAAGGAAATACGAAACGAAGCTACGCCGCCACCTCTGTCACCGAGCTTGGAGCATACTCATTTTGAAATCCTTGCTCAACAGTCCCACCATCGACTTGTCTGCTGTCAAGTCAACTTCCTTTTCACAGAGCTTCAGTGCAAGCGCAATCATAAACTTGTATGTCCACTGGCATAAATCACTCAGTGCCCAAAAAAAAAGAAAACGAACCTCCTTTTCCGTCAAAACCACATCTAGTCCCCCTCAAATACAGACCTTATTTCAATCCACAAGCAGACATACTTTCAAAAACCAAAACCAAACCTCGCCCAGTCGCACCTAGCGCGCCACATTTCACCCCACTCAGCACAGAATTCCACTCGCCCAGTTTATTTCACTCCGACAGCGATTTGTACGTACCATTCATGGCGAATCTCACACTGCCCCAAAGGCAGACATACAAATTACTGCAAAACAGTCGCACCGCAAAGCCGCGAATGCACCGCACTGCACTCTAGGCCAGACGGACTAGGGGCAAGCCGCAAACAAAAAGAGAAAACACGTCAAGACAGCCTAATTAACAGCCTCTCGTCGCCATGCCTTTCCGAGCGACCAACCGAATGGCTTCTGCCCCAAAAAAGGTCAGCACACAGAAAAGCCACACAGCCATGAGGATTGCACAGACACGTCAAAATGGTGCGAATTAGTCTGGCACTGTTTACGGTGTTGCGCTAGTCGCTGTCGCTTTATAAATCCATACGCACAGAAGAGCGCGAGTGAGATTGATGGCTAGTTATCAACTCTAAGGCTAATTGAAATGTACACTCTTGTCGCGAGATGTGGAAACACCACGCAGTCACCATTCCCAGCCGCAGACCGAATGAATAAATCAACGCATGGACTCCTCGATTTCTTTGCTTCCAAAAGCAAGGCGAGTGTGCATAAATTTGGCGTCCAGCCTTTTTTTCTGAGCGGCCTTCGTCATAGAAGCGGCTGGGTCGCCACGCCACACCAGAAATATGCAAACAATCCGTCGTCGACAGCCAACCCTCACAAGGGCTTGTTGAATTGGCTTGTCAGCTGACGCGGGCGCGGGCGCCTGTGTGTGTGTGCACCCGGGTACTCCTTCAAACGTGATATTCGCCCCAAACGCCAAGCACAATGGAACTGAAAACTCAATTAGAGTTCCCCTTGTGTGAGGTTAAGTCGTAAAACGACACGAATGGGTCTGCGGGTACTGCTGCTTCCTGTGTGTTAGGTATTCGTGAATCTTATTTGCCTAAGGACACAACTCTCCACTCTACCCACCCACCCACGCACACACAGCAACGTCTCTTTTGTTATGGCTTTCTCAGCAAAAAAAAAGTGAGTAAAGGGCGATGTCCCTCCCTGGCAACGGAAGAACCTTTCGTCGTTTGTAGTGACGTTTTGGACACACCACGCCCCATCGGAACCGATCATTGGCATTAAATGTTTGAAAGCCCTCTTAATGGGCGAACGTTGGGCCATCTAAGGAGTGCCGGATCCAAACGAAGAGGGACGTGACAAGCATCAGTGATCAGCACACAAAAATCAATACCATGACGCAATCACTTGTGGCGTCACTCGGCTTGGACTCAAGTACATCTGGCACTGAATCGACTCATCTCCACCACTCGACTTGACAGCGGGCACTGGTGGCATTGTGTGTGCGTTTGTGTCAATCAAACTCTTGACCTAGAGCACTTGATTAGGCGAGCATACGAATGTAAACACACGCCGAGCACACCGAACACCGCACACCGCACACGCCCCTTGAGGCATCATTTGTCATGTTTGCACTTGATGTACATTTGCTCGGTGCGGACATGGCAGCGTGTTTTCAGACTTAATCCGATACCTCCGCAGAGGATGGCTTCTGCAAATGTCCTGAAAGGGTGCTGGTGGCGTGGGTTGGTGGCATCATTAGTCTTCTCGTCTGGACGGCGAGCATGAAAAGCGTGACTTTCTTTGGTTTGTTGGCAGAGGGGGTGGCATTGTAAAGCAATCATCCGTCACGTTTGGTTTCGTTTCGCAAAGTCATTCCACCCAAGGGCCGTTGTCTACACAGGGTGGGGATGTGCGCATACTTTCTCGGCCAGTGATGGATGAGTTTTGGATCCACTTTGGGGAGAGCTTATGACCCGCCTAATGACGGATGATTCAGTTTGTGATTGCTAAGACTCTGGGGACAGTCTGTCCTGTTGATGGAGACTGACTGGATGCGTCAGACAGTTTTAAGTTTTGGATTCAGATTGAATGTTGAGGAATTTGCATTTGTGAAAATGGGGTCTCCATTCGGGGAGTCAAAGATAGTCGGGCGAGTGTTGATTCAGTACAAGGCCATGACCAACTGAGTGAACTCAGAGTGTCCTCTGGTCAACAGAATATGATCTACACACAATGCCATGCTTTCACGGCGACCGAGTTCATCGAGCGTCAATGGAAAGCGCTCGAAGCACTCTCGCCTTCCGTTTGTTGCTTAATGCGCAAAACAGACATATGTACATGTGCCGTCTTCTGGCCACCCTTGCAGTCAGTCTTTTGATTCCTCTCTCAACTTGGGGGTCTCCTTCTATCCTCTTCCACCCATTTCTGATGGCTGATCTAACATAAGCCCTTGTCTACTCTTTGACGAAAACCATCCACGTGTCATGGACATAACAACATTTGAAAGTGAAATGACAGCGAATTTCAGCCTCTAAGTAGGTTACAGTCTTTGAAACAGGATAACAACTAACAAGCCAGCTAGTGTGATCTCTAAGGCAAAGTTGGTTGAGATCCTTCTGTTGTATACGCTACTTTCGATGAGAGTTGCAGTGTAGGAAACAGTCACAGCGCCATCAGGCTCAGGGAGTCTGGGTGCTCGACTTCAAGCCATATGATCATAGCACTGTCCTAGACTTTAGAGAGATCCTGAGAGATCTCGCAACATCGTCCACAGAGTATATGGTCCCGAAAGATAGGGATGGCATTGTGGGCAGATGTGCACGAATTTTAACTGGACAAATCACGGACTCGGTGCAGGTGTATTCTAATCTTAGAGCCGCTCCAGAGCATTTGTATGGCCTACAGAGTCCCGGGAAATTCTAGTGTGTTCCTAGCGAAACTATTTGCAATCCGGGAAGCATGTCGTCAAGTCAAAGTACACCCAAATATCTTTCCAAGGCAAAAAGTTGCCGTAGGTATTGATAGCCAAGCAGCCATCAAAGCTACTGTGTTCTGTACTTCATACTTTATGCTAGACCAAGAATGTCGGACTGGACTAAACTTCCCTTATCCGAGTTCCAGGTCAAAGTGGCATCCCAGGAAATGAAATGGCTGATGAACTGACTAGGCAGGGATCCGCCTTTCAGTTCTTGCTTGCAAAGGAGGTTGACATCCCAATGCAGGCAGTTCAAATAGCTACATCAAGATAAAATGCCCTGAGTACAGCTGATCGTCATGATATCGCTAGATTGGTGGATGTCTGTACAGGACACTGTGCGATAGGAGATCATGCTAGGTATCCCCCATAACGCACATTGTCGCAGTTGCAACCACACAGCTGAAAGGGAGACCCGTTTGCCCCTGCCCAGCTCTGTCTAGCGCCATATAGCCTGCGCTTGGTAGACCACTCTGCGAAGGATATTAAGGGTCTAATTGACTTCTTAAATACCTCAGGTTAGATTTGGAGATATTTCAAAATACACTTTATAAATATGTTACCAGGGCTGTGGCAATAAAATGCGATGCACCCAACAACCACTTCTATGTACCTTCCTACAGCAGTGTACATCTGGTCTTGTGTGGAATTATTTGGTCTTCATTCACACTCATAGACCGTGACAGTAGTTAGACCACAGGGAATCTCCTTTCGATAGTCCACTCCTCGAGTAAGCTTTCCTCCGACTATACATATCTTAAAATGCGCCAACCAGTCTTTATGACCTGCTCAATCTTCCCTCAGTACATAGAAAACGACTTTTAAGCCCCCTGAATCAGTTCCAAGACCTTTAACGTAGACAATGATAAAGAAAAATCTCTTAGACAATTTTTCTTATCTTTTTAGATAATTTTTCTATATTTACTCTCAAAGTTAAAAATAAAATCTCTCGATCAAACGCCGGATTTTGTGTCACCATAAATCATTTCTAGACTTAAACTTCAATTAGTTTGACAACTTGGCTAATTCAAAATACCGTTGGTCACGATTTGATGACACAGCGTCAAGCTGTGTACTGACAAGTTGTTTTTGGCAGGAAACCGATTGCTTTTACTTAGAATATGATGTATTGGCAGTCGGTTTAAAGTTTGCTATTTCCTTAAGAATACATACAGTGATGGGCAAAATAATAAACACACTTCCATTTTCTAAGCAATATTGTTGATTGCTTGCGATACCTTTGCTTCATGGCATCATGTAAAAAAAAGTCGCCAAAGCACGTAGGGTAAGCAACCTGTGGTCGGCCACCTAACTTTTTTTTTCATTTTGCTCTTGTCCTGTTACTAAAGTATTTTATGAAAATAAGTTTAAAAAATGTTATTTAATGCGGGAACAAAATCTTGATAGATAAATAATAGAATTTTCAATTTAGCACGTAGTGGGTTTTAGAAACTACCAAAATAATGGAAAAAGTCACAGTGAGCTAGTAAAATATTTTAGTGGTCGGCATCAAAAGCTCTAGTAGTCCGGCAGGTCGAATAAATAAATAAATAGAACACATTCAATGATAGAACTTAAGTGTCTATTTATAAGCAACATTAAATAATCAATAAATCATTATATTTGTTTTGTAAAATTAATGGAAAAGAAACTAAGTTGGCAGTAGTTCGTTCAAACGCCAAGCTGGTATCAAGGCATAGGCAGAAGGTACGTTATTAATTCGATTTTTTTATTGCTGGGTAATAATTAATTATGTAAATAATTGTCATTGACCTTAAAACAAGTCAATACTAAGATCTTAGGAGACCAATATTGTTTAAAAACAAAATAACAACAAATTCATAACTACTTAAACAAATAAAAAGCTTCAAAAAAGGTATTTACAGCTTAATTTTGAATATAAAAAATCTTAAAAAACCTTGTCTTATTGTTGTAGTACATAATAATAATTAAATAAATAAAAAATAAATAAATAAATAAATTGGCAGGCAAAAACTGAGCTTGATGCATCTGCATAGCAGTTCTTTCAATAAAGAGTAATTCAGGTGGAAACACGGAGGACAAGAATCACAGCCTAGATTTTCAAGGACATCATCACATATAAGTTCATCAAAATAGTGGTCGATTATCAACGGCCGACGCCTGAAATTCACATTAAATTAATACATCTAGCTTTTGCTTTAGGTAAGTATGACCAATCATTAAAATTGTATTTTTGAAATTTTGTTGTATTTTTGAATGATAATTGAATGAAATAAATAGAAATAATATGGGCTACAGCCCACAGTGGGCCAGGTCTAAGCGGCCGTGGTATTGATCTCTCACAAGTGGAGGAGTACCTATAGCTTTATGCCGACTGCCGGCCAAGTTTAAGAAGCTTTTCCTAGACAGTTATACTCTTATTCTGTCGTATCGCGAATCGAACCCAGACATCATAGGACTTGGGTACGAGTGGCTGACACACTTAGTCCAATGTAGGTTCTGATACCACTCGGATGGACTACTACTAAACTTGGAACCAGTTTGTGCTTATGACAAAGCGGTTTGGCCAGCTTATACTGACGGCATTTAGTTTGCTGAGATTATTGAATTAAGAGCTAAAGCGCTACATAGACATTGGAGGTGATTTGTGGGGTCTAGCTACTCTCCAGCCAAGAAGCTTATCCAAAAACCATTGTATAGGACATACATGTCCGGTTATGATGCCGATGAGCGTCCTGAGCGCAGTATAAGCAGACAGAGTGTCTATTTAGGATTGAGTGGTGCATTGCAGCTGTAGCGAGAGATATATATCCGTTGTCCACGAACTTCATTGGGGCTGGCTGTCCGAACAGATAGTGATATACATTTTGAATATTACATTGTCCATGAGAAAAGACATTACCTTTTTTCGCAAGTCTACGGAGGTCACGGAGCTTTAGGCAGAGAGCAATATTGAGGTACAGTGGGCTCTCCCTAAGTCGAACTCTCCTTAAGTCGAAACTCTCTCTTACTCGAACTTTTTTGCCATATTTTACAGACATTTCCCTCAACTTTCCATACAAAAACCTCTCTAACTCGAACAAATTTTGGTATCCCGTGACAATTCGACTTAGGGGGAGTCCACTGTATATGGAATAGACACCTACACTCACTGCTTCCGAGCGGAAATTCCCGATGGGGAATTTTGTCTCGAAGATGGCTTCGGGTAGTATGCGATCGGTGTCATTGGGAAGAAAGCTGAGTTCTTTAAGAATCTTTGCGTGACCACTATTATGTTTGGACCATCAAAAGGTAGATTTAGGCTCATCGACCCGACTGGATCGATTGTCCTGCCACATAACCCTACAATGACTTCTGCAGATGTTGCAGGGATGAGGAAAAGAAGGAACAATTAGTGTACCTTCTCTACTGTTGCAGCGCAGAAGGAAACTTCACTACAAATCATTGCGTCAGCCATCTTCATCTCTTTGTTAAAAGCTATCAACTGGTTAATAGAGTACATCTACGGTGGGGCTATGCCTGTCGAAGAGGCGCTGCTCTTTACAGCCCACCACTCGAACTCAAACAAAAGATGCTCAAGAGAACTTTCGATTCGATTTTGTAACACTAATGGAAGTTTATCTCCCAATTACGTCACAAAGTCTCTATAAGAGAATTCACAAAATTACATTTTTCCAAGAGTAGAAACACAAACAATGACATCTGTTTATTTGATGGCAAATATACAATCCATCGCCTGGATGATGAGATCTCTTCATTCACATTGTAAAACACGACACTATTGCTCTGGACTACTGCATCCATGGACACCGAATTCAATGCGCATTCGCCCTTGAAAGACACATGAGAACACCGCCACCGGTGACATAAATCACAAAAATGCGCAGCATTGTATAATATTTCCCAGAATAGTATCATAAAGGAAAAAAATAGAAGTCCGATACGCTACGTCCAACCGTCCCCAAACCGTTATTTCTGGCACTCCCCAGAAGCACGAAATTCAATATTTCCTTCAGAATTTCTATTTAATCATAATATTTACAGTTGCTTGGGACTTTGTGCTTCTTTTCGGGATTCCCGAACGCTACCCGATACATTTGAAGCGGGAGAGCAGCCAAAAAAGATCACACACAAATGTGGGTCGCTGGAGGCAGTCACTTGTTATGACATCTAATACCCGTTTGATGGCATCCCAAGCTTGTATGTCTTCATTCAGTATCCCGGCCTAGTTCCACCCACCCAATTATGTGCGGGAATCTGTGTACGTGCGATGCGACTCTGACAGTGCCGCGGGTAGGAGATCACAACAACAGGTGGTCCCGGCATGAGGCAGTAGTTACCATGTCCTATGAATGTCATAACGGTTCTCATCACAAACAAACCCTGCTGCTGAGTGCGTGTGGGAGAAAATAGGAAAGCTCCTAAGTGATGAATTTCGTTCCAAAAGGCTGCCAATCTGGTTACCATACCACGCACACGAGAAGTATGTGGCGGCTGGTGGCGCACCTATAAACTCCAACACACTATGAAGTCATTGTAAGGACTGTGCGAGAGCAAAATTATCAAAGGGGATGCGATTAAATTTGCATTTTATGTCCCGACAGTAAAAGCGTCTCCCACACTCGCTCAAGCGTACACACCGAAAATCGCCGAACGGGAGCTGTCATAGCGTGTATCCTGTGTGCGGCCATAGTTTCCACTAGGCCTGTTCACATGAGAGGGTAATTTGACGTTTTTTTGTGGGCTCTTTTCTGGCGATTAACTTTCGCATTTAAATTCGGGACAGCCACCCTGGGCGGCATTGTCTACAGATTAAGTGGCAGCGAAGTCAACTGCCGGTGACGGTGACTATCGGGGCTGGTAGCAGCAGTCCTCGTAGGGTCGTGGTAATTTTTTTTACAACTCAATTCAGAAGTGATAAGTGAGATGAGTGTGAACTCGAGATGGATATCGCTTGGATGTGATGGGATTAATTTGGCAGTTATGAAATACAATGTCATCCATTTTGTGGTTTCAAAAGAGGGGCGAGGGGGTCACCTTTGAACCTTTGAACAGCACTAATAAAATCGGATGTGCTGTTCAAATTTACCTCACGTTCAAAAGTGCCCGCTATCACCTATACAGTGATGATTTAGGTTTAACGCGATCTTGAAGGAGCAGATCGCATCAACTAGGCTCTGGAACACTTGCGGCCATTGGACGAATCACTTCTGTAAAGTGTGAATTAGCGATCTGGACCCACTCGCCACTGTCAGGCAGAACATTCCAGTGAACAAGGAGGATGGTGAATGAGAATTGCGTCTCCCGATCCCAGATCAGAGAGATAGACACAAAGTTTGTTTCGCTGAAATCTTCAAGGCAACTGGTATTTGCTAGGTTGAGATGGAATAGTTTAAAATGGAACTGACGGGAAAAAAGAGTATGATGTCCTCGAGAAAGGACTTCGGAAGGCGGAAGTCGGCATAGTGATGTAACCTCAGGCCAAAAAGTAAACGACAGTGACATATCTGTTGGACATCCAGCAAGCCTTTGTTACCGTTTGGATCAAAGGACTCATCTTCAAACTAATCAGTTTTGTATTCCCTATATATCCGGGAAGACTCATACACCATTTCTTTTTGTCATCGTCAGCAGTGAAGAGAATCAAGGCGGGATTACCACAAGCGTCGAGGATAGGACTAGCCTCATTTAATCTTTATGCCGTAAACTAGCCAACTAAAGCAAGTGAAAGCAATACACTCCTGCATGCCGATGACTCCATTACGTACCCTACTTTCCTCTCACCGGAGATAGCCACACGTGGTGCAGAACATCATCCTAGTATGGGACTACACACTGAAAGCGAACTGAACATCATCAGCGACAAGTCTACGCTCATTTCCTTCAGAATCCCAGCTCCAGAGGAGCCCTCATCTTATCGACCGCTCTGTATGCTCGACACCCTGGGCAAAATATTAGAGCGAATTATATGTAACAGACAGAAGGAAGACGATGGAAAGGAGGCAGTAAGAAGTACTGCGCCGTGGTTACACTTGAAGTGAAAAATGCTTTTAACTCGGCGAACTGGCCGCGTATTTTACATTGCCTCGAAAGATTAAATGTACCGAATTACTGATAAGATTAATCAGGAGCTACTTTACCGATAGGTTGCTCCATAACGACTCCGACGACGGGATGAAATTGTTTAAAATTACTGGCGGCGTGCCCCAAGGATCAGTGTTAGGTCCCTTACTGTGGAACATGATGTATGAGGAGATATTACGACTCCCAGTCCCCAGGGAAGTATCCATCGTGGGTTTTGCGGTCTATATTGCTGTTGTAGTCGTGGCGAAACAGCTTAAAGAAATCGAGTTGTCCAGCAACGAAGCAATAGCAAAGATAAAGGCAACGAACTGTGAGGCTACGGATCACAAAACGGAGTCTGTCTTATTACGAGTAGAAAAGTTCTAGATAGAAGTTGGAGAGCACGCCATTATTTCAAGTCCATTTATAAAATAAATGGGAGTGATGATTGATTCTCGGCTAACTTTCAGGCATCACCTCGCATACGCTTGCGAGAAGTCGTCAAAAGCGATAGGCGCTCTTTCAAGACTCATATCGAATATCGGCGGCCTGCAGCAAGGCAAACGATTAATGCTTGCGAGAGTTGTGGCTTCCGTACAGCCGTATGGGGCACAAATATGGTCTGACGTTGCGAACAAGAAGACACGCATGAAGGAAATCAAATCTGTGTACAAACTCTGTGCACTGCGAGTAAGCAGTGCATTTCGAACGGTATCCCACGACGCGATATTGGTACTATCGTCTATGGTACCAATCGATATCCTAGCTTTAGAAGCTAGACGGCTCTATGACAATCGCGTGCAAGGCGGGCCAAACTTAAATCATGCGAAGAAATTCGTAAGAAGCAGCAGTATTGAAGCCTGGGAACAACAATGGAACGAGTCCCAAAAAGGGAGATGGACGTATCGGCTAATCCCACGGATTGGAAGTTGGATAAATCGAAAACACGGCGAATTGAACTATTATCTTACACAGTTCTTGACTGGTCACGGTGGTTTCCGGGAATATCTATTCAAGTGAAACCGTGGCTCGAGTCCGTCCTGTCCTCACTGTGTAAACGCGGTAGAGAACGTGGAACACGTTTTATTCGAATGTTCCCGATATGCAAACGAACGAGCTGTATTGCGGGACGCATTTGGTGAACCGCCAACACCAGAAAACATTGTCCAACATATGTTGAACTCTGAAGACCTTTGGACTCTAATGAATTTAGAACGGCAGCGGAAAGCGAATTCGCTAAACGACACGTAACGAAGCAAAAAGCTCAAATCCGTCCCTCACAAAGTAATACCTAGCGGTAGTTCCACGAGGGAATATAAACGGAAAGTCAAGGGAGGTGGTTTTAGTCAGTAAGAATCTGACGATACCACCATTGGTGCCTATGCAAGGTTTCCACCTACCCACGAAAAAAAAACCCCAGCAGCAGACATCCGAGGAAACAGAGGCAGGACGTTGGTCAGAAGATGAAACTCTTCCAAACAAGACATCGATCACTCCAACGAAGAATACGAAGTTTCTGGGAATTTTGCTTAACGAGAGGTTCAAATTTAAGAACCAAATGAATGTTATCTTTAAACGGACAGCTTTTGAAGTACATTTGGTACATTCACTCCTCCGTCGAAAGACTTGTCCCAGCTAGAAGACCAAAATAATTATTTTAAAACAAATTATCAGACAAATAAACCTACGGACTATTTTAAGGATGTGCACCAGTCTCACTTCAGCACTGATGTACATCCTGACCACAAGGATCTGCGAGGAAGCGATGGTCCTGCCAATAGATAAATACTTCCTGCAATTATCCAGACAGGTTTTAAGTTATATTGACAGCCATTCCAGTCAGAACATTCAGGAGCTGCAATGACTTCCACACAACGCATTTCCATAAAAAGAACAACACCGGGCATTACAGAGGCTAGCCCCCTCTCAAAGTTTTATAAACGCATTCTTTTTCTTACCACTTTTTGTAAAATTTTACAAAACAGTAAATAAAACACTAATTGAAAATATTCTGTAACTCACACATAAGAGCTGTTTTCTTCTTTATTTGGCCGGGGTGTACCTGGGGCGCAACCAACAAATCTCTCAAACTAGCACGGTCTGTGGCAAGTTGTCTCTGACAAGTTTGTTGAGGTCCTTCTCCACCTGGGTGCGCCGCTATAAACGCGGGCGTTTTCTGTTACGTTGTCCCACAGGTTCGGACTTCAAGACTCTTCGTGTCGGAGCTGAGTTGTCTATACGTTCTACAAGGTCTAGCCATCTTAGGCATTGGATTCGAAGACACCTGACTATGTTCAGGTGGCTGTACAGTTCTTGGTTGAATCAAATGCTTTCAAACGTAAGCAGGACCAAAGCTCGCACGCAGAACTTTTCTCTCGAAGAGACCAAAGGCTACATCATCCGCTTTTGAGATTTTCCATTCCTCGGTACCGTACAGCAGAACTGGAATGATCAAGGTCTTATATAATGTTAGCCTGGTGCTTTCATAGAGGGCTCTATAGATCAAGTGACGCTTGAGCCCAAAGAACCATCGACTGGTGAGAGTTATTCTGCATTTAATCTTGGTACTGATGTTGTCTGTACTATTTATTTGGGGGCAGTGATGACAAAGTCCTTCACTACCTCGAAGTTATAGCTGCCTATAGTTACGCTCTGGCCGAGTCGTCGATGTTGTGCGTCCTTTCTCAATGACAGCATATACATCCTTCACGGGTAAACCCATTCTAGCCGCTCCCATCTCAATACCAGCAAACGCTTCATTGACGGCTCGCTAATCAGATCAATGTCCTCCCCGTTTGCTGGTAGTTTCAAGGACTTCTGGAAGATCATGCCTCTAGTGTCGGCGTGCGGTTATTGCGCGATCTTCCTCAGGATGATGTTAAAGAATTCATACCTGACACTGTTGATCTCAGTGAATTCGTTTCCGACCTTGATGGAGTAGCGAGAGTTCTCCATCTGAAGAGCTTGGCAGAAAAGCCAAAACTAGACATGGCGTTGTAGAGCACATCTCCATGGGCGCTGTAATATGCGGCCTTGAAATCGACGATTAGGTGGTCAGTATCCATTTGAATATCTTCGGTATTTTCCATGATATGCCGTAGTGGTTGATAGTGGACTCCCCTGACCTGAAGTCACACTGATATGGACCTATCAGATTATTTAGAAACGGCTCCAGGCGATTATAAAAAATGGCAGCGAAGATCTTGTATGCGATGTTCAGGTGACTTATCCCTCAGGGGTCTTATTTCTTGTGGATTGGGCAACCGATACTGAGATTCCACTGCCATCCATGCTTTCCTCCGACCATATAAAGTCGAGCTGATGCATGCGCCCTACCAGATCATCTCCAGCTTGCTGCTGACTGTGTCGCTCACTGAGATTGTGTACTTCCACTTCTGTGGTTACCATCCAGGAGGATATTAGGTAGAATTTTCATAAAAGACACGCCACACTTCCCGTTTTACTTGATTTCTTTAAGGCGTTTGGTAAAATAAATCAGTGACAGTGTAACCAGACTGAACTGTCTGGCAAATTTCAGGGACAGTTTTTCAGCACATTTACCAGTCAACCAAGGTCCGGCGTACCACAAGGCTCAATTCTGGGACCTATCCTGTTTCCTCTTCTTAGTAATAACCTACCGTCTGCTTGTAAACATGTGTTAGCTTTCCACAGGCCACCTTGTAGGCAGATGATGTTTAACTGAATTCAGCCAAAAGGTGAAGTAAAATAGTTGAATTAATAAATTTGATAAACAATATTGAGCCCTCCAGTACCCATAGTTGGTCTTTACGAATTGGAGTACGTTTAAATCCGAAGAAGTCAGAGGCAATTCCTATTTTAAATTCAGTAATGTCCGTTCACTCCTTACCGAATATCGTACGAATTGAATTGAATCATAGATCTTGTTTGCTGCCTTTGCACACAAAGGTGGACGTTGATTATGACGATCATCAGGTAGGTAGATCATAGGTTGGTGCTGCGCAAATTGTGCCAACAACAGATTAGGTATTTTTTGATTAGGTTTTCACAATTTGAACACGTTCAACGACAGTCTATCGACTCATATTTTAAGATGGAGAGCCTTAAACTAATCATATACAGTCTGGGATGACAGTTCGGTTTGAAGAATGTGATTGAAATGGACTTGTCAAATCCGATACACAAAATGGATGATTCTATTTTAAACATCAACTGTCCACAGTGAACGAGAACGACTACAACCTAGTGTCATACGAAATAATTGCACAAATTTAAGTGCGAATCTCGAACAACGCATGTTTTGCTGAAACACGCCAAATGTTCAACACTCAAAGGTCAAAAATGCGAAACTCATAAGGGGAACAGAATGAGTGGACAGAAAATAAATAAATAGGAAACAATCGTGCTCGTTTACACTGCATTTTTTGTTTTTGTTTCTGCGGCACGTGTCTGAACGCTAATTAAATTCAAAGTGGCACGTCCTGGTCCTAGAAACTTTTTACTGACCCAGGGACAAGGCAAGGCCAAACAAACAAAAAAAAAATGTTACAATAGCCACGAATGATGAGAACGTGCGCCAATCTCGGTCATGCCGGACTGAGAGAGACGCTTAAGATGATTTATTTCGTTTTAGAACGTTCCGGAAATAAAGTGAGCAAATATTTTATGTTCTTCTATTCATATTTGGGGAATGCTTTGCCATGCTATAGACGGAGGGGGGAGGAGTGAAGGGAAGATTGCTGAAGTGCACCGTGTTAAGTTCGTGATGGAAATAAATTCATGCCGATATGAGACTTGGGTTTGATTTAAAAAATGCTTTTTCTTTCACGTCCAAGCAGTGAATTTTGTTGATATTTCCCGGAGTTTACGGGTCATTATCATTACAATTCGGGGAGGGAGGGAATGCTTTGATTTCACGTTCCGTCATGTCAAGGTAAACTGAACTTGGGAGGTGTGCTGGTGATGTGGAACATGCAATACTGCGATAAAAAAAACTCTCGAAAGTGTAGGTTTCTGGGTTCTGAGCATTACAGTAACATCAATGCAACTGGATGCTGTTTTGCCCAGATTTGTGCACATGTGCAGGACAATCTAAGAAGACAGGACGTTGCAAAGATCACAAGATCAGAATTGGGACAGCGAGAGAGTGAAATTATTTAAGGATTCTCGTCAGATCAATGGGGACAGTGGTGAGTGCTTTCTTCGATACGAGATTTGGGATAAAACTGAAGATGGTCAAGCCCGAATCCAGATGAAGGATTTTGAGGATTCTTATGAAGGCTTTTGCACATATATCCACCAATCTCAAAAATCCATATACAGCCATGAGGTCGACAAAGAGGAGACTCAGGGCAGCATGTTTTTTCATCCCACCGGATGTCCAGATAGGAACGATAAGAAAAGGTGTTTAAGTAAAACTTCAATGATGTGGGACATACAATTAATTTGAGCATTATTTTCAAGCTGCATTCATGCCATTTTGTATGGAATAACACATCATTAAAACTGCCGCCTCGGATTCGGTGTCAGCGCTTCAAATGGACGGTCAAATTGTTCATGAGTCGTTCTATTATCAGCGGCATTGTTCCGGCAATATCGTCTGAAATATAAGGCTCCAGCTACCCTAAGGGCTGTCAGAGTAGACTAAGGACATAACGTAGCCCCAGGGAAAATAATCGAATTGTATCAAGTCGCATGATCGCTGCGGCCAACCACGGGAATTCTGTTTACATCGCTCGATACCTAAGATCCCCGACGATAACGCTGACTTCATGCAAATTTCGAAAGAAATAAGTTCCGGTGATGCCGTCGTGTCATAAACCGCACCAAGGAGATTTACGTTTGAAAAAGCATATGAAAAAAAAAATCCTCAAAGTGTAAGTCGAGTCAACTAAAACAATAAGCGCTAAATCCCAACAATATTGCTCACTTTATTATTTCCTCTCAAAAGAGAGCTGTTCTGGTGGCCATTTAAAAATTGAGAGCGAGTAATTTTTGTTTTGGGGAGGCCTTATTACATTTAGACATTAAGAGCGAATGACTCGAAAATTAATAGCGATATTGCTGACGCCCGCCGCGAAATGAGCCAAAACAGCCGATGCATTCTCTCTTTACTAAAGGATCTTGGCCAGCACCATTATTAGATGCATGCAATGCACTTAGTCGAAGAAGATGAAGTTTCATTGCAAAATATTCTTTAGAAATGAATTGTTGGGTAAACGGCTTCTTCAAAACACAAAATATGCATTTTTGCTCCGGAAAGAACCCTGATTTTATTCAAGTAACACCACTTCATCATGGTTGGTGGTGTCATGTTTTTTCGTTGTTGAAAACGACTGTCAATTTACAATCAATTGCGGTTGCTACAGAGGCTTATTCGACTTTCACCAATTAAAAGGGTAAACCGATGGGACTTAGCCATAAGTTCTTCTTGAGCACTGTTCTCTGGCTCCCTATCCACCTCGACGCTGTAGAGCGTTCTGTGCACCGTTCGATTCAAGTGTTTCTTTTCATTCACCAGCAGCGATCCGAATAATTAACTGAGTCACCGTCGGATTAAATTTTGCTTTTTTCCTCTTGAAAGTTTGACCAATCGCACACAATCTATCACAAGAAGTGTGGCATGGATTTCGATCACTTTGTCATCTCGAAAGCATAAACATTCCGCAGCTTCTCACAGTGGAATTAAAAAAAATATTTATTTAGCGCAGCTCGCGCGTATTTCTCCCCAAAAACATTCATGTGAGTCGGTCAAAAGCATTCAACGAAATGCACACCGCAATAAATCTTGGCTGATATTCTCTGAATTTTAAGAGCCAATTTCTGAGAATGTTAACATTTTTGAATTTATGTTATGACAAACAGAAGGTGTGGCTGACAATCGGCAGCAAGCCAGTTGGACCACGTCCAAATAGACCGAAGCTGAACAATAAACTCTGCCGCCACGGCTGTCAGATTTGTCAAAATCACACAGCAGAGAAGAATATTAACAAATGGGTCAACACGAAGACGGCACAAAGCAGAAAAAGATAAATTGCAGTCATTGGAAGAGGCTTTCGTACGAGGGGTCAATTGGGAGGGTGTGCTTGACCTGTGTTGGGGTTTATCTGTGATTGCCAATTTTGAGGGAATATGAACAGAAGTGGTGTGTGGTGGTGCCAAATGGAATGATGATGGGTTCAATTATGGGAAGTAGACGAACAGATGAAATCAATGACCGTTCCTGAGGACGTGTAGATTTATGAAGATGGCGCATCACGACATCCTGCAGTCCTGGTCCCCATTTGTTTCGAAAGAAACTCACAAGTGATTTTCATTCGAAAATGTACCTACACCCAAGCAGGGGGAGACCTCCCTATACACTGATGTGGTTCCAAAAGGATTGCTGGCAAAGGTGCTGCAGTTTTCTATGACGTTTCCGAACAGTCCTTGGCACTAAGAGACTACTGCGGCGTTTTTCAAACCGGTATGGTTGCGATAAATGTACGAAGCCGCAGACCACAATGTCACGAACAAGTCAATTGCCAGATAGACAAATGGCACTCAGCAGTTGCAGCATGGAACATTCTAATGATAGCTGTCATGTTATGTAGACAACGATGATGACGTACGGGGCATACTTGCATCCAAGAAAACGAAAAAGCGGCCAGTCTTGCAAGAGAGGGATCTGAATTGTGAGAATCTCTAGCAGTCCAAATGCAAGCAAACCACCAAGAAGAGATCACTAACAATTGTTAGTTTAGTTCGCAAGGAAGCAAGTTTAAGTGCACAAGCTGGTAGGAGGCCTTACTGGGCTCGGTGCCCTTCTTATGTGGTGAATTTGCCACACAGCTTCAGAGAAAGAAATATAGTCTGCTCGCCAGCTACTCTCTGAATGCCCAGAAATAGCAAGAGAAAGAAGGCAGCTTCTGGGAAAACACCTCTCTCTAGCGCTGGTCAATCTGAAAAGTCCCCTGATGTGGATCTGGGTCAATTTAGGAATAAGGAACATTTCATGGTAGCTCCTCCTCCTCTTTCCTTTCTACTATTAAATTTACAGCGGACCCAAGACGTTGGCCTTAGTGGTCGTCAGTTCATGTAGGTACCTACATCAGTTGTAAATTACATTTAAACTGGAGGAAACTGCAAATGAGTTTTAAGTTTATTTACACGAAAATAGTCAAAACATGAAAAAAAATTGACAGGAGGGAAGGAAATCCTTGCGGGGAAAACGGAGGTTCCACACCTGGACAAAGCACAACCTCTTAGCAACCTCTTAGCTCAAAGACATCGAATAAGTAAAGTCAAACAAGCCAAAATGCAAACCTTCTAGGAGTAAGAAATCCCTGGATCTCAAGCAGGAATCACCGACCTCAAACAGCATACCATCCAGATTTTACTCGACGTCTGAACACGAGACGCTGGATGGTCCTCGGCGAATTTTCACAGATGAATGGAAGATGGGCGAAGGAGTGGGGTGTCTACTCTGAATTCTCAACTGTCATTCTGACTACCAATCCGCCTAACCTCTTACTGTAGCTATGAAGGAAGCTCCGTTAGACGACTGGATGGCGTAGTTTCGGTTCGAATCCCAGTGAAAGCAAAGTTAATACCAGTCACCATTTGCCGTTGGGATCAAATTAACGGCACTGTCACTGGAGTAGTCAATCAGTGGTAGCAGTCTGACTTTAGGTATCACAATGGACCAATATGGTCTAAGTGTGCTGGTGAATTCACTAGCAGTCCCTAAGGCAGTTCTGTCCTGGCTAAAATACAATGTTCCGATAGCCAGCCAGCGATCAAATTTCTATAGTCAGTCACTTCCAAGACTTCTCTTGATTGGCGCCTATCTCTTAACGAGATGGCCACGTACTTAGTATACTTATGTGGAAGCCGGGACAGTGCTATGAACATTCCAGAGAGAAACGGGCGATCTCCCTAGAAAGGTACAAACTCTGTATCTATCGCTGCTATAAAGCATCTACTCAATCCAGAAACGCTTGTTCAAATGAATCGTAGATGGTCAACTGGCACAGGATGCCTCATTACCAAACACCTCTGGTCTACGATCGAGACTAACCGATCGCTAAGTCCGATTACATTGAGGAGATTCGTACGTTAAAACTCTGATTGGCGTTATAAAAGGGCATTTCGCCATAGAAACTCACACCCCTAGACTAGGCCTCCCCAACAACGACTTCTGCAGAAGCTGCAGAGACGAGGGTGATCAGGAAACCATTTTACACTTGCTATGCAACTGCAGTGCTTTCTCATCCTGTAGATTAAGACTTCTGGGAGCCTACTATTTTGATAGCCTGGCTGAACTAGGCAGCTAAAAAGTCGGCCATCTTTTTCGCTTTATTGATCCGCGTGGTAGCACAATGGGCCTATGCTGGTCTAAGTGTGGCAGCTGTCTTTCCGTACAGCAGTCAGCCACTTCAAACTTACCTAAACTTCCCTGCGTTCAAAATATCCTTGTGGAAAATCATTAGATTAATCGACATCAGGGAGCTCTCATATGGATCTCATCCTACAATGAACACATTTTCCATAATTTAGAGAAGAAACGATTAAGTTACTTTCCAGAACTGGATTCTGAAAGTGGAAATGAACAAATTTTTTGAACATGTCAGTCGAACTCGCTGATCTACCATCGGTAAAGATGGATGAACATCTTATGGATTTTGCTGTAGACGACATATCGAGAATGGAATTCAATTTAAAAAACTATTGAGAACTTCTGGATAAAGATAAGAGGAGAGTATCCTGAGCTGGCAAACGAGGCTGTGAAGTTTTTACTGCCATTTGCCTCTTCATACCTGTGTGATTACACACTCTTCAATCTTTGACATTAAAACTAAGAAGAGAAACAGACTAAATTACTAAAGGGGTTTAATCGTAAAAGTGTCAAAGATCAATTCAAGATTTCAACGTTGAACGACCCTCCAAGGAACACAGAGGGACGCGACCCACAGTTTGAAAAACACTGCTGTATACCATAGCTCCTGCTAAGTTGCTGTTCAAATCCGAATATACCGAATCTGTGGTCAAGTCAGCTTGGTCTTGAAGAATGGAAGCAACTTACCCGGGACCTTCAATGATGAAAGGTAGTTATTGTTCAGTCTCAGACCTTAGGTAAGTACCAGAGATCGGCATGCGATCATATTTTCGTGACTTACGATACACTCACAAAAAAAAAGCGGTGCGAGTGTGTATGGCAGAGATTAAGATGTGTTCATTTTTTGGGACTAAAAAACTACTCACAAAGAAGGCAACCCAAGCGATAGTTGTGTTTACCATACTCGATTGGGTATGTTTCTCTTATAAACTCGAGTACTATGTTTTTGAGCCAATGTATCCTGCACTACCGCATGTTCATATTGAGATAGCCGATGCGGTGGTATGTGCGGCCGCTTATAAAAAGTATGAAAACGAAAAACACCGCGTACTAGTTACGGTGTATGCGATTTTTTTTTTGTTTACTCCAACTGATGAAAGATGACAGAAGGAACGCAATTGACATAATATGTCACATATTTAAAGGCTTTTCCAAAAAGGAATTGACAACTTTTTTAAATGAAACGCAGACCATTTGAGATATTACAAAACCTTTATTATCGGCTTGAAGTGCAATCCAAACATTTCTCTCTTTGCCGAACATATGGAGGAAACATTTCAGCCTTTTGATGGAAAAATGTTGGAAGATGATCCAAGTGTAACATCTATGTCTGACAGTTCTAGTATAGAAAGAGTATATTCTGCCAGGCAATCAAAAATCTAAAAAAACAACAAGCCTCCTGGCTTTGACATAATAACCGGACAACTCCTGAAGAACTTGCCGAAAAAGCGCTAATTAAACTCCTCTACTTAATTATCGCTTCCTTTAGGCTATTGTGTGTTCAAGACTCATGGAAGGTTGCAGAAGTGATTGTGGTTCCAAAACCGGACAAACCGTTAAGCAACAAAAAGTCGTACAGACCCATATCCCTTTTACCAATAATATCCCAAATTTTTGAAAAACTTTTATTAAAACGCATTTAACAATTTAGAGAAGAGAAGAGAAGCTACTAATACCTGACCACCAGTTCTGGTTTCGAGCGAAACACTCGACAATTGACCAGGTATACAGAATAACTAATAAAATTGAAGGAGCATTAGAGGATAAAAAGATCTGTTCTAACGCTCTACTTGACGTTTCCCAGGCCTTTGACAAATTCTGGCATGAAGGCCTAAAATAAAAGCAAAGCAGTCTTCTACTGACAAGCTTATAAAAGATACTGGAATCTATATATCGATAATAGGATATTTAGAGTTAAGGAGTCCCTCAAGGGAATGTCCTTAGCCCCATATTGTACCTGCTGTACACTAGAGACATACCTCAAACTGAGGGTACACTTGTGGCCACATTTCCGGCAGATACAGCGATCCTGGGAACGGGAAGCTCAGTTGAGTCCTCAACTGAACAACTACAACGAGTTCTAGACAAAATAAACGAACTGTTAAAACGCTGGCGCATTGCTCCCAATGACACCAAATCACCAAGGTGAAAAAGAAACGGGATGAGCTCGAACACTGGTATAGAGAAATGTACTGATTACTTGAAAGGCACTCCAAGTTAAGCACGCCAACTATGGGGTTGCACCAAAGCAATAACAGAGGATTTATTCACTCCTTTCAAAATAAAATTAAACGGGCTATTGTGAAAGCTCCCTGGTATCTCAGGAATCACAAAGGAACCCAGGGATAACTACCGTCGGCGAAGAAATAACAAACTCCGCTCGAAAGCTAAGTATCAGACTTCATGGTCATTGCAACAATGCCATCCTCCTAACTTTTGACATGAGACGTGTAGTACGCCGACTCCAACGTACGAGACCGCTCGATTTGGCGCAATAATAATAAACCAACCTAACGATGGTTATCGCAGGTAATTTTACCGTAGGTTTACCTGTAGCACGCGAAAACATTTTTAAAAGTAAACTACTAGATAAGGAAGCTTAGTTGTAGTACAGAAAAACAAAAAGGGAAGGGTGAAAAATCTGACAGTACTATGTGGACACGGGTCATATAGTGTCTTGTGGAAGGTTTTAACCAACCCAAGTAAGAAAAAAAAAAATCAAAACATATGTGAATGGAACTCGACTTCGTGCATATGGCCACCGCGGGCACGTATGCAGCAGCCGATTCGTTGGACCCAATTTTCAACGACTCGGACATACATTTTGGCCGTGATTTCGCGTTCAATATTGGCTCTGAGTTCTTCCAACGTCGTCATCTTGTTGGCATAAACCAATGACTTAACGTAGACCCGCAGAAAATAGTCAAGCGGCGTTAAGTTAAGTCCAATCGACAGAACAATTTCTTGAGAGGCTCAGTTCTGTCTCCGACACTCTTTCTCATTTTTATAAATGATCTCTAGTCTGCTACTTCTAATCCAATCCATTCCTTCGCTGATGACAGCACCCTTAGCTTTTCATATTCGTTCCAAGACTCACGACCCCGCCCTTCGGCCGTAGAATTGGAACGGGAGCGTATGTTAAGCACGTTGAATTCCGATCTTGACAGCATAATTAACTGGGGAAAAAACAATAGAGTGGAATTCAATGCTTCAAAAACTCAATGTTGTCTGCTGTCACTCAAGTGAACCCTTCATAATCAGCCATTATCCATGAATGGCGCTTGTGTCGATGAAACCGGAAAACTTTCCATCCTTGGTATGTGTATCAAGACAACACTTAGTTGGACCGATCACATATTTGAGGTCGATGCAAGAAATATTTCACCCCTTCTGATTTGGCTTTAATTTATAAGGCGTTCATCCGCCCCAAGCTTGAGTATAACGCTCATATCTGGTCTGGTGCCCCCAAGACCACACTGCACCTACTTGATAGAATCCAAAAGCGAGCGATAAAACTTATAAGAGACAACAATATCGCAGAGTCATTAGACTCGCTCGAACATCGACGTACCGTCTCTTCTCTGTCCGTGTTTTATCGTTATTTCAACAAACGATGCTCAAGTGAGCTAGCCAACTGCATTCCTCCTCTCCATGAACTCACCCGCAATACTCGTCTCGCCAGGAATGCCCTTCAGTATACCCTTAAGCCTACTTTCGGACGCACAGTTAAATTCAGAGACTCGTTCTTCAGCCGCACTGCTCGAATATGGAATGCTCTTCCCAACCTAATATTTCCCACAGACTACAACCCGCAGATATTTAAGACCAATGTACCTCCTCTCCCTTTTTCCCTCTATACCTTCGGCCCGTGCTGTGTCTTGCCCCCGGACACATAAGGGTATTAGCAATCCCTTGAGCACACGCAAATTCACACACACGCCTAGCTTCTCAGCAACCACTCGTGTTGTGCATGCTATTGTTCTTTCGCGAGTGGAAGGGACCTGCATTTTTATGCCGACTCCGAACGGCAAAGTTGGGAAGCTTTTTCTAGGCAGGAAGACTCTTTGAGCATTGTAAGCGACTCGAAAGAGTTGGAAGCCCTTAATTATGAAAGATGGTAGATTTGGGACTCGAACCTGACACCCTCTGCGTAGGAGTCAACGCACTAGCCCACTACGCCACGGCGACTCATGCTCACTATACTTACACTTCAATTAGTCGATTGCAACGTGTGCTGTGTGGCTTGTGGCACCATCCTGTCAAAACTACATGTCGTCCGTGTCCATGAAGCACATCTGGATTTCCACCCGACTAATAACACATATTTTGCTTGTTGACCAACCCATTGAGCCAAAAATGAGCTTCGTCAAAAATTGAAGTTAACGCTCTTAAAGTTGCAATCACCGACTCCGAATTTCGGTAGAAAATTTTTATAATTTGCAACGTTGCTCGTTAGTGTACTTTACCAAGGTGAAAATGTTGAGTTAACTGAATAAATTGACTGTGACAGTTTGATGATTAGTGAAAGAGTGCGTTCACAAATTAAATTCAAAGTCTTCAAGCCCATATTGGAAAACTCTTTACATTGTACGTATTAGGTACAGCTGGGATTACGAAAATAAAATTAATAAAATAAAACTTCAAAAATTGTTTGTCTTTGAGTCATGAACAAATGCGGTGTTTTTCTGATTTATAATATTCATCGCTATGATCTGAGGAAAAATGGTCAAACATCGCATTGTGTTCCGATTGGGATTGACTGAACGTCATTTCATGCATATGGTGTTGACATGAACGCAACACCATATGTGTTTAAGATCAATGCGATGATGATGAATATTTTATGAAGGATCAATTAGTTAGAGTGGTAGAAAAACCCTATTTAAATGCGTTGAAAGAATAAGTGCGAACGCTGGTTTGGCTGGTATATGTTTATAGTCAAAGTCAAGTACGATTCTTCTTCTTGTTTCTGTAAGGGCTGGGCAGGTTCCGAGCTAATGTAACATGGTTTCCTCTTCCTCCACATCAATGCAGCTTCTGCAGAAGTCGTTGTAGGGTGAGATAAGTCTTCTGGCTTGGTTGCCAATGTGGCCAGTGATTACCCCTACTACTTTACTAATGTTTTATTTACCTGTCCAATTCTAGGAGAGCTTTAGTTTTTGATGGATCTAGTGTAGAACTACAGGTGTTCAGTTCCGCCCATCTACGATTAGTATTGACTATGGCGTCTATAAATAGCATTGTTTTTATTGCTCTCATTGGGGGGGGGGGGGGAGGGGGGGGGGGGGGGGGGGTAAGGTGTCTACTGATTTTGCGCCAGTGGTAGACTCGGCCCCCTTCTTGCTAATTCGTCGGCTCTTTCCTTGCCCGGAATACCCATGTCCCCAGATCTCTGGTTAGTTCATAACATGCAATGCCTTTGCCTGGTATTTGTTTATAGTCAAAGTCAATTAAGATTCCTAAGAGAAAAAAAGAGCCACACTCAAAATAATCAATATTTTACATCAAATTCAAGCCCAAACGAATTGCCCAAAGCCAAATACATAGCGTAGTTACAAGATAAAGGTACACGGGACAACAACAACTGACCCCTTTGTTTTGCATCATAATTTATGGCACGCACTTTGCATAACAACGTCTCAAATTTACCAAAATATTGATGTTTGATTGCGTCATTTGAATCTCAAATCTCTCTCTCTGCTGTTTGTGGCCAGCCTTTCATCGTCAGCACTCGTTGCTAATGACAGTTTTCATCACCACTTCTTAGTCGCCCATCAATTAATCTATATAAACGAACAAAATAAAGACGGCCGTACAGCAACAACTACCACTCAAGCATCGACAACAGCAGAAGCAGATTTCAGCAATCCCCCCGACATTGTGTTTGCGAAAGGACTTAAGGGACTTTACTTTGTTCCCCTTCCATTGACGCCCCCTCAGTAACTCTCTGTCGCCGTCGTTCTCTTGGTGCAACAGCTGCCTTATCCGCATTACATGTCAGCTTGAATTTGCCCTTAGCTGTCGGTCTTACTTTTAAGGTTCTTTGTGACTCTTTTGTGCGCTTCTCACAAAGGAATTAAAGGCTTTACTGGATGTATTGAAAGGCGTAACTTATTTCACTGTACAATGTGATTGGATGCCTTTTTCAATTTTATTTTGCTGCCCCTTGATGGAGCGTGGAACGAATAGAACGCACTTTTAGAGATGTCTTCAATTTCGTTGATTTAATGGATTTGGTTACAGCGGTGTCCGGATTGTGTGCGATTGGAAATATGTACATCGGAAGTCACTTAGAGGCGAATCAGAAAAGAAATAAATCTCACTTGATATTATGCCGAGATTTTGTCATTCAATTCGACAATCGACTGGATCTTCTGGGTTAGTCGAAGTCGCTGATGTCATTCAATTCATCAGTGTCCTTGCGTGTGAGATGCCACGTCGGTGGTACCAGTACAGGTAATTCAAGTCGTGGAGCAAATCAACGTTTATCAATCTGTCCTGTTCAAACCAACTCAAGCTCAACTCACCAAATTTATGAAAAATGGTCCTGAAACCAGCACCCGCCCACTAAGCCATGCCGGACCTCTCCAATCCACTCTCATCTAAATCCCAACTCGATCATCATTGGCAAGTTCAATATCTCACAAACATTTCATTAACAGGTCTCCACTCATCATCCCCAACAGAGATCCATCGAAGATTCCACTTGTCCATCTTCAGCGCCCACTTCACGTTGTAGACTTAAATGAATGGGCACCTGAGGGCCCCTTGAGTGGGGGCTCAATATCATGCAGACATCATTTGTTAGCTTCGCTTTAAAACAATAATCTCAATGCGAGTAAGTGGCTGCAAATTGCTTTTAAATTACAGTGCTTTCGGCCCCTCAAAAACCTAAAGATTTCAAGTGATTTTTTCCCGTCTGTTTTTTTTTTGTTTTTTGCTATTTTTCGCTCGTGTGCAATACTGTGGCAGCAAAACTATCATTATCAGCAATTCATTATATCGTTGCGAGAAGAGCCCTATAATTACGGGCAATTTGTTGCCGAGGCAACAGCCACTTTGTCTGCCGTACGCTTGACGCGATTAATAATTAACACACTTTTGCCGGGTGGCTCCGCTTGAATATCGATTGATTTGAATAATAGACACCGATTAGCACCTTCATTAGAAATTTATCTTCAGCCAGGCAGGACTATGGCGGTTGTGGGCCCCACCGCCGAAATATTTTCGCACGTCATCCATCAAGTGAATGAGGGTGGCTTTTGGCCAGGATTCTCGGGAATTCACACTTGTTTCCTAGTGTGTTCAAGGATATTTTATTCATAACTTGTTGCCTTGCTGAAGGAGGATACGCGTGACTGCAGGCGAAGAGCTCCGAGTGTAATGTGAAGTCCCTGCGGACCGGAGACCTGTGAGAGAAGTGATTGTGATTTTTTCCCGACGAACCCACGCAGGGTATGATGCGTACAAACCTTTTTCTAATGTTAACAAGCTCATTTGACAGATGACACAAGTGGGTGACTGACAGCTGTCTGTTTGGGGCAAATGTTGAAATTGTGTTCTTGTCCAATGAGACTGGCTTTTGCTGTGTACTCTCTCCGAAAATCAATTTGTGTCGTTTCTCGTGAACGCGGAACATGAAGCAGATGTCGCACATGGAGTGACAAGATCATCAGTCTGGAGAACAATCAAATTAGACCGCGAGGCAAACGTGAATCCACTCGACGTGGATAAATTGTCATTAATGTTGCATAAACATGTTAGTGGAGAGAACAAGTGTGCGACATACATTACAACTGTCACATTAGGTTACACAGAGGCGGACTGGTTGTGGGAAATCGGCTAAGGACATCAAATTTTCGGAAAGCACAGCCTCCACGACACAACAGTTAACGGCTTCCGTCAGTCATAAGAAGCACGAGGATCCCTCGCAAAAGAATCCACACAGCCTCCGGATGGTTGAACCGCCATCATTTACGAAACATTCAGTGGAGACAAAGTCGACTCTGACAAATTCCTCGACGAAGAACGATTCAGAGCGAGAGAGTGCCGAATGCCAGAAAGATGCACCGACCAACAAGCAGGATTTTACACCGGAAATTGCCAGAGTCCACCGAGACCAACTAGGTGAGAGATTATCCTGTAGTCCTACGACGAATATAAACGCCAACGAGATGTAGTTGCTTTGCTCCTCAAAGAGGTATCGGGAGCTGCTTTAGGCTACGTACAACAACAGACGAAATAATTGGCTTCAAAAAGGTAATTCTACAAGATTGTGAGTGTGACTCTTAAGAAAGCAAATGTCTGCCTGAAAAGGGGGCACAGTAGATCTAAACGTCGCGGTGCAATATACCCTCAAGAATAATAATAATAACCTCCGAATTAAGGATCAAGTCATGGCTGGGGCAAGATCGTTTAGTGTTGAAGACTGTACTCAGCGTGCCCAGGTCAGCGATGAAAGGCTTCCTCAGGCTCAGAAACTCCATGCTTCTCAGGCCGTAACTCATCTAGTGCTCTCTAAACACCACGGGATGCCTGTCTGCTTTCAAGGGAATTTTGTGTTCTGATTAAGGTTTATTATTGCGTACGTGATTGGGTGTCCTGGCGCTCGGCTCTTGGCCGTGTCTCACTTCGACCACGTGTTGGGACGATAGTTTGAAGTTGTTGCTACAAATGTAGCATAACCCAAAAAGTGGGGGTATTGTGGTAACAAAACAAAAAGAGTATGAACCCGACGATTTTTGAAGATGTTTTATATTTCAAAATGTTGAAAGCATTTTCACTATCGATGGTCAGTAGAAACACTCTTTTCTTCCCTTGACTGAATCTTTAAAACACTAACATATTTTGTTAAAAAGGTACATTGGCCGAAGAGCTTATTGCACACGAAGCGAAATCAAAGCGATTCTTCGATACAATGAACGTGAATGCGCAAGAAAACTTTAGTAAGGCGAAACAACTACGCATAACTTTACAGGCACGGTCTAGCCGGCATAAGGCCTAGACACCCTCACAAGCTGTTAAATCGGGTTTGTTAAGTGTTGTACTTTTAAATTAAATTGTCATTAATTGAAAGCTTTATGGTGACTTGCAGATTTCAAATGTGAATCGATGTCAACACTTTCCTTGCTGTTGCAGACATTGCTCTGAAGATAAGATTCTCTTTTTGTTGCTTGAAAAAATTGTACTCTTCTTTTAAATTTTAATTGATCACATTAATTGCACGCTTTATTAGAATCGTCATAGACAAGCCAAACACTCGTAGTGTTGATGCATAAAGTGGCAGACACAAGCAAAGCAGTTCTAAGGATTGTGCTTTCTACACTTTTTTCTTTTTTCACAATTGTTTTTAAATTTCGTTAAAAGATTGATTTCCTTTTTTATTTCCTGTGTGTACGGAGGCTTTACTTCGGTAAACGGTACACATCATTCAATTTCGGTACAGGTAGCCGATGGCAGCTGTGCCTCATTAACCGACAATGTAAGCACATAAATTAAATAAAAATTTCTTTCAGAATAACAAACAATTATTTGATAAAGTTGAACAAATTGTTAATTGTGAAGTGTCCTTTGTGGGAGTAATTAACAAAACATTAAAATCCAACGTTCGACACAAAGGACCAAAAGCATGAATGGCTTTTAAGTTGGCAGAACATATGTTGCTCGTTATTTTTAAATCACCCGTTTGGGTGTAACAATCATTCCGGTAGCCTGATTAATTTTCGAAAAAAAAAAACAAATGCCTGAAAAACCGTCCGTGAACTCCGTGGACGTAGTCCGGAAGGCAAAAATCCGTCCACTGGCTCGGTCAAATGGAGAGCATGGACAATAACGATCCAGCAAAGAGTGTATACGGGGTAGAAGGCAATGAAATGATCGACAACCTCGCTTGGAAAGGAGCATCGGAACCTTTTATAGGCCCGCTGTAGGAGACCATGTCCTCCCGGAAGAATTCTGGGAACTAAAAAGAGGGAACCGGGCAGATACTTGGAACAACGCATGGCATGAAGCAGGCTAAGAAACTCCAGGTTCAACCTAGCCTAAGGAGGTTTGAGTCATGTATCAGTACAAACTTCATCTCCTTACAGGCTTCAGGCCACTGCAGAACAGGTAACACCTAAGGAAACTAGGACTATCAAAAGAAGGTCTCTGCAAGTTCTGTAAATGATTCATGTAGTACATGTAGTACTCTCTGAGGCACTAGCCCACAAAAGACACAAAGATCTGGGCAAGTATCTAATACCAGAGGAAGAATTGAAGTTACCAGAACCAGTTCTCATTCTCAAATTTCTAAAGGAAACTGACTTAGAGAGAATTCTCTAGAATAAATCTCTTCCACTGCAGGAGTCTATAACCCTCAATACAACTCTGATGTGAGGGTAACTCTTAAGAAAGCAAAGGTCTGTCTGAAAAGGGGGGGGGGCACAATAGATCTAAAGGGCGCAGTGCAATATACCCTCAAGAATAATAATTATAAACTTCGATTTAAGGCCGAAGTCACGGCTGGGGCAGGTGTTGGTGTTGCAGACTGTAATCAGCATGCCCACGACCGTCAGCGATGGAAGACGTGCTCAGGCTCAGAACCTCCATGCTTCTCAGGCCGTAAGTCAAGTCGTAAGCTTGTCTGCTTTCAAGGGAATTTTGTGTTCTGATTAAGGTTTATTATTGCGTATTGGGTGCCCTGGCGTTCGGCTCTTGGTTGTGTCTCACTAAGACTACGTGTTGGGCCTATGTTACAGCGTATTAAGTAAGACCTACTGCAGTCCCAACCCAATTCCTGCGTTAACCTTAGGTGGTTTTCCAGTTCAACAGCGCTTAATTCGTCCAGCTCTGTGGAGAAGTTCTTTCCTAGAAAATGCTTTCTTTTCCTTGCTAGTGCTGCGCATTCACAAACCAGATGTTGGATAGATTATGTGTCTCCCTCATCACGACAGCTTCTGCAAAAGTCGTTGTGCGGTATCACACACACACACATCACAGTACCCTGTAAGGTCTTCCATTAGCATACGTACATTCTTGCGATTATATAGAATGATCAATAATGCTGAGCGTCGGCCATCGATTTCTGGCTCAGTCCAGAATTTCGTCTGACAGTTTATGGAGTTAAGAGGCGTAAATGCATAAGGGATTGTCTAAGATTCTCCCAGTTTCGAGCCCTTCTTCGCGAGACTGTAGGTATTTTCATTACCTTGGATTCGGGTGTGTCCCGGTACTCAGCGAATTCTCCAAGGATATCTCGTTGACACTTTGTTCGCATAGCGTTACCAGCTTCAATGTCAGAAGGCCAGTAGCTATAGCATTTATTGCTGCTGGGCTATCAGAAATAATGAGTGATCGATTCGCCAGTAAAGTTTTGGTCTCTCTGCGCGTGTACAGCGTTCATCTGTGAGCAATGTCGGTACTATTTCCTCTTGCTTCTTCTTCATTTGGCGCTACAGTCGGGGTGGACCTGGGCCTCAACCAACAAGCCTCTCCAGCTAGCACGGTCTCTGGCTAGCTGTCTCCAGTGTCGCACGCCAAGTTGGTTGAGGTCCTTCTCCACCTGGGTGCGCCATCTTAAACGCGGGCGTCCTCTGTTGCGTTGTCCCACTGGTTCGGAGTCGAGGACTCTCCGGGCCGGAGCTGAGTTGTCCATACGCTCTACATGGCCTAGCCATCTTAGGCGTTGGATCCGAGGACGCCTGCCTAGACTCATGTTGCTGTACAGCCCGTACAGTTCGTGGTTGAATCTTTTCTTCCAGAAACCGTCAACGCAAACAGGACCAAAGATCGCACGCAGAGCTTCTCTCTCGAAAATACCAAGGACTTCCTCATCCGCTTTTCAGATTGTCCATGCCTCCGCGCCGTACAGCAGGACTGGGATGATCAAGGTCTTGTATAAAAAACAGCGGTTGGCAAGAGTTACTCTGCGTTTACTCTGCGTTACCTTCGATCGAAGATGGGGTAACCAACCCCCGTGGGACGTCGTTGGCGACTGCAGACGAGAGAGGGGGGAAAGTGTGCCTGTACAGGGCTCATCTCTCTTTATGGATGGCGGCGGAGGAGCTGGAAACTGTCTGGCCAACGGCGGCATCCGAAACTCCAGTCGGTCGGAGTTACCTGGTGCGCAGTCCTTCTCGAGCTACCTCGACATTTTCGGAGCACAGGTCTAGAAGGTTCCTTCAAGGCCAGGTCGGGGCCTTGGAATTGAGATGGCGGCGGAAGATCCCTATAGTTTTAGGGACAACGGCGGCGCTCACAGCCTCAGCGAGGTTACCGACTCCGGATAAACCCAAACCCTCCGCCCGAGGGTTAAAGAATAGGGCCTGGCCTCCCAGTTGGGAATTGTGCGTGGGGTTAACTCCCTCACCACGTAAAAATATTATGGTTCAGAGACAACCAACTGCCTCAGATTTCCTCATGCTACTGGTCCGGAAACCGTTAATAGCAACTCTTCTCAGGGGCAAGGATTGGTGGAAGGGAGTCAGTTCTGCTCGGCAGTCCAACTTTTTAGTATGGCAACGCCACCGTTTATGTCATCCTACAACAGAATAAGTCAAGCGGAGGGAGGAAAAGGATGGCTGGAGCGCAGCTGACGGTGTTGCCTTGGCAGGGCGATCTTGGTTTGAGACCTCACGTTTTACCGAAGGCACTTTGCATGTTTAGAACGCAACGTATATTTCGAAAAACACCAACGAAACCAAAGAAAAACTGGATAAGTTCGAGCTAAGAAGTGGTTGACTGAGTTCCTATGTCGTTCCAGCACAAGTGACCGACGAACGAAATCGCCAGAAATCCTCGATAAAATTATATTGGACGATCGGAGAATTAAAGTGCGAGAGAGTATTTGGAAGGGCCAATTGGTGCCGAAACTTGACCGACGCACGCGCAACAGTCTGATCGCTTCAAAGGACTGTCCGGCGATTTTCGGCCGCAATTCGAACGTGTTTTCGTGACGTTTCGTTAGCGTGGACCAAACATGAATACATCGCAACACACCAGGTGCCAATGAACAAGAGTGAAGCGAGGAATTGCTTTGCCTCTTTCCATCATTCACTTTTGAAATAGCCTGTTGTCGCTAGGATTATGCGAGGCCCTCCTTTTTTGTACATGGACCAATGGACCACATAAAAAAGAATGGCCAAATTCTAATTTGGGTGATCTAGACGAGGAAAACTCCATTAAACTTCTAGCACTCAGAGCAACAAACACTCGAAGTCAGTCTGCCGCCACTTTGTTCCCTCGATTACACATGTTTTTTCCTAACAAAATCAAACACTCTCAAGACTGTTTGTTCGATTTCAAAATAACCGAGGAATGCTTGAGGTTTTCAGTAGTTGGTGGCGAGATAAGGAAAGTTTTATGCAATCGTTAATAACTCGATATCTCGATTAGGTCAACATTATCTATTGCTGTTATCTTATCGATTTTCGAGTGGCTCTAGTCGTTTGATAAGAATTTTAAACTGCTGATATTGACACATGTGCTCTCTGACGTGTACAGTTATTTCAATGATATGATATAATTCAATTTTTGAAATTGATTTAGTCCGGGGCCACACAAATTCAGTCTAAGTATAAAATTGAATTCATCATGAACCATAATACACCACTGCGCCCTTCCTCGTTTGCTAATGCGAAGTACGTTGGTATCTACCGTTATCCCAAACTCAGCTGAATTGTAAACGTTGACAGGTTAGCGGGCTGCGGATTGCAGTCATCAATGGGTTCATGGAATAAGTCCAATTTCAAGACCAATTGGATTCACCTGGATATCAGTTGACGCTTGTGGTAAAGCGGTTTAGCTGACTGGTTTAATTGGCGCCATTTTGTTCAATTAGAATGATTTCAAGCATGAATTCTGCTATAATCTGGGCTCTAGCTAGAAGACGTATGTGGTAATTATTGATGCGGTATATGAGAGCCATTCAGACATCCATGCACCAATGCTCATTAATTTGATAGTCTTAAAGTCGAGGTCTTCGACTCCGAACTAGCGAGACAACGCGACAGAGAATGCCCACGAAACAGATGCCGCACACAAGTGATAAAGACCTTCGACCAACTTGGAGTGCCTAGCTAAAGATGGTGCCAGCTGGAGAGGCTTGTTGGCTGACGCACATGTTGACGCCAGAGGGTGCAGGACATTGTGCCAAATTGGTACTACGCTTCTGAAAGTGTCATATGACATATGGCCTAATATATGTTAAAAGCGTCATAGGGCCAAACAAGTTTGCGACATTGTGCCGAATTCGAGTAGCTTCGAGTGCACAGTAACTTACACCTACTCAAAATCCTATAGTGACCCAGGCAGGGGGATTTAAAGGGCAGCCTCTTCAAACCTATTGCACTGTTTATTGTAGGGAATATGATGGTAATACAAATTTGAAAAGCCAAAAATAGTGCTAAATTGGCTCGGCTCTATGCCTAATGGCACTTTCAAAAGGGTGTCATTGCACCACCCCTAGAAGAATAGAAGAAGTCTGTAGACATTTTTTAATATCCGTGTATTAGTACGTTTCCAGTCCGTCAGACTTGAACATTAGATATTTTCAAATGTTAATTTATCTACATGGAAAATAAATAAAAAAGGAAGCAATGTTTGGTGTTAACGCTTAAATGCCTACGAGTCCATTTAGGGCACGCGCTTTTTGAACAAAAAGTGTGTTCAACAGAAATATTCCAAACTGTGTGCGAATAGTTTTATTGCGTTCTGCTATTCAGGGTTAACAGTATGTACCAACTGCATTTGAAAGCGTGGAATGCAGTTAAGTCTGGGCCGGACTACGATATTAATTTTTTGAAAATTAGGGATTTTCACACATGAATAGTTCTGGTAAATCGGTCGAATTCGACTTAAAAAATTATTTTCGTATTCATTATTGTGTCCAGAAAGCGAAGTGGTCAAAATAAAGGAATTTGGTGTTGCCCGTTGCCGATGATAAATCTAAGATATTTCTAAGTGAATAGAGTTTTTGAAAAAATACTTGTAGTAAAAAGTGTTATTTAGAATGCCGCGCGAAATCGATTCTCTCAACGAAGAAGAGTTGAGCAGCATACGTGAATCAACTAGCATGGCCCGATAGTGAAGCCGATGATTTTTCCGGAGACGATAGTGATATAGATCCGGAATTCGACATTGAAGCTGCTTTACGAATGAATCACGTGTGCGGTGTTCAGGGCGCCGTTGTATAAGGCCTCGGCGGATGCGAAAAAGAATTGGCGAAAGTTCTCAATCGTTGGACGACACGGGCAACCACTGGCGCAAAAGACTGTAGTCAGATACCTGGGGATCAGGCTAGATCAGTATTTATATTTTAATAAACATGTAGATGCTGCTCTGGCCAGGGCCTGACAAATGGACACAACGCTTACTCTACCACATGTGCAATCTGACCATCATCAATACTTGGATGGTATATGGACGCCACTTCGATTGTACAAACTACGAAACCATTAAAATTGTACGAATTTATTATAGAAGTGGCCACTTGTCTTACAAAATCCGGCATATTGTTGGCACGAAAACCTGGTGGCCCATCGAATTTGGAATCGGAGATCCAAGCGGTGTCGAGTGAATGTTGCTCCCCTGTCCCCGAGGGAAGTACGGCTAGGTACAATCGACCACTTGCGGAGCAAGATACAACTCGATATCGATGTAAAAAAAACCTGGATGCAACTCACGAATTCGATTTATTTGCCGGAAATGTCAAGTTCATCTTTGGCTCACCAGTGAAAAGAACTGTTTCACGGAATTTCACACAACCTGAGATGCGCCGCCGATGCGTTTTGATCCAAATTTATTTTCTTTAAGTCTCAAATCATATTCATACAGTTTTGTTCGTTTATTTTCAATACAAAAAATGTTCCATTCCACGCTACCTAAAATCACCTGTCACACACCCAGATGAGTTATATGCAAAGTCATAGAACAAAAGTTGTTCAGAATTGTCTCCTCTACAACATATAATTATTTTTTTCAAAAAAAAGGTTTGGGCATTAAAGGGTTAAGCTAAGTTTTTCAAAATCTGCTACACCCCATCGGGTGCAATGAAGTTCGACTTCAAACTTCTCGATCCAGAATCCCAGTTCAGGGGAATGAAGCTCCAATATCCGACTTGTTTGATCATGAACCATAATACACCACTGCGCCCTTCCTCGTTTGCTAATGCGAAGTACGTTGGTATCTACCGTTATCCCAAACTCAGCTGAATTGTAAACGTTGACAGGTTAGCGGGCTGCGGATTGCAGTCATCAATGGGTTCATGGAATAAGTCCAATTTCAAGACCAATTGGATTCACCTGGATATCAGTTGACGCTTGTGGTAAAGCGGTTTAGCTGACTGGTTTAATTGGCGCCATTTTGTTCAATTAGAATGATTTCAAGCATGAATTCTGCTATAATCTGGGCTCTAGCTAGAAGACGTATGTGGTAATTATTGATGCGGTATATGAGAGCCATTCAGACATCCATGCACCAATGCTCATTAATTTGATAGTCTTAAAGTCGAGGTCTTCGACTCCGAACTAGCGAGACAACGCGACAGAGAATGCCCACGAAACAGATGCCGCACACAAGTGATAAGGATTTTCGACCAACTTGGAGTGCCTAGCTAAAGATGGTGCCAGCTGGAGAGGCTTATTGGCTGACGCCCATGTTGACGCCAGAGGGTGCAGGACATTGTGCCAAATTGGTACTACGCTTCTGAAAGTGTCATATGACATATGGCCTAATATATGTTAAAAGCGTCATAGGGCCAAACAAGTTTGCGACATTGTGCCGAATTCGAGTAGCTTCGAGTGCACAGTAACTTACACCTACTCAAAATCCTATAGTGACCCAGGCAGGGGGATTTAAAGGGCAGCCTCTTCAAACCTATTGCACTGTTTATTGTAGGGAATATGATGGTAATACAAATTTGAAAAGCCAAAAATAGTGCTAAATTGGCTTGGCTCTATGGCTAATGGCACTTTCAAAAGGGTGTCATTGCACCACCCCTAGAAGAATAGAAGAAGTCTGTAAACATTTTTTAATATCCGCGTATTAGTACGTTTCCAGTCCATCTGTCAGACTTGAACATTAGATATTTTTAAATGTTAATTTATCTACATGGAAAATAAATAAAAAAAAAAGCAATGTTTGGTGTTAACGCTTAAATGCCTACGAGTCCATTTAGGGCACGCGCTCTTTGAACAAAAAGTGTGTTCAACAGAAATATTCCAAACTGTGTGCGAATAGTTTTATTGCGTTCTGCTATTCAGGGTTAACAGTATGTACCAACTGCATTTGAAAGCGTGGAATGCAGTTAAGTCTGGGCCGGACTACGATATTAATTTTTTGAAAATTAGGGATTTTCACACATGAATAGTTCTGGTAAATCGGTCGAATTCGACTTAAAAAATTATTTTCGTATTCATTATTGTGTCCAGAAAGCGAAGTGGTCAAAATAAAGGAATTTGGTGTTGCCCGTTGCCGATGATAAATCTAAGATATTTCTAAGTGAATAGAGTTTTTGAAAAAATACTTGTAGTAAAAAGTGTTATTTAGAATGCCGCGCGAAATCGATTCTCTCAACGAAGAAGAGTTGAGCAGCATACGTGAATCAACTAGCATGGCCCGATAGTGAAGCCGATGATTTTTCCGGAGACGATAGTGATATAGATCCGGAATTCGACATTGAAGCTGCTTTACGAATGAATCACGTGTGCGGTGTTCAGGGCGCCGTTGTATAAGGCCTCGGCGGATGCGAAAAAGAATTGGCGAAAGTTCTCAATCGTTGGACGACACGGGCAACCACTGGCGCAAAAGACTGTAGTCAGATACCTGGGGATCAGGCTAGATCAGTATTTATATTTTAATAAACATGTAGATGCTGCTCTGGCCAGGGCCTGACAAATGGACACAACGCTTACTCTACCACATGTGCAATCTGACCATCATCAATACTTGGATGGTATATGGACGCCACTTCGATTGTACAAACTACGAAACCATTAAAATTGTACGAATTTATTATAGAAGTGGCCACTTGTCTTACAAAATCCGGCATATTGTTGGCACGAAAACCTGGTGGCCCATCGAATTTGGAATCGGAGATCCAAGCGGTGTCGAGTGAATGTTGCTCCCCTGTCCCCGAGGGAAGTACGGCTAGGTACAATCGACCACTTGCGGAGCAAGATACAACTCGATATCGATGTAAAAAAAACCTGGATGCAACTCACGAATTCGATTTATTTGCCGGAAATGTCAAGTTCATCTTTGGCTCACCAGTGAAAAGAACTGTTTCACGGAATTTCACACAACCTGAGATGCGCCGCCGATGCGTTTTGATCCAAATTTATTTTCTTTAAGTCTCAAATCATATTCATACAGTTTTGTTCGTTTATTTTCAATACAAAAAATGTTCCATTCCACGCTACCTAAAATCACCTGTCACACACCCAGATGAGTTATATGCAAAGTCATAGAACAAAAGTTGTTCAGAATTGTCTCCTCTACAACATATAATTATTTTTTTCAAAAAAAAGGTTTGGGCATTAAAGGGTTAAGCTAAGTTTTTCAAAATCTGCTACACCCCATCGGGTGCAATGAAGTTCGACTTCAAACTTCTCGATCCAGAATCCCAGTTCAGGGGAATGAAGCTCCAATATCCGACTTGTTTGATCAGTCATTTCAGCAAATAATCGTTTTGTTTCTCAACAGTCTTCACTTAACTCGACACATTTAGTCCGAAAAAAAGTCGCGTTAAGCAGCTGTCAAGAAATGTAGAATAATGTCCACATTATTCAAAAATAAATACACTACAAACATAAATGTATTCAAACGATCCAATCTCCATTCTCCACCCTCGGCGAACAATTAGTCATCCCCCACGGCTCGACAAACAAACAATTTGTATACGACTGAATGGCTTGACAAGCCTAATCCACACATTTACTGTTTAAATTTTATCTCATTCATATTTGCAATTCAGGTCAAGTCAGTGCTAACGGACTGAGTCTCCTTCGCGACACTTTTCTTTCACATTTTGTCAACTTCCTGACACCCCACGGTGTGACAATGAGAAGGGAAACAAAAAACACACCCGGCTACAGCTCGCTAGACCACATTGCCTTTTCCAAACGAAAAAAAGGTCACACATTCGACCCGAGAGATGAATTTCGTTTTTTTTCTTTTCTGCCGGGTGCTTTCCACACCCTCACCCTGAATGTTCACAGATACGTGCTTATAGCTCGCAAATTACCATAAGAAAGGTTATCCATGAGCCAGTAAGGCCAACCAACCTCCAGTCCGTGCCAAATGGCTGATTCATATCGCTGTCGCTCTCCTTGAATATGTGCCCCGCACACATACATGCGCGCCCGGTATCCAATTGTTATTAATGATTGCAATATTTGCATTGGCTCTCATCACAGGGTGGCGGGTTAGGCCTCACTCAGGTCAATTGGCTGATTCACAGATACCACGGTTGCGAACGATTTCGAACGAACGTGCTCGCAATTTATGCGCCCCAACCGGCCGGCTGTCGTGAGCCGAGTCGATAGGCACCGACTGAGGGCGCTATTCCGGAACACAGGAGTTATTAATAAACACAACCAAGTGACGTATTCCACCGTAAAATTTGCATATTTCGCAGTGAGCCACCCGGAATTAGATCGGCGCTGTGTTGTGGCTCCGCAACACCAGCCAGAGAGGCGCGCGCGTTCCAAATAACCATAGATACGTGAACCCAGTTAGCAGCTCGCATAAATTCACATCAATGTACACGCCCCCGCCGCACCACGACAAGGGATGGCGTGCTGGTTTGGCTTTAAAGTAGGTTACATCGCCGCATGCCATTAATAATTTTCGCCTTTTCGTCGTTTTTGTGAAGGTGACGCTGTGCCTTGTCATTGCCAGGCGTCCTAGACAACGTAAGATTGTCATTCATTACGAATGCAATTACATGTAACCAGGACCTGCTACTTACGACTTTCTTGAAGTGGATCCGGTGTGTGTGTGTCTGTTGGCACGGGTGTACTATACGCGTAGCAAGGAAGGCAAGAGCCACTTACGGCATACTTTGTTAGCCGCCGTTCCGTTTCCCATCCGCATTAAGGCTTCATGTTCTGTGTGCACTTTATGTGTGTCCTAGAGCAAATGGAAGAGCACGCCGAAGCCACCTCAGGCGGAGTGAGATTGAGCGATAGAATGGGTTGCCTCTCAACCAACCCCAGTCGAGTGTGTGCCTCTCGGAAGCGGTTCACTTTGGTAAACGTTTGTGCAAAAATGCATGATTCTCCGAGAACGATGACGACGATGACGTCGACGTCAGCCAGTATTTGTCTTCGCAATGTAAGGCATTTGCATGCAAGGCGAACGTCTCCGCACGAAGTGCCACGTCGCAAAACAAAAAGGGGAGTGAATCGTGCAGCCGGCTAAACGATTGCATTCCCCCTCCCCAACCACTATCGCCGTGGAACGCGCGTAGCGTGTTGAATGGTTAAGGGAGAACATCTTCGGCGAAAAACGGCTTGTTCCTGCACTAAAGCTTGATCGATATCCGCAATCGTTGTGACAGCATGGGCCGCGCGTCTGTCTCTGTGTTCATTTCCTGGTTCGCCTTGCGCTTGCCGACGAAATGCGGAGAGAAGACAAATCGAAAATAAATTGACACATGTTATCAAGTCGTTGACATTGTGGATGTGGTGTTCCTTTTGTGCACCGAGTGGGATTACTGCACGTTGTGCTGTGCTCATGTTGTGTGAAAATTAACGTTTCCCTGATGCCGCCTGGGGTGGGGAGGGGGTTTGATGAAGCAGCAAGTGCACAGGCTAAAGATGTAATTGTTTCACGAAAGTGTTTGCCAAGCGATTAGGCCCCCCAAACGCAATTGGGCGCAGTGAGGCTGAAAATCGTTTGTTCTCAAGGTTGGCTCTGTACTCAAGTACTCGATGTGAGTGTGTGTGTGTTCGCTTTGGTTCAACGGTCTGGGGGAAGTCCTCCTAACACATTCATTTTCTGTGCAAAATTTGAGTTCCAAGCGCTTAATTGAAAAACTCCAAGCCCTCAGAAAGACAATTTCGGAAGACTCAATAAATTCATTGTGCCTCCCGCTGTGTGACATGCTGCGGCAGTGTGTGGAAACCACAAGTGCGCCCCATTATTTTCATTCAATTGCGGTTCATTGAGTGAAGCTCCCTAACTGGATGAAATAGCGTGTGTCTCTGGCCCTTGTCGACGGAGACATAAATTCGAAACGCAATGAGTTGCTTTTGATGGAACTGGGAATCAACATTAATTTGATTCACTGGAGGCGCGATTCCATTTCGTTGTAGAATTGTACAGATTTTTTTTTTTTGTGTGAATGGGAGGAGAAGTCTATTTCAGTCTTCTTAGACCAGAGGTAGACCGTGTTAGTTCGACGACTCTCACGCTGGATGTCGGATGACTTACGACGTAAATATTTTGGATTTAGTGATTTATCTGTTCGTCTGATGAAGAATTACAGTGGACTCACCCTGAGTCCGACTTCCCTCTAACTCGCCAAATTTTACTTACATTTCTCTCAATTTTCCATACAAAAACCTCTCTCTTAGTCAAACTCTCTAACTCGAACAGATTATAGTATCTCGTGACAATTCGACTTAGGGGGAGTCCACTGTATTTGAGTAACATGAGCCAAAATATCAGGTTTGGCAAACGTTCGTCACGGATGTCCCTCAAGGACCTATCCAGGGACCTGTTCTTTTCTCTTTACTGATCAATGTGTACAGACAGTTTGTATCAATACTTTACTCCACCTCTATGTCGATGATGTCCAGTTGTATTTTTCTAAACCTGTGCTCCTCCGGCGGTGGAATGGTGCAATGAGGAGCCAACATTATCAGCACTGAATAACTGCTAGCTGATCCGAGCAAAGGCGGGACATTGGCAGACGAAAGGCGTCCCTGCGGTTTTCTTTACTTAGGCCAAGCACATTTAGGTGTTTGACGAAGGTGTAGTGATCCGTTAAAACCCTAAAGTCGTCTGTAGTCTTTCCTGTCAATAGTTAACAAGAATGACGTGGATTTCTTAAAGACGTTTGGGAGCATACGCTTAGCCTGTCTACATCCTGAAGGGTCTTGACACCTCCGATTGTGCTCTCGAGAGGTGCAAACGTCAATGGAAGGACGCCAGTAGTCCCAACACTGGTTCAGGTGGTGAGATTACCACCCCTTATCCTGGTGTTACAAGTTCATTGGCGATATAATTTCCCGTGATCCCGTGGTAGCCTGGGACCAGAGAACTCTTTTGCCGATCAAATTCCGAGAAGGCTTACATTCCTGAACTAGCCTGCAAGTGTGGAAAGTGTTAATATACTAAATACTTCGCCCGTTTCACTCGTTATTCACAATATAGTTCGGGGCCATTAGTATCGCAAAAAGTTTCGCTAGAAAAACCGACGCAAATTTAACTAATGAGATGTGCAATGTAATGTTGTCGCCCTCCATTAGCGTGCCAGTGCCTGACCTTCATTGGCCCTGGAGCCCTTTCGTAGGTTGGGGTCAAAGAAAATGCAGGACACAAGTTCATCGAAGCTCAAATAAAAATTTAGATAACAAAACTCTACAAAATTTGCTCTATTTTCTATTCAAGTCGAAAGTGGGGAAGAATGTTTCTCTCCTTACCATAACATGATATGATATGTACAAAGACCGCATGATGACATACATCAAATGAAAGGCCAATGTTTGTTCTTCTTTTTCCTGTATCCCCTTCTTGGGTACATGCCAACTCGGCATCGCGTTCTATTTCAGGCAAAATGCCTCAAATCTCCCCAACTCTCTGCAACTACCGTACTTATCTCTGCTCTTTCCTGGACCAAGTTTTCTTTGGACCGCCAGGTCTTCTGTTAAGGGGTTCCATTGCATAGCTTGACTCTTGTCAGTCTTTCTAAGTGTTCATTTGAGATACGGTCAAGCCAGAAAAATTGCTCCTAGGCATCTGTAGACGAAATTGTGGCCACTTTCCACGTGTTGCATCCATTAAGATGAACGGATTTCGCAAGATTTTTGATAGCATACCGAAGATATCTTGAATACACCAGGTAATACGCAAATACCCCTCCAATTTTCGCACACCACTAAATTTCCCTTTTAAGGAAGCTTGAAGATCATTCACATCTTCCACTAAGCAGGAAAGCTTTAAGCTTCTTAAGATTTGCCTATAGTGCTACTTTCTCACCGAACCGAAACCGGGAGATTCGGATGAACTTTCACTGAAACCTCAATAGGCCGTTCCCACCAAGTTTGAAGGGGTTTCGCTCTCAATTCTCAAGTCGCTCGCTCTCAATCTATAAGCGCTCGCCAAAACAAAGGTCACTCGCTCTCGATTTCCAAATGGCCGCCAGAACAGATGTCTGTTGACAGGAAATAATATTGTGAAAACACCAGATAATAGAAAGAGATAAAATGAGAAAATTAACACCAAAATAAGCTGAAGTTCACTATCTATGCTTGTTCGGTTGGACAACTTCTCACGGATGAATGAACTCAAGGGAGATGCAACTCGGCTTGTCAGAAATCGTGAGGTTTCCATACACTGAAAATGTAAAGCAAAACCTGCAGGTTGGAAAAAAAATTGAGGAAATTTCGCGGTTTCGTTCGGTTCACAGCTCAGCGGGGATGCTGTCACGACTTATCTGCCTTATTGAAGTTCTCTCATCTCCATGCGATATAGCAGTTCTACTTCACTAGATAGACCAAGACCCAGCGTTACCAAATTATTTTCCTCAAACCTGCTAAAGCCAGGACAAGGAACTACTTAACGTTCTAGGAAAAAAACGTGAAAAATTCTTTAAAAAATGTTATCATTTCTCCTTGTTTTTTTCTAATTTTTTGTTTAATTTTAGTGAATTGATATTTGAATTGAAAATACTTATTTTCAAAAAATTGAACATTTTTCAAAAAATACACATTTACTTTAAGTATAAATTGTTTATTAGTGTTAAATAATTATTGACATAGAAGATGTTAATTTAAATGGATTATCATTTCTTAATTTAGTTGTTAACTAAGTTATTAAAAATAATTATTCGGAATCTTTATAAAGAACATTCGAATAATATTTTATTTCTTGAAAGAAAGTTGCAACAGCAAATGGGAGGTATGTTTTACTTAAAAAATTGATGCTGCACTTTCGTTACTGAAGCGATTGTGGTTTTTAGTTCTTAATGAGATCGCTGCAAATCTAATATAATAACAATAATATAATATGGGTGGCGCTACAGTCCGAGGCGGACCTGGGCCTAACTTCTCAGCAACCACTCGTGTTGTACGTGCTATTGTTCTTTCACAAGTGGAAGACCCCTACAGTTTAATGCCGACTCCAAACGGCGAAGTTGAGAAGCTTTTTCTAGACAGGAGTACTCTTTGAGCATTGTCAGTGACTCGAAAGAGGTGGAGCCGTGAAATATGAAAGGTGGTAAATTCGGGTATCGAACCTGGCACCCTCTGCGTAGGAGTCGACGCACTAACCCACTACGCTACGGCGACCCCCAAATCTAATATACATACATATATATTATTAAAATTTACAAACTGTGGCATATTTTCCAATGCTCTCTATTTTACTAACATTTCCTCAAAATGTCTCAACTGACATGAATCTTATGGTTGTCAAAGATCTCATGCATATTTATCAAATTTGATTTGCCTTTCCTAAACCACATGTGGGAACATTTTACAACATTTAGGCGAATTAGTAAATTATCAATGGTTAAACCGCACTACAATTGTAAACAAAGTTAAATTAAGATGCTTCCACACGTTGCACGTGTGTTGTTTACCTTTCTCATTTGACGCTTGCAATGTGTTTCGCTACATTAACATGTGAACATATTTCATTTAAAGGCAAATAATGTATACTCGCTTGTGGATTTTATACGACTTATAAAAAACTGCTGAAAAATGCCGAGATTTTAAAAAATTCAAACAAAATCTGCTGCGTGTAATTTTGATGGTCAAATCCTGCCAAAATGGCAGGAAACTGCTAAATCTAGTAACTCTGTAAATGCCTGGACTTGCCATCAATCTCACAAAAACAAAAAAAATCACTCATAATGCTTCGAAACGAACAAGATTTATTACATGTCAATTTAATAAATTTTTTTTAATCTCCATTTCGGGTCCCATAATTCACACATACCGGTATCGCACGTTTCTACTCAATTGCACTCGAACCTGAACGAACCACCCATAAGGTGAATCACAGCGAAACAGACCTCAATTATGTCATTATCGTAGCGCCAGTCAGTCAAGTTGTCAATCACAAACTCGGTCAACCGTAAGGCAACAAACTACATTGGCCCTGTGTCACCCCGTTATCTGTCGATTTTTCGCATTGAAAGTGAAAACTACGTGTGCCAAGTCAAGTGTGTGTGAGTGTGTGTCTATCGTTCGTTTCTCGTTTATTTATTGAACTAAATTGAATTCATTTACGTAGATAGACATGCCGACGACGACAGCGACCGGCAAGTCTTTTGTATCAATTTCAAGAATACGCTCTCCTCCTCGCCTGTCACTGAATGAAAAAGAAGTGGAAGAGGAAAATGTCGAAAACACCCCGCAGAAGCCGAATCGTTACAAAATAACAAATGCACACACTCTCTCCCGCCTCTGATGTGTACCGTCTTGACTTTATTACACTCTCGCCGCAAATAAGTTAAGAAACACTACATCAGATCGGGGACAGCACGGAGCCATAAATAAATTAAACTTGAAAGTAGGCACACACAGAAGCCCTGATGGCCTCCTCTTCGCCGTTCGCGGACGAGATTCATGCTCGAGAGCGTTCGAGGGGGTGGGAGGGGAGTTTGGGGGGGGGGGGGGGGGGGGGGTGCTTGTACTAATGGCATCGCCATGATGTACTGCTGGTATTGATTTATGGCGCGATTCATCAAGGGATATGATGTGTGTTTACATTTCACATTGAGAAGATCGTGCACGTCAGAGATTGCCGAAGACTCAGCGCCACTGACAAATTGAAAGGCTCTTGCCCAAGAGTTCTCCTTCCAGTCAACAGACGCAACAAAGCTGCCGACAGACTGTTTGCTCTGAACAGATGTTTTCACATTCCACAGCGGAGCAGCAGCAGATGGTCACCGGCACGCTGTGACAGATGACACCGAACTAAGGTAATCCTCTTAAAGTGGCTCACTGTCATTACCTTTGGCATTTGGAATTGTAAATTCGGTGCCCATTTTGTTAGGCAGTCAATTAAGGAGTCACACTGGAGGACTTAATGCAGATTATTGCTCACCATTGAGGCGAGGTGAATTACTTCAGATTTGCAATACAAAAGCCGGTTGGATCGAACGTTCGGCTGGAATAATCCATCGCATTAGATTTTGCAAAATTGCCGTTTTGGGAGAGTTAAATAATTGCATAAACGATGGATGTAAGCGGGTTACTGAGTGAATGTATTAAATTGGATGTAACATCGGGGGATGGACGGCGTGCGAGTGCATGTCCATGTGCAGGTGGGAACTGTGTGTGTGCCGTAGATTTGTAGCCTGTGAATAAAGAGCAGGAGAAATTACTGGTGACAAGTGCAATAAAAGGGGAGTGCTATGTAAGAAATGCACTTACAGAAATAGAAGCAGTCCGTTGATTTTAAAGTTGTATAGACGTGAGTCGAATCTGGGTCATGCATTGATCGTTGGCAGTATAGATATTGGTGGAAGTAGTTTCCTAGGTGGGGAAGGACTTAATCCAACTTGGCGTGCGACACTGGAGGCCCAGGTCAACCCGAACTGTAACGCCAAATGAAGAAGATTATGCCCTGGGGAAAAAGGGGGACTGCAATCCTGAATGTTTCACTGGCTATTTATACCGGTAGTCGGACCCATATTGCTGTATGGTGTCGCAATTTGGTGAACCGCACTCGATAAGAGAATCAACATCATCCCTCTCGCTAGAGTGCAGAGGATGGCATGCGTATGTATTAGCGAGACGCTAAGGACTACCTCCTCCGAAGCACTAAATATACTCCTCAACCTGCCACCGATAGAACAATTTGACAGACAGACAGCAGCTAGCACGGCGATCAGATTAAGATCACTGAGCAGCCGGAAAGAATTGCAGTCTGGACATTCAACGATCCTGCCTCTATACCCATAGATACAGACCTCAACCAGCATACCGCCCAGATCTTACTGGGAGTCTGAACACCAGACGCTGGAAGGTGCACTGCGAATCTTCACAGATGGATCGAAGATGGATGCAAATGTGGGTACTGGTGTCTATTCCAAGGATCTAAATTTCCAGCTATCTTTTCGTCTACCTAATCACTGTAGCGTCATTCAGGCTGAGACTGTAGCGATTAAAGAAGCTCTGTCATGGCTTAAAAACAATGTGATATCAAACACAGATATTGCCATCTGTTCGATCAAATTTCTGGGCTCTGTCACTTTCAATTCTAAGACCACCCTGAATTGTCACCTATCTCTTACCGAGATGGCAGGCCAAATCTCAGATCTCTTATTGGCGTTCTAACAGAGCATTGTGACATCGGAACTCACGCCTCTAGACTAGGCCTTCCCTATAATTATTTCTGTAGAAGCTGCTTGGACGAGGTGAGGAAGAAACCATCGAACACTTGCTATGCAATTACAGTGCTCTCTCTTTCCGTAGATTCAGACTTCAGCGGCCCATTTCTTTGTTAATCTGGCTGAACTGAGCAGCATCAGAATCAGCTCTATTCTTCGCTTTATCAAAAGCACAAATTGATTTGCGGAATAGTAACACAATGGCATATGCTTGGCCTAAGTCCGTATGCGCAGCAGTCAGCCACCTCAACTAACCTAACCTACGCCCTTGGAAATTTATCAAACCTTCTACGTGAATGAAAAACCATTATGGTAAAGGGTGGTCAATTTTTTCCCCATTGTTATGTTTCACCAGCTGTCAAAGTTTTCTATAGCATCCAGCTGTCAGAATATTGAGCAAGGTTTGCCATTTAATCATGCATTGTTTCACGCTTGCTGAAAATGCGGAAATTATTAAAAAAAATATAGGGATTCCGGCCCGAATTTCGTAGTGAGGTCGGTCTCAGTACTGTAACAAAATGTATGTATTCGTTACTGAATAACGAGTATTCAATAAAGTACCATATAACGAAACGTTACTCCTCAATGTATCCAGTACTATTAAGGTATCGTTACCTTTTTTGCCGACATCGCCGCGTTCACTTTCTTCTCTTCTCTTCTCTTCTGGTATACATTGTCTCTATACAGTTTTTGATGTGCAGTAAACCGATTGCTTTGTGAGTGCACACAATGGCATTTAGTTTGACACACGATATTGTTTGATGATATACCCTGTCCGTCATATGTGTATGGTATATCCCTCTTGAATGCAAAGAGCGTATTTCGAATTTTTTGTGTGAAATATTATATCGCTGTGTCTAGTATTTTCAGTTAGGTATGCCTGGGATGGTATAAAGAAAGATTTATTTTTTCGTATCGGCTGATATCGATGCGGTGTAGTAATGTCTCTATGGACTTGTATGGTATACGCTAAATAGGTCTGTACGAATACATTTATTAAGCCTCAATAAAAGAGTACACTACTGTATTATACTGTATTCATTTAAATGTTGCGAATGTGAGTAGTCTAAATGTGAGTACAATGACATAGAGAACGAGTATTCATGATTTCAAATACCCGATTTAAAAACGAACACTATTTGTTTTCATTATATTTTTCGTGTAGAAAACGACTATTCATAATCAATAATACACTGAGGACACTAAGTGACATGAATATATTCTCTCAGAGTGTGAGTGATTGAAAAATTTGTAAATTTCAACATTTTATTTCTAAACGGATATTGAATTTCCATTTTCAATTTAAATTTGAATATACGACGAACAGTCGCCGAATTTAACTTAAAGAAGCTAAATCCGTTCAAGTAAATTTTACGTATAAGAACGTAAATAACTTGCTGTTTTTATAAATAATGTTCAAATAGCCTTCGGCAATGAAGCGAAATACCTCGGAATGACTCTCGATGTAAAGCTTAAATGGGTACACGTCAAAAAGAAACGTGAGGAGCTCCAATTAAGATAGAAAGACATGTACTGGCTTATTGGAAAATATTCCAAGCTAAGTACTGACAACAAATTGCTTATATGCCTGGACGTACGGTATACAACTAAGGGGTTGTTATAGAAACATATTACCAACTTTCCAAAATAAAGTGCTGAGGGCCATCTTCAACGCACCCTTGTATATACGAAAGAACGATATCCACAGAGTTCTTGGAATTGCATCAGTCCAAGATGAAGTTACGAACTTTGCTCGTAAGCATCTTTGGAACTCTGCTGTCGTTCCAATTCTCGACGAAAGAGACTCTTTTCGCCGTCTTCAAAGGACTAAACCCCTTGACCTACCACGGTCAATTCAATCCGCGCTTAGCTGCGGTGTTAGCAAGAACTCTCAATGGAGAATCTCTTTCCAAATGCGACTAAGCCAAGAAAGTAGAACTGGTGGATAAGTGGTGGAGTTGAAGTGGAAATATATTTTATTTGAAGGGAGGTATGTCTTTTGAATATTTTCACCTACCCTCGAAAAACAAAAATTTAATATTATTAAGTAAGAAATAAAGCTAACACGGGTAAACCAACGACCGTACCATTTCGCGATCCAAAGACAATTGCCAATGCATGTCCTCTCTGATTCACCCGATCGTTGGCCACCCTCTCCTTCAAGAGGATAGTTTATGTTGATGGTTGAGTCGATTGAGAAAAGGGATCATTTTTATTCCTCGTGCAATATCGCTCAACAATATACAGTGCAGTCTCGATTATTGCAACACTCGACTTTTGCAACCAATTCATTTGCTTATTTTCGATTTTTGCAACAAATCGAAAAAAAAAGTTTTCGATTTTCGCAACTTTGAAATTATAGGACTTAAAATATATACCGACATTCATATACATGAATGTGTAATCTTTACTATGAAATTTAACAGCAAGAGAGAACTGTTGACGACATCATAAATCGTCTAGACATAGTTCCCTGCAGAAATTAAGTACTATAGAGATGGCCAACTGCACAGCTGATTGTCCCCTTGCCTAGCGACGAATTTGAGTGACTTTTTGACGCTTATTCACAAAATACTACTCGTCGCTCGTTTTTTTTTCGTGGAAAGAGTTAAGGGCGTCTTCTATCACTAAACGTTGGAAAACAGTTTTTAGAAGTCCTGATCATTGGGAGGAAACTGTGTTCCTTTGCTTTTAATTCGAGATTAAATTTCGTCAGAAAGATCTTATCTTAAGATATGGGCAGCGATGACATATCTGATGAAATAAAAAAAACACGATGGAGATCTTTGGCGACTAAGCCAGCTTACGGCGAATGTTCTTGAATTGGTCGAAAACGACCGAAGACCATTTGTTTGGCAAAAACGTGCACCCTCAACAATGTTCATATCTTCAGGACAGAAGATATGAAATTATTCTGGCTGACTTATTCATACTCTTACCTCTACTTTGTGGAAACTAGCCAGGGAATGTGACTTCGATGTTAAGTTTTAAGGAAAGACTTACCTGAAAGAAAAGGAAGAAAAAAACGTTAATAATATGCATACATTTGGAATGTAAAAGACTTATAAGATCTAGACGTAAATGTTAGACTTCCTAGACAAGTCAAGGTGTCAAAATGTACACACAGTTCAGTGAATTCACACAATTCACAATCTTAATGGAGAGAAACTCAATCGCATCCACAAAATGTCTGTGCGTTATTGGTTTCAGTGGGAAATTGGCAGACCTCCTAAATGGCAAATAATTCCATCGCCATCGAGTTACTTTAGAGTAGCTTCTGCATCAGAGAATGCGAGCACGTCGCAGGATGACTGCACGTCTTGATCGAATTTGAAATTGCCTTGATTTTCAATTCAATTAAATCAATCAGTCAATTAGATTGAAATCAAATCAAGTCTTGAATGTCAATTTCAGACCACCTTGCACTTGCCACTGCTGTCAATTTGCATGCAAACAGATTCGTTTGAGGAATTTCCGACCATTAGGCGACCGACACAGACGCATTTAATTGATGTCAGTTTGTTACGGAGATGTGATGCAGAGAGATGTGATGCAGAGAGATGTGTCACTGCGTTTGAATATTTATGGTTTATGGAATCAGGACCTTGCCATGTTTCCCCTCGCGATCTCATGAAGAAGGAAGTTGTGTACAGCCAGGTTTTAACTGATAATGACTAGGCTATGCAACAAATCACTTCCGAGTTTACTTCGGGTTCAGATTGACATCCCTTGGAAATGCCAACAAGTCCGTGTACATAACGCGCCACTGCATGATTTATGGCGTTCTTTATCCGCCTTATCTGCGTTAAATCAACTCACTTGTTGGCGAACAGACGATCAAAGAAAATTGTCTTGAACAAATCCAACTCACTTGTTGGCGAACAGACGATCAAATAAAATTGTCTTGAACAAATCCTTTTGCTAACTGGGGGTGTAATGGAAATGCCCCAGAAGCGAATTAAAATTTAACTGGCGCCGTCAGAGTTTATTTGCAATGCGTGAGCTTTTCGCAGAAGGCATCACTTTTATGGAAGCTTAATTTGATTGGGTGGTAATCTTTTACAGTCGTTTTCGGAAATCACTTAATGGTTGACGAACGTTCGCTGAACTGAGTGATCAATTGATTGACTTTTGTTTTTTATTGTTGCCTTGTTGAAACAGAAGGAAGATTAACTCAAACGTTTGCTTTGTGGTTTCAAAGTGGTTTAAGATCTCAGATGGTAGGAGTGTGGAGCTGTGGAGACGAGGAAAAACGATCCTTCTTTATCTCGCCAATTGCCCAGTTGGTACGACAAAGATGCTAAGAGTTAAGCGATTTTTCAGTTCACAGCCTAGTAAACTTTATTTTTAAAATTTAGAAAAAACAAACAAGCAAATTTATAAAATTCAAAAATAACTTACATTATTAATTTATTTTTAAGTTATTTATTCGAACAAATATCATAGAAGAAAGATATTATAATATTATATACGCCTAAAAATTATTCAGTTAGAATTTAATCATTAAAATTGCCGGTTAGAGGGTTAAGCTCAATTAATTGATTTTTTGATAAATTGTTTTAATTTAGTAAAAATTCCTGCGCTAGCCCCAATATAAGCAGAATCAACATATACACATATGTATACACTTCGATGTAATAAAATTATGTTAAATTGATCTGGAAAAAGTTCTAATGTATGGCTAAAGTTGATGTAGTCGGGCGGACTGGGATTGAAACTCTAAATAAGGCAGTTGAATTAACTGAAGAACATAGTCTAGAAACAATAAATACACTTTTGTGAATCTGTGAAAGACTCAAAAGAATTTTCTAAAAAGTAATGTATGAATGCATGCCATTGTTCTCAAGTTCTTGTCACAACATGTTCCAGAGATGGTCACCGAGTAACAGTTTTTAAAACTGTATGTTTTAAATTACCTGTCATCATCATCTTCTGACCTGCATGATCCACTAAAGAGGTCGCGGGGCTAACCACGCACGAGAGATCTCCAGACAACTCGATCCTCCGCCATCGACTCTAGCTCATCAGGGATTATGCTCAAAGCGTAACCAGGCGAGTTTATGGACTTGGTCCAACAATTTCATCCTGCCAAGTGGTCACCTACCTGATGGAATCGCATTCAAGACACGACTCGAAAGTCGTGATAGTGGGAACATTCGTGCTACGTTAACAAACCCTCGCACACTGCTGTGTTTGCTCGCACACTGCTGTGTTTCTCACCATATCCCGGCAAGTATTTCCCACAACAGCACGAAGAAATCTCATCTCAACAGTTTGTATTCGCGATCTTATTCTTTCGGTCATTACCAAAATTTCATGACCTTAGTTGAGAGTTGGAACAAACACTGAGTTGAAACCTGCTAACTTGCCTTTCACACTATGCTCGGCCTTCCAGATTACAGACCTCCCAAGCTGTGTCAAATCTGACCCAGCTTGACCAATCATACGGGAAAGTTCAGTATTACTCCTCCCATCACTCGTGAAGAAGACCCCGAGATACTTGAACTTCTCCACCTGCATTGAACAGCCGTTCTGGAAATTACCATAACTGATTCTGATTTGTCCACGTTAACCTTCATCCCAGAATCAGCACATACGGCCACAAACCTATCGAGTGCGCGCTGGAGTTCCGTCTGGGAAGATGTGAGGATAACTAAGTCATCCGCAAAAAGAAGATGACTTACCCTCAACTCTCCCAATGTGAAACATTCCTCGCCTCGGCTGCGCTTCAATATCCAGTCCATATAAACAGTGAAAATAAGAGGTGACAAGACGCACCCTTGGCGAAGTCTAACGCCCACGGTGAAAGGTGTTGATTTATCACCGCTAACCCGACAAACTTTTCCGGAGAGACTTAAGAGGGATATGGCCCTGTAGTTGAAGCAGTCTCTTTTGTCCCTCTTCTTAAAAAGATGGACAATCACCCCAGTTTGCCAATCGCCAGGTGTCTTGAAAATCTTTAAATTATATTCGGAATATGTGAGGAGTAAAAATTCAGGTTTCTTTAAAAAAATGTTCAATTCCCTGCAGTATTTTTTTACCTGCAGCTGAGGAACAGCATATTTGGATTATCCCTGAAAAAAAAGAGATCTGACTCTGAATCTGTTTTGCCAAGCAAATGTCAGATGCAACAGACATACAATTCTTAAACGGTATTGTGGTATAAATGGAGTTAACATCAGACTCAAATTCAATCAACGAACGAAATTGATCTCTAAGATTATCTATCTATTTTTCCGTTTCTTAAACAAATTAGTAATAAATTCACGAAAGGAAGAGTACAGGAGAACGGAGCTGTCGAAAGTATTACAATACTCCTATAGGAGAACTTTCGACAAAGCTTCTTACTTGTCCTTGTGGCGACATAAAATATTTATCTTAAAACCTACATTATCTGCATATTTAGCGATACTTTAACTCTCATGAAATTATTGCCTCATACTTATTCTATTACATTTTTGACTACTTTTTGTAAGCGCTACAGCAATAGACACAGTTTGCCACTTAACGTTCGATACAGTCCGTCGTCTCCTCTCCAGCTCGCGAAATATTGTCTTTGAGATTTTAATTAAATGAATAAAACATGAACATTTTGTTATTCGATTATCTTTTCTAAACTCCGCTCAACCACAACATCCTCTTTTCTGAGCGCGTGTGTTTCTGGAAGGCTTGATGAGCAAAGTTCCTCGCAGTCTTTCTCCGATTTTGGCGACGGCAATCCGTGGTGTTTTCTCGACTCGAAATTATACGACTCTATGTTGATTCCTGAGAAGGTTCCTAAGCCAAATATCCTAAATAAATATCTGACATCGTCGATCACAATGTGATCAGTCTGCTTCTCGAATGATTGATCTTATGATCGACCGGACGTTGAGTAGTGGAATTCACGAGAAGTTTCTTCACTATCTCTATCAAAGAGGTCCCTCGTACTCAGCCCAGGGAGAAGCCTCCTAGAGCCCTCTTTCTGTCAAAAATGGGACATTGATCGTTTCCGCCTGTGGTGTCATGTCAAGAAATGAGGCAAATGTTGGCGAGACAGGTTGCTTGAGACTTCTTGTCTAATAGAAGTTTCCTATGAATGTCTTGAAAATGAGCACTGAATTGCCTTCCAACTTTTCTTAACTTCCATGACAACTCGGAGCAAGTAATTGTTTCATTGTAAGTCAGATTTCACCATGGTTTTCCAAGCCAGCTGGGCGATCTAAAATAAAGTTCGATTCCAACAATCAGTCTTCAACATCAGGACAAGGCTTTTCCTGGAAACAATTGCTCATAGAGTGGGAACAGGCTCTGACGACTCAACGACGATGGAAGAATGATATAGGTATCTAGGCGATCTCCTTTTCATCGACGTTCGCAGTAGATCCAAACTCCTACAAATCATAGTCCAATCTTCCCCAGAAACACAAGCAAATTTCGTTCACAAACGACCAAATCCAAAGACAAGAAGCTGATAAAAACGAACTATGCAAACAACACACAAAAACCAGAGAGAAAGAAAAAACCACACGCTTGGGATATATGAAACCCGTGTCGCGGTCTGTTCTGCTGCTTTCAGGTCATTAGACACGGGCCAGAAAGCAAATAAGCTCCCCATCCACGAACTGGGATACATATCGACAAACTCACATGCCACCACCAACGCCGCCGCCGCCTAGTCACTCTTCATTCAACAAACTACCGTGGCATGCTTTCAAGATAAAAGGGAAATCTGTGAACGATAACAGTTCAGCTTGTCAGAGATATGGACACAATCTATTTCGAAAATAAATGTGCCCCTCCCCCCCTCCGTTGGCTTTGTGTGGGCCACACAAGTGAAAAATCAAAATACATCTGAATACGTACGAAATGAATGTCAAATTCAGGTACGTCACAAAACCAAACAAAAAGAAGATGAGAAAACATTTCAATTAGACGGCCGAACGGAGATAAAGCCAAACGCAGTGTGTTTACCGACCGAGTAAACATAACCAAATTAGCTCGTGTCGCCGCCGGGGGACTGGACGTGTTCCGAATCATGTTGTCACAGGAAAACACGCAGCCACATCCACAGGCAGTACATGCTCACATTTGAATTGTCGGCAATTGAGAGCCAAATCGTTGCTTGTCACTCAATTGTGTTGCATATTTCAGAAATGCGGGAGGATGCGGATGTGCTGCACGAGATGCCTCGTTGCATGGAAATGCAATTGGATTTTGAAAAATGTTTCGAAATCATGCGACGTTTCGGTGAATATTGAAAACCCATGTTTGCCTGGAATTGAAAGGTTTGCAATGTTCGTGCTGACAGATGCCAATAGTCTGGCAGACGGATGGCTTGCGTTAATTCGATTAGGCGATGGGTTGTGGGTTTGGCGGCTTAGGACCAGACCCAGGCACTAGCAAATAATACGTTTCAATTAAAGGTACTTGGAATTTTTCAATGCGACTGACACTTCATTGGGTACCAGGGCGCACCAGAGTTCAACGATTGAAAAGTCTCCAACTCTACAAACGGAACGAAATTTTTAATCCACGATATGGATCTGGGAACTGATAAAAGGCAGCGAAAACCCAGGTGCCAAGAACTGTACGAGCTTCGCCAGCTGCCACGATCTTAAGCCTGTTGCTTCAAATTACACACGACGGGTTGGCTGATGACCTATTCAACTTACGTCCATCAACGTCTCGCGAGTATCCTCTATTACGCTTCCAAAACAGAACAAAAATAGAACGTGACTCAGCCTTTTGAAAACGTCTTGCATCTGCAATTGACTAACGTCCTCTTCTTGCGGCGCCTACAGTCCGGCCCAGTAACTGAAAGAAAGCTTGTCATTTCATAAATTCTCTTCCTGAATCAGGAACCACTGCTTTGTGTCCGAACAATAACAACCACAGCATAGCACAAGTAGTCGCGGAAGAAGCTGTTAAAAAAAAAGCTCTACTGCCTGGAAATACAAATTTAAACCACGATCACGTGCGGCTTTAAAAAATTTATACAAAACTCCAATCAACGAGCAAGTCTGTTCTGAATGGACAAAACAGATTCGTGGTTCCAGATAATATGTTTATGTCATCATACGTGACTTCAAATTTTCTGGCAAAAACAAAAACGTGTTATTATGCAAGAATTAATGCAAAACGTCTGGAGCCAAAATTAGAATTTTGAGAAAAAATAACTGGAAATCGCAAAAAATGCGGCGCGACGTGTTACAAAGCTGCAGGCCCAATCGCGGTACAGCCAAAATGTGTTTCCGGCAACATCAGACGTTTGTCCACTGACACAAATCATGCACGCGGTCGGAAGTCACAATTTAAATGTGTGACGTTGGAAAAATGATTTATAACTTTGCCACTAATGGCTTTCAAGTGTGAAGCTTGAAATGGGATTATTTTGGTTTACAAATCATTAAATCATTATATTCATCCCCTCGGGCTATAAGACGTCAAGAACAACTGATTGATATTTTGTTCAATTTTTAGAACGTGATCGAACTGCATACAATCATCTGACTTCGTTTGATTTGCACGACTGGATATCTAGATATTCTTTTAAAGGCATGTGTTCTCTTTGTAAGTGTCTTAAACTGTTTGCTCCGATATGCAGCTTCTTCCGGACGTTCTTTGAACGACGGACCTTTGTACGATTTGGCATCAAATATTCTTAATCCGAAGTACTAGATCTAGCGGGACCGTCAATGTCAAAATAAAATTTAGACAAGGCGACACGATGTGATTTCCCCCATAATTATTTATAGGATCGACACGAACTTCAGCAATGTCCATACAATGTGGCTCATGCAAAGTAAGCGAAAATATAGTGGCAAGGAAAAAGAAGATGTCTTTAAGAAAGGACGCGCACCACTGACGACTTCGAAAGACAGAACTTCGTATATGCCGGCTGAGAGTGATTAAAAGCACAACAACGTTTACATATGTGCTTCTTTCGTAGTCTCAAGAGACAATTTAGTATTAAAACCGGCCAGACTGTAAATGAAATCCTGACCAACTTTGTCATACGTCAAATAAAGAAACAGATTCCGAGGAAATGTTGTACATGCTTACATCTTTGGACGTGATAGTGTCAATGGCGATTGAAACAGATCCACGCCAGGATCTGCATGATTGCGAGTTCGATAATGAAGCAGGAGATTGTGATAGATGCTGCAGAAGAAACCCAACTGGACTATAGCAAAACTAAAAAGAAAAAATAATAATAATACTTCCATTTGAACATAACATGACCAACAGTATTGTATGTTTTTCAGGCGCTTGGTTTTGTATATAATCTTAACTGTAGTCTTTTTTTGAAAATCATTTGGGGAAGTGGTTCATCACTTTTCAGTCACTTTTTCGATCATGGTTTATCGGCATAGACGAGAGATTTAATGTATCCTCCAGGAGATATTCTCTTTGGGAGCTTGCACCGGGTCTTCTGTAAGCATACCTGACGAGTGGAATCTCAGCATAGTTTGTCACAATCCACAACAAAAGAGACACCTTTAACTGCATTATGCATATAGAGAGATAAGTATCCTTAACATCGCGCACAAGATCATCTCTGCCGTTTTGTGTCCTCGCCTTAAGCCGTTTATAAACAGGAGAAGTCCACAATAGACCAGATTGCGAAGCCTAAGGCTGATCCTGAAAATAACCCAAGAAGGCCAGATCGGTACCCACCATCGTCGAATTCAAAGCCGCATATGACAGGGGCCATAGATACGAGCTTTACAGCTCTATGTCTAGTTTTGAAATCCCTGCCAAACTCGTAAGGTTGTGCAGGTTGTGCAGCAAGGTCGGCAACGAACTCTCCCATACCTTCAACGTCAAAAAAGTGACGCGCTCTCATTTGACTTCTTTAACATTATCCTGGAAAAGATCGTGAGAGACTCACACCCTAATACTAGAGACACGATCTTCCAGAAGTCAGTACAACTGTTAGCATACGCGGATTACATTGACTTGATTGCCAGAACACATGAGGCGTTTGCTGGCATTGACGTCTGAGATGGCATAATGGACAGCTATAACTTCGATGTAGCAATTATTCCTCGGCTCCGCTGTAAACAGTACATCCAACATCCGTACCCAGATGAAAGGCAGATGAAATCTTGCCAATCGCTGTTTCTTTGGGCTAATAAGCCAGTTGAGTAGTAGAGCTCTCTCTCGTAAAACTAAGTTGACTCTGTATAAGGCTCTGATCATCCCCGTCCTGTTGTACGGCGCAGAGGCTTGAAAAATCTTAAAAGCGGATGAAGAAGTCTTTCGCTTCTTCGAAAGAGAAGTTATACGTGCGATCTTTGGTTTGCGTCAATGGCACAAATTAGCTCGAATAGTCTTCGACACCGACAAGGCAGCAGAGAACTCCCGCGACTAGTGTGGCGCACCCAAGTGGAGAATGACAACAACCAACTTGTCGTGCGAAACTAGACGTAGCTTGCCAGAGATCGCGCTAATTGGAGGCGCGTGAGGGTTGAGGTCCAAGTAACCGGTACCCGGACTGTAGAAGGAGTTAAGAGATTTCTCGTGCCAGTAGGCAAGCAATTCATAGCCGAGTGGACAAATTTCAGTCTAAATAATAACAGTCGTTCCCAAGAAAAGAGTGTAAGACCACACTATGGTGAATTTTGCGAAAGGATCTTAGCCTACACTCTTATAAGATGAAGTTAACTTAACAACTAAGCCACTTGAAGTTAGAAGTAGATCACCAAGTTTATAGCAACATCATCCACATGTTGAAGAGCATTGTTGGGTACACGACTTCGTCAACAAATAGAATATGCATTATTGGCCAGGTGAAAGCCCTCATGTGCTTCAAGAAATACAAACTGACCAAATCCCTACATGGCGTAGTTTGGATATGTTTTCGTTGATGAAAATAACTCTCACCTTACAGTCTACAGAGACATATTGCAACTTTATTTCTTTGATCAATTGTGCGCACTAGACGTTAACAATATGTAAGTTCAACACGACGCGACGGCACCATAAGCGACGCAGCGGCTTTATCAATCGACTTATTGAAAACTAAATTCACTGAACGTGGTATATTCAGAAATGGTCACGCCTCTAGGCGGCTAATGATTTAAATCGTGTTTCGATTCCCGAAGACCTTGCGCCAGCGTTGACACTTTAAGGGGGTTACGTTAAGCCGCCCACAGCACACGTGTGTGTGCACTTGTGTCGGTTTACTGATGTGTGTCCTGTTGGTGGCCTAGTTCATGGACCGATTTTTGGTGTGCCACGCAGTGACACTTTTCTGCGAAGTGTCCGAAATTGTATGACGTGTGTGGGAAGTGACACCGATGTACACATACAAAATGTACTGCATATCCACAGCTTTAAATCAAGAGCTTAGAGCCAATATTAAACGAGAGATAACGGCCATTTTCGTGGAAATCAGTGAATCATTGAGAATTCCGTTCAATGAAAAGGTATCTCGTCAATTGCTCCATGCACAAAATTCCATACCTCAGACTAATAAGAAAATTTCCAAGAAACCTCAAATGGATTCCATTTTATTTGTCAACCGAGTCCTTTTTGGAAAATGCGGTAAAAAAAACCATCGCACATTAAAGTGCAGTTAAATAATTCAGCAACATTTTGTAAGAATCATGTGCTAAATTTGGAAAATCTCTTCTTCCGCCAAACAGACAAGTTTCAAAGGTTATCCTCCTGTCATGCACACACCTCCACCACACAGGAAAACTTTCAACTTGACCTTATCTAAGGCTCATCTCACAAAGTTTACAAGGACAGTAAAGTTTAGCTTAATTTCACTTTTGACTGACTCATAATTGCAATCCACGGCAACATTGTTCCACAATCAGGTGAACGTTTTAGGAGATGCAAACGACGACGTGCCGGCACAGATGATGCGTGTGAATAACCAGCGCGAAGCAACTTCACTGCCTTACAGCATTTATGCACCGATCACTGTTCGCAATTTGAAAGTCATAGTCATAGTCAATCAAGTGACCATTTAGAGCGTATCGCTGAACGACGATACATGCATTTATGTGCTTTTATAGGACACATACACAATTTGTTGTGGCATTTGGGGATTGGCTTTGCTCGCATAAAAAAAAAACCATTGCTTATGATTCACTGGTTTTAACAAGCTTCATCACAAAGAAATTGAACAATGGCCGTGCGTACTTGTAATTAAGGACTGAAAAGTATTTTGAAAAGCCAACGTTTCCACAACCAACTTGGTCGCAGTCCGCAGATCGTTCTCACAGCGTCATTGCGACCATTACCTTTGCTTTCATTTCTCCTTTGACACTCAAGTGTAACTCTTGGCCGCCCACTCTTGTTCTTTAGTTCCTGTATCCCCTTGCCGGGCGTAGGGCCTCAACTACGCATACGCGCCTTCGCGATCGATTTCTGGCAATGTGCCTCAACTTTCCCCAACTGCCAGAGAGAATTAAGCAACTAGGAAGCTGTGGCATAGAAAAACATTTAAGACCAAGGGAAAACATGAGCTGGCAGCACTTCATAGCATACAACGGACAGGAATGTTGATGTAACCACGCACACAGGAGTCAGGAGTCAAATCTCGCAAAATCGAATGTTTCCACCTTTTTCCTCAGCTTCGTTTTCCGAGAAAGAAGTGCACATATACAAATTAGCCCGCATTTACAGATTTTGTCGCAGCAAACAAGCGGCACGCGAGTTTCCGCACTTTTCGCTTAGTGTGCCTACAAACCTTGAAGTTGATGTGACGAAATCTGACGAAATTTTATCCCACATCCTAATATCCTCCACGATGGAGATGGTTTTTTGATAAATGAGTTTTGGGAAAGATTTATGAAACGTACTTAAATATTCATGAACTCGACGCAAGCGCTTTTTTTAGTCTTCTGCTAGCTCTACGCTTTCTAGAAAAATATGCATTTGTTGCATCGTTTTTGACTTTTTGTGGAACACGCCGTCATGACCACTAACTTAAGGGTCAACTATATGAGGTAGGGATATGTCTATGGTCCCTTGGCACAGTGAGTCGTCGATTTAGTACAACGTACCTGGACAAGTCTGTTAGAAGACAAATACCCAAACAACAAGACACAAGCAAACATTTTTCAATTTCCTTATTTTAGCAATTAAATAAATTAATTAGCATTTCAATTCGATGTATAAATCTTTTCTTGCTCTTTGCCTTTCACGGATAAAGACGTGTTCTTAAAGTGGTAGTCAAATATAAGTGGTATATATATTTTAAACAAATATTTCAGAATATCCTATTGGTAAGTACTCTTAAATTGAGTGCAATTTTATGAATATGGTAATTAAGACTTAGTCGCTATGATTTCGCTCATTTTTTGCTAGACGAAAACTAACTTCTTTTCATTTGTTGGTCCATAAAAAAAGTACAACCGAGTACAACCCTAAGACTTTGATAATTTTAAGATTGGATTACTACCTTTAAATGATGTAAAACTTAAGAGGCGACGCGTAGCGCAACATTCTTGTTTCTTCGCTTAAAGGTATAAGTCCGCCCTTTTCAGGGCAAGTCCTTCTTTTGTGTGAAGATAATATTAACATTCATACAGAGTGAAAATCTTTTGAGTCATCAGTTGTGCAACTGCTCTTTTGCACATGGTATCCAAAAGTCAAGAACCCTTCTGGATAAATAATAATAATAATATGGGTGGGGTGACAGTCCGAGGCGAACCTGGGCATCAGCAATCACTCCGTGTTATGCGTGCTATTGTTCTTTCACGCGTGGTGGGCACCTATAGTTTAATGCCGAGTCCGACCGGCGTAGTTGAGAAGCTTTTTTCTAGACAAGAATACTCTTTGAGCATTGTCAGTGACTCGAAAGAGGTGGAGCCGTGAATTATGAAAGGTGTTCAATTCGGGTATCGAACCAGGCACCCTGTGCGTAGGAGTCGACGCAATTACCCACTATGCCACGGCGACCCACTTCTGGATAAAACTGATCATAAAAAATCCTCGAATATAGCAAAACGGTTATATACCACTTTTACAAAGAGTACAAACAAAAAAAAGTCACTTGAACGTGGTTCGTTCGCGTTCATCAGATGGAGGTTTTTTCCCATAGTTTCCTACGAACAGACACTAAATTGTATTAACATTTAATTACTTAAAATTGTATTCTCAGCAGCAAGGTTTTAATAACTAATATCTCTGTGCAAGCTTGACCAAATTAATTTCAATATCGTAAAACAAAGTTTGTATTTGAACGTGGTGGTCGTGGCGTTGTGAGTATCTGAGTCGACCCCTACGCAACTTAAACTCGCTCCCTGGGTTCCATTCTCGGCCAGGTACGACGAAAAGATATTTTTCAAGGTTCCACTTTTTTCGATTCACTGACAATACTCATTGAGGAAAAACTGTCTAGAAAAAGCTGTTCAAACTTGGCCGTTCGGAGTCGGCATAAAACTGTACGTTCCTTCCATTCGTGGGGGAGAAATAGAGCAGCTGAATGATAAAGCTAGGCCTTGGCCTTCTACGGGATGTTGGGGTGGTGGTCCTGTCTGTGAGGAAACTCTACGAGTTGAACTGAGATGTGGATGTAGTTCGGAAGGCAAAAAACCGTCCACTTTACTAACACTGTACAACCACATCGATTATGGACACCAATTCTCGAATCCCAGTCTCCCGGTTCGTGAAGGAGAGGAAGGCCGAACTTACCCATAAGAACCAAGTCATCGTAGGCGTCAAGACTGGTTGGTCTTGGTGACTGGAAGCTGGGTACCTGGGTTTGTCAACGATGGAAGGCAGATGTTGCACTGGATGAGTATGGAGCGAGCTTGGATGAGGAGAAGTAAGTATATGAGGAAATCAAGTCCAAACTGCCATGACATCAACTAAAGCATTGGGACCATTAAGCTAGTAGATACCTTGCTGCAAGAAAAAATAGAAATGTCTTGCAATGGCCAATATGTCCTCAATCGATGACATTTGAAAATATCCCAAATTTTTAGTAAGAATTTGTTACCGTATCTCTGGACAATTGTCCAAAAGTGTCTCCTCATTGTGACTGTATGTAAAATTTTAAGAAATAGTTCATCTCATCTTCAAGGCGCGCGGGGTAAGGCACGAGAGAGAGAGCTTCAGGCCACTCGATCGCCATCTACTCTAAAACTTCACGAGTTATGCCTAAGCACAACCAGACTAATTGGACTTGTTCCAACCACCACGTCCTCGAACTCCTCGAAATTCGTAATGATGGGCACATTCTTGCCACGTGACCATAAAGAGCAGCTGTTTTACTCGGTTTATCGGTCAGTCCTCGTCCACAAACTTTAACTTCAGACGATTGTCGTCATATGTGATTAGTGGCCAGGTTGCACTTCAATGCAGGAAGCATTGCACTGGCAAGTGAGGGGAATCTTTTCGAAACCATAAGCTTTTGTTTTTCTGTTTCAATTTTAACTTGATATAATTCTTCCCTACATATTATATCAGTCAGTACGTCTCGCCAAGTTGAGGAAACAAGGGAAATCTCACACATTATTGAAGTCGATGTTGAAGGCGTGGAAAATCTTGACAAATTCATTGCTAACTCATCAACCTAACGTCTCTCGGTGTATATTGTTTGCATTAAAAGAAAACAACCTGCGAGCAAAGCATTAGCGAAGTAATGTAGGTCAAGTTGAAGTGACTCAGAACAAAATAGCGCAAATCGACAAGGTTGACTAATGCGAAGTTAGATAACAAGGCTGAACGAGCGTCGTCGTCAGCTAAAGTGAACTGAAAATGCAAAGTAAACACAGAAAGAATGCTTAAAATAGTCGATGTATTTGATAAATTGAACATTGTTGTTTGGCAGATGGCTCTGATGAACTTTCATCGCATGCGTCATGACAATCAGAGTTTTCCTCACATGTGCTTTCTCACTCATTCAATAAACCAGTTCAGAGGATGTGGGTAGACAGCCACAATCAGAGAATTGTTGATGCGAAGGTTATTTGGTTCACATATGTTGAGTCTAACAGGGAACACCACAATGAACTCCGTCTCTAGCGTATCGATTCGCTTCACAGGTTAGTCACAATGTGTCTCTAGGTCTTAGGAAATGACAAAATCGATATGGTCCACCTTGCTGTTGATATCATGCCATGTATACGCCCATGTCCGTGATCTCTTGACCACAGTCCACAAAGTCAGCTTAAATCTAGGGGAAGGCCAGCTTTAATGGCCGAAAATGGCATGCATTTTGCGACCAAGATGACCCGCCTTTGCAAGCAATTCACATCCTTGCCACGCAGTGGTGGCTATGAACCAACTTTTCGTCGATTTTATTATTTCCCAGAAATCTCAAAATGTAACAGGGAATGGAAGACATCACTCCAGTTCCGCTGAATGTCTACGGTCAATAATTAATTTCTTCTCCTTCTTTTCGCCTTCTCGAAGGACCAGGGGCTCAAGCAACGAGCCTATTCTCATTAAAATTTAAAATCATTTTGATGTAAAATCTTTTATGAAAACCCCTGACAAGCTTTATCTACTTAATCTCTAGATCTGTATGGCGTCGCAATTTGGTTGACCGCACCCGAGAGGAAATCAACATCACCCCACTCGCTAGAGAGCAAAGGATGGCGTGCGAATGCATTAGCGGAGCGCTAAGGAGTACCTCCTCCGAAGTACTAAGCATACTCCTCAACCTGCCACCGATAGAACAAATTGACAGACAGACAGCAGCTAGCACGGCGATCAGATTAGGATCGCTGAGCAGCTGGAAAGAACTGCAGTTTGGACATTCAACGCTCTTAAGCAGGTATGCCTCCATCCCCATAGATACAGACCCCAATATACCTAAACTCCTCTTCGAGAAAAACTTCTCAACCAGCATACCACCCAGATCTTACTGGAAGTCTGAACATCAGACGCTGGATGGTCCACTGCGAATCTTCACAGATGGATCGAAGATGGATGCAGGTGTGGGTGCTGGCGTCTATTCCAAGGATCTAAATTTCCAGCTATATTTTCGACTACCTAATCACTGTAGCGTCTTTCAGGCTGAAATTATAGCGATTAAGGAAACCCTGTCGTGGCTAAAAAAAAGACAACGTCATCTGTTCCGATGGACAGGCAGCGATCAAATCTCTGAATTCAGTCACTTAACGACGTGGCCAAGTATTTTAACATTCAACATATGTGGGTGCCGAGCCCCAGAAATTCCAGAGAATTGCGAAGCGGACGAACTCGCTAGGAAGGCAAAAAAGTTTCTGCTTGGATTTGTGTCTACCACCGGGATCTGCGCCAGACACAATCTCCTCAAAGGAATTATGAGCCCCAGAATTTGGCTCTTCTCAGGCAGTCAGGCGGCACTTATTTATATACAAAATTGTAAAATATTGATGGCACGCGCTACAATCCTAAGAAAGACACAACAATGTGAAGTTCGGCTGGGTCCCTGGAGGGATCCCTGGAGGATAACGAGCTTTCTTACTTAGGACTGCCACTTGAATTACCGCCTTCACAAAATGATGCTGTGCCAAGACAAGGTATGTTGGCTTTGCTGGGAAGAAGATGAGACATTCGAGCATATTTTATGTGAATGTCCGGTACTACTCTAGAAACGTAACTTTCTTGCATCTACTATCTTTCCTAATGGAAGTAGTCTCTTTTTTTTTCTTAACTCCAACCCTTCGATACAATAGAGCTCTTCAGGGCGTGGTGTCGTTGCCTTCACGACAGGACGAAAAAACAGGGTTGCTAGCTTTTGATTTTTTTAAGATTTAGATTACATAAGATTTATTCTTTGCCTTTTAGGGACTTGTTATAGATGTTTAATTTACATAAATCATTTTTGTTTTGCATGAGTTTGCCGTCTGCCTGATTGACATTGAATTTGATCAACCAAAATTATTCTATTTTATATTATTTATAAACAGGAGAGGAAACAAAGAAAAACTATTGTAAAAAATATGTAATTAAATCATGGTGGTCATTAGAAGGCTTCATTTGTAATTTGACTTCTATATTTAATAGCTATTTTAAGTAAAGTATCATTTAAGTAATTTAGGAGCGCTAAAACGCCTGTTTCCGTCAGTCCTTCCAGGAAGTTACTCCTCACTTTCTTTAGAACCGGGCATATACCAATGAAGTGTATGACATCTTCTCTTACAGAGAGTTTATATAGATTGCGCGATGTGGAATATAGTTGAGTTTTACCTGCTAACCTCTTAGTTGGAAAATAGTTGAAACAGTTTCCAACGAATTCGTTGTTGAAAAAATTGCACTCATACAAATTACACTGAAGAAGACTATATTCTGCTCTATGAGCAGACGTTTTTGAACAGTCGATGTAATCCTGAATCAATTTCTAAAAACTTATGGAGCGCATTTTTAATAATTAGGTATGCTGGGTAAACGAAAGCATCTCTTTATGTAGTACCTTAGACGTTTTTCTACAGTTTCGTATTTGGCGAAACCCAGTATTGCGCTGCATACATGATAATTGATTCAGCCACTGCTAAACAGATTTTGTATTTCACGTTATGCGCAATAATTTTATTAGGACAGATGCTTTGTCCCATTTTGCGCACATTGCATTTTTGCCTTCGATAGCTTACCTTTAAGGTGGATTTCCATACTAAGATAACTTGCAATAGTTACTCCAAGATATTAGTAGGATTTAACCAGATTGACCGTTAAATTCTATGATTGGCAGTAATCTCCGAGTCGATTAATTATACGAATAATAACATTGTAGGTGAGTAAACGAAAATTGCGACATCATCCGAAAATAGAAGAGCCTTTATTAAAACTCTTGCCACTTCTATTCCACATCCAACGGCGCATATAATACCACGCGAATGTCAGCTTCTCATATAAAAAAATTATTATTTGCTACGAAGCAATTTAGCACTGGACGTAACAGGAGCACTGCGAGAGGAAATAAAATGATCCCTGGTCCCTTGCTTCTTATCGCCCATATTCAGATCCTCTTCTAAAAGGTCGCATGCCAACATCCCAGTGTCTGAATGTGTGTGTTCTAAATGCTGGCTAGCTTAGTCTGAGTAAACAGACTTAGAGTTGAGTGAAGACCAGGTGTTGTGTAACTGTGCAAATCGGCCATAAATGTCATTTCAATGATCAAGTGTGATTTAATGACGACGTTTGCTTAAAAAGTCGTGTGGAATTTTCCCCAAAAAACGACAAAACAAAATGCACTAATCCCATGTGACATGTGATTACTTACATTTTAATTTTCCATCACAGTTTTCAGAGTAAGAATTCTCGAAAGTGTCAAACAAGTCACGTATGTACGTTTGTAAATTTTCCCAAAGTCCCCCCCCCCCCCCCCCCCCCAACAAGCTCCAGAAGCTAGATGAAAGAATCTCTCCTTCGCACAGCGCATTCAAAGGCATTTTTCAAATCGTATTCCCTTGCGAATATGCCGTCCCCACACACTTCAGAGTCCGTAGCAGAGTACACCAAGCATTGTGAAATACTGGCCCGGAAATAATTTCGAGAACCCTCCACAAAAACTGCCCGCAGTGTGTGTTGGGTAACGAATTTCTTCACCGTGCTCTCCTCTCTTCTAGTGTAATTAATTAAAAAAAAAAGAAAGAAAGAAAAACAAAAGCAAAAGCAAAAAAAAAACAATAAAAACGAATAACAAATTTACTTTAAGCACACATTCGAGGTTTACCTCGAAATGTTTACCTAATTTCGGGGCTATTTATAAGAACGCGCTCGCATCGAAAGCACCTTTATCAGCATCGGCTTGAATTGAGCGATAACTCACTGATAACTTGTGAATATTTTTTTTCCCTCGGTTGGATAAGAACTTCCACACTCTTTCGCAAGGGGTTTTCGTTGGAAATTAAATTTCAGGGGATCTCGGTGGCAACCTTGCACTAGGTCTGCACTCAACTCTGGCGTATACTCAACTTTTTTTTTTCTCGTCGAAGAAATGATGATACATGCGATTTTGTGTGTGTGTGTTTTAATTGAATTCTAGCGGTTGCTGTCTTGCCCCAAAGTTCAACTTTATGTATCCATAAACAGCAAATTGCCAACTGATTCAAAAACAAAGCAAAAAATCCATCTCCGCTCTTAATTGTTACAAGTTTTTGCAATTATCAGTGGCGCCCGACAAACGACATGTTGTGGCATGTGAATTTGTTACCTTTGCTGCGCGGGGGAAAAGGTAAACAGTCAAGTGCCATTGGCGCGTTTTTATGCGAGTCGTTAATTTGACAAACTTTTGTATTGACAGTGCGTGTTTAGTGGAACCAAGACGAACTTGCCTCATCGGAAAGCCCATAAAACTAATGGGTCATTCCGGCCATATAGAGCCATTTTACTTTTACGATATCTTAACATTCACATTCAGCAATTTTTCCTTTCTTCCATTGCGATTAAGACCAATGAATGTGTATCTGCAGTGCGGCAACGGAGATGACCAGGCCGATATTTTGGAATCATTAAAACAATCATCGGCCGGTGTGACTGTGCATGGGGCATTTGGGGAAGGAGCGATCGCTTTAAAGCGAGACGTTCATGACGTATGCATGGAAACATAATCCCCGGGGAAAATAAGAACGCGCAAAATACCGAAACGAAAGTATTTTTACGAGTGACTCAAAGGAGACATTAATCTTTTTCTTCTCTTTGCTTACTGAAGTGCTCTTGTTGGTGAATGTTGGCTCGTGGGGTCACTCTCTGACGGTAAATAAGTAATCACGAGGCGAACAGAAAGTTCTCCTCGCCTCATACGGACACACGTGGAGAAATTTTAAGATGGAACTGGAAAATTGATTTTAGAGAATGTGTACATTTGGGGAGCGGATATAAATGTATTGACTTACAGCTGGAGCAAAAATAGCAGGAAATTTGCAGTTTCTTTTAATTGAATGTCTCTCTGTATTCTCTTGTGGTTTATGGATATAATACATTGTTTATGAAGTTCATCGGCAGAAAATTAATGCTCGCTGCCATTTAAAATCTCGCGAACGTCCTCCGTTGTGAACAATAATAACATTTTTAGGGTTCCGTACCGGAATTAAAAAAAAAATCTCAACAATTTCTTCTGGATTCCAAAACTTCTTAAATGTTATTTGTGGGGTTTATCATTCAGGCCGGTGTCAGTCATAATTCATTCTCTTCTCCCTTCACGTGGCGCCTGCCAACAAGGGGAAGTTACTCCTATTTTGTGAGTATATTAGAATTATCAAGGCAAATAATCAAAGTTGGTAGTGGGGGCTCTTTTGCACCATAGAATGGTATTGAATGTGTCATTACAGCATGAAGGTGACTATACCGCTCAACAAAACAATCAGGCTGTCCGTAAGGCGGCGTTCTCACTCCACTTCTTTAACTTGATAAGGCTTTTGGAATTAATATGCAACAGCAATTATTTCACACGATACACACAAATGATGTGACAGGGGCTTGAATAAAAATTTGATCATCGCCTGCATTACGTCATTTACAAGAACAAAAAACAGAAGTTGACCCAAATCCAGTATCGAACGAACATCCATAAAGTGGCTACCACAAGGCCATGAGAGCTATATCACTTTGCCAAGGGTTTTCAGTCAACACTTATCATTAATCCCACGTGCGGTTTGGCACTCAACCTCCCTCAGACGTCGTTGGCGGCTGGTAAGGTGAGAGGAGGGAGAGTTAGCCTCAACCACAGCTCATCTCTTTATGGATGGCGATGAAAGACCTGAAGAACTGTTTGACCAACGGCGGCTTCTAAGACTTACTACTTGGTACGTTTAAACTTTAGAACTTCTCCGACATATATCGAAGCCCAGGTCTAAAAAGTTTTTCCAAGGTCAGGTCGGGACCTTGGAGTAGAGTTGGCGGCGGAAGAGCCACGTAGCCTTACGGCCACCGCGGCGCACAGTGTGCTATTTTGCGAATCTAGCGGAACTTAATTCAAATATCAAAGTCGTCCGAATAACAAAAGTTTGGTATCAAACGACCGGTAAAACATCAGGTCTTAACGTTCTGCGAAAAAAATATCCTGGAAACGGTTTGTGTGACATCTCGAACAGCAAATATTTTTCAGTAAGAGAAGTGCAAGGCATCGGTTTCTTCGTGTTCGTATGAAGTAAGTAGCAACGCAATCCTTCGTCAATCCTTGTGCGATTTCAGCAAGTGGTAGTAATTATAGTAAGGCTTGAAGCTTATCCTTTGTTTGTTTTGTACCTTGTGAGTTTGAATAGACTTTTCAAAATGTAACCACCATGAAATAAGATTGAAAATGTTCACCTAGATGTTGCCTTTCAACATCCCTCATCACTTTTTGCCCTCAGCTGCCCATATCTAAGACCAATACAATACAACTCCAACTGCTGTGATTGAGGTTGAATGTCGTCCATATAATACAACGTTTTGGAAATTTTGAAATTCGTAGAGTGCTACAGACATTTGGGATCTCTATGAGTTGCAAGATACAAGTAAGGAGGGAACAAAGTAAGCGAGATATGCTAAGGTCACAGAACGATAATGCGGAATAGTTGGATCAGGAAATTAGATTGTTCTATGATCTAGTCTCATGATACACAGAATACAAGGTAACCTCTTCCCGAACCTTATTTTTTTCATTCGTTTTTTATGTGACGTCACGTGTATCCTACAAATCTGTCAGTTGTATATGAAGATTCATTTTCTTGTGTGTAATTTTGTATTATTATAAATATGGCAAGTTGCGCAATATTTGGTTACAATACAAATAATAAGGAGAGAGAAAACACAGACACTGAAGTGAACATTTTCCGTTTTCCAAAAGATTCACGAGCGGCAAATATTTGGATGCACAAATGTGGACGTGAATCCGAACACAGCTTTCATTTGGTCTAAGCCCTTCACCAAAGAACAATATGTGCGCAATTTTAGACACGGATTGCTTGATTATTGTCCTAAAAATACAAGGATTTTGAGGGATGAACGCTGCCACGAGCTCACCTCAAGAGAAAGATAAAAAGGGGTGAAAGGGCACAAAAAAGAAGCTATCAGGTTGTGGCAGGATCCTTGGTCAAACAATCTCAATCAGGTCTCTCTTAGAGTTGCAAGACACAATTTTGAAAATGTAACAACAAATTGACTCTCCTAAAAAGGATAATTCAATACTGCTATCAAAAGCCCGTAAATTCACCCACGAGAACTATAAGCTCCAACAAGAGTGCAGTACAACGAACAACATATTCTTCGCCACATAAAAGAGAAAACTAAGCATAAGAGGAGCGAGGATAAAGTGGACATTAGATGATATGTCCAAATGTACGGCCATACACTCAAGTGGTCCGAAAGTCACTTGAGTTAAAAATACCGTTTACGATCCGATTTAGTCTGTAGGAATGAAGTATTAATAGCGCTAACGTCGAAAGGAACACAAATGGCTTGAAGACCACCACGACCACGTACTTGAAGAAAGTAAAACCATAACTTCAGATTTTCTTTCAGATTTAGTTGCTGATGAGGACCACAAATCAGCTGAAGATGATAGCACAGATGTTGCAGTAGATGGGATGGACGACATAAAATACGACGCCCTGGAGTATCTGGCTGGGTTAGTACCCATCGAAAGTGGTTGACCTTTGGAAGCCATTGATCTGACTTGCACAAACGTGGTAACTGAAGGAGGTCGTCATAAGCCGAATCGAAAATTGATGGCAGAGTTAGAAAACATAAATAAGGTATTTCATAAATGCAATGGAACTGGTTATGCACGAAGACAGGGTACAAATTATATAAATAGTAAATAGTAGTATGTTCAAATAATGTTCGAATTCCACTTTAAGACCGCAAATTATTAAAACATTTTTAAATGTAAAATGTACTTTAGAATAAGAATTCAAAGTTGAACTATTTCCGAAAATAACTTCCAAAATAAATTACACGCAAAAAGAAAACTAAATAAAACTTGTTCAATATGTCATTTATATGTAAATAAATACAAAATATATATAAAATATACATAATAAAATCTTTACAAAGGTATTGAATTCCAATATAACTTTCATTTACTTTCTTATGACCGAGGGATGCAGATGACGTCACACGGTTTGATACATAAAGAGTATGAAACCTTGTATTCTGTGTATCATGATCTAGTCCCAACATCAAACACATGGCATTGAATTCTGGACGACTTTGAATGTCGAATTATACGAATGTATACCCAAAGTGCTAAACTCAAAATTAATGTGGTAAAGGAGCTTGCATTTAGATCACTAATCAGGGCAACCAATTTAAACATAAATCTCGATCGAGTCAAGGGAAGCATAATAAAATTATCACTCTGGCAGAAACATTTCCTGAGGATTAACATACAATGAATTACGTTAGTAAAGCAGCTTGGAAATATAAATTCAAATATGTAGGGACGTATTAAACACATTTTCATATTAATTAGATCCATATGATATGAGGAACCCCCTAATTCAAGAAAGTATTGCTCTGAAGAATTTCCATCCAGTAGCAGCTTAGATGAAGACGATGCCGAGAGCGACTTGTTTCAGATAGAATATATTTAATCAGGAAATAAGTAAAATAACGTAAATTAATAGAAATTCCTAATATTTTATTTACGTTTTACTTATAAATGATGAAAATGATGAGGGACGTAAAATGTGTTAGTTTCGTTAAAATATATTGAGAGATATATTTTTAATTTTTTTTAATGAATTGTTGGATTGGAAACGTTTCTTCATTTTTAATCTTTTCTGAGGACATTAGTGAAGATTTGAACAAAATCGGTCCAGTGGTCTTCTAGTTAGAGACATTCATATCCATGAGGTTTATGGAAGATGGATGATGTGGGGTATATGCCCCCTATCACTGACTACATACGGTTTTAGGTCCTAAAAACTTTATAGAATCAAACTTATACTATCACTGAACAACAAAAAAAAGCCATGGTATGTTAATCGTACATCGATACCTAGCGCCACAGGAATAAAGTTCCGCTAGATTCGCAAAATAACACACTGTACGGCGCTCTCAATATCAAGAAAGATTTTTCACTACGTGAAAAATAGATCGGAGACAATCAATCAGAAACGTTCAACGGAAGAAATGAACTCAATCAAAATCAAATATGAACATTTGGGCATGACAGAATTAACAGCTCGATGGGTGTCGTGTTTGGTGACAGTTTACATAGAACAGATTCGAGTAAACACATCAAATCAGAAATTGGACTTCATCAAGAGCAATTCAAGCCTATCGAAAGAGTTGATGAAATTCCACGCCAGAAATGAAGGGACAGTCAATAGTCAATAGTCGACTTCTACAGGCGGACGTGACCAAAAAGAAAAGGCAAAAACGGTGGAAAAGGAGAGTTTGAGAAATCATTGTTTTAGGAAGGGTTACAAAAGTTGGAGTACGGGGCTGGAAGAAAAAAAACGTTCAACCAATTTGAAAAAATAAATGTACATATTTAGCTTTTAACTTAACGAACAGACCTCGTATGTCTACTATGGAGGATCTGTTAAATGTCATCCCATAGACAAAGTTTTCGATTGAACGTGGTGAACTTGGGCGATGTCGATAGTTGTATCGACTCCTACACTCGGTATCTATGCACAATTCCCAATCCACCCCCTCTCCAGTCACTGACAATTCTCAGAGTGAATAATGGAATTGGATAAGCTTCTAAAACTTCGACGTTCGGAGTCTGCATTAAGTGTACTCGTGGGAGAACATTATCACGCACACGATAAATGTTTCCTTCAGAAGCTAGACTGTGCTTCCTTAAGTCCATCAGAATGATGGTTATAATGTCTGTATAATAATCTGTAGTCTATTTAAAGATTCCATGAGAGTGGAGTTCCGTTTTTCTTTTAGTCGGCAAAAAATAAACTAAAATTCAAGATGGAAGATGAAGACTCAACACGTCAAAATTCACTCATTTTAACTCACTCAGTTAGATTACTTGTCCCAATTCTTACTTTTGCTTTAGAGACCCTTTCATTTTACAGAACGACTTACCTGAAAGAAAAGAGAGGAAAAAATGTAAATAATAAGCAATCATCTTGAGCATTAAAAAATGTGCAACTAGAAGTAGAATTTTAGACTTCCGGGACTAGTTAAGGACACGAGAGAGACTGGAAAAGAAAAAATTGTCAAAAGGATTCCTGAAATCCCAAAATATCTAGCGGGGATGCTACAATATACTGAGATTCAGCGCATCTGACATTTTACATTCATCACTGTATGTACAGGGTGGACCAAATACGAGTTTCTTTTTAAAAATGCAATAAAATTAACAAAATAAAATTGTTTACATGTATTTTGGCTTTATTTGTAAAAACAAACATTCCCATTCATTATACAACGGAGCAATACAACGGAGTTCAAGTGGCTGCCTCGGTTGGCTTTCCGGTAGCGCATTCTGTAACACCAATCTTGCAAGACCTTGTTGATGGTTTCGGGTTGTGGCTCACGGATTGCTTGGATAATATTGGGCCTAAGTGTTTGAATCTTTTCCGGATTTTTGGCATAACATCGAACCTTCACGGTCCCTAGAGGTCAAAACGTGGCTCTGAGGTGGTCAATTGACATCGCCAAGACGGCTGATAACACGATTTGGGAATTTGGTACACAAAAGAACGATTGTGGCTTTGGCTGAGTGGCGTGGCGCGCCATCCTGTATGAACCAGACGTCCTCCAAATCTATGTCTTCAATTTCAGTATAAAAAATATTCGGTTAACATGGCTCTGTAACGGCCATTTTCGAAGAAAAATGGTCACATGATCCTCTCTGCCACATTCTCATCCTTGCGCACTGAGACGATGGGGACCACTATTTCCCAACGTCGTGCGGGCGTAAAGCTATTCAATTCCATCCAGTTATGATACTAACTTTCGTTCAAAACTTCGAGCGGGAAACAGCTGTCAGTGTGTCAAAATAACCTATATTTAAAAAAAAAAACACTAGATGAGCAACCCTTTATGACGGCGTTAATAGGCTCTTAAAAAAACACATTATTTCAGCACCCACCAGTCCCTATGGAAAGCCGCTTGACATTGACTTTCTTGTCAAAATTCAATGCAAGTGTGATCACCTCCACACATTCTAACATTCTATAGTTATATGTCCCTCTAGTAGTTTTGGCACGGATATTTCACCAAGGCTCAGACCACCCACAAGCTGCAACGATTCGTGTTTCGCAATCGACAAGACGTGCGACACTGTTTTTCTGTTTTCCCATTCTAAAGCCACATACGCTTGTCATTAGTTTTCACCTCTCAAAACGAAATGAACACCTCACATGGCCAAACAATTAAAGACACAACCACAGAAATTGTTACACAACCCCATCGCATAATGGTCGCTCGAACAAATTGCCTCCAAGTCCGCGCGTAAGGTTGTTACCACCGAGCCAAGCCAAAGAACACAAAAGGTTAACGCACGCAAACCACGTCAAGCTTTGCATATCAATGTCCACTCGATCGCCCATCGATAGCCTTCACCAAGCCAAATAAAATCGAAGACCATTATGTGATGGCAATAATGAATCATTGATTGCATTGACTTGGCACCACTGCGTGCTGTGGCACAACCATTGTACGTGATCCACAGCGCACATCGTACACCGTTAACCCTTTCACTTGAAACAGATCTAAGGCCTTCTCCAGCACAAATGCCCTGACACAATCCACGGACAATTTGACAACATTCAGTTAAATCCAAAAACCCAATTTTGACTTGACGGATGTCCATAACTAAGCGAATTCATTTAGTATTTATTTAACGGTGCGCCACCGGTAAACATTTAACGACCTTTGATGACACTTAAGGAATGCTAGCGTAAAGCAGCAGCGGCAGTAAAACGCTGTCGTTCAACAGCGAAACAGTAGAACAACGAACACAATACATAGAAGGTATGTACGAGTGCGCTGCAATAAATCCATTTATTGATTTCGTTTGCGTGCCCACGTCAGGATCGGCAGGATGAGGGATTATTTATTTTCATATTCTTCAATAAAATCCGTGGAGCCATTCAGCGACGCACACCAATTCACTCGTGAAGCGATGCTGTTAAATTTTTGTTGAAATATCTGAGGAATTATGCTTTCTGGAGTGGGTGAGCTTTATTCTTTTGCAGCCCGTCCTCCCTCCTCCAGCGAATAAATCTGTTTGGGATCGTAAAAAAAATCTGTTCAAGGATGATGGGGATGGGCTATTTTCCCTTTACTTTCTTTCCGGGGAAGCGAAGTGGACTTGAAAGCATACACCTTTCGGATGAAGAGACTGAGGATGTCAAAAATATGACTGTCAAAGACATTTGAAGCGGGATGAGGCTCAGGATGAAAAATCCCTGAAAGGGTTCACAATTGTCGAAGGAAATGCCCAATGCCCACTGAGTTTTACATGATAATTGCACAGACTACATAGAAACACGTACGCAATCGAAATGGTTAAGGGCAAAGCAAATGGCGACAATGAAGAGATATGCTCATAGAAGTTGGGATGAAAAATATACGACGAAGATAGAGTAAGGTTGACGGACGTGCCCCACAGATTCCTGGTTTTACGACCAAAAAGTTAAGCTATCTCCGAGACTGGCCTAGTGGAAGGTGCTCGTCAAATTAAGTGTTAACAACTTCACAGTGACACTTTTGATGGGGGGGACAGTAAGGAGGGATTCAAATGTTCGCACATAAAGGATGTCACAAAGATTAGGGGTTGTGGCTGATCCTCTATCGCTTAACGGAGTAAGCCTACACAAATGATCGTTAATTAAACGTTTCCTATCTTTAAATTTACATAAAACAAACTGTGTGTGAGATATCATCAAGATTTATTTTCTTTTGAAAGGCTCATCGATGCCATTATGAATGTTGAACCATATTGAACGTTTGAAAGTCCGCCGTGTCTTTTTTGAGTGGGGCGTATCCAAAATGTCCAGCTTCCCATGATTCGTACACATAAATGTGTTATATTGGCTTTGAGAACTGCTACGTTTTGTGATTTATTCTCATAGACCTGTGACTTCGGAAAACCTCAGAAAGTAGGTAGTAAGTGACTTTTAAGGATGCAATTGAGCCAAAGTAGGCCCATTGTACTGCCACGTAGGTTAAAAAACACAGGATTGGATCGACATGATGACTATGACAGCCAGCCAGTTTTGTCAGAAAATTCCAGTATTGATTTGATCCCCATTTCGTTTTGTTAACTATTGCTCTACTTGCCGGAAAAGTAGGAGTTGATCAACTGCGGAATTGATCTCAACTCAGGATTTTACCGAAGAGTTGAAAATTGGTTTTGTTCACTATTTCAACTCACTGTCTGAAATTTAAAATCCAGAAGTTGTCAAACTTTCTGTTCTTAAATTTCCCTAGGGATATTTTTGACAATTCACCCATACAATGGCATTCTCAACCTTGAATTTACGGTGTGTCTACTGTTAGTGGGCGCTAGAAGAAGGAGAATTGAAAGCGAACGCTTTCAGCTCAGATAATGGTTGCATATCTCTATCCTCCATTGTCTCTGGTTTTCAGTTGCTGCCGGCTATGTTATACAGAACAGCACAAGCGACTATGCACATTTGTAAAGGTTAAACTAATAAAATCTGAATTCTTGTTTATATTGTAATACGATTGGTCAATGTATAATTGCCCCTAATTCAAGTGGTATGTTAACAAATACTTCATTATTTTATTATTTCATTATTTTAAATCAAATCGAAAGGGCCAGTATCTTCTCTCATTTCACGGATATGAATCCTGTATTAGTTCGGTCACTATTATTATTGTCCGCTCTGAGAGACGAAGACGATAAATGAAATCACAATCATCCCATCTTGTACACACAAAGGCAGGCAGGCAACCACGATAATGGAAGAAAAGAAAGAGGCCAAAATCCCTGATTTCAACCCTTAAGTCCTGCTATTCCCCTGAGTTGAAGAAATCAGGAGTTGATAAACTCATAAGTTGTAAATTGAAAGTTGAAAGGCTAAAATTTTACTGAATGAAAACAAACCCAGAAGTTGAAGAGAAAAATCCCAAAGTTGTATTTAACATTTGGTGAACAAAATTACCCCTAGATTATCAAAGAAGTAACAGCTCATTATGGCTTTCCTGATCGAGGCGAGTGCAGGGCAGCTACTGTGATAGTCTAGGGAACTACTGCAGATATCATTTAAGAATAGAGATGTGTAGAGCTAGTTGGCAGTGTCCGGTAATTATTCCCATTGCCGGATTTCTTTAAGAAGGTCCAAAGTTAAAACTGCAATGGAAATAATTACCGGACACTGCCAATTAGCCCTACACACAAAAAGGTATCTGATCTTTTTGGATCAATACGAGGTCAGATACTCTTGGAGATAAGGCATCTGATGGGTGTGTTCCATCTGACATTGATTTTTTGTTGACTGAGAACGTTGAGCTGTAACTTGAAAGCGGCTAAGGGTGTACCTATGCCATAAGAGGTTCCATCATCTGACAGCCTGGTACCCAGCACAGGCGAATGTAAAACTGTTCGGATATCTCTTCAAGCGATGCGCGACAGCTTATGACTATTTTAGTGTTTATCGGATAACACGTTCCACCTCAGCCAGGTCAGGGCTTCGCTGATCGCCATTATTTCTGCTTGGAAGACACTGCAGTGATTAGTTAAATGAATTGATTTGTTAAGCTTAAAATGTTCAGAGAATACACCACTTCCTACTGCGTACATTACCATCATACCACAGGTCTCTTCTCGCAATCGGGGTTTCGAAGTTTTTCTCTGAGAAGTATACAGGTGAGCTGTAATCCAGATTAATAGAGGTAAAACCTTGTTCTGTTAAGATTTTGGCTTGTGCAGTCTTGCCATTAAGAGCATGCCTTTAATCGGATTGTACAGTTCGTTGCTAATTGCTTACCAAGAATATCTAGGGGCGGGAAGGTTTAGTATGGTTCAAGTGCATCGGTGGGAGTCGTTCTCCACTCATGCAGATGCCGGCTTGCCCCTTCTTGGAATTTTGAGGTGTGGGCCAGCGTTGAGTATGGCATCGGTGGGAGTCGTTCTCCACTCATGCAGATGCCGGCTTGCCCCTTCTTGGAATTTTGAGGTGTGGGCCAGCGTTGAGTATGGCCCATACTGCTATGCCGTATAAGAGTATGAGTTTAATCTGCCTGGCCAACATCGTTCTCAAAGAAATATGGACTGAAGAGTTATGGAACTCTGAGGCCGATTTAAATGTTATCCGATTTATGCGGGAATTGTCAGCAAAAAGTGCTCCACACTCCAACAGTGGATGAGTTAAAGTTTAGCCTTAGCCACAATCAAGCATTAACAATGGAACGATGTGAAAAGGAACTCAGACAGCGTCCAAGGTGGAGAATACTATTGTTTGACAGCCTCAAACCCAACATCAGAACTGGACTCAAACTGAAATGTATCCGTATTCATTTCCACGCAGGGTTTATTTTGTTTCGCCTCGATTTAACGGCTTCAGATAAGCTCCAGAGAGGGCATGGGCCTGTGCATCCAGAGCAAAGTTGTTGACTGCTCTCAACTTAGCGAGATGCCAGCAACGATCCCTCTTAAATGCACAGGTCAAGCTGACATACAGCCTCCTCGCGGCGCCCTCTGGATAGCCTTTAAAGCAACCGCTTAGATGTGAACTAATGTATGCAGCGGTCCAGGGGTTAAACCAGGACCCGGTCCTCCAGGTTCGGGGGTTGCGCGTGGGTTAACTTCCCCACCGTGTAAAAAAAGAATAGTTCAGAAACGACGAGAAGCCTCGGATACGGATGACCCTACCGCTGACGACCATGTACAACGATTTTCGGTTATGCTCGTGGACTGTGAGGTCCCTGAACAGACCACGTGCAGCCGATGAACTTGCGGAAGCCCACGAAGCTTACAAGGCAGATATCACCGCCATTCAGGAGGTGGAGTGGGATGGGGCGGGCAAAAAGAGGATGAAAAACTGCGACATTTACTTCGGCGATTGCTACAAAGAGCGAAGGCAGCGCTTATTCGGATGCGGGTTGGTTGTTCGAGGCAGACTAAGGCAAGAAGTCTTAAGCTTTAAATACACAAGCGTGCGCCTCATAACAATCCGCATCAAGGCTACATTCGGCAACATCAGCCTGATCTGTGCCCACGCCCCAACGGAGGATAAAGATGACGACAGCAAAGATGACTTTTACAATCTCCTAGAAAGAACATACGATCAATGCCCCAGCTACGGCACCAAGATCGTTCTAGCAGATTTCAACGCAAAGCTGGGCAAGGAAGACGTCTTTGCTAGAGTCATCGGGAAGCACAGCCTGCACGACAACACGTCCGAGAACGGACTCAGGCTTATGGACTTCGTAACGGGGCGAAACCTCTTTGTAGCCAGAACGCCTCCCTCACCTCAACATCCACTAAGGGACCTGGCGGTCTCCTGATCAATCAACCGTCAACCAGATTGATCACATTGCGATCGACGTCAGACACTCCTCCAGCATTCACGATGTCCGAACATTCCGAGGAGCCAACATCGACTCGGTTCATTTCCTTGTTGTAGCCAAGGTAAGAACACGGATATCGATAGGACAACAGAGTAGAGCAAGACCAAAACAGTTTGACTTCGGAAAGCTACAATCGCAATTGAGTCTCCCTAAAGCTCTCAGAGAGTCCAACTGTCGTGACGCAGAGGGACAACTCGTAGTAGATTCGCAGTCGATACTGAAAGATCATTTCTGTAGAACGTTAAACGGCGAGGAAGACTCCAATACCGCTCTCAGGCAGAATATTCCACTCAACGCAATTGAGGATTATCGACGAGAATTCCGTCCCCCCGACCTAGACGAAGTCAAGATAGCGATATCGAGACTAAAGTCGAATAAAGCTGCTGGGGCAGACGGACTGTCTGCGGAACTGTTTAAGGCAGCTGGTAAGGTACATGCACCAACTCATCTGTAATATATGGTCGGAGGAAAGCCTGCCCGACGAGTGGAATCTCAGTATCGTTTGCCCGATCCACAAGAAAAGATACCCCTTCAACTGCGCCAACTACCGAGGGATAAGTCTTCTTAACATCGCCTATAAGATCCTCTCTGCCGTTTTGAGTGAGCGCCTGAAACCATTCGTCAACAACCTGATAGGTGCTTATCAGTGTGACTTCAGGCCAGGGAAGTCCACCATCGACCAAATCTTCACATTACGGCAGATCCTGGAAAAAACCCAAGAAATGCAGATCGACACCCACCACCTATTCGTCGATTTCAAGGCCGCATATGACAGCGTGCATAGGGACGAGCTATACAGCGCCGTGTCTAGTTTTGACATTCCTGCCAAGGTCGTCAGGTTGTGCAGGATGACGATGGAGAACTCCCGCTGCTCTATCAAGGTCGGTAACGAACTCACCGAGACCTTCAAGGTCAAAAAAAGGTTTTAGACAAGGCGACGCGCTGTCATGTGATTTCTTTAACATCATCCTGGAAAAGATCGTGCAAGACTCACACGCCAACACTAGAGGCACGATCTTCCAGAAGTCCGTACAACTGCTAGCATACGCAGATGACATTGAGGTGATTGGCAGAACACAGCGAGCCGTCAATGAGGCGTTTGCTGGTATTAAAGCGGAGGCAGCCAAAATGGGTTTAGCGCTGAACGAGAGCAAAACGAAATATATGCTGTCATCGAGAAAGGACACACAACATCGACGACTTGGCCAAAACGTCACCATAGGTAGTGAAGCACTTCGTCTACCTCGGCTCGCAAGTAAACAGTACGAACAACACCAGTGCCGAGATTAAACGCAGAATTACTCTTGCCAATCGCTGTTTCTTTGGGCTCAAGAGGCAATTGAGTAGTAGAGTCATCTCTCGAAGGACCAAGCAAACATTATATAACACCTTAATCATCCCTGTCCTGCTCCATGGTGCGGAGGCATGGACAATCACAAAAGCGGATGAAGAAGCATTTGGTCTTTTCGAGAGAATAGTTCTGCGTTCAATCGTTGGTCCTGTCTGCGTTGATGGTTATTGGAGAAGAAGCTTCAACCACGAACTGTACTGGCTGTAGAGCGGCATGAGCCTAGTCAGGCGTCTACGGATTCAACGCCTAAGATGGCTGGGCCATGTAGAGCGCATGGACAGCACTGCTCCAGCCCGAAGAGCCTTCGACTCCGAACCAGTGGGACAACGCAATAGAGGACGCCCACGGAACCGATGGCGCACCCAGGTGGAGAAGGACCTCAACCAACTTGGTGTGCGCAGTTGGAGACAGCTGGCTTAAGATCGTGCCGGCTGGAGAGGCTCACTAGTTGAGGCCCAGGTCCACCCCGGACTGAAGCACCACCAGAAGAAGAAGAAGAAGAAGATAACCTCCAGAGTGATAACAAAACAATCTTGAATCTGAATGTTGGGAAACATTTTTTTTACGCTATTATTTGACAAAATCAGATTGTAGATCAACAACTTACGCTCCAAACGACGTCATTTGAAAGCAACCGTTGAATTTTTGTGTTTTCGAAAACGAACTTACGATTGTCACGATTGACAGAACAAAAACGGGTATTAAACCATCGTATTCGCAGTTAAGATCGCAATCACTGTTTAATTCGCAGTCGCAGTTTCAACCACATTCTGTCGCAGGCTGCGATTGGTATTTTTCAATAACTGTGAAAAAATAGCAGTTGCTGACCTTTTGCTCAACTGTAAATCGTACACCTCGATGCATGTTGACCAACAGCAGTTTGCATCGAAAAAAATCCACTTTCAATTAGTCGCTCACTTTTATTCTGGAAAATTCGATCGATGCAACAGCCTCTGGGCAAATCGAGTTCTCAGTTGTTTACACAGAAAGCACATCAATAAATAAGTAAATACAATTACCTAATAGATACACATATTCACGCTGCCATTGTTGCTGCACAGCACACAACGTCCACAGAAGTTGATATAAATCTAGAATTTGCGCACAGGAATGTACACAAATGTATGCTATGTCGCCGCACAATGAGAAATCAACGAATGAATCCTCATAAAATTGATTGTAATATCATGGTCCACTTAATCTCCCATTGCTGGCAATAAATCATTTCAGCAAACATTGTGCGCACTGCACAGTCACAGAGTGGAGTGCAGTTTCCGCAGAATTCTCCCTCAATCGATTTTCAATTATTCTGGGAATATTCTTCTTCTTTTTTCCCTTAAATAATCTCGGGCAACATCAAACGCAACTTTTATTATTCATCTAATAAAACGGAAATGTATCCACAATCTACAATCTTCGATACACAACGAAATCTCTCCGCCCTCCGTCGCGGTCGGTCGACGCGGCGTTTTCTTGTGCAGAGACTCTCAATCTGTCTCTCTCTCTCTAGTACTCATAGGGAGCACCCTTTAGATTCTTCGGGGAAGATGAACAAAACTCATAAAGGTACACGATTTCTATCTTGCACAGAGGAAGTAATTTCAAAGTGCGTAGGGGATGAATGAATACCCACGGGTGGCGGGGGCGGCCGATGGCACGGTAGACGACGAAGAGGGTGGACAAAAATATAAGCAAATCTTCAAACATCAATCTAACTATAGAACGATTGCGATGATTGGATTAGTAGTTGTCTTCTGCAAATACAAATGGGAGTGGTGCGTGTTTGCACGCAGGGATGTTGTATTCAATCATTCCTCTCTCTCTCACTCTCTCTCTCTCTCTCTCTATACCCGACTCTTTCTCGCTCTGCTGTGTATGTGTGTTTACGTGTAGGCTGCAGAGGGTTACTGGGCAATGAAAACTGTATCAAAGCAGCGAAAAAAGAAGAAGAATCATGTAATATGACAGCAATCCGTCCACCCCCACACATCCATTGACTGTGATTCACTTTGCTGGAAAGTGATTACCAGACAGCAGCGTCAAGTACACATCGACATCGAGTCTTCATCATTTTTCACTTACATACGTCTGACTCTGGACTGGGAGAAATCTCCCCATCAGCTTAGCTTGCTTCTGCCGCGGCTTTCAGTAGGCGCGAAGGGGATGACAAATCCTGTTGAATTCGTTTCAGAGCAGGCAGGGGAAAAGGAAAAAAAGAAAAAACAGCCACTAAATGAGAATTAAGGGGGTGCGCAGTGCGTTGACAGAGAGACGATGCGATGCGATACAGAGAATTTCAGGGCTCTGCTGCTGAATAAAGGACCAAGGCGAAACCAAAGTGAAGCGTACACTGTTTAATGTGCTCATGCAGAGAACAACACGTGTTGCTGTGCTGTCGTCTATTTCTGGGGGAGAGTTTCCTTTTTTGAGGCAAATTCTAAAAGATCCCAAGGATACGCGCAACTAATCAATGGAAAATGTTTATCTATCATCTGAGTGAGAATCTGTGTGAATGGTCTGTACTCCATAAATGGAAAGGTTACCACGTTGATGGACCCGACGAAAGGCGAAAAAGGATCAAGACATTCCGTCATTTGGTTCAGAAACGTTGCCTTAAATACGCAAGAATTTAAAAAGCAGTGTCGGACAAGCGAGTGTATCCGGAAGCAGTGGGAAAGGACGATATAAGAGATGATCCACAAGAAGGGTAACTATACAGGGACAAGTCTCCTTAACATCACATACGAGTACTTCGCCTACACAAGAAAAATTAACTTATTGGATAAGTGGCGATTTATTTCTCTTCTTTTTTATCTTCTTTAACTCGCTTGAAAAATACGTTTTCTGGAGGTCGTCAAAATAGACCTCTGTGGCGGCGATAACCTCCTCATTCGGCTAAAATGTCTGCCCAGCGAGTAGGTTAGGTTAGGTTGAAGTGGCTGACTGCCGCGCATACGAGCAGCAGACACACTTAGGCCAAACATAGGCCCATTGTGTTACCACGCGGATCTTAGGCTACCTATTCCGCAAACCAATCTGTGCTTTTGATAAAGCGAAGAAGGCTGATTTTGATGCTGCTCAGTTCAGCCAGATTAACAAAGAAAAGGGCCCCCAGAAGTCTGAATCTACGGGATGAGAGAGCACTGTAATTGCATAACAAGTGTTCGATGGTTTCTTCCTCATCCTCGTCCAAGCAGCTTCTACAGATATCATTATAGTTAAGGCCTAGTCTAGAGGTGTGAGTTCCGATGTCACAATGCCCTGTTAGAACGCCAATAAGAGATCTGAGATTTGGCCTGCTTAATCCGATCAAGCTAAGCTATCGTTTGGGATCGATCATAGGCCAGAGTTGTTTGGCATCCTGTGGCTTATGTCCATCCGCTGTTTGTTTGAGCAAGCGTTTCAAGCTTTAGCAGATGTTTTATAGTGGCCATAGGTGTAGAGTGTGGATCTCCACCGGAAAGCGTACAGAATTTGTGCCCTTTCTAACGAGTCCGTCTCTGCAATGTCACAGTCGCCCGGCACCAACATAAGATGGAAGCTAAAACACGTGGCCATCTCGTTAAGAGATAGGCGACAATTCAGGGAGGTCTTAGAATTGAAAGTGACAGAGCCCAGAAATTTGATCGAACAGATGACAATATCTGTGTTTGATACCACATTGCCATGACAGAGCTTCTTAAATCGCTACAGTCTCAGCCTGAAAGACGCTACAGTGATGTGGAAGTCGTAGAGGAAGCTGGATGTTCAGATTAGGGATGTTCGATGTTTTTCAACTTGAACATTGATGCCAAATCAAAAATCGGTTTGTTCACTCAACATCAATGTTTTGCCAACATAGAACATCCCTAGTTCAGATCCTTGGAATAGACACCAGCCCCCACACCTGCATCCATCTTCGATCCATCTGTGAAGATTCGCAGTGGACCTTCCAGCGTCTGGTGTTCAGACTCCCAGTAAGTTCTGGGCGGTATGCTGGTTGAGAAATTGTTCTCGAAGAAGAGTTTAGAGATTATGGTGACATCTGTATCTATGGGTATAGAGCTATACCTGCGTAGGATCGTTGAATGTCCAGACGGAAGTTCTTTCCAGCTATACAGCGATCTTAATTTTATCGCTGTACTAGCTGCTGTCTAGTGGGCGGAGTGGCTTAGTGGGTCGGCTCCTACGCAGAGGCTGCCTGGTTCCATACACGAATTTACCACCTTTCATAATTCACGGCTCCACCTCTTTCGAGTCACTGACAATGCTCAAACGCAGAGGCTGCCTGGTTCGATACACGAATTTACCACCTTTCATAATTCACGGCTCCACCTCTTTCGAGTCACTGACAATGCTCAAAAGAGTATTCCTGCCTAGAAACAAGCTTCTCAACTTCGCCATTCGGAGTCGCTCGTGAAAGAACAATAGAACGCACAACACGAGTGGTTGCTGTAGAAGGTAGGCCCACGTCCGTCTCGGACTGTCGCGCCACCTATGTTATTATTATATTATATTACTAGCTGCTGTCTGTTTGCCAATTAGTTCTACCGCTGGCAGGTTCATTCCTTCAGAGGAGGTAGTCTTTAATGCGCCGCTAATGCATACGCATGTCATCCTCTGCAATGTAGCGAGTGGTATGATGTTGCTTTTCTTTTCGAGTAGGGTCCACCAAATTGCGGTACCATAAAGCAGTATGGGTCTGATTACTGATATAAATAGCCAGTGAACCATTCAGGGCTGTAGTTCCCAATTGCACCCAATGGCCTTTTTGCAGCAGTAAAGAGTCGTGGAGGCCTTCTTGACACGTTCTTGGGTATTTAACTTCCAACTTAGCTTCGTGTCTAATATAAGGCCTAAGAATTTAGCACTTCATTCATTTAGCATTATGGTTGTCCCGCATAGTGACCTCCGGAGGGTCGAAGTTAGGGATTTTGTACTTCCTAGTAAAGAGAACTAGATCCGTCTTATGTGGATTGTGGCCAAGGCCACTTTCGCTAGTTTATTTTACTAGCTTGGAGAGAGAAGATTGCATAATATCCCTGATCGTGGATACATTTTTTCCAGATACCGCAACGACCTTGCTTCATGTGTCACAAGCAGTGACCACTACGTTCCACAATAGAGGGGAGAGTACACCACCCTGCGGTGTGCCTCTATTCACAGATTTGCAGATCGTGGTATCACCAAGCATGGAGCTTATTACTCTGTTATGAGATTAATTGTACGACCAATTTGAAATACAGTGTATTACACTTATATTTTCGAATTCATTAAATATTTTCTTTATTTATTATTTTAAAAATTAGCAAATCACAATTCAAATCAAATATTTAATGACGATTCGATTAGTTAAATACGTTCGCGTGCACGATAACGTGTTGTACGATGCACAATTACGTTAACGTTTATAAATTCACGTGTCCTGTAATCCCAAATGCACGATTTGCGATAACGATTTAGGTGAAAGGGGGGACACCTTTGAATAACACAAAAATAATAATCGTATCTCCCCTACTTGTTCACGGATGCGGTAATTCGAGCACTTTTTTCTTTCGCTATTGATATAATTTCTAAAACCTGTTCAAGTTGTTAATTCTTCTAAGAGAATAGAGTGACATTCCGCCATAAAAATTACTTGTGTCGTCTTTAAGAGCTCACTTAATATCAAATCAATATCCAACGAATTCGGTATCTAGTGAAACAACTGAGGGATCTACGCTCCAACGAATATCTGAGAACATATCCAATTTGGAGCAACTGAATGCATAACTATGAACCAAAAATAAGATCAATTTAAATGTAGAATGCAAATGTCAATTGCTAATGATACTCGAAGTAGATATACAATATTGCCACACTTCCACAAAATGACCCACAGTAGCCAAAACATTAATTAAAAGCCCAACAGACACTCAAGGCTTTAATTGAACTAAAACGTCATCAGTTGATAAAATACACCAACTGCTTGGAGTATTTTTAAACATTTCAAGAGGATACTTTCCCGAGATTTGTGACGACAAATGACATCACATTCTTGCGACCGAAGACAAGTCAATAAAAGCGCGTTCTGAATCACCAACGACAATGAAAGTTCGAGTCATTATCGGGCGGTTGTTTGTTTTTCGTTTTTTTTTATTTACTTTGTCAAGAGTTTGACAACAAACCTGCGTCCAGACATTTTGTGGCAGTTTCTAAGTAAGTTTGTTTCTAGTTGAAGATAAAGTGGTGTGCTTGACAAATTGTCGAAATTTGACATATCTACTTAATTTATGATCTCAGCCGGGGTGCTTAGGCTAACAACGCAAATGAACATTTCAGTCAGTTATCTGAGTTTCAGGAGAAATATATTGAAGTTTGTCGCATACTCTGTGTTGCTACTTTAATTTTAAATTGTTTTAATATAGTATTATAAGTAGCACGAAAGTCCGATGTGAATCTGGGGTCGAATTAAGAGGTTAATAAATCAGTTACTTGATGTGAACGATTAAATAATTTAACATCCATGTATCCGATCTGTGGTTCCAACAGCGTGCTAAGATGTGAAGGAGAAATTTAGCTACTAGGTCATCATTCTAAACGCTATTGCCGGAATAACGCCGTATAGGAGCGAGTTATCAAAAAAATGAACGACCGTTTGAGAACTGCCAGCGAATCCGAAGCAGTCAAGATTATAACACAAATTTCTCCAAATCTACTAGCTTTCGCCTTACATTATGGGGTTTCGAAAGCTCGAAATTTCATTGAAATCTAGTTGAAACCTTTTGGAGTTCATTCGTCCGTGAGAGGTTGTCAAACAAAACAAGCCTACAGTGTGAACTGCAATTTATTTTTGCTATTTGGTGTTTGTTTTCGCTCTCTCAATTTTCTGGTATTCTCACACTATTCATTCAAGAGGCAGCTGTTTTTCCCGCCAATTGAAAATGTGCGGCTACTGACATATGAAAGCACTTCAACTCGGTGGGAACGTCCTATTCAGGCTTCAGTAAAATTCATCCAAACCTTGTGGTTTCGGTTCGGTTTTCGGTTTCGGATGACTTTAAAGTATGCACAAAGCGAAAGCTCCAAAGGACAACTTAATAACTTTCTTTGTAATAATAAAGTTCTGGAACATCTAAAAGTCAGTTTGGAGTTTTGAAGCAAATATGGAACATTTTAGAAATGAAGTATTACCGAGAGAGAACGGCATTCACATTATTTCGTGAATAACCGTCAAAAGTTCATAAATATTTGTCAAAAGGCACTCAAATTCGTCTACGGACTAGCTGTGAAGTCGGCCATCACTGTAATACTTCATTTCTGGACCATTTGAAAAAATAGACAAAATTCGTCAAAAAACGCGAATGTACATTAATTACGAATTTTCGAATTTCTATAATTTACGAATTTTCATGTCCATAAAGTAAATGCTTCTCTAACTTCTCCGTTCGGAGTCGGCATAAACCTGTAAGTCCCATCCACTCGTCAGGGAACAATAGAACGCCAGAGTGATTGTTTGAGAAACCAGTCCCTAGTCCAGTTTGAACTATCGCGCTATCCATACTATTTGACTATTTCTCATTTTCTGCGCTGGAGTTCGATTTAGATATAGATCGAGGCAATTGGCGGCAGTAACTCTCGATTCTCGACACATAGCAAGACCTTCCTGGCCGTGATTTTTTCACCACCAGTCACCATCTGCTTCAAAAATTGGGTGGATGTTGTTGCTATTCAGCAGTGATTCGCAGATGGAAATTCGGTCCATGTGGTTATTTGACGTTAACTCGTGTCGAACCCATTCATCGAGCTTATTTTTGTATCCAGTCTTGTTAAAAGGGTTTCAAACGATTTTTTGTGCAATATTCAGTTCCTTGCCAATTGAAACATCGACATGATGGTCAGACTAGATCTTCATGATTTTATCGACATTTTTGACAACTGGCTTCTAGAGGGTGGTCCATATTTGACATCAAAAATCCTGGAATGGGATTGACGAAGTCAAAACAGCGCATGTACTGTTGGACACATATGTCATACGCTCTCAATCTGGACGATGATAGATGAGAATTCCGTCCCCTTGATCTTGTACACGATGTCCGGAGGCAGATGTCTAACAAGACCCGTGTGGACGGGTCTGGTCCATGGAAATTTTTATGACAGCTCATGACGGGTCTGGTCCATTTAAATTTTTATGACAGTTCGAGATGACCTCGTTCGGCTCATGCACCAAATCATCTGTAAGATATGATCGGAGAAAAGCATGCACAACGAATGGATTCCGATCCAGAAGGAAGGAGAAAGAGAGATACAAAACAGGATTTGGACAAGGCGACGCACTGTTACGCTGCTCTCTCGTCTCCTTCTACACCATACACCATTCAAGACTAACACAGCAATACTAGAAGGACGATCTTCCAGAAGGTCATACATAATAGAAGTACAGGGTGGGCCATCTATTGTTTTCTTTGTTTTTTAAATCATAGGTTATTCTGAGACTGACAGCTATTTGCCGCTCGAAATCTTGGAAGAAAGTCAGTATCATTAGTCTACGGAACGAAATGAGTCACTTTACGCTTGAACATAGTTGAGAAATATTGAAAACATCATTGAATTGAGAGTTCCAGCTCGATTTCTTCGAAAATGAGGCTGAGAATGACGTTTCGGTCAACGGTGGGCGTTACAGAGCCATGTTACCCGATTTTTTTTTACTGAAGTTGAAGACATAGATTTAGACGATCTCTGGTTCATGCATAATTGCGCGCCATGCCACAATCGACCTTTTGGGCACCAAATTCCCAAATAGTGTTATCAGCTGTCTTGGTTATATCAATTGGCCAACTGAGAGCGGCGACTTGACCCTTTTTTATGGGGAACCGTGAAGGGCCGATGTTATACCAACAATCCGGAAACGATTCAAGGCCAATTTCATGCAATCAATCCGTGAGCTACAGTCCGATACAATCAATAAGATCTTATAGACAGATCTAAGATGGAATGCGCTACTTGGAAGCCGGCTAAGGCAGCTGGGATATGTTTATTCATACTATATGGAAACAATTTCATTTTGTTATTTTATTTTTTTTTTTTTTTTGCATTTTAAAAATAAACTTGTATTTGGCCCACCCTGTGTATGCTCAACTGAAGAATATGGTGGCAACATCGACATCTTGGATAAAGCTTCACAATGACAAGCTATCCCTTCGAGGTAGTTAAGGACTTCGTCTACCTCAGTACAAACAGCCGTATCTCGAAGCACCAAGTTGAGCTTATATAAGACGCTGATCATCCCCGTCCTACTGTCGTCGCAGGGGCATGGATTATCTCAAAATCAGCCTTTGGCCTTGTTTGCACTGACGGCATCTGGAGGAGAAGATTCAACAAAGAACTCTAGGGGACGTACAGCCTAGTTAGGATCCAACGCCGAGGCATGTAGAGCGCATAGACAACTATTCATCGAATAGCATTGACTGTCGACCCTGTGAGACAAGGCAACAGAGAACGCCCGCCAAGGTGGCGCACCCAGATATAGAAGGACCTCAAACAACTTGGGGTACGGCAGAGATCGCGTTTGTTGAACAGGTTTGTTGGTTGAGGTCCACCACGGACTGTAGCGACATAAGAAGAAGCAACTAAAGTTACTTTAGTTTCTTTTTTTTTTTTGAGTCATGAAAATAAAGCTTAGGAGCTTCAACCAGCAACTCTGGTTATGTACTCTGTTCAATTAATTCCGAATCCAAAATTTAGGATCGTAGTCTGTGGGTGGTCTCCAGGACCGTATATCTGGTGAATAGGACGTACGGACCGATCAAAGACTGACATGATTAACAGTCGAAACATGCCTTAATGTCATCGATGGACTAGGGACTAACAAGTGGAATATCTCTTTGATATGTAGTTGATTTCTGTGTAAAATACTAACACATCACCTTAAAATCCTCTCAAAATGAAATGGATTTCTGTGTAAACTTGCCAGTCTTCTCCCCCATTTGCTCGTTCAAAGTAACAAAGTCAACGTTGATTGAAGAATAACCTGCCGAGCACTCATTCAGTTCAATTGCATTGACCTTCTGTAGTAATCATTTTTCACATTACTCGTTGTTTTCTAACGTCGAAATGTACACAAATAGTGAGCAACTCTCTCTTTCTCTTTCTCTGCAAGTTGATTCTAAAACCAGATCCAACAGCAAACATAAACAAATAAACATCTGGACCATGTTGCAATCATTCACTGGCAGAAAAAGAAGCAAATCAATTAGTAATTGGATCGATGTTGATTTACTGATCGATTCGAAGCGAGAGCCGAATGAGCCGCGAGCACAGCAGAGGCGCATGCCGACCCAGAACGTAAACCGGTTCGATATGGACTGATGCCCAAACACCTAGTCGAACGACTTAATTTCAATTTTGCGTGATGCCGAAGTCGAGCACACGTCCAGCTACCGGTTCGCTAAATTAATGTTTATTTCTCTCTCACTCTCTCTAAATTGTTTGCATGAATTTTTCGTTATCACATCAAATGTTAATTGAGCTTGTAGCTCTGTGTGGCGTTTAAGGTTAATTGTCATCGATTAACCCTTTCGTTCATCACTATCGCACAAATCTTCTCAACCTGTGTGTGTGGAAATGAAGTGCGCATTCAGAGAAGTCGTATTCAAAGTTGTGGCAATTGGTTGCAAATCAACACACGCAGTTGTGTTCATCAAATGTGTATCGGAAAATTCTGAAACGCAAAGTTGTGTGTATCTTTTGACCAAAATAGATGAGAACTCATAACATGTAAATAGAGAGTACATGGTGCTTCGAGTGGGTGTTGACTGTTGAGGTAAGATTTTCTGTGTATACTTCGGGTGTGGTTGGGTGTTCTCGAGGATCATCGCCGCGAAGCGCCGCAGAGTGGACTTCATTCAAGTGTCTTGTCGACCTCAATTTTGAATTGGTTGATTTGCGTGTGAGGAAAATATGGATTAGACCTATTTTGTATGAACAGCACAGGTATAACAGGTTGTTTTAGAACAACTTCGACGGCAGCGCTGGAAGCCATCCTATTCCTCCCTGCTCTCGACTTATTCTACAGCACCAGTGGAGACTCCTCGGCCCTGATGCTCAGACAGACACGCTGCACAACACAAAACATAAGACCAACCGCTTACCTTCACCAAACTAGGCTCTGGAAAACAGTTTCTATCACCGATTTCCGGACCGCGAACAGTAGAATGAATCGAAGACTGGGAGATCGACTTATACACCAATGGCTCAAGGACGGGCGCTGTTACAGGAACATGGATCTTCTGTGACCTCTTCAAAAAATCCCTGGCACTAAGGGGCGTCTGCAGTGGTTTTCAAGCCGAAGTGCCTGCCATTCATGAGGCGGCACTCCCGCGTTACCGGCGAATCGATCACCATCCTTTCTGATAGCCAAGCGGCAATAAAAGTGAAAGCATCGGACATTCTGATATCGAAGCTGGTTGGGCTGCAGACAAAACGTCAACGAGATATCTTTGGAGAATTCGATCAACCTCACTTGGGTACCGGGACATACTGGAATCCAAGGTCATGGGAGGGGCGGACAGTCTGGAAGAAGAACTGGGATGTCAATCCCGAATGCGAACACGCCACTCAGCCCTAAAAAGAAGCTCTATAAATAGAGCCAGTTTTCACTGGCTCAGCTCGAAAACTTTAACTACAGCAAGCGAACTCGGGTCGAAGCTGAACATGAAGAGATCAACTGTTCGACTTTAGTCCCAGGGACGTACGTACTTTAATATGAGTCCTTTATGGACACTATGCCTTATGTACCCATGCAATGGAATTTGCAGAAGCTCCAGACCCGAAGAAGAAACAGAATCTATCCAACATCTACTCTGCGAATGCCCAGCCCCAGAACTGAAAAGAAGCTATTTTCTAGGAAAACACTCCTCGGAGCTAGGGGACGCAAGTGGTTTTAGTTTGAAAAACCTCCTAGAATACACACATGATTGTGGCTGGTTTTAGAGCTGCAGTAGGTCTCACGGTAACTTAACACGTCCAAACATGGGCACAACGGAGCGCACACGTTAGTCTAAGTAGGCCGTTAGAGCCCCAATTTACCTATCTACCTGCCTTTGGACTTGAATAGAAATTTGTACGCAGAGGATTAAATGGAGCTGGAAGGTCTATACTTATAGCTTTTTCTAGTATAATTCATCATGGGAAGTCCACCATCGACCAGATCGAGACTACGACAGATCCTGGAAAAGTCCCAAGATACTAATTTCGAAACATAAACAGAATTTTAATGTTTCTTCCTCGTCCTAAAAATTACTGCAAATGTATCCGTTAGACCATGTTCAAACTGTGGTTACTGAAATAGTTGTTGGTGATCCTTAACCACTAATATCGGTGTCCCACAAGGTTCTGTGTTGGGACCTCTTTCATTCTCACTGTTCAACAGTGATCTCCCACAGGTAATTCAGAGCTACAAAGTTCACATGTACGCAGAGGACGTCTTAATTTATAGTGAGTAAGTGATGACTGTATAGCAAGAGTTAATGAGGATCTGAATAACATTGCAAATTGGTCAACCCTCAATAAACTAATACTTAATCCGTGGAAATCTACATGTCTCAGGTGGCACTTTCGATGTATGTGGCGATAGTCGGATAGTTCTGAAAGGTGACATTATCACTGTTGAAAAAAGTGTGAAATATCTAGGATTAATTGTTGTAATGCAATTAATTCTACAATTAAAAATATCTATACTGGTTTGCGGTACTTGCGACATTCAGCTTACTTACTTAACGAAACATTAAAAATACGTTTTGTCATAAGTTTACTGTTGCCATTGTTTACTTATAACTGTTCTGTATATCCTTTGTTGACTTTGAATGTAAATGAAGGTTAAAAGTAGCTGTTAATGACTGTATTTATTTTGTTTACAATGTCCCTAGATATTGCAGTGTATTTCATTTAAAAACTAAGGTTCAGGGTTTGAGCTTGGACGATTTCTTGAATTATCGTAATATCCTAAAACTGTACAAAATTATCCACAATAAATGTCCTGATTATTTGCACGATGCGCTCACATTTGCACATTCAACACGTGGTCTTCCCGCTTCACTCATTGCTTTGGAGAACACTCCTTTTTTGTATGTGCAATTCGCCTGTGGAATCGTCTTCCTCACGAATTGCAGACGATAAACTCATTAGCGAATTCCATATTACCATATTCCCTATACCTATATTTCTGATAACAGGACTTTCACTTATAAAAAATCATGAAAGTATTATTTCAGACTCCAGTTGATAATATATTTGTCAAATAATAGTGCTTATATTTATGTTATTTTTTATAGATGCTTTTAAAAGATTGAATAATCTGTGAACTATAACTCTTAATAAGTTCAAATGTACACCCGCCACTAATTTATCGATTTCAAGGCGGCATATGACAGCGTGTATATAGACGACCTATACAATGCTGTGGCGTAGTGGCTAAGTTCGTCGACTCCTAAGCAGAGGGTGCCAGGTTCGCTTCCCGAATTACCACCTTTGATAATTCACGGCTCTACCTTTTTCGAGTTACTGACAATGCTCAAAAGAATATTCCTGTCTAGAAAAAGCTTCTCAACTCCGCCGTTCGGAGTCGTCATTAAACTCGTCAGGTTGTGCAAGATAACGATGGGGAACTCTCTCTACTTCATCAAGATCGGAAACGAGCTCACCGAGACCTTTAATGACAAAAAAGGATTTAGACAAGGCGACACGCTGTCATGTGACTTATTCAGCATCATCATGGAGAAAATAGTCCAAAACTCAAACGCCGACACTAGAGGCACGATCTTTCAGAAGTCCTTACAACTGTTAACATACGCGATTGACGTTGACGTGATTGGCAGAACACAGCGAGCCCCAATGAGACAGCGGCTAAAATGAGTCTAACGGAGAACGAAGGCAAAACGAAGTATGTGCTGTCATCGAGAACGCATAACATCGACGTATTGGACAGAGTGTCACAATGGGCAGCTATAACTTCCTTGTAATCAAGGACTTCGCCTACCTCGGCTCCGCTGTAAATAGTACGTACAACATCAGTACCGAGATCAAAAGCAGAGTAACTCATGCCAACCGCTGCTTCTACGACCTCAAGCGGCGATTCAGTAATAGAGACGTCTCTCGAAGGGCCAAGTTGACTTAAAAATAAGACACTGATCATGACAGTCCTGGTATACAGAGGGGAGGCATGGACAATCTTAAAAGCGCATGCGGAAGTCTTTTGGTCTCTTCGATGAAAAAGGTCTGCGTACGATCTTTGGTCCGTTTTGCACTGACGGATTTTGGAAGAGATGATTCAACCACGAGCTGAACCTGTACAGCAACACGTGCCTAGTCATGCGCCTACCGATCCACCGCCGAAGATTGCTAGGCCATGTAGAAAGTATGGACAACTCAGCACCGACGCAAAGAGCCTTCAACTCCGTGTGACAACGGTTCTCTAGTACCATTTTGAAATTGAAAAGCTGGCCGGGACGAAAGCCGCAACACCCATTTTTGACTCGACTATAGCAAGGGACAATCGCCCCAGTTTGTCAGTCGCCAGGCATCCCACCTTAATGACACGAGAGAGTCGTAAAACTCCCATTACCCATTACCCATTACCTTAACCCATTGCATGGATTAAGTTAAGTAAAGAGTGTTTTCTCTATGTGATATACAAATTCAATATGAAATAAAACATTTGTAATGTTAATGTCTATGATACAGTTAAAGTTGTCATAGGCAGACAGCGAAGGTCGCAGCACTTTTGTCCGGCTTAGGGAGTTGTCCGTCCATGGGAATGTATGGAACTTTCATTCAACATCCACAGTCGTGAGAAATTGTCCGCTCAAGAGGAATGTCCACCTAAGAGAGTGGTCGTTAGGAGCATTCACCTTATATGCCATTAGTGGTCATACGTGAAATGCAATTTTTTGACCAATTTGTCCAGCAACTGGACAATCTGCTCAATCTGCGCAAAATGTCCAACTCATTGGAAAGCAGCACACCAACTTTGGATTTGACTCCTTCGATGATGTTGAATTTCGTTCCTCTGAGCCGGCGAATACTTTGCCAGAACACTTTTCTCTCAAATCTATAATCGTTTTTCAACTTCTCGCCGAACTCCCTGCAAGTCTGACTGCTCTTTGCAACTTCTTCGCATCTCAGTTTCCCGGTCACGTTAAGCAGGATAAGGTCGACATAATCATCCTTCTCAATGTACTTTCGTCAAAACGATAAGAAAATTCGAAGAGACTGTCCCAGTTACAGATGTTCTATCCGTCATACACAGCCAGGCTCCACAGAAATTATGTTGAAGAAGAAAAATTTATCGATCTCAAGGCGAACTCAACATTTAGCGTTTTTTTACGGCAGCCTATTGCATCTGAACCCTTCTCAATCAAAATTGAAGTGAATGCCAGTTAACCACGGAATGTGTGAAACAAACGCCGATTGGATGTGTAACCATCAGCGTTTGCCTGACCAGTTTCCACACAACATTTCGTTCGCCGATGGAGTTGATTTATCATTCGGTGGAGACATTGACAAGCAGAATTGTTGCTCTTGGGGAAGTGGACAGAGAAAGTGAAACCACCGCAATTTCATCCACAATAAGTTATTGTATGTGAGCTCACTGGTAACTGGTCTGGACTGATTGTCACTGGTGGCTTTTTTTGGATTATGAGCAGCTTTTCCAATTAGTCGGTGCATCCGCAGTTTGTAAACGCCATGGCAACAGGCTGGAAATGCTCGGCGATGTCATCTGTACAGACCAATGGAGTCGCATAAATTGAAATGAAAGAAACACAACGCATAGGTTTTGGGCAACTGCAGTGTTGGCCAAAAATACTAAAGCAACTCATGCTTTCACTGCCTTGTTTAGGACAGAAATGTATTACAGACCTGCCCGACTTCTACCTCTCTTGCCCCTTAAAATGATTGACAACTGTTTTTTATAACCTTTTCGTAAACCAAATTGACCAATCAGAGAATGGGATTTACGTTATTTCGTGAATAACCGTCGTAAATTCATGAATATCTGTCAAAAATGTACTCAAATTCGTCAATGGACTAGAGGGCAATCAACTGTGAAGTCGGCTATCTGTGTAATTCTTCATTTCTGGTTTAGTAGGATGAATTGTCATGATTTGAGGAAGTTTCTCAGGGTTTGATGTTGGTCCGATTCATGGAATAGAGAGAATTATGGATCAATTCGATACTTGCATTCCTACATTTGGTTCAAATAAATAGTAGGTGGCTATTTAGGGTTGAGACAGTAAAATATTTAAATTTTCTTCAGTTCTTAGTTTTTGCCCACACTGTGTGTACTCAGCGAGGTGGATGACCAACGTTGCAGCATTGGTGGAAGAAAATTATGGTATTCGATGGACTATGATACCTTTATGACTTACATCTTTTTATATTTGTCTAATCTAACATCGGATAATAAGCCTTTACTTGGTGCCTGTGCCAACTCATACGCCGAGGGTACCAGTTTCGCTCCACGAATTTACCAACTTTCACAATTCAGGTTCCACCTCCTTCGAGTCACTGACAATGCTCAAAGAAAAATCCTGCTATCAAACTTCGCGGTTCGGATTCATCATGAAACTACGTCCCATCCACTCGTGAAAGAACAATAGCATGCACAACTCGAGTGGCTGCTGTAGAGGCTTAGCCTAAGTCCGTAAGGTCGCACCACCCATGTTATTATTATCTTGATAGCTCGCAATCTAGAAGCTTAGGTAAACGAATTGAGGGTCAAAATAAATGTACAGCAAAAACTAAAGCTTTAGCAGTTCTAACAACGCCGGCCCTCTGATCCTTGCCGGACAGGAAGTAGAAGAAGTGAACAGCTTTCTATATTTAGGAAATGTGGCCTCGGTTAACGGCGGTGCCACCGAAAAGGATGTGTACAACAGAATCGGAAAGCTGCTTTCGGAATTCTACCCTTGATCTGAAATGCATCATCTTGTTCCGCTCCAACGTGGAATCGATGTTGCTCTACGGATCCAGTGCCTGGAAAGTGGACATCATAACCACAAAAAAACTGTAGTAATTTATAGAAAAAGGTTTAAAAAACTTGTTGGCCGAACCATATCTTTAACGAGCAACTGTGCATAAGAACGAGCCAAGAGAATTATATAAAGTGACAGCGTAAGCAACTCCATTGCGAAGTACGCCATGTAGTGAAAGCCGCTTATCCAGGCACGCAAAATAGCAGGACACCCTCGGCAAACTTGGGCCAGAACGAAGAGGAAAAATAAGTCGGACACAGCTCAAATGCGTTACAGAGCTTCGAAGGAAATTACATTGACGCCCTATGCCCTCCGAATGCTGGATACAAAATTGTATGACACAGTCTTAAGGTCCAGGTTTATATCGAGCAACTATCTCAACAATAATTCGATAAAGAAGGCCAAATCACAACAGTTCGTTCGCGCGGTCGAGCTTTAATTTGCGTTTTAACGAGTTAATGAAAATGTTATATTATGACGAAACGCGGGAGCATCCTTTTTGACAATTCAAATGTTCGGAAATACATTTTACAAGAGAAAAAAAATTGCAATTATCTGTAAAAAAAATCGACTTAACTACTTAATTACATACACAAATACATTATGGTTGCCTCAACCTGCAAGGTCACGATTAAATGTAAGAACATTGTTTCACAACTGTCGAAAAGCGCAAGTGGAGTAGCACTGCCTAGGATTTTGTTCTCGGGCTTAAGATAACACGGTCTGTGAAATATCAACGCTTATAACTTATCCAAGAGGTTTGCGTGTATCCTGCTTAAAATCAGTGGTCAAAGACCGACCGCGCGACCGCGGTATTGAGATATGGGTATAATCTTCTAGCTTCCGTGGCTCCACATATTCAAAAACAAGAAACGAAAATGCTTGAAGTGATAGGAACCGAGTCGCCAGCACCTTGACCTGAATTTTTTTCGAATATGTATTTGTCAAGGTTGCTCTTAAATGTGATAGAGCGATTCGTCCATTTACCCTTGCAGTCGTTGAGAAACCGGTCGAAGTGAGGATCGTTTGTTGCATTAAAATGTACCTATATAGCCATTAGACGCGCGCCGTCGAATAGTTTTGAATGGGACCTGTCATATTGTGTTTAGACAGTCAAGTTTTTTTAGATCTCTCTTTCTTCATTTGCCATTCTCAGTTAGAAATACGTTCCTCGGTGCCTCTCGAATTCACCACTAGAAAAGTTGTCTTAAAAAATAGGACAACACGCAGTTTTCCTTGAAGTTGTAAATACCTTTTTTGGGTTTTTATGCTTTCCACAATTCGTATTTATGTTCAGAAAACACGTAATCCTTTCTCCACGAGGGATCCTTTCCTAGTGGAAAGGAGAAACAGTTCGTTCTCGGAAAAGCGCATTTACTAAACCTCGTTTTCGGGAACACCATCAAGTTTGGCACATTTATGATGAAAATAAACTGAACTATTTGTTTCCAAATGTCAAGGGAAAACTGACGTGCATTTTTTGTTCTGTAGGCGTGGTGGCTAATTCGTTGGAAAGCGAGTGCCCTATGCACTGCTAAAGACGAGGAAGGATTATGCGGGGGTGGATGTTTGTATGTATTCTGTGTTTCATCAGACAAACATTTGAATTCTGCTTCGAAAACATTTTCCAGAACCCGATTTTCAGCTCATATGCCTTCCAGTAAAACACAATTCCAACTAAAAATGGATGCGATAATCGGTCTCAGATTGTTCGGCACGAACTTTGTCTAATTAGTTGCGAATGTAAAGACTTGAATGAATGAATTTAATGACTGAGTCTATGCCGTGGTGCTTTCCCTTGTAATAGGAAAAACCTCGTAAGTACCCGCACATAAATCATTTAATTTGTGTAAGCCGCTTAGCCACAACCCCATTCACTGTTACTCTCAGTTCTCCTTGGAAAATCTAAGCCGGTTTTAATTAAAACTCGCTTCGGTTTCACTATTCAATCCCCGAGAAAATTCCAGCCTCCAGGGAAAACCCTGAAATCATTGTACACCATCACAGCAGCACCAGAAGCAGCAGACAACTCAAAGATATAAAATAATTCACCTCAATGTGATTTGCGCAAGGTAGACATCAATCAAAAGCCTTCCTCACGCCTGTCAAGATACAATGCAATCAGGATCCTCGCCCACGCATTCGTACATCACTTCATCCGAAAAACCAACTGGCACACAAGTTGGTGTGTATGAAGTTCACTCAAACATGAAAATGCAACTCCACTCAGCCCTCGGAAAATGAAAAATCGAAATATAATCTACAATCCTCATGTTCAGCGACTGACTACCGAAGATGTTACCTTCACATAATACAACCCCATTCATGACTGAATACAAAATTTCTCTGTACCCATCAAAACAAACACACACACACACCCCAAGCGACTGGTTGGTTCGGTACAGGCCATACCACGGCCCTGATACCACCAGTACACCGTGACGCACAGTGAGACTTCATCAACAAGGTGAGCTGTATGCCATAGCAGTCACATTGACATCAGGCAGAAAATCCAAAATCCAACGCGAAAAGCACCCACCTCCAAGTTGGAGCAGCACAGTTTATGTGTACATTCTGGGGTACACACCACTCATTTAGCGAGTGTGGCAAACTTACTTTTCTGTGGCTCCCAACGGTGTGTCGATTGTTCTGCTTCGAATTTCCAGCGGCTGCCAGCAACAGTGCACTTCAAAATCACTTTAAAGCCCGAACCGAACTTGTTTCTTTTTTTTCTTCTTCTTTCTTGCACTTTTTGCACTTTTTACGCGCACTCAATACCAATTGTGTTGTTTGCTTTGCAGAGATGCAATCATTTATGTGACACCGATACTATCATGAGTGTAAGCGCACTAGGATGACTTTCACGGACGATTCACTCAGTCTGCACGGAAAATTGTGAGGGGAAAAAAGAATTAACAGGCGCACGAATGATAGTAGATAGATAGGCAAGTGAGTAGAAGACACCACAGGCCACAGGCAGCACACACTTCACTTTTCACTTTTTTCCCACGTCGGTGATGGTTATGATGATAACTTGAAAAGTCATGTATCGATTGAGCCTGAGGAATACGAAAAGCCTCGATCCGGGGAATCACGCGGAGACGAGGCTATATAGTTAAGGGGGTTGGGTGAACTTTTTTTTCCTTCCTTCGTTTCTTTTCTCACTTGAACTTTACTGCAGCAGCAGCAGCAGCAGCAGTGATATAACTTTTATCGATTCACGGCGTGATCTAGGAGTGATTTTATTTGATTTTTTGACAAAGGTCAGCTTGATGTGAGTCTCCTTCAATGGGCTTCGATAGATTTGACTACTATGTTGCTGATATGATTGAAAATTTCACTGAATACTTAAGATTTGTTTGAAAATTTTTCACTTTCACAAAACAGACGTACGGAGTGCGGCCGCTCTCTCGCTCGGTATCTCTACAATAAAACAATATGGCGCCCCTGCTGACAATTTTCACATCATATGTGTGGGGGGATGTCAAAAAAAAGTCTTATTGGATGGGAAATTATTGTTCCTTTCTTTATTTCCCTCAAATTTTTAGTTGGAATATCCCAGTCATGTTGTTACCACTGATTGAATGACAGCTCTACACAGTTTGACTGGCTTTGGAGAAAACCATGGTTTGAGCATTGAACGAACGATGGCCGAACTCGATGGGAAATTATCAACTTGGTCTGGATAATCGGTTGATTTGATTTTTAAGACTTCAGTGCAATTTGTGTTACTCAAATTTCATATTTGTAGATTCTAGGGAGATGAAATAGACAAATAATAAATCAAAAAGAGTTCAAAACATAGTTCGTAAAAGATTACCCACACTGAGACTTGGCATCACTCGCGCTGACTATTCTCATTCAGCTCTTAGCTCACCACCACAACAGACCGCTGTCAAACTATCCGTCAACCGTCAAGTGGTACTTAATTCACACTGTGAATTTCACAGCCAAAAAGGAATAAAAAAAAGTCGCCATTGTCGCTTGTGTCACTTTCACTAAGTCATCCAGAAGTAAATATGAGAAAGCATCGATATTATTTAATTAAATAAGTGAGCGAAATTAACACAACAATCCAGCGAAAGCGTATTCCCCACATATCCCCCAACAAATAACCTACCATCAATGGGTAATTACGACAGGAAGAAGAGCACACCTTGCACCGACTGCATGCGTGCACTCAAGTGGATTCCAGTTTTATTCATTGTGGCTATCATCATTTGGTCATATTACGCCTATGTTGTTCAACTTTGCATACGTACGAAATTGCACACATCATGATCAATTCAGAACTAAATTAATCTATGGATCTTTTCAGTTTCAATCGATAGTATTGTGCAGAAGACATTCTTTATTATATTCTATCACATAGTGTCCGTTCTATTCTTCTGGTCGTATTGGAATACGATTTTCAGTCCTGTCGGAACAGTTCCTCATAAGGTAAATGAGACATTCTTTTCTCCCTTCTCCAGCAATGTGTTATCAACCATCTGATTCATCATCGAATTTGTAGAATTATGGTGGCAAAAGAGTGATAAGATTAACGTTTCATATACACTCGGGTATACACACCAGTTAATTTCGTATAAAGTTGAAGTCATTGTTTATAGCGTGTGCTTTTAAGTGGATTATTGTGAGAAGTGTAGATACTCCACTAATGGTCGTGCAATGACGACAAATTTGCCTAATGAAACGAGTGTTTTCGACATCTGTGCGTTCAGTGGACGGTACTTTTATGTGTGCGTGCTGGGTTCTGGTTTTCCCTTTTGTTTTTACATATTAGTCAGCTTTCTTGCGGTTGTAATTAATATGTACAGGGTTCAGGATTTGAGTGCGATTTGATATTCAATGACCCTGTGAATGTGAATGTGTCTGAAGTAGAGCGGAATATTGTCAATTATTGTATTGACTATTAGAAAACCAGTGTTGGCCTGTTATGAGGGACAATTTTCTTGATTAATCTGGGGTGGCAAGTTGCAAAACACTGCAATTGATCACATGCAGCGAGTGCCTGTGGTGTACATATGTATGTATTCATGATGATCGATGCAGTCTACGTATGGAAGCAATTTGCACTTCAATGTAGACCTGTTTTCAGGCGTATGATTAATGAATTGAGGTTTATCTTCAGCAGTCCTTAATTTCTTGAGGGGTTCCCATTTCGTGACCGCTACGTTAAGCCTGTTTCCTTTAGAAATCTAAGAATGAGAGACGGTACCAGTGACATCAATTCTTCCTCTGCTTGTCCAGATAGCTTTTTCTTGTGTGAGATAGTGCTTCGGAAAATCCAGTCTGCAGTGCGCTGTTAGGATACGGAAGTTGTTCTTACTTGATACATGCTTATAGGTTGTTTATACTGACCTAAGAGTTTCTTGGCCTACTTCATACCATAAGCGTTGTTCCAGGTTTCTGTTCGCAAACTTCTTTATCGTTCCCTGAACTCTTCTCGGAGGACAATGTCTCCTACAGCACAGAATGGTTCGGGTCCTGTATAGGGTTTTGATTGTCCTTTCCTAGTTGGGGAGTCCCCCAATTCATTGCCATTCCTGTATGCCCTGTATGCTATTCCAGCAGAGTTTTACTCTGTTCCTCCTGCCCAACTCTAAGCTTCTGGTATCTCCATACAAACTTGGAGTCTGATGTTTGAGTCTAGTGCCAATATAGGGACTCGACTTCTTCTTCTTTCTTTATTTGGCGCTAGTCCGGGGTGGACCTGGGCCTCCAATAGTTCCGACTGTCCGAGATTATTGCCATGTCGCAATTGGTATATTTTCTGTCAAGATTGATTTGAACGCATCTATCCATGGCATAGACTTCTGCGTGAAAGATGCTGGTGCGTTTGCCCATGGGTTTGAAGTACATTGTCCGGGGTCTAAATACCCCTGCCCCAGTTCCTCCATCAGTTGGATGCATCTGTATACCATTTTTACCGTATTGCTTTGAACTATGGAATATGTATTCATTTCCTAATCACATCATCTTTCGAAATGGTCAAGTGTGGTAGCGATTAGTGCATCAAATTATCTCCATGTAATGCACATGTCTTTCCTATCCCTTTTGTCATGTCATTCATAGTCTACATCGCGTACCCACTCTTGAATCCGCGCACTCATTTCCATGTAAATCACATACAGTTTTTCGTTTCTGCTCCAGATTCCATCGCACTTTCTTTCGCAGAGACCAAGAACTTTTTTACCCACTTTTTCAATATTGTCCATACATTAGAGCAGCTTTTTGAATAATCAATGCCTCGTATTGGTTCTTCGAAAGTCAGTTCACCCGAAAAAACAGAACTTTAGAAGAGCCGTTTGCTGGAATAAATGTCAATATTTCATTTTATTAAAAGACTCCCGGGACACTAGCATTTCCAGGCGGAGATAATAACGATTGGCAAAAATCCAGTGTCAGGCTATAAGGTAGACGCCAAACTATCCAGGCAAACAAAGCCCTCACCTTCCCTCAAAATAACTTCTTTCCACCTACAAACTACTGTTTATTAGGGCATTCCTAACCTCTATGTGATCACAACCAACTGAATTGAAGAACTCGGGATGTGTCATAACAGACTAGTTCTGCAACCATAAAGATCGGTTGTGCCCTTCACAAGCGGTTTTGAATGTAACATCACCGACTTGGGCATGTTCTAGAGCACCCATGATCTATTTCGAATATGCCAACAGCAACTCAACGAATTAACACTAGATGACAGGCAGGCACTAAGTGCCAAAACCTTCATCATGATCTTGCCCTATAAACTGTCTATCGGGAGATCAAGCCACCAGACTAGATGCCATTCGAAGTCGTGTATCCATTGCAAATTCGCCTTAATTCGTGAAGAAGACCATCGATTAGACCACATGGAGTTTCCTATTCGTCTTCAAAAAAATTGTGTGTGTTTGTTGCTGTAGTAGCAAGGCCGAAGTTCATCTCCAAGCCTTTAATATTATTATTATCTAATGACACAGGTATGTCCTGTAAATACAATTAAGTTGATATGTACAGAACGTCGTGTCATTGCAAACTCCGACCACAAGTCTGTCCGGCAAAGTTTATGTTCAAGCGGAAAACTGCAGAGGGGCATTAAACTCAGCACAACTTTAGACCATCGTGCTACCAATATGAGCGAATTGCTCCTAAATTTAAGACCATTTTGTGCGTGAAAAGATACGATGAAACTGGCTGAACCTGATGTTGTAGAGACTCATATAGGCGTGTCTTGTAGGGGCCAATATCTCCTACAACAGACAACAGCTCCAGCAACTTATCAGGTTCATAGTTATTACAATGGTTTGCTATGCAGACGAACATCGAGCCAATCCAGACATTTATTTCCCTTGTCATAAACGAACCAACACGTGCCCTGAATGCTTCTACTTCCCTTAGAAATTTCCGGTAAACTCCGGTAAATGGTTTCTTTAGCTGTTTTTTGTTTTTCATAGAACTACATATAGACAGGAGCATGAGCGGTGTTGTGAACTCAATTTTGAACTGAGGACTTTGGCTCGTCATTTGTGGAGCACGGTGTACCACCCTATATTTCCAATTTGTCATTTCAATGGATACAAGCCTTATTTTATTGTTATTGATTCTCGGTTTGACTCATTGACTAACGTATCCAATTATACTCAATTCAAGCCCACGCATCATGAGACACCATTTAACATCCCTCCCCATTGTTCAGCAAGTGGATCAACACTTTAATTGCGCAACGCAGGTGGCGCGACAGTCCAAGAAGGACCTAGGCCTAGCTTATACACCACCCGCTCGTGTTGTGCATGCTATTGTTCTTTTACGAGTGGATGGAACCTACAGTTTATGCCGGATCCAAAAGGCGAAGATTTAAGAAGCATTTTTAAGACAGGAGTGCTTTTCAAATGAATTATGAAAGTTGGTAAATTCGGAATCGAACGCACCAACGTACTAAGCCTCGGCGACCCACAAATAAATATATAACCTTTTAATTTTCTCTCTTTGAATTTAATAATATGTTTACTCTTACAGTGGCGCATTCCTGAAAGCGAAATCGAGCGACTATTTCGTGCTGAGAACCAAGAACAGCAGAAGCGGATACTTGAGAATTTCGCAAAAGATCTGCCCATTTCGAATCGGTATGTACGCACATCATCAGACATCTATCGAATTCAATAACAAATCGAATTGTATTCCTCACAGAACACTCAGCGGCGCTGTACGATTCTGTGAAAAATGTCAAATTATCAAACCCGACCGAGCACATCACTGCAGCGTTTGCGGGACATGCGTTCTCAAAATGGACCACCATTGTCCATGGGTCAACAACTGTGTGAACTTTAAGAATTACAAATTCTTTGTGCTCTTTTTGGGATACGCACTATTATACTGTTTGTATGTAGCGCTGACATCCCTCGAGTACTTCATAAAGTTCTGGCGGGTAAGAAGTGTATGAACATGATTGGAATTATGCTAAAAATCATTATGGCTCATCAATGCTGTTATTTTAGGGTGAACTTAATGGTGGAATGGGTCGATTCCATATACTATTCCTATTTTTTGTATCACTCATGTTTGCGATTAGTTTAGTCAGCTTGTTCGGCTATCATATATACTTAGTTCTAGTTAATAGGACGACACTAGGTGAGACAAAACACTAAAGACTTTCCAATGCGAAGAAAGCGACCATTGTGATTTTCTATTCGTTTTTGTTTTGCATTCCATTCTAACAGAAGCATTTAGGGCACCAGTTTTCCGTATGGGTGGACCTGACAAGAACGGATACAATTTAGGAAGATACGCTAATTTTAGAGAGGTTTTCGGTGACAACTGGAAACTGTGGTTGATTCCAGTTTATACTAGGTAAGTTTACTTATACATATATGCGCATTTTTCTTACTCATCAATACACAATGTATGTAGTTAGTTTGTTTTTGAATAAGTATTGTAACTTGATGCCTATGCTGCTAACTGACTGACTCAAGAGAGTGCAGCAAATAACCCCTCTTGTGAAATATTTGGCAAATTAAAAACATTCAAATCTGTGTAACTAACTTCTTGTATGTAGAGGAGTATCATGCAATTTATGACTGAATTGAAAGTGATATCAAGAAAATTTGTTGAACTCATTAATTTTTGATTTGAATCTGGTTAAACAATGCAACCGCTATTATTGCCTCTTTGACGAATGGCTTAACTCGATTTGATTTGATTAATTTTGTTTTATTATTTCGCTTAGTTTGATGACATAGTTTGCTTAAAGTTGATATGAGGTAATTGATTAGATCAGCAAAGGAAGTTTTTGTTTTATTTGCACAAAAAAAATTGGTAGGTGTCACTAATGCGGATCACATGTACGTCAGGGACTTAGGATAAGTATCACTCTCATTCAAAGGAGGATTATGAATAGTACATTTGTAATGATTTCAAGCAAAATGGAAATACTGGTGATTTCTTAATTATTTATTTAGTATAGTCCCTAAAATACAAAGGGTTTGTTAGACAAAAGTATATATGTATATGTAGTTACGGAAAGAACGGTAAGATTGCTGGGATAAAAAAAAAATTTGTATAAAAAATAAAAGTACATATTCAGAACTAACAATCATGAGGGAATTACAGAGCAATGCTTGAGAGACTCCTCCCTAGTACAATAAGTCTTCGCAATACGTACCACCTTCGGATTCGGAAACTAAAATCAATTCGTATTTTGTACCATTTGCGGCTTGGGTTTGAATGCTACCAATCTTTTACCAGTCATTTCCGAGAATTGAGCTGTCAAAGTAAGAAATAAAAAAAATCCAGTATATAAGTCAGTTGTAAATTGATTATTTTCAATTTATTTCTTTAATATTTTAACAAATTATGATTTCCACAATGTAAATGGAAGTTTCGGAGGTGCTTCCCATGATTCAAATGTAAATTAAAGTCGATCGTTTTTATTTTATTTTCCCTCTCCGGGGGACTTTATTTGAACACAAATCTTGCCGCTATTGCAGCTCTCCAAAAACTAACTTATGTCGATGAGCAATGGCATTCAAACGATTCCGTCCCACGGTGGATGATCGGCGACGCTCACACGGTGGTGTCGGTTGGCATCTCTGTGCCTGGTCCCACATTTTGCTCTCCTTGAAACGCTGACTTAGCGTCTGGCTGTTTGCACACTTTTTTTTTGTTATATTGGCTGCTCGCACACATTTGTAATGTGAGAGCGTGTTAACTTGTATGAAGTATAAGGGCAGAAAAGAATTATCTGGAAAGGAATGTTGTAAACGGCGATAGATCTTCTTTGCTTTTAGGAAAGCGTCTCAAGCGATTTCATCCTTTATTTAGCCTTGGCTTTCAACGCCTTATCGTGTGGCAGCTGAAAATTCTACTGAAGTGAAGTTCAACGAGCGGCTGTAGGCAGCAATGTATATGATTAAGCGGACTTTTCCGTGTGTTGAAGGGCAGATTTTAATGTGTGCTAGCTGCAAGAGAACTATTCTATTCCGCGGAAAAAGCGGCACACTTACTCAACTCATGTTGTGCACTTCACATTTTTTTTTTGCAATTTTAACATTATATCCCGCATCGGTGTGTTTTTGGAATTTAATTTCTCTACCTGATTGGATTTCAGATGGAAGAAATTCATAGGTAAGATCTTCATGCAAGCACATACATCCAACCAAGGCTACTTTTCAGGCTTGGTACGTCCCATGTTTGCCCCTTTGTTCCTTGCTTTTGCAATGACAATTTGAGTAGCGATGTTTCACCAACGCTCAACTGCACGAATTTATTATTATTGTTTTGTTATTATATCTCCTCTTTTCGTTAAAAATAATTCATTAAATCAATCACAATGTTTTTAGCACACACAATCCGATAACAAAATAGTTTTCGAATGAAAATCCGTAAAGGACAACAATCTTGACACAAACTTTGGGAATACAAAATATCAAATTTCTGTAAAGAGTTGGCAGTACTTTTGATTTCTGAATGCGGATTATGTGCGGTTGCTATAGAGATACAAAATACCAATTTCCGACACTATAGCAATATAAAATAAGCCCCTGATGTCCAGATCTGTCACAGATTTTACAATCTACTCCACTCTAGCTTGTTTTCTGATCTAACTTCTCCAAGGCTTTTGATAAAGTCGACCACCTTACTTTTTCCCTCAAACATAAAGCACTCGCTGCTAATTTAAAATAGTTTAAATTATATCCGTATCTTATCCGGTGCAGGGAACGAAGTCCCCGGGAACTATGTCCACTGACGGTCTTTGTTCCCTTTAAGTGGGAACTAAGTCCACTTTGTGAAATTGGACTTAGTTCCCATGCAATGTGGGACCGTACTCCAATTTCTTATGGGAACTAAGTACACACTCAAAAGTCTGCAGTGGGAAGTAACTCCCAACAAATGATTAAAAAAATACCTACAAACTGCAATTGGTTATCAGGCCTGCAGTTATTTATCAGGTTATCGTTGATATCGTTAATAGGAAGCTTAAATCCAAATCGGTTCCTAGCGTAACCCACTGGAAAGGACGAATAGGACATTTAAAAATTGAAAATCCTTAAAGATGTTTGCAAGAAAGTCTGGTGTATTTAAATTAAGAGGTGGTTGGCTCGCTTCGCTCGCTAACAGGATTTTAACCCATTTTAATGGAGAGTGAGAACTTGCTCATGAGACTTCGTCGCTCCGCTAAGGGCATGGAGCTAAATTAACAAACAACGCCAGTTCTTTAAACTGCAAAACGAAGCAAAGCTAATTTTTTTTTCATTTTTCACTCACCATTCCCCTGTTTATTGTACAGACGGGACTTGAAATAATCGTTCTAAATTCACATAGTTGCCATCGAGGCTTGCTTCAAAATATGCTTCTGTCTCGACGCAATTTCTTTTCAGTGAACATTATATTAGGGTCTGAGAACAAAGAAAAGTTCGTTGTGGGCCAGTTCTAGAGGATACAGTGGATAGGTACGCAATTTGAAGGCCAATTCATGCAATTTTACAATCTTTTTCACTGATTTTTGATATGGTGCATTGTCTTGATCGTGAGCTCGCGCGGCATCCACTTTGAGCATAGCTTTCGCATACCCAAATACAATGGACGATATGTCCACACATTTTTTAATATATTCAGAATGATTTGTGAATGAATAAAGAAAGAATAATTTTTTATGTTTTCGCCAGAAACATCCGCTTTTGAACTTCCACTGCGCTAATCGTCTTTAGTGCTAATACGCCCGACGCACAGTCCGACTAACACTCATCAAGCCACTTTTTGATATTAACACCATTTTTGTTCCATACGTTTCATTATGTTTTTGTACTCTTCATTCCTTGTTTGCAACATTATGACTAGTTTTCAAGAAATGATTAGGTTCGATGTGTCTTTTGTTACAGGCAAGTACCAACGGTCCACTGTTTCAATCTTTGCTTTGTTCCTTTGGATTATCAATTCCATTAAAACTCGAAGTGTGTTCTACAGCTGCTATCTTGACATTGTATTGGTACAGCGTGACTGTTGTAAGTTGCCACAGTTTTAAGTGCTTGATCTATGTATATACAGTCAATGACTGACATAATGTTTAAAACTAACAAAAAACCTTGTTAACATCGTCTTTCCAAGTGGACTTGCAAGTGTAGCTCCTGTACTCCACTCTCGCAAGGTAACAACAATACGTACAAAATGAGTGGTTTATCTTATTATATTTAAAATTATCTAACAATATGTTAGTTGTGTGATGTGTCCGTGTGTGTATTAAAAGAATCCGATGCGTTGGAGCGAATTTCAGGACATCTGAATTTTTGGGTACTTTGTCATAGCCGGCACCGTCGTTTTGGAGCCTTTTCCCAAACTCAAGTTCACAACTCACAAGTACCCAAACACATCATTGTAAAAAATGATAGAAGTATTTTATTGTGGGGCGTGAAGTCATTGGGTATATAGTTGGTCCATGTTAAATTAAAGGAATTGCCCTGGAATTTTGAGTCGCTTGCTTCCACCTTGCCCACTCCGCCGTGTTTCTTGTTTGGTGGCGTGATTGGCAAGGTCGCCTGCTTTACTATTGCCTGGAATGTCAGCCTATTAGTTTAAAGTATTCGTTTATCGATTGCTTTAGAATACCTGAATAATTAAGCACGTATAATCGATTTCGTAAACACACCGTTGTATTCTAACACTTTCAAAACCGATAGGAATAAGCACATGGTTTTATTGCCGTCCCAACTTGAAACGCACAGGTGTTGTTGAATTGTAATTAGTTCACCATAATTGAGTATGAATATTCATAAACAAAGTGTTGTTCCCTATTATGTTTACTTTGTCCGCCTGCACTTAAGTTATATTTCTTGAGTGCTTTAAAAGGACGCAATCATTCGCTTTTGTTTTTTTTTTTAACTTGAGAAGAGTGTCTATTATAAAGCTAATTTTTTTGGAATGAATGGGAACAAAAAAACCGTGTCCTTAACAAAATTAACTCCAAAATAATGTCATTCTTCTCAGAAGCCAGAAGCCTAAGTACCAGAGCGGGTTCTGATACTTTTGGCGATATCGGTTTCCATTTTCACTATTTTTTTTCCCTCTTTAAGAATTTCTGAAGGCTGCTGAGAGTTCTGCTAACAGAGAAATCATTTTTGGTTGCAAATACCGATCAACTTACCAATGAGCGCGGCATTCATCAAACTTCCGTCCCACCCTGTTGGTCGCAATGAGTGGCAATCACTTGCGATCATTTCTCCAGAGTGATTGGGAAACCGATACGTTAGCTCGACATGGTCAGTGACAAATTCCTTACGTCCAAACTGATGAGAGACCTTGACTTCAATCGAGGTTTTTTTTCAGCAGCTCCTGGATACTTCTGAGATTGTGCATCATTTACTTTAGACTTACTACTCTCTGACATAAAAACAAAAAAAAAAACAATTCACCAATATAGATTGCAAGATCCTCGTCTAAGGAAAATTAAATTCGGATTTTGGAACTACAAATGGCTAAAATAGTAAAACCTCCAATTTGGGACACTCTGTAATTGGTGTACCTCCGAAATAAATCGCACTCCATGCATACACTTATTTCATATAATTTTTTCAGAGGTTCAAAAACGAGGCAGCTCGGAATTTGATCAGCACCTTTGAATTTGGACAACGAGTTCATCCGAGTTGTATATTGAAATTGAAGAGTCTACACTTATTGAATATTTTGCAATGTTCAGTTAATACGTCTGCAACTATGTACAATCAATGATATTTGACCCAATTTTGAGGTCATTGGTGGACAGGTTCAAGGCACTCAATCGGGTGCAATGACTGGCCGGCATGTCCATCAGGGGAGAACAGGGAAGCACTCCGTCGGATACTCCTCCACCTTCCTCGACTGGAACTATTTGGCAAATAAGTGGCAGCCATCACAGTCTTGAGACTTACGACACTCCGACTGTGATCCGAAATCACCATCGGTCACTTAACCATTCTTAATGAATACAACTTCCTTCCCAACGAAAACAGAAATCACTCCAGATGGATTGGATCGGATTGGATGCCTGACAACCCGACGCTGACTGATCATAAACAACTAATCATCTCCGTTGCTCGTGTAGCGCTCTGGGAAGTCGTAGGTACTAACACGTTGATGGCCACTTTGCTCAGCTGGGTACTTGCAAAAAGATTCTGAGAAGTTATTATTTAAAACAAACATGAAACTGTTTAATTTTTCTAAACCATATCGTCTGGTATCATGGGAGTAGTAAAGAATCGAAAATTCTGAGTTCAATCCTCGACACGAGTGATTTTCACAATTCACAGCTTCAAATCATTCGAGTCACAGGCTTTTTTTTAAAGAGAGTAAAACTGAAAATGCTTGGCAAACTTCGCCGCTCTAAGTCGACATAAAAATGAAGTTCATTCCACTCATAACTGATTTTGTCGGCAGCCAGTACCTGGTCCACCTCGAACTTTAAAGCCACCCATATTCTCATTGCTTTCTCACTACGGTGAATGACACAACCAAGAACATACTCCGTTTCAAGGTTGCATTTCAGGCGAAGTAAATGCTTGATCTACATTTCAAATATCCAAGCATTCTGTTAATGAGTTCAACTAGTTTTTGATTGTATAGAAAAATATCGCTTAAGAAATGTTTATGTACAAAATACTAATACCATCATAAGAAACTAAACAAAAAATAATACTTTCTGTTCGTTTTGTATATTTTTTTTATTGTTTCCTTGTTATCTTTTTTCTTTGTTTTCTCATTCAACTAACAATGAAACACACAAAAACAAAAAAATTGTAAATTAAATACAAATCAAAAGTAAAACAAAACAAACCAAAAAAAAACTTAACCTTTGTAATTTGAAAACATAACAACCAACGAATTTTGTTTCTAGTTTGGGTGACGGTTATACATACCCGACACAAGCCCATCATCTAAGTGCCTCGTACGAATCAATGGGAGACACCCAGACAAGGTTAGACCAACCAACTGATACATATTTAGATGAACCGATTGACAATTTGCCATTAAACAATGTGTATGGCAATGGCAATGCTAATTTATCAACAAATGCTGCCAGTATCGCTAATGGTAATGTTATCATAGATATGAATCAGTGTAACCATAGTCAACACACCGATCCTCAAGTATTCATTGTGAATGGAATTGATGATGCTAGCATACAAAATCGAAATCAGTTAACAAATAAGGACACGAAAGCCCAACTGGCGGGGACAACGCCACATGTGGAATACGAACAAAATTCTGCTAGCATTATTAATATCTAAATGAATCTTCGATTCGAAACATATAGTTAATACATTCATACTGTTTTAAATCGTATTTTGTTTTTTCATGAATGTCGTTGTTCAGATAAGTTCTATTTCTATTATCATTTTTAAATACATTTTTTTTCTGTCACTTGTTCTTAGTTTTACATACTGTATTATATACAAGAAAATATTATATATATATATATTTTTAAATATAAATATATTTTTTTTGGTAATTTTTGATTGATATGTTTTATTTTCGAATTTTTTGTATTTTAGAGTTGTCCGATAGTTCAACTTCGATGTAAGAGTATGCTAGATTTTTACTTATTGTAGAATCTTTTTTTTGTTCTTGCAAGGATATACAATGTAAGGTGGGTGTGCCTCTGTGCCTTTGCAGAAGCACGCCACGCCGTTTAAATAATGTAACTCATGTGCCTTCGTGTTAGAGAAATACGAACCATAGATTATTTAGATACTGCTGGTGTTGTAAGCTTTTGACTGTCTAATTGTCACATTTATATCACATTAAAGAATTCGATCAAATCTTTTAGTCAAGTAAGACAATTGCGTACTTTCCAAAAATTCGAGGATAATCTTAATTACGTATTTTTTTTTATTTAATAATTCCTTAACTTATGCCTTCTGTTCCTCATGGATATTTTTTAGTTACTTTCGAGGAGAGATCCTATAGGATTCATTTCAGCAACAGAATATTTTGAATGCTGTTATGTGCCGAATGGTTTCCCATTATCGTGGTTGTTAATATTGAAACATTTCACGTTCACTTGAACTTGACAACTGCGTGTAGTAGCCGTTGACTTTGCTATAGAATTCAAATATACATGAGCATTTTTCCCTATTTTTTATTTAATCCCCATCCATCCAACGCAAGTATTCAAATTGACTGTCTGTATGACTGGCTAGATCTCGCTTCCATTCATGAATTAAAACAATCGCCGATAAATATAACGAATGTTGTTTAACAACTTGTCACAACAGTGTGAAGTCGGTGGTTGACCTTCAAATAGTAGATTTGCGTTATTAAACGACCAGAGTACTTTTGCTTCTTGTGGAATGTATGAAATCATTAATTGTTGAAATTTTTAATCAGCTTTCACATTTTCTTGGCCCAAATGGGCCAATCAGAGACTGCCATTTTCTCTGTCATCTTTCCCACAAATTCGTCGGTGAACAAGGGAACAATCTTAGACTGACCTAAGATTTGACACGGAGCATATAATTTCCCCCTTCATAAAATGGGCGTCACGAGTATGAAGCACTAATCGACTGTTCATGACTTGCCAGAGAAAGATTCAAAATGATAAACACGTCATCCAAAACAGGGAAAGACTTCCAATAAATCCCTTCTAGGAGAGTTGTTAAATTTTTCGAAGGCAGCTCTTAAATCTTAGCCTAAGAGAGGGTGTGTCCTGCTTTGACACACCATAAGCTCTTCAATTCAATTCAATCGTGAGAACAATCAGCTATGAAGTCAGAAATACAGTACTACCTAGGTAATTCGAACTTATAGGAACCTACCTAAATATGAACTACGTTGTTCGGATTAGTGGATAAACAGCTTCTAACAGTAAAATTAATATCTCAAATTTGACAACCTTTTCATTTCAAGCGCATTTTTACACAAGGACTGAAAGAATTTTTCAACAATTGAATGTACAGAAATGATACACTGTGGCCATAAAAACCATTCCGTTAAGTTTCGTTCAATTCTCTTAAGCGTGGAATCGATCTACACAAAGAATCATCAGTTGGTGTTGGAATTTAGTCTAGGTTTCCAAAGTATATACACCACTATATACACCACACCACACATAAGGCTTTATATGGCATCCTAATACCATCCATTGCATTCTTTGCTGTGGTGTCCCAACAAGTTTCCCATGCCCCCGCCACTTCATTCCTTGGTTCCGTCTGATCAGACGCCTGGCTGGCCTCATGTCTATGTGTAAGGTTAGAGCATGAATCTTCTTGTCCAGATGCTATCAACGAAAACGGCGTACATAGTACATAAATTCTCCGTCTTTTGAAACATGGGGCGACAGAAATAATCAATGCAGCACTTTCCTTCTGCAGAAGCATCTATCAGTCAATTACCTTTTTAGCCGAAAGAAACAGCGATTGGCAAGAGCGATTCAACGTTTGATCTCCGTACTGATGTTTACAGAATTGCTCACCGCGGAACCGAGGGATACGAAGTTCCTGCGTATTGGGACGCTCTCACCAAGTCCGTGGTATTGTATGTCCTTTCTGGTGTGCAGCATATACCAGCGTGGATCAATATGTATCCGTCTTAGGAAAGTAGATGCAATTTTTTGAATATAATCGCAGACTTTGGAGCATTGTCTTTGCTGCTTCCTAGCACTTTAACGGTTCAAACCACCCAACCTCAACTAACTAACACTGCTCATGAGATATATTATTTAAAATATGCATCCGCGTCGGTCTAGTGTGAAAACGTAATCAAAGTTTTTCCGCCACTTCATAAACCACACTCAAAACATGGTTTGTCAAACTCTTTAAAATACATTTCTGTCTCGGTGCTACATTCTCATTTGAGTTGAATTTCTTCCCTGATAAGGGGGTTTCTATTTGAGGAACAAAAAGTAATCAAAGGAAGTTAAATCGCTCGAGTATGAAACCATCTCGTAGCGTGGTACTTCGTTCACCGTCAGACTCATTTTAGATGCTACCGCAAGTGCCTTATTAGCAGCTCGCTGAGTTCTGTGTCCTTGGAACCACGTCAGTTCTATCTACATATACTAAAAGCTTAACGTGGCTTACAATTGTCAATCATCCATCCTAACGTCGTATTTGTTTCAACCAAACACCAACGTTGTAGGCTCACCCTGATGTCGAGGAATAAATCATTTTAGATTTATTCTAAGCGTCAATAAAAACACATTACTTTTATTTTCAATTATAAAACTAAATTAACTTTCGTCTCGTCAGTCCTTTTGATCGAATGCCCATTTGTTATAATCAACGACCTGTAGCTAACGATGATCCTTGTTGCAGCCATTCAATCTTTCTTCTTTCTCCTTTGAGAGTATAGGGCGACGAGCCATAGCGGTGTGTGTATATGGTGCTGTGTAACACAAGTTCACGAGAATGCTGTAATGACTAAAAACACTAGGAAATGTAGCAGCGTAGCTCATCGACCTCTGCCCGCTGGATTGCTGGTTCGAATGTCGAACTCTGGGCAGAGGATCTGAATCGGTTTGACGAGGCAAGCATCCACATTTCATGTACCACATCCCTCGAATTATAATCGGACTCTTCATACATATATGCTCGGTCCTAAGTAAGCATAATGCTGCTCTTACTTAGCACGGTTACGTCCCATTGAAGGTCCAAGCATGACCAATCGCTGCCCTTTATTGCTGACCTGGGTCCTGGGCACGATGCTTCCAGCGTCATTAAGACAAAACTGTCTTGCGTGCGGGATAACTTGGTCTTTAAGGCCCAAACACGTATGTAGAATCCATTGCGTTTGGCATCCACAAAAATCGTAGTTGCCGGATTCCAAATAGGTGCCCAATGACGTACGTTGCGTGTGCAAGCCACTCTTGTATAAATTAAGAAATTTGAAATTTTAATGTTCTTAAATTATTAGGAATTATTGAAAACGAATAAACAAAACGTAATCATTCATTCATAAAATATAGTACAGACAAACATAAATAGCACCCAAATGAATTTCCATGAAACATCTGTCAAACGCACAAAAAGTTGAATGTTGACAAACTTCATCCGTCGTGATGCATATCACTTGTGGGTCGCATTTGCTGTCTCTCTCCCACACTCATTATGCCTTATGAGTTGTCAATTTTTTGACATGACGCAACGCACACAACGGATTTTATGGGTTTGGACCTCTATACTGGAAATTCGGCCTTGCACTCCGCGAACCAGGAGGCTCGGATTCGAAAATCGACGGACTTTTTCCTTCTGGATTCCATCCACATCTTGGTACAGCTCGTAGAGTTCGCGGTAATGTCGTCTCCTTCAATCACCCTCCTCACAGATGGGACCATATACCAGACTTTAAACTGTTCTTTCGAAAGAACCAAGAATCAGTTATGTAATTTTGCTTAGCTTCCCGCTTTCTGCTCCGCATAGAAGGAACATAGGACTGTATGTTTCCGTATTCCAGTGAGAATTGTATCACTGCACCATGTAGAAGCTGCAATGCGTAAAAAGAAAGAAACTCTGACAGTTGTGTTCTGACTCTGAAGTTACAGTTCAAAGTTACAAACTCCGTGCCTTGTAACTGAAATTTGTAACATTGAAGTTACCATTAATGTTAGGAAAACCACTGATAAACTGGTACATTCATCCGATAATGAAACATGACACTCAAGCAAATATGAACACATCACATCAAAGCACTCCTCATAACAACAGCTTTATACTCATATATGTACATACCGTATGGAAAGAACATCCAAAAGATAGCATTCATTGTTAACCAGAACACTGAACGATTGTGCCCACAAATAGTCTTTCCATTGATTGAATTCATTGCGACCGCATGCAAACCACCTCCCTAGTCCCTGCACCTCTCATGTTTTCTTTTCTTTCCACACCACCTATTCCTAATGTTCACAGATTAATTTAAAATTCCAGCAATATTTATTTTTACTTAGTAGAACATTTTAACGATTTTTCTGTATTCACCTACTTGTAAGCTAGTTAACATCTAAGATTACTTTTACACATGTAAGCGAGAATGTATTTTCTAAGAGAACGTTTTCAAAATAAAACTAAGTTCACTTTAGCATGATTTATTCTGTTGTTTGCATTACGAAGAATATTTATGTACATTATTTTTTATTTTTTGAAATCTCATTGCTAGAGAATTATATCATGTAAGATTGTGAGTGTAGACGAAACAGAATGTTAAGATTAATGTTTTTAATTTGCCAAAAATAACATCGAATCGTGTAGTAGGCTTGCATATTCATATCCCTTTGAACATTGTTGCAAAGTCGATGTTGGTTAACGAGTCAAATTGCGTGAGTTCCGTCGCATTGAATGCGTAATACATACTCTTATTTAATAAAGTCTACGTACACTGGAAGTTCTAATGAATCAACGAGTTTTGAAACAAACAGCCACGATGACAAAAGTCTACTACACTCAGAGGTTATAACGTGAATCAAAAACTGGTCACTATTAAGGCATTTGAGCAAAAATGAATCGTATGTACAGAGATGCCCGACTTCTACCTCTCTTGCCCCTTAAAATGTTTGACAACTGCTTTTTATATCGTTTTCTTAAACCAAAGTTTTTCTTGACCAAGTTACGTTATTTCGTGAATAACCGTCAAAAATTCATGAATATCTGTCAGAAAGCCACTCAAATTCGTCGATGGACTATCAGCTGTGAAGACGGCTATCTCTGTAATACTTCATTTCTGCTTTTGAGTTACTTCCCTCGTCCTTGATTTTTTTGCGAACTGAGTGCTCAGGCCCTAGTGCATTCATTAAACTTCGCTTTGTTTTTGATGGTCGAAAACTTACAATGCCACACTGACTTATTAGAAGAACAGAACAGACTAGAATGCAAACAAAAGAAAAAAATCCGAACTTTACCACACAAAAAGGAAAACGTTTTGTTGTCAATGACACTGCGTTCGTCCAAAAAAAACTGAAGCCGGTCTTGTTAGCCGGCAGACCCACCATGGCCTTCTTTGGTGCATGTCCACCCGGAGTAACCTACTGGCTTCATTGTTCCTTAATTGAGTTTCTTTGTCTTCTGTGTTCTGATGGATCCCTGGTCGGAGGCAACGAAAGCGTACAACAACTCCTTCGGATAACGCTTTAACATCGTCAAACACTCCTTAGAATTGGTCGCACGGCTGATCCTACGGTCATGTTTGAACCATCACACGAACAGCTGTCAAATATTCATGCTCTGTTGTGAAAGTTCAAAAGTCGGGAAAAAAAACTTGGGCCCTGCACAAGCCTCGTTCACTAGCACATTATTTTTCACACTATCAAACACAATCCAAGCTGTCGAGGTTCACTTCCATGTGTCGCTTAAATAGCGAATGCGTTTCAAGTACCTTCGTTGAAATACATCTCTTTTAGATATTTTGAAGTGCTGTACACATGATTCAAACTGGTCCTCAGGCGGCGGCTCCACTGTCATTAAATTTTGTATAGCATCGCCTCGTCTTCGAAAAGTGCTTCGATGTCTTGTGTCTACAATAGTGAACCTAATTTTTTCAATGTATCTTAGTCCGGTTGTCACCTCTTAACTTGACTGATTCAAACACCTGCGTGCTGAAATGTTAAAAAAAAAGAGTCGTGACATTTTTGTTTTAGATGTGGATCCAAATAACTTCAATGGAAATCAAATAAAAAAAACCTAGACTCCACAAACGCAAGTACGCAACTTTGTACTCATTATCGTGGCGTAATCAAATTGGTGTCTTGTTTCGGGGACAATCATTTATTTCTTGTACTCTGAGTGCATTGTACTCGTAAAGAAAAGATAATCCTTTGAGTTTGATTATACTTTCGTGCCTACACAAAGGACAATAAATACAATGCTTACTCAGCATTGGAGATAACCACACATATTCACATTCTGAAAATAAAACTGTCATAAAAAAAACATAAAAATTAACCATTGGGAAAGGAGTTGGAATATTTTGCGTGCGACTAAAACACACTTTAAGTGGACTTTCGTGTTTATACATAACTATATCTTCAGTATAAAAAGATCCAGAGATTAGAGAGCTTTTTAAACAACAACTACCGCGTAGAGAAATTGAGTAGTTTTCAATGACTCAAGATTCCCAGACTGATATAAGGGCATAATTGACTGCCGTTATTTATTTCACAATTACAACCGTATGAATTCAGAAACCCAAAGCAGATGGTGACGTCATTGGGCAACATTGTTGCAGCATGACATGACATTTACAAAGGATGTTGGCTTTTTTCGTCAGAAATTGATTTCCCATTTTCCCGAAACATAAATAAACATTTCGTGCATTTAGTCGATAGTTACCCGTATGTCCACTTTTCTGAGAGATGTCGCTTAATGGTGTGCCAACCCGAAAGTTTTACGAACCGAGTTAACCCGAGTTAAAATAGAAACAGAACCCGGGCTCACGACCTCGGTTTGATAATGACCCAAAACAAAAAATATGGATTATGAAAAGGGGCACGTCGAGTTGTACTGTCCAATTCTATTTTGTTTCGTGTTGGTTTCGGTGTTCTATGAGTATCCTAAGTCGATTGTGTTGGCAAGGAAAGCGATAGGCACACGGGGTAGCCAAGCTAGTACCTGTGTGTGTTCAAATTGTTTCAATTTGTCTCTCTTTTCTTTTATCTCTCTTCGTATTTTCTTCTACACGCACGTCGCTACGCAACTAACTATTATGTATACATACAAATCACAATACGCGAAAAGTAACCGAAATGTTGCACCCTGCTGCGGAGGTTACGATCCGAACAAATAGGGAATGAGGCAAATCGATTTGTATTGTCTACTTCGATTTGGGGTTAGTTTTTGTTCGGAATCATATGCTCACACCATTTCATCGGTTTCGGTTTGAAATAAATGTTACTCGGCTTGAGTCGATTACACTTAAACGGGTTTAATTAGGTTTTTAACCCGGGTTGACACACTACTAATTTCGCTCCCTTGGAATTTCGCCAATTTGCACAATATAGAACTTCTGCCGGGAGTTAGATATTAGATCTTATGGTCAATGCAAATCGAGAGATCGAGAACGACTCGTGTGGTGTTTAGCATGTAGTTCCTCGCTGTCTTGTTGTAGCTACATGCCGACAAGTTTCTACTCGTTTATTTTTTGGGAAAGTAAATGTTCGAAATCGTTTGAACGATATTCGGCTCATTTCTTCTCACGGTAATCTGTGAAAAGGTCCAATGATTCCGGCAGACCATAAATCGCAATTTTGTATCCATTCGACCAGAAATGAGCTTTGTCGCTGAAGACATTTTTCACAGAGCACGAATATTGATAATTAAATTCAATAATTTGTTAATGTTGTTTGAGTGAAGTCTTTCCTTGATAAAGTAGCAATACAGTACACTCAGCGAAACTCAATTAAATGTAACTTGTTTTCTTTTGAAATTTTCGAAATAAGTTTATTACACTGTAATACTTTTTAAGATAACATATTGAACATAAATGATTTATTTAAACCAAGAACAGAATTAATTAAAACGATTAAATAAATTATTATTTAGTTAAAAAAAGAAACAACCCAATTAGTACTGCAAAATTCAATTAAATGCAGTCAAGGCAAGGTAAAAAAAATAAATGTTTGTAAAACAATTAAATTAAAAGTATTAGCTAATAATGAGTCCAACCTCCAGTTCTGGTTATGACTTCGAAAATCTGACTTGTCATCGAATTAATAACTTTTTGGAACTCTTTGGCTAGAATTAGCGTCCATTCCGCTGTAACGGCCTTTCACAAGTCCTCCACCGAAGCAAATTTGCGCCCGCCAGCATAAACGCAACAAAAATGATTTCCAAACATTTTTTCGATCATAATGTGCGTGCTATTGTTCTGTCACTAATGGAAACGACCCTGTTTTATGCTAACTCCGAACGGCCAAGTTTGAGAAGTTTTTCTAGACAGTTACTACTCGTTAAGCACGAGTCACAGACAAGACTCAAAAGAGGTGGGACCATCAAAATTATTTTTGATCGTACGGGCCGGGAATAGAACCCAGATTACTCCCATCAAAAACAGTTCGTACGCGTCATTTAGATATCGACAACCTTAGATCCGAGATAATTTTGGAAGCAGATTTCGTTATAATGAGTTTCCAATTTAACAACATTACCGATTGCGGAATCCGATCGGCTTAATTTTAAATACATTTTTATCATACCGGTGAAATCCAAAAATTATAAATGTAAAATCAATTATTTTTATTACCAAGAAAACCCAGATTTCTCGCCCAACTCACTGATTCTCGGCATAACCCCAAATCTGCTGGCAAACGGCAGATCTTGAAATGATATAAGCGAGAGTAACGGTACTTTAAAAAGCGTACGTTGTAGAAAGAACAAAAACCAAATGTACGCTACATATATCCTGACAAAAGTCCATTTTCCCGGTACAGATGTCAGGGACCATAGGTACATAGATGAAGTCTCTGAATTCCTCGAATTTATATCTGTTTACGTGTACAGTCATCGGCAAAATTATTTGTACAATGTATTTTTCATAGCTAGACTCCGCAGTTAAGCGGTACGGCTTCTTTAATATTTAATTTAATCAATTTTCGTTATAACGCACACATGCATGATGTTTTATTTTCTTGCCTCAAGAGACACTTATAGCTACTAGGTTGTTGATAGAAGATTTCGTGAGTTGGTGAGAAACGTAAGAGAAGAGCTTGCACTATCCTACGATAGTTGGCCCAACCAGATCCGTTCTCGCATGCAAATAAGCGCCGCTCTCGCCCTCTCGCAATCACCATAGTAGTTGTCGTAGTTTTCCGTTAGTTCCACTTCACTTCCCGGATTACTGTAAGACAGTCGAGGGTCTCTGTGATTTCTTTGGCTGCACGTGGTCTGTTAAAGAATCTCAAATTCCACGTACAGATTCGGAAATCGATTTCCTTAAGCCGTTAGCTTGGAATCATGAACATTAAATCCGTCCATATCGGAGACAGTTCGTTGTCAATGAACTATGTTTTTTTTTACATTGTGAGGGAATTAAGCTCACACAAAACCTTCAACATGTGTCGGTTCTCTCACGCTGAGGCTACGAGTGCCGCCATTGACCATAAGAGGGTATTGCTCGTCCAAGCTCCGGATAGTGATAGTACAAAGGATCCAACCAGGGTCTAAGTGGGCCACAACTGCTACAGTGGTGGCAATCACCCAACCTAACCTAAACCCCGACCTGGCCTTGGGGAAAATATTATACCACTCTTATCTCGTATATTTCAAAAGGAAGATTTTACTTAGTGTCGCTACAGTCCGGCTGAACCTGGGGCTCAACCAACAAGCGTCTTTAGCTAGCCTGCAGTGTCGCAGGCATAATTGGTGACTTCCCTTCTACTTGCTTGTGCCACCTGACTCGCGGTCTTCCTCCACCGTGCCGTCCCTCGGAGGTGGATTCGAAGGAACAAGAGGATTTTATTTCTGCCATTTCTTCAAATACACCAATTTCACAAATATTTGAAGTTCGCTTTATGTCTGCTGCAGTAACCGTCTTCATCGTGGGTTCCTCATCAGCGCGCGTTGGTTGTAATCAACAGATTTTGCAAAATGTTCGGTATTCCTTAGCTAGATGTCCACATACCCAAGTAAATGTTTGAATATGCAAGCAAGCAAGTATTATAAATGAATTCAATTTTAAATAAACACACACACACATGTAACTCACAAATTGTAATTTATAGAACATAGCTTATTGTTTCAACACGATTAATGCAAACATTTGAACCATAATTATACTTTTCTGTGAATATCTAGCTTTGGCGATGGATTTAGTTTTCCAATCAGACATTTGGATGAAGACGCCGAGTCACTATTGGGCAGCGAGACCCGGATTGATATCGAAGGAGACATCTACAATGATACAAATTTTCTAGACACGACCATTCAATAGAATTTCCTGATTTTCTGCGAAGATTGACGTCGAAACTCAAAGACAAATGGTAACATGACGGGCAGTTGATCCACAATCACAAAAGAACAAGAAACCAAAATGATTAACAATTTGCATGTACTAGCAATAAGAAAGCATACACATGTATGTGGAAATGCAAAGTTCCAACGATACGAAAATTCTACTTTAAGATTAAAAGAATCAAATATGCATCCGCGACGACCGCGGCGCGACCTGGTGGTGATACATTACATTGCTGCTTCAACAGTTGATTAGTGAGTAGTACTAGAGTCTAGAGCATCGTCTTGCGATCGGGACACATGACGCGTGTGACTGATTTTTCCACAAAATGCGATTTCCTTTTCATCATTATGTCACGTACTATCTCTTGAGTATTTTAATTCATTAAGTTGTGTGTGTTTTGAAAAAGAAACCGAAGAAATATATATAAAATGACAGAAAATTATATTTTAACTTTATCTATCAACGTGTAGTTGTAGAGATGTATATACAAGACAGGACTAAATAGTTTATTTATATTTAATAAATGCAGGTTATATATGTATTTGAAAAGTAAATATGAAACATCAGCAGAGTAGAAAAAGTATTTTGTATAAATGGAGTTTAGATTAATAGTATGTTGTATTTTGAGTGTGTAGACTAGGGTACACGATTTTGTTAAAATGTGAAAATAATAAAATACAAGAATAGTCTCTATCAAAATATGCTTTTGTTTTTAATTTTGGAAAAGAAGACACGGTAGCTGTCTTCAACCAATCGTGCACAAAATTAGTTGAGACTTGTCTCCACTTCTTTGGGCAGCACATTAAACGCAGGCGTCCTATGTTACGTTACTGCACAGACACGGATGTCGAGATTCTTCGCTCTGCAAGGTAAGTTATACCTACTACATTTGTCCCCTAGTTGATTGAAGTGTCCCTCGGTGCTGAGTTCTACATGGGCTCTACCACCTTAGGTGCTAGAGCCGTAGACTCCTGGTTAGGCTCATGTTGCTTGTACAGTCCGTACAGTTAATTCGGACTCCAAATACCGTCAACGCAAACAGAACTAAAGATCACACACTCGAACTTTTCTCTCGAAGACATTAAGGACTTCTTTATCCGCTTTTGATATTGTTCAAGCCTCCGTTCTGCATGACAAGGATGATCAGCGTCTTAAAGTCAGCTCGGTCCTTCGAGACACGTCTTTAGTATAGAGAATACGCAATCGTAATATTTTAGAATAGGGAGTTAGACAAGACAACGCGCTGACATTCGACTTATTTAACATTCGACAAAACTCAAGAGCTAACACCTTTAGTGTCGGTTCTGAGGTAGATGAAGATCCTGACTACCTCAAAGTTATAGCTGGCCATTATGGCGCGCTGTGCATGACGTTGATGTTGTATGTCCTTTCTTCAGGTGGACACAGTCGCCTATTTGTAGGAAACTCTTCACTGACCGTATGCTATGCTAACAGCAGTACGTACTTCCGGAAAATCCTCTCCTTTATGAAGTTTGGTTCATGATTTGTAAGAAAATCATCCAATTCTTCACATGCCTCAAAAGAATTTAGTACGGAAGGATTTCGTGATGTTTTCCAGATTAAACGGTATGAGAGTCGACCTCCGTCTCGATCACTCTTCTGTAAACGAACCATCACACTGTCGTTTTACACGACTTTCGTTTTTTTTCTGCCGTGTGGTTTATTATCGTTTGCGGCATATTTAATCAGGGTGCATATCACAAAAAGGCCTCCGAGGCTACACAAGAAACAAATGAGAATTTTTGGCCGATATGTAAGCAATCAAGGTGCTCTTAGACCAACTTCTGAAACATGAATAACATTCTCTGGAGAAAACAACATCCTCCGTTTTGTTTAGAAGAAAAGTCCCGCTGAGTGAAATTCACCACAAAAATTGTGCTAATTGCTTGATGAATTGCAAATTACTACAAGATTGACAGTTGCACACGATGATGACACCAACATTACGGCCATGTTCCTAAGATAAATAAATCGAGATCCATCCTTCGAGATTTACTTTATGAAGTAAGAGAAAACAACATCCTCCGTTTTGTTTAGAAGAAAAGTCCTGCTGAGTGAAATTCATCAACAAAAATTGTGCTAATTGCTTGATTAATTGCAAATTACTACAAGATTGACAGTTGCACACGATGATGACACCAACATTACGGCCATGTTCCTAAGATAAATAAATCGAGATCCATCCTTCGAGATTTACTTTATGAAGTAAGCCTCAAAGTAAGTATGTACAACCACATCTTCGACGAAGAGTATTCATCACCAAGGTGTGGTCATGAAATAAAACAGACAAACAATTTATTTAATTCCGATGCCGGCTACAAGTGACGCAAGTATCTCGACCACTGACCCGGGTGGAAACATTTTCAGCGAAAATTAACTACATATAGCTAAATTATTTCTGATGTTCACAGCTGTTGATGCACTAGAGAAAATCAATTACATGATCGATCTCTCCGTTTTTTATGGGGAACGACATAAATCCTATAAAACATAACTGATCCACTTCGGAAACCTCAAGGCTGGTGTTGCCAAGAATAAAATATAACACAAAACACATTCAACTCGCGTTCTTTTTATAAAAGTATTTATTATACGAACTCCATTGTCTGTTTACTTAAGTGGGATAAACCTAGAGCTGTGGGTGGCACCAATACCGGGCCTACCGTGCTTAACGGGTTTGTATGTGAACGAGAATTCTCCCAAGTAGTGTCCGATCATTTCTGGCTTAATTTCAACCTGCAATCAAAAACCACCAGATATTAAACAATTTCACAAGGAAATTTGAAATAGTACACGAACCTGACTGAAGTCTTTGCCATTGTACACACCAATGATGGATCCAGTCATCTCTGGAACAATAATCATGTTTCTCAAGTGAGTCTTGACGATTTCTGGCTTCTCATTTGGTGGTGCTTCTTTCTTGGCCTTCCTCAATTTCTTGATGAGTGCCATTGGCTTGCGCTTAAGACCACGGGAGAATCGCCTGCGAGCCCGACTGTGCATCAACTCGACAAGCTGATTGCTGCAATGGAAAAAAATCGAGTTAAATTGGTTTTCAGGCAAGAGTAACGATTTTGATACTTACTTTGGCATGTCAAGGAGTTGATCCAAGTCTACACCACGGTAGGTGAACTTTTTGAACGCGCGCTTCTTCTTAAGAGTTTCATCGACCTGAAATTGATATAAGATTCGAGATTTGAAGGGATATTTTTCACAATCTGTTCATGGGCTTATTTTCACGCAACGGTGGAAAATCTATACGCAATTCAATGATCGGCATTATTCTTGTGATAATTTCTCGTAGAAATTTGCAAAACATCATAGGATTGCATATAAATTTAAAGATTTTTTGAAGAAAATTACCTCAGCCATGTTGACGTTTGTAAAATGCAAAACGGAAAGAAAAACAAATTCGTCAGTGCAGCCAAACTAGAGAATTTTGCTCATAGTTGTCGCATTGATTTTGATGCTGTAGGTTGGTCATGCTGGTTGTGGCCATTTGTGGGTACAGTAAGGCAGGAAATTTTCATAATAAACGATTATTTGCTATTTTGGATTAGCTTTTCTTAATTCATAAACATACCTAATATATTCAGACTGCATGCAAATATTGTTAATTTATCGGACTTCGCTTATTTAATTCTTGGTCTAAGGCAAAATCCTTCTCAATTCATTTTTTTTGAGATAATCCTTAAATACTTACCGATGTGCACAGTTTTCCAGTCATCTTGCAACTTGTTGAAAGTTGTGTAGGCATGCTGAAGGAATACATGTAAAGTTGTCTGTTTGTTCGTAAACATCAAATTTCCACATCACCAAAATACATTTTATAAGTATGTAGTTACAGAGATCATCATATTTTGATGATGATTTGGAGCGTGTTCGAATTTAGCGACTATCCGGTGCAACTTGCACAGATCTTCAGCTGCTGGGCCTCTGCGCGTTCTTACAAAGGAGAGCGATTATACAATTGCCAGTTTTCGATTACCAAATCATTGCAAGGACGCAGGCTTACAGCAGATACCATTATTGTTCCGGCAGTCAGACTGCGATTAAATACCTGAACAGAGCCCAGACTTCCAGACAGACTCCAGTTTTTTGGATTGCGTATCTCTTTTAACTTATTCTGCAGTACCAGCGCAGCCTCCTCGGCATTTTGGAAGAAGGAACATACTTCTGCCATATCAAAGATTTCCGGACCGGAAACAACGGAAGGAACAAGTGACGACAGCAGAGGGAAAGATCGCCCCATACACCGATGGCTGAAATCCGAATGCTATTACAGGGTGAGGGATCTTCTGTGACCTCTTCGAAAAATCCCTGACACTAAGGGACGACTGCAGCATTTTCCAAACCGACGTTAGGATCAGGATAGATATACGTTAGACCAGGATATACAATCGCATACCCCACTCAACTCAATAAATAAGGAGCTAGAAGACGAAGCCTTGGGAAGAGTCAGTACTGACTGGCTCAGCCTGAACACTGCAGGCACAGCGACGAGATCAACGTCATTGATCGGCTTTAGTCGCATGGAGATATGTACGCTATTAGGAGTCCTGACCGGACACTGTCCAGCCCTAGCAATGAAAAGAAGTTATTTTCCAGGAAAACACACTCTTTTCGGATCTAGAGGATCAAAACTGTGTTGGCTTAGAAAACCTCCTAGGATACTGAAACTGACTGGTTTTGAAACTATAGTAGATCTAACGGTAGCCTAATATGTTAGGTAGGGAGGCGGGCTGCTAGTGAATTCAGCAGCACACTTAGATCATATTGGTCCATAGTGATAGCCATAGTCAGACTACTACCACTGATCGACTATTCCAGTGATAGTGCCGTTAATTTGATCCCAACGGCAAATGGGGACTGGACCAGATTTGAAAGACAGATAAAAACATATTAACTTTCACTGAGATTCGCACCGGGGACCCTGCTAACCAGGGGCAAGCACTCTACCAACTGTGCCATCCAGTCGTTCATCAGAAATCATACAAGAAGCCAAGGTGGTGCACACAAGTGTAAAATTAACTCAACCAACTTGGCGTGGATATAGCTAGCTAGAGATCGCACTAGTTGAAGCGGATGGTTGATGGAGACAAGGAGTATTACTGTCCGAAGTTGGATTTCTGGTTTTCACCCTATGTATGTGTATGTATCAACACATTGTGACAAATCGTACAATTTCAAGGACGAGGAACTCGTTGAGCTTGGTATGACTTCTCACTGTGAAGGAACTTAGCCACTATGTCTGACACTACACCTAAGCATCATGTAAACAGCCCTCCACTGTAATTGCTCAGTCTAAGAAGACCCGCAAGTAGAGCATTCATCGGTGTCGCAGGACACTACGCAATTGACATGGACGAACGTAGGTAAAGCCCTTCACACCATGATTTTTGTAGAAGCTGTAGTTGACGAGGAGGACGTTTTCTTCGAACGAATGCTGATTCATATAATCTTACTAAGCCACTTCGCAGCAAAGACCAACTGGAGTAGATGTACAATCCGCGTGATATTGCAACACAATGAGCCCTGATAGTCAGCCACTAATACCTAACCATCTTACCTACTCTTACGAGAAAATGATGAAATCAACTTTTAGATTCCATCAGAGATCCAGATAGAATTTATTAGAGTTGCTGACCCCTTCTGACATCTTGCTTGACAGACGAGGGTTTTTTGCCTGAGAAGTGCTATCATATGACTACTTAAACATAATTTTTTGAAAATATCGTGCATAACTCACGAGTCTACACTAGAGACACGAACTATTAGAAGTTCGTGCAACTGTTGGCATAAACGGAAACAAGACCAAGACCTGTTTAAGTTGGTGGAGATTTGAGATGATTTAACTACGAACAGAGACATGAGCCTAGCCTCACGCACCCAAGGCCTAAAGTTCTTGCATAGTTCATGAAGGACGCGGCCCGTCGAAGAATCTTCGTCTCCATGCTATTGAAACAGCGTAAAAATAATCTAAGGTGAAGAAAACAAGTAAGACTTCAACCAGCATGAATTGCAATTGAAGATAATCAACCAGAAGAGAAAAGCTTGTTGGTTGATTCCCAAGTCTACTCCGAACTGTAGCGTCACACAAAGTAGATGATCGTGTAAAATAAACACCCGGCATCCTTCAGTATCGAATAAGTCCGTCTTTCATCAAGACTGTAAAACCGTACACAATGCACATCAGGAAGTAATCGTAACTTTGTTGATAAATTTATTTATATATATATATATTTTTTTTATTTAATTTCAATAAATAATGTTAACATTAAAGTTTCACCAGGTATCTGGGATACACGCTTAGATTTGGATACGTATGTTCTCCTCCATTCCACGATTGCGTACAAGAGTACAGAGTGGAGCGCAGGGTGTTGCAGTGCCAATGAAAAATAAAATTAAAACGTCAGTCTCTGAGTAATGCGATGCAGAAAAAAGAAAACATATACAGAACGAGATACGAAAAGAATGTGAGAGTATTCCGTTTCACTCTTCATCGGTTACGGACTTCAAATCACGACCGATGCCCTGCAACTTGGCATCGATACTGGTGTGTGCCAGAAGATCATCCACCTTGACTTCGTTTAGGCAGTTCTTCTCCTCAATCTTGGCGCTTATCTGAGCGAAATCAATATCCAGAGCATTTCGCTTCTCACGAGCCAATGTTGCCCCTGTATCCAACTTATCTCGGGTAGCCTCAAGAATGTCTCGACGAATTGCCTGGATGCTGTCCTTTTTTTCTTCGGATTCTTTGATCGCTTCCCCAGCAGCTGCTTTGGACGGATCAGAGTCACTCGCCGGTACAACATGTGGTTCCACTTCGTCTACTGGCAGCTTACTCTTTTCAGCTTCGTTGACTTTGCTCTCTGCAGCGACAGGAGCATCCAGAGGGACGTTTTGTGCAGGCACGTGCTCGACGATTTCCTCCTTCAGCTGATTTTGTGGAATTACTTTCTGAGGATCCGGTGTCACTTCCGCGTTTTTATTCATCAGGCTTTGTGATGCATTTATCAGCAATGGTAGTGGTAATGGGACTCGGGAATCCGATGCATTGGCGGCTTGTTCGCCTACTTTGTAGGACAAAGGCTCGTAGACCTCGTTCTTCACCTCTTCTTTGACTACATTTACTTGCTTATTCTCCATAAGAAGCCCCAAAATGGATGCTTTTGGCACAGATATGGGATCGACTGGGTCAGGCTTCACTTCATCGATCTTTTTGGTCTCCTTGTGCACTTCTCGTTCGATTTGTTCAACCTTCTCTACAACTTCGCCCAGCTTCTCGACAACCATCTCTTGTGTCTCTTTATTTTGTTTAGCCAGTTCTTCCTTCAGTTCATCAACCTTCCGTTCCAAAAGCTCCTTCGTCTTTTTCAACTCATCCTGAGCCTTGGCAAGCTGCTCATGCTTCTCGGATTCCTTTTGCTGCTCTTCTGCTGCTATCTCTTCATCCTTCTTGATTGCTTCTCGGGCAATGGCGTGGGCTGTCACTGAAGCTTCGCTTATAACTGGCGCAACGTGCTCCACGCCAGCCGCTGGTTTAACTGATACTTTTTCTGGAAGTTTTTCTTCCTTGGTCTCAACTGGTAACGGGTCCAATTCATCAACTGGCAAAGGGGGACTGATCTTCGCTTTTTCTTGGACTTCTATTAAGGCTGGGGGTTTCTCTTCAACTGGGACTGCTTTGGCGATTTCCGCGGTAGCCTTCTCGGGCTTCAGGTGCAGAGAAAGGTTTTGTGGGGGAATATCCTTGAGCACTTCCTTTTCCGGTTCCGGGTTCTTGGCAATCACTGGAAGGGATGTGATGGCTTGAGTAGCGATCTCTGGTATCGCGACAGGTCCCGATCTTTGTTCATCAATGGCATTCAAGTTGGCGTATGTCCCGAGAATCATCAAACAACAGCCGCCGACTATTAGCGTCTGCGCTAGAGTGCGCTCAGAGGACTCCTTCTTGGATATCCTTCTGAAGCACGCCGCGGGAAAAATTATGCAAATAGCAACGCCTATCGTCGATCCAACGAGTCCTATTACCAGTTCTATTGATGGTATCAATAATGCAATGCACAGTGAGCCAGTGACTATGAACACCGTGATGAGTTTGAAACGCGTTTCCGGAATGTATCCTGTCGTGTCAGCATGGCCCTGCAAATAAAGAGACATTTGTTTGGGATGTCCGGTACAAGAAGTGTCAACATACCCTCCTGTAGAGCAGAGAATATATGCTGGCTCTGCACGGGAATATGACTAGTGGGAAACTGAAGGCCACTGAGAGGACAAATCCGATCTTGATTACATCGCTTCCAAATGACGGAGAAAAGTTTATGAGAATGTTGCCTGCGTGGAATATTGCTGTTAGAGGTTCGTTAAGTGTATGCAGAAGTTTTACCTGAAAACGATTGCGTACAGAAGGCCACGTAACCGAAGAATCCAACGGCAATATACACCGCAGTGCATACCCAAGTCGCATTCTTTATGATCCCGTTCAGTTTCTCCAAGCTCTGGTTGTGCACACTCTCCAGGACCTCAAAGAGTTGCCTGCAACACAAGTTTCGATTGATGCTCATTTTGGATTTGCATTCAAACTCACATTTGACACGATAAAGCCATGCTGAAGATTGGCAAACACTGCAACACTCCGGCGGGTTCCCAATACACCACTTTTCCCGGCCAATCGTTGGTCAATATGTGTTCCTCCGACTCGAGGATAATCTTCACTACAAGACAGAGATAGAATCCCACCGAGGCGGTGCACACGGCTGATAAGCTCTCCACATTCTTCAGCATTCCAAGTGGGAGAATGCAAATGATCGTCACTACAACCATGACCAAGGTCCGCAGTCCATTTTTCTCATCCAGACCGAATATTTTTGCCACAATTTGGGGACCGATATCGCCAACGACCACAAAGTACGTGATGCATGATCCGATCAAGTAGCCGATTATGCACAGCTCAACGAGCAGCTTTCCGGAAGAGCCAAACGTATGGAAACCTAGAACATATGAATGCGTTTTTTCTCATTTCTCCAAGTGATAGTGTGCAGTTGCAGTACTTACCCAAGAATTCGAAGCTCTTCCGTCGTGTGAGTAACGATGATTTGATTAAATAGTGACACGACACCCTGGTGATAAGATTGTTCAGGATAAGCAATATAATCGAGAGCACAATTCCACACTAGACACAAGAAAGCCAGGATGAGAACGATGAAGGACGGAGGACGAAGCACATTACTGACCTTCTGAAAGCAAAACGGCATAGCAAGTATTCCCACACCGATTATACTGTTCGCCAGTGTCATGACGTGCCCTGAATTGGGTATCATCTTGACCTACACACACCAGGCAACTGTTATTCGAACCGAAATCTATAAATGATTCCGTCAGTCTGACGAAGAAATCCACATATTATCTGAATGCAAATTTTTCCATTACTTCATGAATCACCTTGAGACTTTGAATAAAACAACAGGCAAACGATGATTTTCACCCAAACACAAGAAAATAAAGTAAAACAAAAAAATAACCGATAACAAGACAATTCGCTCAGCCAACCTCTGGCAAAATGAAATCGTTCATTGCTTTGGTGATTTAAACGCGAGCAATGCGATTGCACTAAATACTATTAGTACGTGCCTTCCTTGAGTGCACAGGCAATAGAAACGAACATTTACTGAACGAAGTTTTTTTGAAAATCTCCAAGATAAAACGTCAGCAATACAAAACCCAGGAAAGAAGATGCCCTATGCATGCATCGCAGTGTGTTGACCAACTCAGCGATTTGACACATCTCACTGACTCAAATGACAGTCGTAGAGGTGCGACATGTAAACAATGTACGGATTGTTATTTGAATGTCATGGCAATGCCGGAAACTTGTTACGAACCGGTTTGGCCTTTTTAGGGCTGCACAGGGTATTGTATGTTTTATAGGCAAAAGATTATTAGATATAAATTCTTAGATTTACACAAGTTTTTGTTTGAACACTACTGTTAAAGAGATTCTCTTTTCTGAACAGTATTTAGTTTTCCTGTTTAAACTGTAAAGTTAGTTAAAGGACTACATTGTACTATATCCACCGTCCTCCTTTCATAATGACAGATCGACCGCCATTTAATTCGTCGAAGGATATTAGTGACGAGTCGCTGGGTAGTTCTTTCTTACTCAGCTAGTTTTCGTTGCAGTTACAATTGGGTTGGGAAATCTACAATATGTAGCGTACGCACCCATTGAACGTGTAGAGTTTTCTTGTGATATGGGTGTGATACTGGTTACTCCCGGTGAATCTCCTTCAAAGACGCTACAGTCCCGGGCCTAGGCCTCAGCCAACAAGCTTATCCAGCTGGCTCGATCTTTTTCAAGCTGGTTGGCGTTCTTCTCCACAACGTCTATTGTGTTTACCCACTGGTTGTCGAGTGGAAGAACATTTGTCACATGTGTACAACGTCTGAATGTATTTCTGCGCTAAATATTGAAGACCCATTCTAAATGCGAAATTAGCTTAAACGTTCCTCCCACCTTCTGCTGACAGAATACTTCCCATGTTTTGGAATTCCTATATTCTGTCAAGCAGTTCTCCAGATGTTTTATCTAAACAGTTCAGGCCGCTCCAAGACTGTTGATCGAAGGCGTTTATTTTCAGACCTGTGATATGTGCATGCCTCTCCACCTTTTTTGTCATTTCGTGGATGCTGATTATTCCGCTTCAAACTGGCTTCATTATTCCAAACAACTTTGGCTTTCGTTCAACCCTAAGCGATCGCTAGGCCTGATCAGATTGACAAGGACGAATTTTATAACCGTCATTGGCGCTATAAGAGGGCATTGCGCCATTGGAACGCACGCCTCTAGACAAGGCGTTCCTTACAACGACATTTGTTGTAGATGCTGAACGGACGAGGATGTGGAAGAAACTCATCCCGTAGAAAAATATCTGGGAGCGTTACTTTAATAACCTGGCTGAACTAAGTAGCGTTAGTATCAGCCATATCCTTGGCTTTACTAACATCTCTAACCGAATAGACATTTATAGCCGCATGGTAGCAAAATGGGCCTCTGACGGTCTTAGTTTAGATCCTTACAGCAGTCAGCCATATTTAACCTAACCTATCCTACATCCATTGGCGAAAATTGGTGGAATCTAGTCCCTTGGCTGTTAATTTAATATTCCGCCCTGTTAGTTGGAGCATTATCTATCAAATGCCCTGTTAGCATTTGGGCATTATCTTGTTCTTCAGATGGAGCAACAGTCTGACACAGACCTGGAGCTCAACGGACAAGTCCAGGTGAATACAATTACGCAAGTTAAGTTGGTTGATTACCTTCTCAACTTGTGTGCACCATTGATTTCTTTTATTCTATTGCCTTGTCAGAGTCGACGACTCTTCGGACTGGAGCAGTGTAGTCCCTAAGCTGTACATGCTCGAGCCAACTTAGGCGCTGAATCCATATACGCCTGGGTAGAGCCACTGTAGAGTTCGAGATTGAATCTTCTCCAAATGCCATCAACGCGAACAGGACTAAAGATTGACCGCAGAACGGTTCCCTTCTTGTCAAGGGTTTCTTCATCTGCTCTTGAGATTGCCCATGTCTAACCGGACACATATAGAGGACTTAATCATTCCCAGTATTATATAAAGTTAGCTTGGTCCTTGGGGATAGGGGTCTACTGAAATGCCTCTTATGCCAGAGAAAGAGGGATTGGTAAGAGATATTCTGCAATCAATGTCGGAGAAGAATACAAAGTCTTTGACTCCCTCACAAATATGTCTGGTGGTCAAGTCTTCGATGGTTTGTGTCTTTTCATGAAGACGGCATGTCCTATTTGATGTTCTAACCAATTCTTCAACGCGTCCTTTCTCGAAGAGAGCATATACATCGTTTCGGCCTCGTTTACCACCAGGCCCACTGAAGCCTCTTCTGGGTCTCAAACGCCTCATGGACGACTCCTATGTGTTTTATTAATCACGTCAATATCATCATTATACAGCTGTACAGTTCGTCTCGATCCAGGCTGCCTTCCTGGGGATTGCGCTGCTGCATCTCCAGGAAAACACATTATCATCTATCGTCCAAGATTAATAGGAAAGCAAAGGGTAACCTTACTCATTACAACTTAGAGCCTTCGTGGATGAATTCAAGATGTAAATAGTCCGCTCCCTGTGTTCCGTAGGACAAGAACCCTTCCAGGGTCATGAAAGGAAGTCGAATTTCACACGACCCATACATAGATGTGTCAACGGCTACTATATATGTTGCTACTCTCCCGGCGTTGGCGGATATGAGAAACTGAGAATGAACGTTTTGTTATAGTGTTGTTTTTGTTATCACTATATTGTTGAGGTTATGTTGCACCACAACCTTTAGATCTACTGTGCCCCTTTTTGGTACATATGCTCTGTTACGAGTTCCACTCAGATGAAGTTCTTTTCAGTTATATTGAGGGTTCTTGACTCCTGTCGTGCTGAGTTAGAAGGGATTTACTCTAGAGTATTCTTTCTAAGCGAGTTTTCCTTAGGAATCTGAGGATGTTCTAGTGACTTCATTTCTTCGTCTGAATGTTCTTGTACAGCTATCTTTGCTTTTGTGAGGTTTGCCGCACAAGTAGGACTGGGGTGATTTCATTCACACCGGGGGATTTAAAGGGCTGAATTGAGTTTATTGCCCATTCCGTACGTTCATTGAATAAAACCTTTGGCAAATTGTATCCAGACCTAACTATGTCCTGACGACTGAGTTACTGGTAGAAGTTCCGCCCTCTTTTCGCCACTTTCTGTGGAGCTGTTGTAATTTTTTTAAAGACGTCTGTAAGTCGCCCGTTTTTGCTAAACTAGCCTCAGCAGGAGACTCAGTGATTGTCTTCCAGAAATTTCTAAAGCGTTCTCTTTTTGATTTCCTTATTTCATTATTAAAGGAGTTGAGTGCCGTTTAGTACCTTTTCCAGTCCTAGTTTAATTACATGGGGTTTCTTAGATTGTACTAGCTGACAACAGAAGGTAGTCAGCCTTAAGCCAAGGAAGCCCCTTTGTGATATCACGAGGATTGCTTTCTCCTAACAGTTAGAACTAGTATGTGCTTGTGACGAAGCGGTTTAGCTGGCTATTGGTGACGCTATTTACGTTACCTCACGTCTACGGCAACGGCTTGTCAGAGCGCTATACGATAGACTAGGTGTTCTGTGGTTTCCACCTTCTCTTCATACCTGCAGCCTCTGAAAATCGTTGTATGGGACACCCATCCTGCGGACAAGGTTGCCAATTGGACAGTGTCCGGTTATAACGCCGATGAGCGTCTTGAGTGAAGATCTAATAAGTCCAAGCCGATTGAGTGATCGTTTGAGATTAAGTCATGGCCATATTTTCTTTGTTTTAAGCCATGTGATGCCTTCTAGCCATTTACGATTGGTAGTGTTGATTATTAGTACGCTGTAGCGAATGGTATGGAAGGTGGAAGTCCTCCTAGTGTTAGAGAGGAGGATGTACCACACGTAGTGAGTTCATCGGCCTTGCAATTGCTTGGTATGTCTGTCTGTCTTATGCTCAGCAATATCGTTAAGAGCCTACAATTAAGGGATGTTTCTGAGTTAAACATGACATTGCTCAAGGACCTAATTTTGGCCTGACTGTCCGAACAGATGGTATATAGATCCCTTTTGAATATTATATTGTTCTTGAGCCAGGACAGCGACCTTTTTTATCGTAATGGTTTTTGCCTGGAAGATGGTGCAAAGATCAGGGAGCTTCAGGGAGATAGCAATATTAAGGTCTTTGTAATATACACTTGTCCGTCTCCGATCCGTCCGCAGGGGATCAGTCAGCGTCTTATTATCAGTTATCCATCTGATCTAGAGGAATACTGGTGGAGAATTTCTTTTCGAAGATGGCTTGGGATACTAGGCCTCGGTGTGGTTGGGTAGGGAGTTAAATTCGTCAATAGTTGAGTGACCGAAGGTGAGTTCGAACCACAGTCGGAGTGTTTTGAGTCTCAGGTCTGTGCTGGATGCTACCTGTTTGCTGAAAATTGCTATTGGTAGGACGAGTATGTTAAGTATATCCAACGGAGCACATGCAGGCAAGTCTCTGTATCCGATTAGGTATAGTGCAGTTGACACCATTGCTTAGTGCTGTCCACCAAACTTAGACACCATATAAAAATGTCGGTCTGACAATCGAGGCATGGTTGTAGTCTCCATTTGCATCCTATGGCTTTTTTACAGCTGAAAAAGGCATAAGAAGCATTCTTGATCCTTTTCCAGCTAAGCTTGTCGTCGATAATAAGACCCAAAAATTTCGCCTTGGCAATATTTTATTTAATTAATTACATACTTACGCCAAAAATAAAACCTTTGTTCGATCAAAAAGTAAACTCACATCAAGTAGACCGAAATCACAATGAAACTTTGACTCTGAAACTCAGATTGAAAATAATTTTTCATTCAAAACTTTCGGCCCCTTTCGTCGCAATGTATACCCAAAATGTAAGTACACTCGGCAAAGGAACCCATTCCTTCTTCATGTGCATTTGTTTAGTTTTACAAAAATCAACGCAATAGCCAGAGTCCGCATAATTTTCTGCAGACCCCACTGAATCACACCACGACATTAGAGCTCTATCCACGTCGGCGTCGCACAGAACTCTACCAACAGGCGGCCATACCCGAAGACTATCAAGTACGCGACTTTGAGCATCCCCGCAGTCTAAACTCGAGCGGTTGCGATGCCACGGCCATCGACAAAACGAGAGCAGAGAAAATCATACCACCAAACAGTTCGCAGATGCGCGTCGCTCGTGATAGCTACTTCTCCTGAACATCTTCTCATGTTGCACAATCAAATGCTTCTTAGTTGAACTGTAATTTATTGTAAATTAAATAAGAGTATCAAAAAAAAAAGAAAAAACGTTTCTCTCAATCAACACGACAAACGACGGCGCCTTTAAGTAAGTTAAGAAGCGATGGACATGACTACATTGAAGGATCTTACAGCTAACCACTGCAGCGTGGGTGTGTATGCATATGTGTACGTTTTCTCCGACATGACGTGGTGGATGCATCTATTGCACAGATTCGAGTTGAAATTCGCAATCGACAAACATCTACTAACTAGAAGAGTACTATGTAATAACAAACAACTTGTAACAACTATTAACACTAAAGTGATGATTTCTTCCAGCTACATATCTACGAGGTGTCTCATTATAAAAAGAAAATGGAGTATTATAAGGTTTGTAAGCCATATCATGTTCCATGTGGCAGTTAGATGTATTCAAAACGTATTTATATTTCGATGAGTTGAGATTCAAAACATTTACAAATCGCCTCCTAGCTGGTGCAGATCGTGCAGGACCTGGAAAACGAGAGAGAGAGAGAGAGAGATAGAGAATCAGCAGTTAGAGTTGTGTTCACAGAGAAGGATGTGATGTGATGTGAGGTTACCTCTAGAATTGATGCAATGCTCCAGGCTTGCGTTCGGCATGAATCCCTGCAGTATGCTCCCTTTTCGTTGGTCAGCTCTGGGAGTCCACGCCAGTGCGAGGTTTGAATTTCTTTCAAGTGGGCTTGTAGAATTGTCCTGCAATACAAAACAAAAACATAAGCATCAAAATCCAACAGCAGAGTGTAGAGTGTCCTACCAGGTTTCGGCAATGGTGTCAGGTAAGAAGCCACATTTTTTGGCGAAAATCAATCTCGCTCGCAGGTAGTAGCCAATGGGCCAGACCCATTCGGGTCCTTGATGATAGTTGGCTCCTTGTGCTACGGTTGCATCTGTGGAGTCATTGCTGTTGTCGTAGTTGCCACGGTAATTCCAATCGTCTGGGTCCAAGGTCTTCATGCCGAGTGGTCCCAAGAGGAATTCACGTGCCAATTCAAGGGCTTGCCATGCGTTGTACGGATTGAAGAGTTCCGGAGCAATGACCATGGCAATGGGGAAATTACATCTCAACTGGTAGTCAGTCCATTTCTGAGTAGCTCCGAAGGAATCTTTGTAGATCAGCTTCTTGTTGGCCAGTGGGGCCTTCTCTTCCTTCGTGACGAAGAAGCACTTCTCAAAGTTCGCCTTAATACGGTCGGCCCACTCAGAATATGTCCAGGTGGTCTTTTGACCTGAAAGGAAACTCAAGTCATACACTTGTCTTCTGCGAATGACTGCACTTACCATTTGGTCCGGTTCTCTCGACCGATTTATAGGGAATCAAGGCGTCTTTGTTCAGCTGATCCATGAATCTCAGCACTGCCATTTGCAAACCGATTAATTCGATGGCAGATCCATCACGGGGTGTGATCGGTCTACCTCTGTTGTTGGCCTTCTCAGACGAACCCATCTTGTCCATCCAAGTGCCGCAGTTCAGGCCGTTTCCACCGAACACAAAACCAGTCTCTGGGTGCACCCCAATTTGATTGTTGAAGCCCTTATCCTTCATGTGAGCGTCGATCTCGTAGCCAGCATGACGTTCGCGGTATTCCAGGCCTTGGAAGTGCCTGTTCAATGCCTCTTGCATCACATCGTATAGGAACTGATCACATTCGCCGGGAGCCATGTGATGGGAGTCGTCTGTGGGGAATAGTCTCGAGACTTTCTCCTTGAGGATCTCCTTACCCTTCGGCGCTTCGTTTATGTATTGCTTAATGCTGTGCAGCCACCACCATACAGCGTCGCGGCAATTGAAACGGGGCTTCGCTCCTCCGTCGAGGAGATTAGGAATCAAACCGTGACGCATGCATTGTGCGAACCCAATGATAATGTAGCGGGCCTCATTGAAACGTCCGGTGAGGAAGAGATTGCCGCGAAGCCCGATGAAGGTGTCACGTCCCCAGCAGCGCATGTAGCCGGTTGAAAAGTGAGGCAGACCAGCTGAAAGGGTGACGCACTGCTCCGGTGGTGGAGGAGGGCTCAGATTTGGACTGAACTTTGGTAAATTAGCTGACTTGCAGGTGGAGAGGAATTGAATTGTGGCCAAGCCCAGTGCCTGAGAGAAGTTGCTTCCTTTGCTGATGAATCTGAAAATCGAGGATGTGTTAGGACGTGTGTGTATCATTCGGCCTGGCGTGAATTCAACTTACTCTGGCATAAGTGAATACGCATGGTCGACGAGAACATTGTACACTCCGGTGACAATGGCATCGAAGTAGCAGGGAATTAAGTATCTTGGAATAGTTTTCAGCGGCTCGAATGCAAGCCTCAGCCACTTGGCGAGCTTCTTTGTGTCCTGGAAGTTCCTCAAGCGATGGGAGATGTAATCTGAAATAGACTGGATGTCAACATTCCGTGATAAGTAAGATAAGTGTGCTCCAACGAACCCATCATCCAATCGCCATCCCTCAGATTATTGCACAGTGGATGTCCAAGATCGTTCTTTGGTCCGATTTCGGTCAGGATTGAGACGAAACCCTGCAGACCACAGTAGACGACTGGCCCATAGCCGGGAAGATCATAAGCTGCACTGTTGTTGCCCATGTCACGCTCCTCTGCGTCGCACGTGAACAAAGCCCGATTGAGGTCAACCAGATTTAATTTGCCAACAATAGTCGAGAGCTCATTGTGAATTGGACCGAATTCCTTTTGCAGTGCGGTAGCGATACCTTGCAGTTTGTCAAAGCTGGGACGAGTTGAGGGATTCAATGACACTCTGATGGCCACAATCGATCCCGGCTGAAGGTTTTCAAAGTCCAGTTGAGTGACGTTGCCGTCTTGAATGGGTTCGCGTCGGAAGATCTGTGACTGGTCAAGCGGAATGTGCTCTCGAATGTTCAACTTGAACTGTGTGTAGCCATTGATATATTTGTCATCCTTCTGAATCGAAACTGGGTGATCGAACGGTTTAGGGCCAGTGTTCTTCAAGTCGGCCTCGAGAATGATTTCATCGAGACAGCCTTCGAAGCGGAGTGGGCGCACAGCGGTTGGTCCGGCAAAGGGATCTGGATAAGTGAAGGCTGTGTGCGCAACCAGGATGATACTCTCGTGGCTGCTGGGAGAGTGACGAGTCACAGCAACGATGTTGGGGTCTATCTGATCTACGTAAACTTGGGTGAAGCCTTCCTCTGCCATCTGACCGTGGAGCAAGTTCAAGGCTCGCTTGGCTGCAATGATGCCGCTGTTGGTGCTGACGGCTTTGCCCCATTCCTGGTACTCCCTCTGCTCATCTACAACATGAATCTGAAACGGGCGAATCTACCATTAACTGAACACTGACATGGGCGGACAGTTGTGTACTTACGTGATGAGGAACGAGCTCATCGTATCCCCGGTTGCTTCCAGTGGCACAGCAAGCCATCGCAACCAAAGCGGCCGACGGCAACAAGTCGTACACCGATCGCTTCTCCACGGGCGATGGGTTGTCGTGGGTCAGATCCAGGAACAAGGCATGGGCAACGTTCGGTGCGAGGTGGCGTTTCGGGGAAATACGGAAGGCTCCCACAGGCTCGCCACCGTATCTGTACACCAATCTGCCCTCTTCATGGGAGTCCCACGCCGACTGGGCCTCTCTGATGAGCGAGGTGATGCCCAAGCGATTGACAAACACATTGTCTGTGGCGTCCGAGTTGGTGAACAGCTCAGCAGCAACGTACAGGTTTGGATTGACATTCCTAGCAGCGTCGAGCAAGTACTCGGCGACATGCAGTGGAGTTGAATGACAATTGTCAAGGCGAACGCCGTCAAAGATCTTCGCAGTGATCTCCACGTACTTGGTCATGTGCTTCCAGAGATAGGGGCTGTCCTCGGGCTTGTCTCCATAGCGCAACTTTACGCTGTCGCCCCAAGAGATGAGCTCGCGCCTGAGGTATACATTCGCCCTGGTTGGTTGCTCCAGAGCGAAGTCCTTCAGGGGATCACTGGATCCCATCACCCAGCCATTGTGGGCCATCATGTACTTGCCATCCTCGCCACACATGATCTCCTCGATCTCGGCCAAGCTTCTTCCCTCCACCACGAGGTGAGTGAAGTATTGCATGAAAACGGGATATTTAAGCGAGATCTCCCTGATCTTGGGTCCGTTGTCCTGAACACGTTCGTAGCGCACGCCGGCCAGACAGTTCTCTACGGCGTAGTTCAAGTAGTCCCAGATTTCGCAGAGGATTCCCTCGTTAAGGGCATCCAAGTGTTGGCGCAGAGCGTCAGCGCACTTCCTCACACGCGCCTCTTCGTCGAAGCAGTCAGCATGGAACGTGTTGAAGATATCCAATGCCAATTCCATGTCAATGGTGGAGCTCATGCGACGATAGTCGGGATCTTGTATCCACGAGATCTCCCTGTAACGTTCTCCACAGGGGAACTTCTTCGTTGGCGGTGGTCCACTACGCACCTTCTGGGTGAACTCGTCAATGACCTTCATCACGTTTCCTTGGTACAACTCGTGAAGATTCAACTTGGCCAAATAGTTGCTCTTTAACTGGTGACGCAAGGCATCCAAGTGGCACTCTTGGTCGATAATTTTCGGAACGCCAACGCCCTCCAGGAGGCCCTCTTCGATGTCCTTGCCAACCTGAACCATGAGAGCGTCCAAGAGGTACGCCGGCCTGAGGTACGGGCATGTGTAGCAGGAGTAGGCGCCCTCAGGGTGTTCAGCTATCCAAGTGGACTCGTTTGCGGTATGATTCACGACAATATCGCAAATTGAGGCGATCTAAGGAGGGATGTAGAGAAACACAGAAGTCAGTTGTTGGCTCTTTGGAGACATTAGAACCTGAAGCTACTTACACCCCATTCCTGGCGACACTTGCTAATGATCTTCTCCACATCGTCGAAGGACACCTTGCCCTTGGTGCCAAAGTGAGAGTTCACACGGAGTTGATCCCTCAAGGAGTAGGCCGACTGCGAGCCTCCCAACTCTTGAATGGGCGTAAAGTGAATCACATTGTAGCCGGATTCCTTTGCCACCCGCAATTTTGCTTCCCAAGTGCTCAGTGGGCCCAGGCACTTGGAAATGACTGTCTGACAACGGACTGAATCCAAGGGGATGATTTTGTTAGCCCCGGGTGGGCCGACCGTAAGGGTTGGCTCAACTTGAACGTACAGCGAACCCAAGGGTTCCGTGCTATCGCTGCAAGCGAATGAATGATGCAGAGAATGAGTTTACGATGTTCGGGTTCAGTGAGAGATGATAACTTGCCTGTTCTTCTCCTTGAAGTAGAAATGGAACGTTCCAGATACGCTCACCTTCACCTCAGCGTAGGCATCAATGTCGACCACATGGACATATTGATTCTTTGCCGACGTAATCTGCTTGCCATACTTGCTGCACCAGTTCAGGACACGAAAGCTTGTTCGAACGAAATCCTTCTTGTCTGTGAATGTCAATGATCTGGTTTGTTTTGACTGATTCGTGAGAGAATGCGAATGCTTACCGGCTGCTGGAAAGTTTGTATAGAGAATGATCTCCTTTCCGAGGAGATCTATGTCCGGGTTGAGGCGAAGTAGGGTGCCCCGCTTCAAGCGATAGAGACTACTCTCCATGCTGCCCTTCTTCAGGGCTATAGTTACAGTTTCGAATTCCTTATCCATTGTTAGTGTATCCTGGAAAAATAAAAGAATGTGTTAGTGGGGTTTTCCCATTTTACTGAGATAAAGAGACTCTCTACTAAAAACTGGGACCTAGGTGTTAAAATATTGCTGTATACAAGACCCCTGGCTAAAAGCTTGTGTCTCATCATGTTGTGCACTTAATAAACAACCCCACCAATGAATTATGAAGGAGTTGTCAGTTTGTTGCATCATTCATACTAATCAAATCTGGAAACCAAACGTTCAAGAGCGTGTAGTAAAGCCGCCGTCTTGCTGGCATTGGGATGCAAGTGTGGACCAAAGCCTTCCATGGTCCACGGGTTGTTCGTACCAGTAGACCGCTCTATGGCGAATCCTATGCAACGTATGGCCACCATATATATATCAGCGGAATGTTATGAAAATCTCTTCCGCCGCCATGTAATACTCATCAATCGGCCCCCCATAGAGACAATAGACAGACAAGCAGCGGCCAGCACAGCAGCAGCGATTGGACTGAAATCACTCCAAATTTAGAAGAAACTACGTTCTGGACAGATTTAGATCTCTTGCTACTCAGGTACCTCTTCAAGGTTCTACTCGAAGTCTGACTAATCAGACAGGGAATGGTCCTCTGTGAATCTTGACGGATGGATCGAAGATAAGCGAAGGCGTGGTTCAGGCGTCTTTGTCTTGATGCTTGAAACAGAATAGTAGAGAGCAGCAAAAGTGGTTCATAGACCGGGGAAATTGCCAAAGCGACAGAAAATATACGCATACAGACTTATATCTCTGCAATCTATAGTGTAAAAGGGTATTCGAAAAACTGATATTGAACGAAAAGGCGGAACCTTGGCGGCATACGAAAAAATACTCTTCTATTGACCGGGTAAAGGCTAGGCCAAACACAAGTTTCCATGTGTTATGGCTTTAATAGTAAGAACAAACATTCCCATTAAATATGAAATACTGAACGACGTTGTGTTGCTGCGTTGACTGTCTTCGCAGTATCGCATTCTGTCACCCCAATTTTCCAAGACCTTATTAATGGTTTTGGGCTGTAGCTCACTGATTGCTTGCTGATATTGGTCTTAAGTGCTTGAATCGTTTCCGTATTGTTGGCATAACAACTGTCCTTCACGATCCCCCACAAAGGACATGATCAATGACAACAAGATTATTACTTATATTAAATAGACAATCTACCAGTCTTCACTATCTCGGTGGACATAGCCTAGGGTCATGAGCCCAAATGTCTAGGGATGACATGATTCGTGAAACTAGACAGAAAAGCGTTAACCAAGTGACTCTTTTTATGAAGGCAACCGTGGAACATTGAAGCAAGTAATAGAGAATGAAGTCGGTCTTTTCAAATCAAAGTTATAAGCGGTATTGTGTATTGTGAATGATCCTCCTCGTTGTTGCACATCCCTCTCGACCCGAAAGAGCCACATAGGGTCTTACTTCCTACACAACAGCCTGCCCGAACTAAACAACATCAGTGTCGGCCACCCTTTTTGCTTCGTTAAAAGCATTGGTTTATGGAACAAGATCGACTTCATCCGCGTGGCAACACATTCGGCCTGTGTTAGCCTAAACGTGATTGATGAGCATTGGCAGTCAGTCATCTTAACCTAACCTAGAGACGCCCGAATGTGGTCGATTTTCTCAACATGCATAAGTCTGCACTTTGTCGATATTATGGAAAGGAATTTAGGTGTGGTCAGTCATTTGGAGAAACACACGCCGAGATTCGATCAAGTGGATGTTTTGCTGACGCCACAGAGAAATGGCTAAATAACTATAATTTCACTCAATTTTGTTCATGACGGTTTATTTCGTTACGCAAAATTAATCATCATAACGGAAGATGGTATAATTTTTGAAAATGGCGTCGTATGTCAATCGTATTTGACATTTGAACCATTTATAAGACCTGCACAAAATTTGATGTTCAAACCAAAAGTCTACTGCTTCAAGGACACGAAACATGAACATTTAGGTGACATGAATACACTGCATAGACAGGACTAACCCGACTCGACTCGAGAATTCGATGAAATGCACTTGTTCATGAAGACCGGTGAACGCTCATTCAAGCCAGATAGACTCAAAGGGCAAGTGAACAACAGATCAACGAGAGCTTGGTGAAGTACACGATTGCGCTGAGAACAAAAAACCTCCTACGCAGTCGTGGTCGTTTTGAAAACATAACCTACTCTTCACCTTCCAATGGAACAAATTTCAAATTTGACACATCTTAAAATGTTTAAATTATTATCGTCCATGTGATCGCCAGCCTCGTGATCCTCAAACAATGGACATTGTGACTGAGTTATTTTCCAAGAATAGGCCGGAAATTCGAATGCTTCCCTCTCCGTTCCCATCCACCATCCACCATCCCCTAAAATCGTTGGCAAACCGTCTCCAACTGGAGTACACTCGTTCGCATCGCCTGACCTTTCCACTCAAAACAAGACAACAACTGTTCATTTGCCGTGTACATGATGTTTTTGTTTACCACCCAATCGTCCAGCAGCGTAGGGCAGGGGGTTATCGTACGTACAGTCCGTACGTCTGAGTCTACACTAGTTAACAAAAAATTGGCACGCTTCCTCGTTTCTGCGCTGATCGACACTAGTCTAAAATTAAAAATTCTAAATTTAGTCATCACTTCGGACATTGGAATGACGCATCTCCTCGCTCTCCTCGCTCGGCGATTGAGACCCTAACTCGGTTGTTTCATGTTTGGCAGAGAAGAGGGGCACAATTTAATTTCGAAAATGTCAGATGGCTGTAAATTCAGCGTACTATGCAGACTTTTATAGCGTCTGTGGTTTGTTGAAATTCTTGGATGTTTAGTATGTGGACAGCTAAACATTCAGATATGTATTGTCTGTCTTTCGAATGTGAGTCTGGTGTTTGTTTTGCAGGACGCGCCTTGCTTTTAAGCAGATTGCTTTCGAACCATTTAAAATAGCAATAATCGGATGATGCAAGCGGCGTATGACTTGACGGCTATGCGACATCCTGTTCGCGTGTTTACTTTGTTCCTAACACGTTAATTTATTGGATAGTTCTCTGAAACATTCAGAAACGTATTTGTCACATGGTGAGGTATCTGATGGCTGGGCGTGGGGGTATTCACAACAATCACACGAAGAATTTAAGGACAAGTGGAATATTAAACTAAAAACACTTCTTGTATGGGAATCAGATATTGCCTAGAAATGCCACTTGGCGGCAACAGTGGCTGAGTTGGTATTTTCTTTAAAGTGCGACCTCTTATTTCCCTTTCTCGTTAGACGTTAGAGACCTCCAAAAAACCGACCCCGATACCACTCTGTCGAAGGAGGAGGAAAAAGCCATTCTTACATGAAGGCTCACATCGGTCTGTAGATGGATATGATCTTTACTTCATGAATACAGCACGCTTCAAGCTTACAGATAAACTATGTCTACCGTTGCAGCCTCTTGAAGTTTTTTGTCTACATTCCAACAAACAATAAAAATTTTCAGAGTGTGTGAAAAGGTGTGCTTAGTTAAGATCCTGGATTAAGAAATTCAATATCTCTGACCTCCGTCAATGGATTCATTTTATATTTTTTTAAAGAAGGATTTATTATTTGGCCTAGTGGTATTCATTCCAATCATAACCAAAGTCAAAGCCGTGTTTCTTAAATTCGATACAGCGAAACAAATTTGTACGTAACTCCGAAAGTTGTAAGAAGTTCGTCTGTGCTGTAACTTGAAAGTACGAAATAAACGCTGATGTAAAATCACAACGTTTTTCACTAGATTTTTTTAAAACTCCATGTTTAAGGCTACTTATCGAAGGCTTCTTTGAAGATTCTTTATATCTTAGATAGTCAAGAATAGATCGACAAAATTTTAAATAAAAATACAGAATTTATTTTACCAAGATTGGGAAAAAGAAACGTAAGCTTTTGTTGAAAATATGATATTGAATAAATATTTTGTTATTTTGGAGGGATTTTAAATAAGTGCATAGTTATCTAAGAGTACTTAGAAATAAGACTAAAAAGGGTACAGACTTTTTTTTCGGTCTTAGCTTAGAGACCACCTGACTTTCAAGAGGAGGCCCAAAGGTTTTACCACAGAAAGTCAGTTGCGATGAAGCATGCCTCATGTGACAGAGATAGTTCTGCCTACTAACCTAACTAACTGAAAAATAGAGAACGGCTTAAGAATCAACATTGTTAGAGGTTTAGTAAGCTACCTAAGTTTGATAAAATTTGTTTCACCTTGAACTTGCGTCGTGAGGAAGGCGTTTTAATATGATGTGCCCATTTTACCATAAAAGAAAACACCCTCATCAAAATATTCTAATTTGTCGCCATTTGTGCAGTAAATTATTAGCAACACTGAAGAGTCACATGACACAATAACGTATTTTCTTTATTAAACAATTTACACAGGCTCGGTCACATCGAGCGAATGGACATTAAGGCTCCAGCAAACATGATCGACGAATTATAGCCCACAGACTCGAAAAGTAAAGGAAGTGCGGATGCCAGGGCGCTTGGTCTAGATTACGGGAAGCAGCGTGCCCGGGACCGCAGGGAATGAAAGGCGATCGAGTCTCAGGCGAAGAGCACGGGTTATTCGTTTGGTAGTATGTAAGGACGGGCTTGGAGCCTTCCTCTCCCAATGAACAGAAAAATTCCAATAGAAGACCTTGAAAGTCCCAGTCGCAGAAGCATGGACACTAACCAAATCGATGTTCGAGATTCTTAGGTCCATATGTGCTGATCGGCATAGACTGAACGACGAAATGAGTTAGAGTCTTTCATCTCAGATTGCTGGGTTATGTTGAAAGAATGGTCAGCAATGCTTCGGCCCGAAAAGACTTAGACTCCAACCCTGTGGAACAACGCGGTAAAGGAAGAGCAGGCCTCCGGTGGCGTACACGTCCACAGTCGGATAAGTCCTTGTTAGATGAAGAGGTATATGGGCTGAGGCCCAGGTCAAAGCACAAGCGAATGAAGAAAAATTAGCTACATAACTTGACTCTTAAGTAGAGAAGGGGAGTCTTGGAGCTGCCTTCTACTTTCAAACGAAGCAGGACATTGACAACTCCTGGGGGTGTTCTGTATTCTAGTTCGCACATTTTCGTTCAATTTTACAACGAAAATAGAAGCCAAGACCCAGCGGCGAAACTAGAAAAGATAGTTATTCTTCAGTATGGAAACAAAAATTGTTGATGCTTCAGAATCTTGTTGGGTATTGTCACTTGACTTGAATGTAGAGCAAGAGGGTGTATCCACTCCATTAGGGTGTGGTACACTATTCAAAAGGGGCATCTGAGAGCTGAGCTTGATGGGTTTCTTATAGCAAAAAAGTGGTATCTAGTTTAACTTCATTTAGTTTCAAAACGTCGTCGATCTTGCGGGGAAGACCTGGTCGTTAAATAAACCTGCACACAAAATCAAAAACACTCAAGTACATCCAGACGGAATCTTGATCAGCTGACACCTTGAATCAGCTAATCGATTCCAAGCCACTCTCATATTCACACTTGCAATCAACATAACCTCGTTAAAAACAAGATGTGAATGGAAAGAAGAAAATAAAACGGGAGCACGAGTCGATGTCAAATCATCATTACACAAATAAAGCTAAAGCCTTTGTAATTCCGATTCACAAACAATATTTTCACTCTGCTAAAAGCAAACTAATCACAAAAACACACGACCAATTCTTAAACGCACTGCACACCTCAACAACACGTTGACAGTCCTTCGGCGAATTCACAATTTGACACTTGGAACTGGCCGACACTGGCACATCTGAACGGGAAGGATGGATAGCGGCTATGGCCCACATAAGTACGGTTCAGTGAAATCAATTCGAATCGAAACAAACAAACAATAAGTCCGGAGCCGAAGTCAAGTCTCGGCTCATATCGAGCAAATTTCACACTAATCCTGTCCCCAACGCAGGCGAGGAACAACATCTGCGAGAGCAATTTCGATATTCCTAAATTAATTTCAATTACATCACGCCAACACACAGTGTTCTCGACGCCAATGTCACCCATTTGCCACAAGCGATCGTCGCAGACAGGGGTCAGCAAACGGCACCACATCTTGATGGGCACGACACTCTCTTACCGCGCCAATTGACTGATCAGCAGCAGCACCCGCTATCAGGCGACTGTTTGTCGCCGCCGTTTGATGGCCTCGCAAACGACACTAATGACAACAATTGAACGGTGTTCAGTTCGGACTTAGATCAAGCGACCGAGTTCGCTGCGCTCGTCGGGCATTCCGATCAGAACTGTCGATGCAGCGGGGCAAGAGAGGCGGTATTTATTGCGAGGCATGTAGGTCGTCGGGATCAATTGGAAAACAACGAAAAGTGACGATCGATTTGCTTAACTGAACTGTACAAGATTAGTGATACAGACGGCTTATTAGGAGACATACCGCGGCAAGGCTAGATTTATTCCCCATCAGGGCACTTTTCACTAGGGCACACACGTTCGTAAACATCAGCAGCAGGAAGAGCCATATGGCGCAGAGGATTGACTTGGAGTGCGTGTAGTACCGATTCAGCCGTTCGATCATGGCTAGAGAATTGGAAAGACTGTTCGCGGTCGAGGTTGTGCTACAATTCGCCGTAAGTGAGATATCTCGGGATTGTCGCTTTCGGGGGTACCCACACCAATTGACCGATAACGTCAACATTCGAGAGCAGTACACGCCGCCGTCGAGAGAGCGAGAGCGCCGAGCTTTGGGATGCCATTGATTGAGATGTTTTCAATAAATAGATACAGACTGTAAGAGATTGGGGGCAATTGGGGCTGTGTGTGGCCGTTGTCTCTTTGGAAACGATCGGTTCGTCTTTAAATAGATCATGCAGATTCTCGCAAACGAGTCAGAAATATGCTGAGTCTGAGCGCTTCGCGAATTATCGATGACTTCGGTTGGAATGCGTGTGAATACAGATTTAACTCGAGTTAGTGGTGTGGATGGTTGCGACTCATGTGACCTTGAACTTGCTGTGGTTGTAGTGATGGGGTTGATTTATTTTTGCGCTTGTCTAAGTCGACTTGGAGGCAAGCTATTTCACACATAGATGATCAGTGCTGCACTAAACTGCCTCCGAGACGAAAAATTCGATAAAAATTAACGCGCATCGGGTACGGCGGATTAGTTTGCGAATTATACGAGCATTCATGCATCTGTGAATCTTATGTGATCTTTCTCGTTGTAAGAGACGAGCAAAAGCGATGGCAGGAGAAGATCCTCGTGCTTGCTAGCGACATTTCGTTCGTACTGGAGTCGCCTGTCAACTGCTGGGCCATGTCAACTGGCATGTGGATCTTGTATTAGGATAGGAAAACTTCGGGATAAACACAGTTTTGGCGTAGTGTAGTAGTAAAAATGGGGAGAAAATAACCCAAGAGAAACAAAACGATGCGCACAACCTTTTCATCGATTTTAAGGGAGCGAATGACAGCATCTGACAAGACGAGCAATGTCTTGTTTTGGCATGCCTATCAACCTGAGGATGGTGCTGGAGAATGCATGCTACCCCATCAATGTCGGTAATGACCTAACCGAGACCTCTGATGTCAAGAAAAAATTCAGACAAGGAGACTAGCTGTCATGCGACTTCTGCAAGATCATTTTTAATATAATTCTTCAAAACAAGCATGCCAACACCAGATGCACAATCTTTCAGATGTCCGTCCAATTACTCGCATATGCTGGTGACATTGACAGAGTCGGAAGAACGCAGGGTGTGTTAAATGGCACTTTTGTAAATATTGCGACGGAGGCCTCGTAGATGGATTTAACGGTTAACGAGAGGAAGACCAATTATGTGCTGACAATGTGAAAAGACATTCAACACCGACGTCTCGCAGAGATCGTCGCAGTAAACAGATATAGATTTTCTTACTAGGAAGCGTTTGTCTTCCTAGGAAGTGTTCAGAGAGTAATTAACAAACAAAGCCCTCAACCAAAGTGTTTGTTTGCAATCGTTACTAGAAACACTTTTCCGGAGCCAAAGTTTGGTAATCGGTAAGGTAATCGAAAGGTAAGATTCGCCTTCTCTAAATCAATCAGACATTCACCCGCGAATTATTTTTTCTGTTTATTCCACTGAATGTCGGACACCAGTTTGGATCAGTTTGCGTTTTAAATCGAAGAAGACTGATCGACCGGAGATTTGTAGGGATAAATTAGTCCTTGTCCCGTTTAGGAACCGGTTGCGACACAGCTGATTTCCAGTGCTTGGGGTCCTATGCATTACTTATCTGAACCTATTCTTGGGGAAAACGGCGGAGAACAGTGTTCGGTTTTCTATCGATTCCCAGACTTTTTTTTTCAGTGGATCCCTAAGCCGCCTGTACCTGAGTCTTGACAGCAGGCCACTTTTGTAAAAGGACAAGCGTACTTCCCTTCCCTTCCCAACAAGACAAGTCATTTGGGCGTTCTTCCCTTTAGAATTGGTCTTCTTGAACTCAAATTACTAGGTGTTATAATGTCCCCTCTTACCTCTCGTGATTAACAAACGTTAATAAACGCAGCATCCGTATTAACTTTTAATTACTTGTGTTGAAAAGCGGAAGAAGCGACGCAGTATTGTGTTTCGGACAAAACATAAGGATGGTTGAATAGTACATATTCGTAATCGGTTACGGAAAGGAAAATTTCCCAATATTGATTACAGTGCGTCCAGCAGGTTAGTCGTGGCACATGCCCGTCTACACACCAACCTTACCCGCTCGCTCCCTTAACTCGTGACAGTGGGCAAAATCAAGATGAACTGTAATCTGTATAATTAAACTGCGAAAACAATTTTGGTGAACCGTGTTTTGACTTTAGCATGTTTACTTAAGATCTCCCCAATGAAGCCTTCACCGAAAACCAATTCCCAAAAGTAAAGAATGAACCCTGATTAGAATTCCAAATATAGATTTTGCAACAATTCCGGTCTGTGTGTACGAAACAAGATAGGGCACCTAATCAGTGATCATATTTACACATTAGTCATGCATTGCGCCACAGTAAGAAGATATGTGTACATTCCGCTTTTATTAGGGGGAACCAATCCAGCTTTTGCTTGATTTAATCTGATGGACTTGATAAAAACAACGTCCAACAGATGACGTGACTGCGCAGTCCGAAATTCTGAGAACTGACGAAAAAGAAATCTAAATTCATTATTTGCCGTACAATTAGCGCAGTTTCATCATTTAAAGAAATTCAAAGAAAAATGCTCAAGTAATGGAAATGTGCTGTGTTGATAGTTTGAACTTTTTATCGACAATTACGTCACTTTTTAAGTAGCACTTGAGCATGAACTTTGGTTGAATAGTTTGAAATGACGGGAATTCAGCTGTGATAGGCTAGTGAAGCTACGTTTCACCTTCACCTTGTGTTAATGAAAACGAAATGCTTTGGAGATGTGTATCAACACAATACTCAGTTGGAATGATCACATATTCAAGGACGTCAAAATGCTGTGAACTTGCTTTGATCGATGGAAGGAGTATGTCATCTCTTCTCTAAGATCTCTCTGTCAGTTACCAGGGCTTATGGCCTGTTCTTAAATACTATGGACCCAATTGAAGATTGGACTCTTGTAGCATAGCCACCTATAGTGATGGTTAAACAAGCAAAATAAAATTATCCAAAGATTTTTTCAGGGTATGAAGGTAGATTCACGAAGAGACTGCAAGGGTCCATCACGCAATATTGTCGAATGGATATAAAGACCCATCGTGTCATAATCGAGCTTTTCCATAAAAAAAAAGGGAATGAGCTTGAGTCATTTATGATAATTTTTCACGCTTACGGCATTTATAAGCTATATCTTGATTCTAGAGTAATTGCTTACCTCACCGAAAAATGCAGGCCAAGGCAAGATCAAAGATTGGCATCAATATCTGTTGTCGAAAATGCGAACCTTTGGTATCGATTACAACAACTATAATGTCACTAAGCCTAATTCTACACCTAGTTCTCATTAGTCTATTTGCCCAAGTTTGCAAATAGGCTAAATCGGCACTAAGACTAAACGGGTCCAACGATTTCCACGGTTCCAACGAAAGTTCTAAATTTAACTTTTGCGCACTGTTATTTTATAAATATTGCTAATATTAATACAGATTACCAACACCCAATCACCCGCTTCGACCGTAAATTTGCTACAAAAATCCCGACAAGGGAGCACTGGTTAGAACCTTCTGCTAAGTCGGAAAACTCCGTTTATACACACAAAGACGGCTCAAAGCAGCGTGAAGGTGTCGGTGCTAGTGTATACAATGCATCGCAAGATATTGATAATTTGCTACAAACTGGACGAAAGAAGCAGAATCTTTCAGGCGGAGCTGGTAGCCGTCCAGAAAGCAGCGGAGAGCCTGTAAGACAACGCAAACTGCGCCCGGATTTAAATCTTTTTAAATCGTCAGACACCGCTCAAAGCACTTAAAAATAACAATAAAGTCCAAAATGGTACTCAAATGCTTCGATGCGCTGCAGGACCTCTGTTGTAACAACGCAGTCTCTCTTATATGGGTTCCTGGACTCATGGGAATCCAGGGAAACGAAACAGCTGACGAACTAGCTATGTGTGACGTCACAAAGTCATCTGACAACCTAAACATCGCAGCTCCAATAATTAAACAAAATAAACAATTTTTCTTCAATGAACTCGACAAAACTACTACAACTACTTATTACAGCAAACAATGCGTTTAATAGTAAAGGGTGGTCCAACCAAAATGCGCGATGTTAATTGTGAGTCACATCTTAACGTCAAGTTTGCTTGTCCAACTTAATTTGACATTTCTTTGCTTCAGTGTTTGACAAAATAAATTATGGAGAGGTAGACAATTGAGCAGCGCGTTAAGATTGTTGAAGCCTTTTACGAAAATGGGCTTTCAAATCAAAATGCACTTCGTGCACTTCGTGATTTTTTTGGTCAGATTAATCGACCAAATGTGTCCAACAATCGGCAGAATTGTGGGCAAATTTCAGCAAACCGGGTCTGTAGGAAATTTTAAAACACCTGTGCATGCTCGCACAGTTCGGTCTACGGAAAACATTGCTGTTGTTTGCCATAGTGTTGCAGAAGAGCCGTCAACCTCGACTCGTCGTCGTGCCCCACATTTGAACATCTCATGAACATCACTGAAGCGTATTTTGAATAGAGAATTGAATTTACACGCCTACTGACCATTTCAAGCTTTGTCAATACGCCGAATGTTTGGTGGAACAGAACAGTTACAGTTAACAGAATTGCTAGAGTAAAGATTAAAAAATATGGACCATCGGATAGAGGTATGCCACCGAAGCCGTCGCGAGCATTTAACCGATATTTTGTTTACACACATAATTGTCACAGATCCTTCTATAATAATAAGAAAAATTAAGATAAATCTCTGAATACTTTTTCTTTTATTAACAATTATCATCAAGCGTTTTCGTTAGACCACCCTTTAATAATTCATTCCTCACAACCAAAACCTTCTGGCCTAAAATACAACATCGCCAAAAGAAATAAACTCGTTACCGAGAGATAGCTGCAGTGTACTTTTAGGGATCACTACAGGTCACTGCCTGGTTGGCTATTTACTATACGCACAGACTAGGCCTGATTCCTACGGAGCATCTTCTTTGTTTCTGCCCGATTTTAGCTAAAACTCAAAAACGACTGGATGGCGCAGTTGGTAGAGTGCCTGCCCCTGGTTAGCAGGGTCCCTAGTTCGAATCCCAGTAAAAGCAAAGTTAAATCACTTTCAGCTGGTTTTCAAATCTGGTCCAGTTACCATTTGGACTATCACTGGAGTGGTCAATCAGTGGCAGTAGTCTTGGCCTCTATATGCAGAAAACCTGCAAAGAGCGCCAGAAGGATTGTTCACCACCAACAGCTGCCACACAAGCCTCATCTAGAATCAGCCTTCTCTTTTGCTTTATTAAGAGCTCTAATTGATTTGCGAAATAGTTACAGTTAGATGCGTGTGGTAACACAATGAGCCTATTGCACCACTCGTGAGACTGAAGAAAAGTGGTCCGATTAGTAGGTGGTCCCATTATAGAGGGTCCTTTTTGATTGCACCGGTCCAATTACAAAGTTTTTCCCCATGCATATATGACCGTTAAGAGTAATTTTGAAGTGTGTATTTATGTATATAAGAAAATTAAATTTAATTATTTTTTTATTTATCCCTGTCTATTAAGAACTAAAAGCCAGGGAATTGTTGTAATTCAAGGTTTTTGTTAAACAAATTTTCATTGTGTGTATTATAATATGTATCGTGGGTTTTTTTAACTTTTAAATCTGTCTTATGCTGTTCCCGGCGAACTCAAATCGCGAGATTTGGATAATTTTTTTAGGGCGTCCCCACAGAGTTTGAAATATTTTCAAATGTCATTCATATTTTTGAGAACACCAGAAAAGAGAGAGGAAAAATGAGAAAACGAACAGCAAAATAAACTGAAATTCACGCTGTAGGCTTGGTGGGTTCGATAACGTCTCAAGGACGGATGAACTCAAAGGTTTGGATACATTTGATGAAGCCTCACGGTTTCGTTCGGTGGAAACACGGTATTAGCGAAGAAATCTGATTTTTTCCCTTGATGTTTGTCAATGTTTTTCGAGAAAAAATGTTCAAACATGGTCACATTTCGTCCAAACCATTGCATGCATTGTGATGGGGTGTGGGAGACCCAGGCGCTGGTTGTGAATTTGTCTCGTGCAGTGAAGTATAAAAAACACGTTGTGTGGGTTAATGCAGTTATATTTTGGTTTCCACGTCTTACCTCGATGAAGTCTGGTTCCAGAAGAAGGACCAAGAAAACATGAGGGTTATAAAAATGGCTGAGTGGGTTCCGATTTTAGCAATTAAGCGACAAGAGAGACCTCTAGTTGTTGAACTTAAAAATACAAAGCTTTTTAGCAATCAGACCGATGTTAAGCTACGTTTACACCTAAACATTGCCGGCCGCCTTGCAGCATTGGCTGTAAAAGTTACAAATCTATTATTCAGATACATTAAGTACAAAACTCAATAAAGGAATTTACTTTTCGGACACCCCACTTCAGTGACTAGAATACAATAATATAATATAACAATATGATAATAATGTAACAATCATTTTATAAAAATTCATACAATAGAAACTTCAGTAAATAATAAGCGAGCATAACTTCAAGAACAGTGCAATGAGTGTATAAGTTGGGGTTTTTTTTTGTATTTATCGGTTTTCAGTCTATGTGAAAGTAAGTTATTTAGAATGAAGATTATGGATTCAATTGTGAATTAGTACGCAAAGTTTAACTATTGGTCGCGTTACGACACCATTTTGTGTCCTAATGTCTACGACTCTTACTCTGCTATCAAGGCCAGGATAGACTTTGATAACACGACCTAACCGCCATTCATTTGGGGGGAGGTTCTCTTCCTTTATGATTACCAAATCGTTGAGCGCGATATCTCTTTGAGGATGTTTCCATTTGTAGCGTTTGTGTAATTCCTTCAGATATTCCTCCTTCCATCGGCGACAAAATTGATGATATAAAATCTTGACCCGTTCCCATCTTTGAATGCAACTTATAGATTTTTCATCGTCGGCGGGTTCTAGTGGTGCGAGCAGAGGCCCACCTCGGAGGAAGTGACCTGGAGTCAACGGGGGAATGTCTGAGGAATTTTCCGAAATGGGAGAAATCGGCCGGGAATTAAGGCAAGCTTCAATTTTGGAGAGGAGCGTTGAAAATTCTTCGAAAGTAAACTTATTAGTGCCTGCTACTTTTCGGAAATGCTGTTTAAAACTCCTTACTCCGGCTTCCCAAAGTCCACCCATATGGGGTGCGCCGGGAGGAATAAATTTCCATTCAAGATTATGGTCTCTGTATCTCTCAGCTACGTCTGCTGACAAGGTTTTTAGAAATTGTTGGAAATTCTTGGTAATTAATTTGCTAGCGCCTACCAAGTTAGTGCCATTATCACAAAACAGTTTTTTAGGCATACCTCTTCGCGCAATAAATCTGCTTAAAGCGGCTAAAAACGATTGTGTTGTCAAGTCACTGGTAGCTTCTAGATGAATCGCCCGTGTGGCAAAACATACAAAGAGACATACGTATCCCTTTGATATTCGACAATTTCGTCCAGCAAAACTTTTTAAGGCAAAGGGACCAGCGAAGTCAGGGCCAGTATGAGTGAACGGTGAGGATATAATAGTTCTTTCTAAAGGTAAGGCTGCCATAAGTTGAGTTTGTGTTTTCTTTTTGTAAATCACACATTTCTTACACAAGCGATTACATTTTTTCACCAGATTCTTCACTTTAGGAATCCAGAATTCGCACCGAATCAAACGGATTACCAATTGGTTTCCACCATGAAGTGTGATATCGTGTACAAACTTGACATAAAGGGTAGATATATAAGCTCGATAAGGTAGTATTATGGGATACCTTTCGTTAAAGGAAAGAGTAGAAGACGTGAGTCTCCCGTTAGAGCGAATGATTTGATGGGGATCCATCATTGGATTTAAATTCAACAAAAGGCTATTTTTTTGAAGATTCTCATTTTTGGATAGGAGTAAATATTCGTTAGCGAAATGAAGCGATTGAGTCATACGAATAACTAAGAGTTTAGCATCCGATACCTCATGCTGAGTTAAAGAACAAGATGGGAAAGAAACTTGATTTTTAAAACGGGGATGGGTTCTGTGAAAAAACCGCATAATGTAGCAAATTACATGCAACATTTTTGGCCAGGACGAAAATCTCTCTATCACCGTCTCAATATTGGGAGGTATAGCGGTGTGATTAGCTTTAAGAGGTCTCCGTTCCATATCAGTTTGAGCAAATGGTTGTAACGATGCTTGAGGCCAGGATGAATCAGCTTGACAAAGCCAGGAAGGACCACTCCACCACAAACTATTTGATTGAAGATCCTTTGGTGACAGACCCCTGGTAGCTAAATCGGCTGGGTTGTCCACGGATCGAACGTGCCTCCACTTCGTATTGGGCACGTACGTTTGTATTTTAGAGACGCGATTTCCTACGAAGGTTTTCCATGTGCATGGTGGTTTATCTAACCAAGCCAAAACTATGGAACTATCGGTCCAAAGAAAGAGTTCCTTGTTCGAGCACGGGAGCTTTGTGATGACTTTATGGAATAATCTTGCTAACAATAACGCACCGCAAAGTTCAAGCCTCGGTAAGGGAAGCACTTTAACAGGGGCTACTTTGCTTTTTGCACATAGTAGATGCGATGACCAATTATCTCCACTGTGCTGAACACGCAAGTAGAAAGTAGCCGCGTAGGCTCTTTCAGATGCGTCGCAAAACCCATGAATTTGTATGGAGTTTTGCGGTTTATATCGGACCCATCGGTGCACGTTAATCATCTGGAGATCTGGAAGAGTAGCAAAGAAAGATTTCCAACGTTGACACGTTAGGGGGTGAATTGATTTGTCCCAGGATGTCCCATCACGCCAGATCTGCTGCATTAAGATTTTGGCTGTAATAAGCACAGGGGCCAACCAACCTGTGGGATCAAATAATTGAGATATGATCGATAAGACCGCTCGCTTGGTAACTACAGCATCTACGTCCGGGGACTTAAATAGGAAATGAAAGGAGTCTTGCTTTGCATTCCACTGAATACCAAGTGTTTTTGTGATACTTCTATCTTCGATCTTTAAGAAGTCTTGATCGTAAAGCTGAGAGGGGGAAAATCCTTTAAGTAGGTCGAAGCAATTGGACGTCCACTTTCGCAAGGAGAATCCTGCAGAGCTCAAAGCTTCGTTCAATTCCTTTTGAGCCCTTAATGCTGTTTTAAGATCGTGGGCTCCAGAAAGGACATCATCGACGTAGAAGTCGTTTTTTAGGATAGCCGCAGCGAACGGAAAGGTGCACTGGACATCACCAGCTAACTGTAATAGGGTACGGATAGCCAGATAAGGGGCACAATTGACACCAAATGTAACCGTCTGTAGTTCATAGTCTTGACAATCACTATTGGCGAGTTTACGGTACAATATCCTCTGATAAGGTACATGATCGGGATGGACCAAGATTTGTCGGTACATTTTTTCGATATCGGCATTAAACACGAATCGATAAAACCGCCATTTTAAAATCAAAGTTGTTAGGTCGGTTTGTAAAACGGGACCAGTATATAATACGTCATTTAGACTGACTCCATTGCTTGATGGATTGGATGCGTTGAAAACCACTCGAGTTTTGGTTGTGATACTATCAGGCTTTGTAACCGCATGGTGAGGTAGATAGTATGAACATATATTCTGATCTCGGATTAATTCCTTTGGTGAAACTACCTCCATGTGGCCAAGGACAGAATACTCTTCAAGTACTTGAGTGTACTTAGAATGTAATTCAGGATCTCTCTGTAATGATCTTTCTAAACGGTTAAATTGCTTAAGTGCTATATCCCTTGAGTAGCCCAGAGTGGGCATAGTATTTTTAAACGGAAGACATACTACATAACGACCATTGGAATCTCGAGACGTTGTTTTTTGATAAAGCTCTTCGCAGGCTTCGTCTTCATGCGAGAGTGGCTTGGTTTCTACAATCTCCTCAATTTCCCAAAATTTAACAATTTGTTGATCCAATGAGACTTCACTAAAGTGCGACAAGACTGTTGAAAATGAGCTAAAACTACCTGGAGGTAGCGGACCGGATAATACCCAGCCAAACACTGTATTCTGAGCCACTAGAGAACCGAAGACATTCGATTTGATTCCTTCCTTAATGATTGAGGGGTATAAATCTGAACCAATAACAAGATCTATTTTTGAGGTTTCATAGAAGCAGGGATCCGCTAGCTCAAAATCTATTGGTTGTGAAATCTCATTCTGCCGTATAGTGCATGATGGCAAATCGCTGGTGAGACGCTTTAAAACAATTGCGGTAGCTACAATTGAGAAGGTTGGAATGTATTTCGAGCCCAGGGTTAAAGTACATAGTTTTGAGGCAGTTGCTGTTACTACCGAACTCATACCACATATCTGAGCCTGAATTGGTTTCACAGGAAGGTTCAACTTTCTCTGCAAAACTTCCGAAATGAAGGAAACCTCCGATCCCGGGTCTAATAATGCTCGAAGTGTAAAAGTATTTCCTTGGTGATGGACATCTATCAAGGCCGTAGCTAAAAGAACTCGCTTGTTGTTTCTAGAGAAGTATGATTGAACTTGTAAAGGATCTGGATTTTCAGCGGACTGTATGTTTTGATCGTTCTTGGAGTTGGGGCTTGAAATGGATTGGGACACTCTTTGACTCGGAATATAAGGGGCGTTGCGAGTTTCAGAATTATCGGACTTGTGTAGCAGCGAATGATGTCTCTGATTACATTGCATGCACGTATGGGTACTTTGGCAATCTGGCAATAAATGAGTAGAAGATAGACAATTCGTGCAATATTTGAAAGAATTCACTTTTGCAATTCTCTCACGGACCGACATTTGGACAAACTTTGGACAAAGTCGGAGTGGGTGGTAACTTTTGCAAAGTTTACAACTGAATGTGTTGGGTTTTGCATGGAAAGCTTTATGTTGGTTTTCCCTTTTAGAGCTGTGACCTAAGTTTTTTGATGACTGACCCTTTTGTTTGGAAGAATACTTTATATCTGAGACGGTTTCTAGGAGTCTGTATCTTTCGCTTAAGAACAGATCCATTTCTGTCCATGATGGAATATCGCGAGGGCTTTTAATTGATTGTTCCCATAAAGAGAGAGTTCGTTCAGGTAATCGGTTTGAACACAAGTATACAAGGATGGGATCCCAAGAGTTGGTATCCACGTTATGAGCCTTTAAAATGGATAAGCAGTCATTGATCTCCCGTTGGAGTTCTTTGATATTTTTTCCGGATTCAAATGAAACCGACGACAGGTTAAAAAGATTCTTTAACTGATTGTTAACTAAAATTCTCTTGTTCTCATATTGCTCTGACAGTGCTTTCCACGCTAACTCAAAATTCGCAGCAGTTAGGGGAAACTTGGCAACTATGTTGTTCGCTTCTTCCTTCGTTTTCGCACGTAGATGAAACAACTTTTGCACGGAACATAACTTCGGGTGGTTTATATAAACTGCTGTGAACATATCCCGAAATGACGGCCATGTTAAATAATCGCCATGAAAGGTTTCTGTGTCACACGGTGGAACTTTTATACCTACAGCAGAACTGGGTATCTCAACCAGAGTGGAGTGAGCGATACCTGGTGTATGCATCGAACCCTTTGGAGGACCCGGAGAAGAAATGCCGCATGGAGTGTTCTGAACCTCATCCTGTTCAATAGACTTTAATTTCTTAGCGCGGTCTATAATTTCACTGAGGCAGTTGATATAAGTGTTAGAGGATAACCTATATTTCGTTTTTATAGCATCTAGGTCTTCTTGAGCAGAAGCATCATCCGCGCGCACACAGAGAGAATAACACCTTTTAATATTACACCACAGATTTTTTACTTCTATTTTGGACGCTTCCAATGAACTAGAAGTTTGATCTACTATAGGAATTTCTTGAAAATTTGTATAAAATTCTATCAGCTGATCGGCAGCGATAATGAAATCATCCAACGCACTCATTTCGATATTGAAAACCACTAGGAACACTTGAAGAATTACCCCAAAGGAAGAACTGATTAGGTACTTTCACGATAAACCGTATATCCTTCTACTTCAAATTGAATGAAACCATAAACTTTGCAATACTTAATCACTTTCGGTACTAATTATTACAAATGTAGCGTATACATAAGAGGGTACAAATAGGAAGCAAAACTAATGCACTGGTCTTAAAGCTAGGCACGCACCTGAAAGCCAATTGAATTGGTGTGCTGGTATACTGCTGCTCCTGTTTCGGGTGATTGTTGGTCTTCGTACGCTGATGATGATGCTGACGATGGTGATGATGATGATGTGATGATGATGAGGATGATGATGATGATGTTGATGATGATGATGTTGATGATGATGATGTTGATATGAGAATGATGATGATGATGATGTTGATGGCAGGGCAAATGGTACCCTGTTCACTGCTATGCGACTGATGGTCTACTGGAGAATCCAGTGAGATGATTGTGATGGTGTAGATGTCGTACGATGTTCGTGTAGCGGGAACCAGGAGGAAGACGTGATAATATTTTTGTTCCGTTGAGTGAGGAACAAATCAATGTGATGGGATGATCGATGGATGAATGAAGTCGGCCAGATTTACATACATGGATGCACCCATGTAGGTTAGATCTGTGCGAATTCCGGACTTCGTGGTGATACTGGATGACTATGATGACCTCGTGATGGGTAGGGCAAGATTTGCGGGATCTTGATGATGCGATCTAATGCAGATCGTTGCTGATTCAGATGGACGCCACGCGCAGCCTGATGATTGTGAAACTGGCGAACGCCACACTCTGCTTGACGATGATTAGATGATCTCGTGATAGATAGGGCAAGATTTGGGGATCTTGATGGTGCGATCTGATCCAGCTCGTTGGTGAATCAGGTGGACGCCTCGCGCTGCTTGATGATTGGAAATCTGGCGGACGCCACACTTTGCTTGACGATATAAACAACAATATTTTATTGATCTGGCTCGTTTGGACCAAATGATGGGGTGTGGGAGACCCAGGCGCTGGTTGTGAATTTGTCTCGTGCAGTGAAGTATAAAAAACACGTTGTGTGGGTTAATGCAGTTATATTTTGGTTTCCACGTCTTACCTCGATGAAGTCTGGTTCCAGAAGAAGGACCAAGAAAACATGAGGGTTATAAAAATGGCTGAGTGGGTTCCGATTTTAGCAATTAAGCGACAAGAGAGACCTCTAGTTGTTGAACTTAAAAATACAAAGCTTTTTAGCAATCAGACCGATGTTAAGCTACGTTTACACCTAAACATTGCCGGCCGCCTTGCAGCATTGGCTGTAAAAGTTACAAATCTATTATTCAGATACATTAAGTACAAAACTCAATAAAGGAATTTACTTTTCGGACACCCCACTTCAGTGACTAGAATACAATAATATAATATAACAATATGATAATAATGTAACAATCATTTTATAAAAATTCATACAATAGAAACTTCAGTAAATAATAAGCGAGCATAACTTCAAGAACAGTGCAATGAGTGTATAAGTTGGGGTTTTTTTTTGTATTTATCGGTTTTCAGTCTATGTGAAAGTAAGTTATTTAGAATGAAGATTATGGATTCAATTGTGAATTAGTACGCAAAGTTTAACTATTGGTCGCGTTACGACACCATTTTGTGTCCTAATGTCTACGACTCTTACTCTGCTATCAAGGCCAGGATAGACTTTGATAACACGACCTAACCGCCATTCATTTGGGGGGAGGTTCTCTTCCTTTATGATTACCAAATCGTTGAGCGCGATATCTCTTTGAGGATGTTTCCATTTGTAGCGTTTGTGTAATTCCTTCAGATATTCCTCCTTCCATCGGCGACAAAATTGATGATATAAAATCTTGACCCGTTCCCATCTTTGAATGCAACTTATAGATTTTTCATCGTCGGCGGGTTCTAGTGGTGCGAGCAGAGGCCCACCTCGGAGGAAGTGACCTGGAGTCAACGGGGGAATGTCTGAGGAATTTTCCGAAATGGGAGAAATCGGCCGGGAATTAAGGCAAGCTTCAATTTTGGAGAGGAGCGTTGAAAATTCTTCGAAAGTAAACTTATTAGTGCCTGCTACTTTTCGGAAATGCTGTTTAAAACTCCTTACTCCGGCTTCCCAAAGTCCACCCATATGGGGTGCGCCGGGAGGAATAAATTTCCATTCAAGATTATGGTCTCTGTATCTCTCAGCTACGTCTGCTGACAAGGTTTTTAGAAATTGTTGGAAATTCTTGGTAATTAATTTGCTAGCGCCTACCAAGTTAGTGCCATTATCACAAAACAGTTTTTTAGGCATACCTCTTCGCGCAATAAATCTGCTTAAAGCGGCTAAAAACGATTGTGTTGTCAAGTCACTGGTAGCTTCTAGATGAATCGCCCGTGTGGCAAAACATACAAAGAGACATACGTATCCCTTTGATATTCGACAATTTCGTCCAGCAAAACTTTTTAAGGCAAAGGGACCAGCGAAGTCAGGGCCAGTATGAGTGAACGGTGAGGATATAATAGTTCTTTCTAAAGGTAAGGCTGCCATAAGTTGAGTTTGTGTTTTCTTTTTGTAAATCACACATTTCTTACACAAGCGATTACATTTTTTCACCAGATTCTTCACTTTAGGAATCCAGAATTCGCACCGAATCAAACGGATTACCAATTGGTTTCCACCATGAAGTGTGATATCGTGTACAAACTTGACATAAAGGGTAGATATATAAGCTCGATAAGGTAGTATTATGGGATACCTTTCGTTAAAGGAAAGAGTAGAAGACGTGAGTCTCCCGTTAGAGCGAATGATTTGATGGGGATCCATCATTGGATTTAAATTCAACAAAAGGCTATTTTTTTGAAGATTCTCATTTTTGGATAGGAGTAAATATTCGTTAGCGAAATGAAGCGATTGAGTCATACGAATAACTAAGAGTTTAGCATCCGATACCTCATGCTGAGTTAAAGAACAAGATGGGAAAGAAACTTGATTTTTAAAACGGGGATGGGTTCTGTGAAAAAACCGCATAATGTAGCAAATTACATGCAACATTTTTGGCCAGGACGAAAATCTCTCTATCACCGTCTCAATATTGGGAGGTATAGCGGTGTGATTAGCTTTAAGAGGTCTCCGTTCCATATCAGTTTGAGCAAATGGTTGTAACGATGCTTGAGGCCAGGATGAATCAGCTTGACAAAGCCAGGAAGGACCACTCCACCACAAACTATTTGATTGAAGATCCTTTGGTGACAGACCCCTGGTAGCTAAATCGGCTGGGTTGTCCACGGATCGAACGTGCCTCCACTTCGTATTGGGCACGTACGTTTGTATTTTAGAGACGCGATTTCCTACGAAGGTTTTCCATGTGCATGGTGGTTTATCTAACCAAGCCAAAACTATGGAACTATCGGTCCAAAGAAAGAGTTCCTTGTTCGAGCACGGGAGCTTTGTGATGACTTTATGGAATAATCTTGCTAACAATAACGCACCGCAAAGTTCAAGCCTCGGTAAGGGAAGCACTTTAACAGGGGCTACTTTGCTTTTTGCACATAGTAGATGCGATGACCAATTATCTCCACTGTGCTGAACACGCAAGTAGAAAGTAGCCGCGTAGGCTCTTTCAGATGCGTCGCAAAACCCATGAATTTGTATGGAGTTTTGCGGTTTATATCGGACCCATCGGTGCACGTTAATCATCTGGAGATCTGGAAGAGTAGCAAAGAAAGATTTCCAACGTTGACACGTTAGGGGGTGAATTGATTTGTCCCAGGATGTCCCATCACGCCAGATCTGCTGCATTAAGATTTTGGCTGTAATAAGCACAGGGGCCAACCAACCTGTGGGATCAAATAATTGAGATATGATCGATAAGACCGCTCGCTTGGTAACTACAGCATCTACGTCCGGGGACTTAAATAGGAAATGAAAGGAGTCTTGCTTTGCATTCCACTGAATACCAAGTGTTTTTGTGATACTTCTATCTTCGATCTTTAAGAAGTCTTGATCGTAAAGCTGAGAGGGGGAAAATCCTTTAAGTAGGTCGAAGCAATTGGACGTCCACTTTCGCAAGGAGAATCCTGCAGAGCTCAAAGCTTCGTTCAATTCCTTTTGAGCCCTTAATGCTGTTTTAAGATCGTGGGCTCCAGAAAGGACATCATCGACGTAGAAGTCGTTTTTTAGGATAGCCGCAGCGAACGGAAAGGTGCACTGGACATCACCAGCTAACTGTAATAGGGTACGGATAGCCAGATAAGGGGCACAATTGACACCAAATGTAACCGTCTGTAGTTCATAGTCTTGACAATCACTATTGGCGAGTTTACGGTACAATATCCTCTGATAAGGTACATGATCGGGATGGACCAAGATTTGTCGGTACATTTTTTCGATATCGGCATTAAACACGAATCGATAAAACCGCCATTTTAAAATCAAAGTTGTTAGGTCGGTTTGTAAAACGGGACCAGTATATAATACGTCATTTAGACTGACTCCATTGCTTGATGGATTGGATGCGTTGAAAACCACTCGAGTTTTGGTTGTGATACTATCAGGCTTTGTAACCGCATGGTGAGGTAGATAGTATGAACATATATTCTGATCTCGGATTAATTCCTTTGGTGAAACTACCTCCATGTGGCCAAGGACAGAATACTCTTCAAGTACTTGAGTGTACTTAGAATGTAATTCAGGATCTCTCTGTAATGATCTTTCTAAACGGTTAAATTGCTTAAGTGCTATATCCCTTGAGTAGCCCAGAGTGGGCATAGTATTTTTAAACGGAAGACATACTACATAACGACCATTGGAATCTCGAGACGTTGTTTTTTGATAAAGCTCTTCGCAGGCTTCGTCTTCATGCGAGAGTGGCTTGGTTTCTACAATCTCCTCAATTTCCCAAAATTTAACAATTTGTTGATCCAATGAGACTTCACTAAAGTGCGACAAGACTGTTGAAAATGAGCTAAAACTACCTGGAGGTAGCGGACCGGATAATACCCAGCCAAACACTGTATTCTGAGCCACTAGAGAACCGAAGACATTCGATTTGATTCCTTCCTTAATGATTGAGGGGTATAAATCTGAACCAATAACAAGATCTATTTTTGAGGTTTCATAGAAGCAGGGATCCGCTAGCTCAAAATCTATTGGTTGTGAAATCTCATTCTGCCGTATAGTGCATGATGGCAAATCGCTGGTGAGACGCTTTAAAACAATTGCGGTAGCTACAATTGAGAAGGTTGGAATGTATTTCGAGCCCAGGGTTAAAGTACATAGTTTTGAGGCAGTTGCTGTTACTACCGAACTCATACCACATATCTGAGCCTGAATTGGTTTCACAGGAAGGTTCAACTTTCTCTGCAAAACTTCCGAAATGAAGGAAACCTCCGATCCCGGGTCTAATAATGCTCGAAGTGTAAAAGTATTTCCTTGGTGATGGACATCTATCAAGGCCGTAGCTAAAAGAACTCGCTTGTTGTTTCTAGAGAAGTATGATTGAACTTGTAAAGGATCTGGATTTTCAGCGGACTGTATGTTTTGATCGTTCTTGGAGTTGGGGCTTGAAATGGATTGGGACACTCTTTGACTCGGAATATAAGGGGCGTTGCGAGTTTCAGAATTATCGGACTTGTGTAGCAGCGAATGATGTCTCTGATTACATTGCATGCACGTATGGGTACTTTGGCAATCTGGCAATAAATGAGTAGAAGATAGACAATTCGTGCAATATTTGAAAGAATTCACTTTTGCAATTCTCTCACGGACCGACATTTGGACAAACTTTGGACAAAGTCGGAGTGGGTGGTAACTTTTGCAAAGTTTACAACTGAATGTGTTGGGTTTTGCATGGAAAGCTTTATGTTGGTTTTCCCTTTTAGAGCTGTGACCTAAGTTTTTTGATGACTGACCCTTTTGTTTGGAAGAATACTTTATATCTGAGACGGTTTCTAGGAGTCTGTATCTTTCGCTTAAGAACAGATCCATTTCTGTCCATGATGGAATATCGCGAGGGCTTTTAATTGATTGTTCCCATAAAGAGAGAGTTCGTTCAGGTAATCGGTTTGAACACAAGTATACAAGGATGGGATCCCAAGAGTTGGTATCCACGTTATGAGCCTTTAAAATGGATAAGCAGTCATTGATCTCCCGTTGGAGTTCTTTGATATTTTTTCCGGATTCAAATGAAACCGACGACAGGTTAAAAAGATTCTTTAACTGATTGTTAACTAAAATTCTCTTGTTCTCATATTGCTCTGACAGTGCTTTCCACGCTAACTCAAAATTCGCAGCAGTTAGGGGAAACTTGGCAACTATGTTGTTCGCTTCTTCCTTCGTTTTCGCACGTAGATGAAACAACTTTTGCACGGAACATAACTTCGGGTGGTTTATATAAACTGCTGTGAACATATCCCGAAATGACGGCCATGTTAAATAATCGCCATGAAAGGTTTCTGTGTCACACGGTGGAACTTTTATACCTACAGCAGAACTGGGTATCTCAACCAGAGTGGAGTGAGCGATACCTGGTGTATGCATCGAACCCTTTGGAGGACCCGGAGAAGAAATGCCGCATGGAGTGTTCTGAACCTCATCCTGTTCAATAGACTTTAATTTCTTAGCGCGGTCTATAATTTCACTGAGGCAGTTGATATAAGTGTTAGAGGATAACCTATATTTCGTTTTTATAGCATCTAGGTCTTCTTGAGCAGAAGCATCATCCGCGCGCACACAGAGAGAATAACACCTTTTAATATTACACCACAGATTTTTTACTTCTATTTTGGACGCTTCCAATGAACTAGAAGTTTGATCTACTATAGGAATTTCTTGAAAATTTGTATAAAATTCTATCAGCTGATCGGCAGCGATAATGAAATCATCCAACGCACTCATTTCGATATTGAAAACCACTAGGAACACTTGAAGAATTACCCCAAAGGAAGAACTGATTAGGTACTTTCACGATAAACCGTATATCCTTCTACTTCAAATTGAATGAAACCATAAACTTTGCAATACTTAATCACTTTCGGTACTAATTATTACAAATGTAGCGTATACATAAGAGGGTACAAATAGGAAGCAAAACTAATGCACTGGTCTTAAAGCTAGGCACGCACCTGAAAGCCAATTGAATTGGTGTGCTGGTATACTGCTGCTCCTGTTTCGGGTGATTGTTGGTCTTCGTACGCTGATGATGATGCTGACGATGGTGATGATGATGATGTGATGATGATGAGGATGATGATGATGATGTTGATGATGATGATGTTGATGATGATGATGTTGATATGAGAATGATGATGATGATGATGTTGATGGCAGGGCAAATGGTACCCTGTTCACTGCTATGCGACTGATGGTCTACTGGAGAATCCAGTGAGATGATTGTGATGGTGTAGATGTCGTACGATGTTCGTGTAGCGGGAACCAGGAGGAAGACGTGATAATATTTTTGTTCCGTTGAGTGAGGAACAAATCAATGTGATGGGATGATCGATGGATGAATGAAGTCGGCCAGATTTACATACATGGATGCACCCATGTAGGTTAGATCTGTGCGAATTCCGGACTTCGTGGTGATACTGGATGACTATGATGACCTCGTGATGGGTAGGGCAAGATTTGCGGGATCTTGATGATGCGATCTAATGCAGATCGTTGCTGATTCAGATGGACGCCACGCGCAGCCTGATGATTGTGAAACTGGCGAACGCCACACTCTGCTTGACGATGATTAGATGATCTCGTGATAGATAGGGCAAGATTTGGGGATCTTGATGGTGCGATCTGATCCAGCTCGTTGGTGAATCAGGTGGACGCCTCGCGCTGCTTGATGATTGGAAATCTGGCGGACGCCACACTTTGCTTGACGATATAAACAACAATATTTTATTGATCTGGCTCGTTTGGACCAAATGATGGGGTGTGGGAGACCCAGGCGCTGGTTGTGAATTTGTCTCGTGCAGTGAAGTATAAAAAACACGTTGTGTGGGTTAATGCAGTTATATTTTGGTTTCCACGTCTTACCTCGATGAAGTCTGGTTCCAGAAGAAGGACCAAGAAAACATGAGGGTTATAAAAATGGCTGAGTGGGTTCCGATTTTAGCAATTAAGCGACAAGAGAGACCTCTAGTTGTTGAACTTAAAAATACAAAGCTTTTTAGCAATCAGACCGATGTTAAGCTACGTTTACACCTAAACACATTGTTTGAGAGAGATCTTGAAAGATCTGTAACAACTGCAATTTCTTCCTGTAAGACGAATCGGCTTTATTCAATGTCAGAAGGTGCAGGATGAATGGAGTCTAAACAAATCCATTTCCCAGTTCTGCGACCAGCCATAAGATGTCGCAACATTTTGTCAATAGCCAGATAATCTTCTGGGATTACAGATTCGGGTATTAACTGTTGTCCTATTGCTCGGAATATTCACCTTTTTAAAACTATTTTTTTTAAACAACACGCATTGGAAAATACCCAAATAAAACTAAAGTTACTGACGTTTTAAACTTCACGGTACCACCAATTCGAAAAACAACGAAATACGATGCATATGTACCTATTTCGTATTTCCTACATTTGGTTCAGTTTGATAGGTAAATGCATTACGCAGCATGTAATACTAGAGATCCGGTAGTCCGATTAACAGGTGTCCCGATTATAGAGAGAAATTTGTATGAAAAACAGCACGGAAGGCATGATGTGCGGTTCGAATTGAAGGTGGTCCGATTATACAGTGTCCCGATTAGCAGGTTTCACTGTTGGAGTAAGCAATTCCTTTTGCACCTGATCTCTGGATCCTCTAGTAAGCACCATTTAAAGATTCTAATCTCATCGGTTCTTTTTTAAATGACTGAAACATTCACTTTAAGCAATTGTGGATGACTCAAGACACAATGTCCTACTGGTTGGCATTCTCTTCTTCGAAAGCAAAGCCGCAAACTTGACTTAGTAACCAACCCATTTGTTTTTCTTAATATGTTCCATTAAGTACTCGTTTTTAACAGATAAATTAATTATTTAATGACTAAAGCAGTACACTAAACAATTCATTCTACAACTTCCACTGCTTGCCTCGATCCTTGTCTAGATCGGATGGCAATTAAATGCTTCGCTTTTTATGAGATCTTTGATACCCGGTGCTCGTCAAAATTATCACCTGTACGCGGCCAGTATAAATTTAGATCAGACAGTTTGTTTCCGACTATTTTCAGACTAAAGTCCAGTCGGATGGTCCTTAGTTATCTTTCCATCGGATGAGAGAACATCAGCCACCATTAAATTGAGTTGTAATTTTGCTTGATTACAATCATAATTCCCTCTCGGAAATTTCTGTGATTTTTCAACGTCCACCAGACACAATGGCACAAATGCATAACGCTCTACAAGCGTGACTGTCGCACGTAATCAGCGGCCACCGGCAATGAATGACGCCTTAATTCTTCATTGTGTACGTGGGTGGCAGTGTTTTTCAGTTCTCGATGCGAACAATAACAAACCTAAAGAAAAAAAAGTATTAAATTCCAAGCCGTTTTTGGATGCCAGTGTCTGGTTGTTGTGTTCAGTGCAACTGAGTGTGACTGAAAGCCAAAAGATATAAATCAGCTCAACAAGCTGCGAGATGGCAGCTTACGTAACAACAGTCAGCTTTTGACGATCATGATCGTCACGTTTGACGCTTCTCGGAGGGAGGAATGCGATGCTTTTCTGATTTGCTCGGTCGTTTTCAATTAGAAAAAAGTTAATACAGTGCACTAGGAAGTAGTCCGCAAAAAATGATAAGCAATTTATGATTCTCGACTGATTAGAGGAAATCAAAGTGTTGATCGGTTTTACAGATTCCGAGGGCAGGAGAATAAACAAGCAGATAATGGGTGCGCTAATTGTAGTAGGTGAGCATGAGTTGGAAATGTGTTTTGAACAGGGCTAGGTTATAAACAGCTTGGCGCCTATGGACTCAATGCTTAAGGTGTCTAGGTCATGTACAGCGCGTGGACTAATTGGCTCGGGACCGGGAAATTTTCGAATCTTAATCTGTGGGCGGCACAATAGAGGAGAGAGAGAGGGAGTCGGTCATGACTGAGTGGGATCCACAGATTAAAACCGACCTCAACCAACATATAGTGCCAGATAGAGGCTGGTGACACTGATTCGATGAGGTCTAGGTCCATGTTGGCGTGACCACCCCCAAGAAGTGTAAATTCAACGTGAGTGTGAGTCGAGCCTTAACCTGAATGCCACTTCGTTAAGTTTTTAAATGTCCTATAAATTCGGAGGGCTTGACTTGTATACATCGAGTCGGCATGGACCGTTCACTTTTGGAGCTCGATAGAAGTAGTTAGTGTCGCATGCACAGCAATCGTAAGAAGGAGAGAGACAGTGAATGTGGCTCACAAGTGGAATACATCACGATGGATAAAGTTGGGCAACTTTCAACTTTTTGTGCTTTTGACAGATGTTTCCACTTGTCATGGAAATTCATTTGGGTGCTCTTTATAAGCTTGGCTTAACGATATTTTATGAATGAATGAACACAGAAACTTTAAAATTTCGAATTTTCATAGATTTTCAAAAGAGTGGATTGCACACACAACGTACGCCATCGGGCACGTCTTTGCAATTCGACATCTTCGATTTTGGTGGATTCCAAACGCACCGGATTCTATGGGTTCAGGTCTTAATTCGTAGAGAAACAATTGACAATCGCATCTTTTTGCATACTGCGGAGATTAACTTTTTGTTTATATTCGCTGGAAAATGTTTGTTTCTGAAAGTTCGCGGTTGCAGTTCGTGGCTCGTATGAATGGTACGGAACTGAGCAAACTTTTACTTCTTCAGTAATCCAATCTTAATGCGCTCCTGCTTTCCTCATAATCTCTACGCTGTGTCAATTATCGTAGTTTTTATTTTAAAAATAATAAACATTTTTAATTACTGTAAATGTTGTGTCTAAGTATCTAATTGCAGGCCCCATATCTTTAAATAAGAATTGAGTAAAATTATTGATTTCTCAGTAAAATCTTATCTTGACAGTTACAGAATTTTTTTTACCGCTAATCATAATATTTCTGCGTTGACAGCCAGCGCATGGACTCGGCAACAGTAATCGTAAGTACACAAGTAGTCATTTGATACAGTTCACGATAAGATGAATGGATTCGATTATAATAAAAGACCTCCAGGGAACAGTGATCCACAAAGGAATATGATTCAATTATTGCCCCACAGTCAGTGCTTTTGTAGCGTAATTTCCCCCCTTGATGCTTCGTTTCATAGTAGCTTCATGGTGTCCACACACGTAGATGAGCGAATTGACTCATATCTGAAACGCTGTTGTTTAGGATTATATCAGTGACAGAGAATTTAATTTCGGTACTCCTCTTGGCTAACTCAACAATTGCCTGGCTTATTTTCGTAGTCACCAACCACCTTAGACGTAGAATCGCTAGATTGGGTAGCTCCTGCGAAATGGACTCCTTGACGTATTGGGGGACCTAAGCCGACCCAGCAAGGCGAAGGGGTGACTCTGCCAAGAGGAGCAATGCTACTTCTTGGCCAGATGAGCTCTAAGCAAATGGCGATCGCTGAACCACCCTAACCCAGGCTGTCAAGCAGACCGTGATCATTGGACTGTTCGAAGCCAGGGGTATTGCTGTCTTCTAATTGTGCGTCGTCTTAGGCCTGGCCAACTTTGTGAAGTAATAATGCCCTTACGACGCTAATGCGAGGCTCTGGCGTGGCTGACCATAATCTCATTAGCTGCTCGTGGGAACACAGATAAACCCAAGAACAAAACAACAAAAATAAAAGGTGAGCTAAGAGCACTTCAGAGGAGCCCCGCACTGAGCCGCGTTAAATTAAATGTAGCCGAAAAGATGCTATTACCCAAAGCCCACCAAAAGCAAAGAGCAAACTGACGAACGGGCAAGAGGAAGCATTTCTCTAGCTTCCCAACCTCTAGCTGATGCAGTAAGGTTCAAAAGCGGCCTCCCATCCTCGACGACCTAGGCGACGAGGGAAAGGCGCAACTGTCCACTGATGCCTCCTTCGGGAAAACCCAGCGGAATTGGAGATCCACTCCGAAAAGGGTGGTCCTGGAAGCAGGTGATACGCTACCTTTAAAAAGGATTCGCGCCTGAGGACTAAAAAAGGCAGAAGAGCACAAGACCAAGCCTAGCTCTGAGCTCACCACCACAGGTGAAAGGAGCACCAGTTCCATTTCATCATCCGTGTCTAATGCCCGTAAAAACGAAGGGGGCCCCAAAGCTCTACAAGTCGGAGGCGGGACCCTCGAAACTGTTTGTTACCTCAGCAGTAGCCGAGAGGGAAGCAGTTCTCCCTTTGTGAATATCCAAGTGAGATGCTGTGTGCTGGACAGAAAGATCCTAGAAGACGCCATGGTAAGTGAAATGGCCCTAGGATGGGAGAACAAACTCAAATTCCAAGGTATTCAATTAAATCATGGGATGCTACTGGTGAACTACGAAACCCTGCAGTCAGCGGAGTGCCTAAAGCTGGTAGCACAAGGAGGCGGCCTGAGGAAAGGCCTGGACAAGAGAACAAGATAACGCTTGTTCTGCTATAAGCACAAAAAGACGGCATTAATACAGATCTATGGAAGGTGCTGTATGATCGTGACGAGAGAACCGGGCAGGTACTGGGTCTCGGAATAGATCAGCAGTCCTTTGAAGTGATAAAAAGCAAAACAGTGTCAGGCCTCAAGAAGTCGGAGGGGGAGATGAGTCATTCGACCACTCCAAAGCTCGGAGAAAGCAAAGCCTAGAGCAATAAGATCTTCTACAGGCTGAAACATTTAATTCCCCTGTTGAACATCTATCTGAGAGGGAAGGAATCGCTATCGACCCAAAACGCTCCCTCAGCCTGACTAGAATAAGTAAGTCGAGTTTCAGGACTGACTCCGCCACACCTCTAGATAATCCCTTACCTACAGTGACTTTTCCAACTGCAAAGCGAGGAGAAGAAGGGCGAAATATTGAACATCTACTCTGCAATTGCATCGCACTTTCAGAGAAAGTCATGTAGAAGCCTACTACTTTAACAACCTGACTGTAAAAAAGTCGCATCAGAATCAGCCACCTCAAAAGATCTTGCTGAGTTGTGGAATGGGATGAATTACATCCACGTGGCCTAAGTGTGACTGCTGTCTACAAGCAGTCAGCCACTAAAACCTAACCTAATTGTTTGATTGAATGGGGATCTTGAACTCTGACATCGAGCTCATCGAGGACATTTATTAGCTGTAATTTCAGATTATAAAGTTGAATGAATGAGGGCTGTCCTGATTACTAAAAATTGTTGTTGTAAGAGCTAATTGCGATTCATTGCACTGACATACCATATCTGCCGTTCCCTTTGGGAGATGGTTTTCAAAATCATCGCCGATTAGGAATGCGATTTCCAATTGCCGCAGTTGCTGTTGCAAACTTGCTTCTGTAATTACGATACAGAGTATTCCTTGGGCATTATTGATTAGCTTGGCACACAGAAGCTTCATTAGTGCGGGTTCATGAGCCTTCCAATCATATTCATTAAAACAAGTTGCCTGTCCAATATATTTGTGAAGGTCAAGAAACACACAAAGAATCACACTGTGCAACAAAATGAGCATCAAAACTATTAGAAATATTAAAGGAAATTTTTGTAGGTAAACGTACATATTTATTATATTTTAGTTAAAACTGTATGAAGTAGTGAAATATGTTTTGAATGAATGGCTTATCTTTCATAGTCATTCGTCTGGCAATCCCTCTGGACGCTCCAATAGTAGTCTGCAAACTTGGCCCCCCAGCTTTCCACATAAAGCTTCTCATACCTTGCACTTGATGGGATTATTGGTTCGTTTTTTACATTTTTTTAACCAAGCACTAAACCGAATTTCAAAGGCCAATCTTGTCTTATGAAGTGAACGAAAAACCTATGGTTTGATAACGAGCGCAGGATGGCACATTCAGCGAAGATGGAAGCCTACAAAGAAATGCTGCAACGAACAACGAGAGCTGTTCGTCAGCTCTACGAACAAAGACGAAGGGAAGAGACCCGGCTTCTCAGAAAAAAAAAGAAATAGCACGAGAATCGCGCGCTCGAGGAGATGGAGGTGCTATGACAGGAACGATGTCCGAAAGTTTTATGAAAAGGTGAAACAGCTTTACAATGAATATAAGGTAAGGACAGAAGACTGCCGGGACGAGAATGGAAAACTAGTAGTAGAGTCGCAGTAGATATTGAGAATCTGTAAAGATCACTACTGCAGACTGTTAAACGGCGATGAGTTGACCAATACCGCTATCAGGTAGAATGTTCCACTCAATATGGACGATGATCGACGAGAATTCCGTCCCCCCGACTTAGAGCTCAGGATAGCAATATCAAAACTGAAGTCTTACAAAGCTGCCGGTGCCGATGGACTGTCCGCTGAAATCTTCAAGGCATTTGAAGATGCTCTTGTTGGGCGCATGCACCAGCTCATCTGAAGCATGCCCGACGAGTGGAAACTCAGTATCGTTTGCCCGATCCACAAGAAAGGAGACCCCATTGACTGCGCCAACTATAGAGGGATAAGTTGTTCAGCATCGCATACAAGAACTTCTCGACCGCTTTGTGTACTCGCCTGGAACCGTTTAGAAACAATTTGATAGGTCCATATCAGTGTGACTTCAGGCCACTGAAGTCCACCATCGATCAGATTTGTACACTACGGCAGATTCTGGAAAATACACAAGAAATAATAATCGACACCCACCACGTTTTCGTTGATTTCAAGGCCGCAAATGACAGGGTGCATAGAGACGCGCTATACAACGCCAAGTCTATTTTTGACATTCCAACTCGTGACATGGCCAAACTCGTGAGGTTGTGCAGGATGACGAATTCTCGCTGCTCCATCAAGGTCGGTACTGAACTCACCGAGACCTTCAATGTCAAAAAAGGTTTTAGACAAGGCTATTCTTGAGAAGGTCGTGCTAAACTTACTCGCCAACACAAGAGGAACGATCTTAAAAAAATCCGTACGATTGCTAGCATGCACGGACGACATTGACGTGATTGGTCGAACACACCGAGCCGTCAATGAAGTGTTTGTTGGTATTGAAACGGAGGCGGCCAAATGTTTTTAGCTGGCAAAACTAAGTATATGCTGTCTTCGAGATAGAACACACAACATCAACGACCCGGCCTGAATGTCTCCATAGGCATCTATAATTTAGGGGTGGTGAAGGACTTCGCCTACCTCGGCTCCCAAGTAAACAGTACCAACAACATCAATACCGATAACTCTTGCTAATCTCTGTTTCTTTAGACTCAAGAGGCAATTGAGTATGAGAGCCCTCTCTCGAAGGACCAAGCTAACATTATATAATACCTTGATCATCTCCGTTCTGAGATATGGCGCGGAAGCCTGGAGAACCTCAATAGCAGCAGAGAATGCCCTTGGTCGTTTCGAGAGAAAAATTCTGCGATCAATCGTTGGTTTGCGTTTATGGTTTTTGGAGCAGAAGATTCATTAGCCAAGCATCTACGATTTCAACGATTAAGATGGCTAGGCCATGTAAAGCGCATGGATAACACTGGTCCAGCCTGAAGAGCCTTCGACTTCGAACCAGTGGGACAACGCAATAGAGAACGCCAATGGTACCGATGGCGCACACAGATCGAGAAGGAGCTCAACCAACTTGGCGTGCGCAGTTGGAGACGGCTGGCTAAAGATCATGCCGGCTGGAGAGGCTTGTTGGTTGAGGCCCAGGTCTACCCCGGACTGTAGCGCCACCAGAAGAAGAAGTTTAACTATTTAAGGATAAGTACAATTTAAAGTCTTCAGCAAATGTAAAAATTGTACAGTAGGTATTTGATATTATATGAACAAAAGAAATAGTAACGGCCCTACATGACTACCTTGTGGCACGCACGATGTAACTTTTATCACCCGAGATGTAAGACTATCGATATTTACCAAATACTTTTTGCCCCTTAAGTTATTGCAAAACCACTCTGACATTGATGACATGAATCCCAAAGAATAAAGTACAAGAAATAGTTAATCATTGTCGAAATTTTCATAAATGTAATTTGAAAATAATGTTAAATAAGTACTAGATGACCTGTCGTGCATACGGTCACGCTGGTGATAAGAAATAGCTTATTTTACAGTGAAATATAATCTTTCTTTAGAAATGCTTTCAAATATCGATGGTAGCTTAGATATTGGTCAATAGTTTTCTACTTATTGTCTTAAACCGCTTTTGTGTATAAGCGTTAGAAAAGAATACATCCCTTCGTTAAACAAGAGAAATGGAATTTTTTTTATGTAATTCCAGCTCGATTTCTTAAGACATTTATTATACATATCATGATCCGTATATTGCAATACACCTGTATCCCCAACTTCGGACATATTAGAGTAATAGTTCATGTCTGGACAGGAGACCCATTATAGACCGACTTAAAAAAGATGGCAAATAGGTCACATGTTCCATCCAATTTCATTGAAGTTACCTTTCCAAATTCCATTACCTTCGGCAAGCCCAAAGAATTTCTTTTTGAATTAACGTAATTCTAAAATGATACACCATTGCTCCTTATCGAAGGTACTACATACAAGACATATTGTTTACATAAAAATCTGTACAAGATATTTCTGTGTCCATTCTCAAGAAAATCCGATAGTCCACTGGAGAATTCAGTCCTTTTTTGTTAGGAATTTAACAGAAGAAAACTTTAATCGCCCTTGAATCCATTCTTTCACCGAAATTCGCTTCTTTTTTCCTTCCATTGTTCCTTGATTTCTTTCTTCTTCTAAAGTGTCGTCTATTTCAAGCGCTCCTAAATGCGTATGTCCACCGTCGTCATTGAAATTCACTCTAAAAGTCAAGTCTGAAAACGTTTGATAATGTAAATGCTAACTACGTGCTAACATCCATCTGACAGACTTGTCTAGTATGCTTGCCCACATTGACATTTCAATTTTTGTTCACAATGACTTTTATAAATACATATCACAATGAAACTCGTTTCAAGTTACATGCTGGCGGAAAAATATTTGTTTCGAGTTGGATGACAATGAACAATCCTCGATTGTTTCAAGTTATGTCACAGTTATTTTCAGGGGTGTCAGGATTGAACGAGGGGGAAAATCTAATTCACTTGCTGTGCAGACAACTAGGCAGCGTGCCCCTTTCAAAGCGTTTCGTTTCCTTAGCGAAATGGGCAACAAAAGGATTAGGATTACCCACCATCCACACCATGTTGGGCGGCTGGTCTTCCGTCCTGCAGGGTCCTTCAAGCACCCTTTATTTACTAATCTTGTATTTGAATTCCACTACGTGTGCTTTGTTCGAGGTACACACATTTCAGATTAATTTCAGCCCGAAATTTCGAATTAAAGTTCGAAATTAATGAAACTAAACTGCAAGTTAAACCTTAAAAATTGCCGTCGACGTGAGATATATAAAATCGCAATAAAGAAAGAGGACCCTTTTGACTACGCCAACTATAGCGGGATAAGTCTCTTTAACCCTAGAAAGATAACCTTATTTTATAGTACTGAAAGATAGACATGGCCTGAGAGGCGCCCAATTTAAAAAGAAGATTTATTTCAAAAGTTAAATTAATTATTCTTTTTTTTAAACTTCAATGATTTGGTGCATAATTGAACAAAAACGATTGTCTCTCGCAAGTGTTGATCGACGACTGAGTTGGCTAAGAAACACGTGCCTGTACGCGCGTCCGTTAAAAGAGGACAGCAATATATATGTGTAGCGGGCGCCTCTTAGGCGCACGTTATCTTTCTAGGGTTAACATCGCGTACAAGATCTTCCCAGCCCATTTATGTGCTCGTTTACAAAACTTATAGCTACATACCAGTGCGAATACAGGCCAGGCAAGTTCACTATCGACCAGACATTCACACTTCGACAGATTGTGGAAAACACCCAAGAAGTGGAATTTAACACGCAGCGCCTATTTGTCGACCGTATATGAGAGCGTGCATAGAGACGAGCATTCCTGCCAAACTCGTCAGGTTGTGCAGAATGACGATGGAGAATTCTCGCTGCTCCATCAAGGTCAGTAACAAACTCACCGAGACCTTCAATGTCAAAAAAGGATTTAGACAAGGCGACTTTCTGTCATGTGACTTCTTTAACATCATCCTGGAGAAGATCGTGGAAGACTCGCACGCCACCACTTGAGGCACGATCTTCAAGAAGTCTGTGCAACTGTTAGTATAGGCGGATGACATTGACGTGATTGGCAGAATTCAGTGAGGGCAAATGAGCCGTTTGCTTGCATTGAGACGAAAGCGGGTATAATGGATCTGGTGGTAAGTATATGCTGTCTTTAAGGAAGAGCACTTAGTGTGTGCGACGACGACGACGTTTTGGACATATGGCACATATAACTTTGATGTAGTTCATGACTTCGTCTCCCTCGGTTCCACAGTAAACTGCACAAATACGTCAGTACCGAGATCAAACGCAGAGTAGCTCTTACTAACCGATGTAGTAGAGCCGTTCCTCGAAGAACCAAGCTGGTGCGACGGTGAGGCAAGAAGAATCTCAAGAGAGGAGTATCTGCTGCTCGGTGAGCTCTTAAAACTATTTTGGAAGTTTTCTTGTATGTTTTCAAATAAAGTATCAACTATTAATTACTGGAGACTAGCAAGGCGTCCTCACTGTAATTAATTAAATGGACACGGGCATCTCACCAAATGGCAAAACCAGTCTCGGGAAGTTCCGTGTGACGTGTTACTCAATAGAACTTCTTTAGAACGTCTTATCATGAAACTGAAAGTGGTATTCATTGATGTGAATCACTCCTTTCTTAGCAACACATTGCTTAATTTACGTCAATCTATAAGTATAGTTTCTCCGAATTAAAGGCATTTTTAAAAAGCGTGGTGGTCTTGTGGTCGGTTCTGTAATATGATAGCGACGACAACGTAACTTGATACTGAAATCGTTGAAATTACCGCACCTTGATGAACATCAAAAAACGATATCTCAATTGTGAAACCAAAATAGGCGCCGCGTATCATATCAACTCTATTGTTTTAAGTTACATATGTGCTGGTACCCATGGTAGTTACCAGAAATGAAGTATTACAGAGATAACCAACTTCACAGCTCATTGCCTAGTCCATCGACGAATTTGAGTACTTTTTTTTGACAGATATTCATGAATTTTTGACGGTTATTCACGAAACGTAAATGCCGTCCTCTGATTGGTCAATGTGATGTAAGAAAACTTTATAAAAAACAGTTGACAAAAATTTTAAGGGTCAAGAGAGGTAGAAGTCGGGCATCTCTGTAATACTTCATTTCTGGTAGATACGACAGAACATAGTTACAGATAAATCGCGACACTTATGTGACAGCCTTCTGTTTTCTTAACGTTTGAGAAGTGACTGTAGACAAACGCAACACTTTTTTATGCCTGAAACACAATAGAGTCGTTCAGACACAACAATTTGTCGTGACGATTTGCTGAAGCTGAAAAGTCAAAATGATTTGTGCAACGCAAAACAAGTTTACTTATTTGTTGTAACGAGCGTTCACATTGACGATCTGGCCCACAACCATGTTTAGTGCGAACGCCGCTAAAAACAACACTGGATATGCACAAAATACTGCTTCGAACCGCGTTGGTAAAAATTGAGAGAGATGAGAGGATCGCAATAAAATGTCAACATATCGAATAAACATAAGCACGTTATTATTCAGAAGTGAAGTATATCAGGGATGCCCGACTTCTACCTCTCTTGCCCCTTAAAATTGTTGACAACTGTTCTTTATAATGTTTTCTTAAACGAAATTGAACAATCAGAGGACGGCATTTACGTTATTTCGTGAATAACCGTCAAAAATTCATGAATATCTGTCAAAAAGGCACTCAAATTCGACGATGGACTAGAGGGAAATCAGCTGTGAAGGCGGCTATCTCTGTAATACTTCATTTCTGGTTATTATTGATCTGGTCGTATATTTCTGAGAGAGAGATTGAAATTGAGAAAAGTTCTTCCAAGCTGACTCAAATTAATTTAACAACAAAATTCATTTGAAATCATTTGATTTGAGAAATGAAACCAGCTGATTAATTGGGTTGTCATTTCAAAGTACGTCTGGACGACGGAACACTATTATGTTTCTCACATAATTCCTTCATTCATTGCGTTCCTCTGGAAAGTCTGCTTGGTGTACACTTCATGGGGAATAAAATTAATGAAGCGAAATAGAAAGAAACGTCTAGAGGAGACAGAGAAGAAGAAGGAGAATGCCATTTTCTCGTTAAAACTTGTGTGATCCCGCGGCTCAATAGTCACCTTGTGAGTGGTGACAATATTCCTTTCTGATTTCAGTATTCCAAATTGGTAAATTATGTTGGTGACCACTGACCATACACCTCCTATTGTACAAGATCTTTTCCGTGAGATATGCCATCAAGTCACTGGACATGTTGCTGCAAAATCCAAAATGCAATATAAACCGGTTCCGCCAGATTCCTGTACCAACTCCACAGTCCAACACTGTCTGTAGGCAACTCGTCTGCTTCCACATTCCTCGTTTCCCGAGTGTAAACATCATCAAACGCAAAAAAAATAAAAATTTTAAGATCCACGAGAGGACGAGTTTTTTAGGAAATGAGACAAACAAACCGGCGTGAATGAGATCACAATGCAAACCCGTGAAGGGTTTCTTACAGAACGAGTAAACACAAGGGTCAATGACTGCAGGAAGATTGCATAAAAAAAGCGAATAATTGGTGATTCACGTCACTAAGCACAAGGTCGCGAACTTTCAATTTCCTCAAGATCAATGAAACGAAAATGCCGTGGCAGAGTCATGGTGATCGTAATACTCGCTCTACTTACTGGTGTCCGTTTAGTTGCAGATACTAATCTTTGCAGATGAGCTCAAGGAACAGAGACCGGCACATGTTTCGTTGTTCAAGGCCAGCATTAAGTTGCGCAACTCAGGAAATAAAGCTGACAAGGGTTATAAAAATACGAATATTTATGGTTCATCAAAGAAACAAATTACAAGTAGATTTGAATGAGAATTTGCCACTTGTTATACAGTTCGTCACGGCTTCATTCAGCTACGTTCAATGCAGGTTTTATTTAGTAATCAGAAATTTTACATGTAATTTTTTTGTTGAGAATGGTTTAAATATTAATTTTGTGGAATATTTGTTAATGTTAGAGTGATTCGTATCGACAAAGATGGTTGTTCTTGGCAACGCTGAACCATTAAACTTCCCGCTACTTCGCTCTACGTTTTCATTTGTGTATATGGAAATAAGTTGCTCAGCTCAAGTCTTTAATAAGCCTTGAAAATTGCCCTTCCTTAGGAGATAGGCTAGGTTAGGTAATTGGGCTGTTGTGAATTCACCAGCACACTTAAAACATATTGGTCCATTGTGATATACCTATAGTCAGACTACTACCACTGAGTGAATATTCCAGTGATAGTGCCGTTAGTTTTGATCCCAACGGGAAATGATGATTGGACCAGATTTGAAAACCAGTTTAAAACGTATTTCATTGCTTTCACTGGGATTCGGACCGGGGACCCCGCTAACCAGGGGCAGGCACTCTACCAACTGCGCCACCCAGTTGTTATTCCTTCGGAGTTACAAGCCAGCAAAATCAGTCCAATATGAAATTCGAAAGATATCCAACAATTGAAAAGACGATATTATATTTGTAACTCTGGAGACGAGAATTTTTCCGTCGCACACCACATTGGACAAAACATCACGATCGGCAGCTACAATTTCGACGTAGTAAAGGTATTTGCCTACCTCGGGGTAATCGTGAACTCCACGACCAACATCACAGAAGACCAAGAATCCTCCTTGGCAGACGCTGTTACTTCGGTTTATCAAAACAAATCTTGACTCGAAGGACCAAAATGAGGCTCTACAAAACTCTTATTATGAATTTCTAGAATTTCTATGTGGATCTGAAATCTGGATGATAAACAAAACCGAAGAGTTGATTCTTAGTGTCTTCGAAAGTAAAGTTCTGCGTCGGATATATGGTCCCGTCTGCGAAGAAGGTGAATGTAGACGAAGACATAATCGCGAACGATACGAGCTGTACCATAATGTGGCAAAGATCCATCGACTGCACTTGCTCGGCCACATCGAGCGCAAGGACACTAATGATCCAGCTAAGACGGTCTTCTAATCCGAGACTACCGATTCGAGGAGAGGAATACCGAACCCCCGGTATAAAGACCAAGTCATCGCGGACGAAAGGCAGCTTGTTGAAGACTGAAATCAGCGTGCCCAGGACCGTTAAGGATAGAAGGCAGCTTTAGCTCAGGCTCTGACACTCCAAAGGCCGTTGGCCTGATAAATAAGTAAGTACTCTGGACACAGCGTAAGGAGTCGGGCCTGAGAGAGTTCAGACATTTTCTTTTCTATAACGAGCGGTTGAAGAATCTTTTTTTTTACCGCCTACACCATTTATAATTCCTGTTTTTCGTAACGATTTCTGTCCACTGTTGCAGGCAAAAGTTTGTACACCAAATCCAGATCAAAGAAGAAATTAACTATGTTACAGAAGCAAGGCCAACCCATAATTGAAATGCCCGGACTATCAATATGAAAATCTTTAAAAAAGATATAAATCGACCGTTTTCACGGTGAACACTACACATGGTATTGTCTTAATGAAATTATTCAGCATAAAGCAGCTGAGGTTTGCTTTTGTTCACACACTCAAACATATTCTTCGAAGATGGGGCTCATTTGTTAACCCAAACCATACATCAACAAACAAAATTGTGGCACATTTGGAAAGTGAAACTGTCAAAAGACTGCGTTCACAAAAAGTCACTGCCCACCAGTGTTGTTTGATTAGTTCAAAATAAGAAACGCGTAGCCGTCGTCGCTAAGGCCACATGTTAAACGACAATTTTTGGATTTAAATCGACGATATGAATTTAGAGGACAAGTGGATTCAACAAGAAGGCGTTAAGTCTCACAAGACGTTAACCATTGGAACTTCTTTCTCGTTTTCTGATTTACAGTGGTGAACACATAAATAACACACAATAGGATATATTTAAGAGCAAGGTGTGGAGTGGACAACTTTTTCTTCGCATGGTGTGCAACCAACTAAAACGATAGACACCAAAATTGAACAATGGGTGATGTGAATAAGAATTGAGTGTGAATGTCATCTCTCAGCATTTGCATCACTCCATTTGGTGAGAATAATAGTAAATTTCATCAAGTTGAACGAAAAGCCTCCACTTACATAATTTGACAGTTGAGTGTTGCTTCCAATTTGGTGTGAATACAGATGGAATGAAGTGAACACTTGAAGAAGTTGCGTGTGCATTCGCGGTAACTTCAAGAAAGATGTAAATTCATCCATAGATTTGCTTTTTCACATATAGCACAACAATTGCCAAACTGACAAACAATGTCAAAACAATGTCCTCAGCAATTCCAATTTGGATCTTGGGCCTATGTACCATTGTATCGACCACCACGGGTTTTCTTTAGAAAATATCGGAAAGGAACTGTTTACTTAGCCCTCTAACCTACAGCACCGCCTTTAGACAGGGTAAGTCACTAATAACTTCCAAATTATTTAACCAAATTACAAAATAGTCCGTTGGAATTTTTTTTTTGGAATTTTTCGGAAAAAACAATTGGCCGGTTAGAGGGTTAAGCATTCCATGTTGTGAAACTCGAATCTATGTAGGTTCTTCGAGCTATCCCCTTTATCCCCGAAACGCCGTGAGTTATAGTTCTTTATTTTTCGCGTTTGTAAGCTGGGTCGCGTGGAGTAGAGGGATAGTGCGTCGACTCCTACACAGAGAGTTCCATGTTCAAATCCCCAATTTACCAACTTTCATACTTCACGGCTCCACCTCTTTCATGTTACTGATGATGCTCAAGGTGTATTCCTGTCCAATAAAATGCTTCTCAACTTTGCCGTTCGGAGTCGGAATACAACTTTAGGTCCCTTCCACTCGTGAGAGAACTATAGCACACACAACACGAGTGGCTGATGATAAGCTTAGGCCCAGGTCCACCTTGAACTGTCGCGCAACTCATATTATTATTATTATTATAAGCTTAAAAACATTATTCCATATACCTTGTACCCACCCTTATTTCAACAACACCAAATTGAGTATTTCGTTTAACGAAAACATTGCACTCATTAGCTTTTTCACTCGGAGTGTTCCCTTAGTTTTCATTCACACCTCCCAATACGTGTACAAACGTAGGAAATGTTTTATGCATCATAAAATCAAAATTTCATGATTTTTCAATGGCCCTCCCAGTCTCCCAATCTGAATCTGAAGGACCTGTGGAACGATGTAGAACATCACATCGAGCCTGTAAAACGAAGAAATGCAGGCATCGAAAAATTCAAATCGAAAATTGGCTTGTCACAGTCGAGTGCTGCAGGAACTCCCATGAAGAACATCAAGAGAATCCAGAATATTCCATTTAAATTCCCTCTCGATTTGGATTAAATGGAAAAATGAATTACCGCGCAGAATACGTAAACTTCTCCGTTGAAAACAAACAAACAACTCGGTTTGTGACATCATAATTCACAGAAGCCTAGTCATATCTACCATAAAAACAAAACAGTTCAAGCGGGATGAGAGGTTTGAAAAAAACCATCTCATACTACCAAGGATTACGCATACCCAACGTAAAGGTGACCCCGGAGGATGAATTCGACGTGACTGGATGCGAGACTTTCAGCGCAGCCACCAGAATCACAAGCCATACGGCCGACGCGGCGCGGCGTAATCCAAAATCTAGAGTCGTGGCTATCGATTGAATGAGTCACTCGCCGCATATTTGCGTTCATATCTATCCATCACAACAGCGTCACCGAGCAACTGAATTTTTATGGTTTCGCGTCAATGATGAAATTCCCAGATAACATCTGCATACCGGCAACCGGCGTGTACTCCACGTCCCCATGCAACGACTTGGGGGTCATCAAGGTCGCGACGACCTTCACGGGTTTGTCAAAACGTGACTGTCAAAAATAGAAGCCGATTCCGAGTGGGAGTGCGTCACAATGATTAATCCTAAGCTTATGTAACCATGGTTCGGTTTGGATGAAATCATATGTCGACCGACTCTGCCACGACTCCTGACACCGCACAAGTTCCCACTCGATGCGGGGGAGCGTCTTCCATGGGATCAGAGGTGGGTAGCCCCGTTGGCGTGTGTACTGTTCTCAGCAACGTCATCAGAAGTCACCCCCACCATTTCCGTGTGCCAAAAATAACCCAAATAACGACAATCTATCAGAGCGCTCATGTAATTAAGGTCATTTACCACGAAATATTTTATGTATTCGATGTTGTACCCCTGCGCCTCTCTCGCTCAAGCACTCTCTCCGTGCCGAACACACCCAGCCGAGGGGGAGGAGATGCGTTGGGTATTTGAATAAAATCGAAAGTTTTCCTCCCCACACACGCACGTGACAGTTTTCACCTCCGTAGCCTCGGCAAAGACACATGTATCTCATTGTCCGGCACGTTTGCATTGACACAGTTTACGCGCTGCATCCGAAATGCACTTGCACTTGTTGCTTGTATCCCAACTAGTGCCAACAACGAAAGGGGGTCAGAGCAAAGCAAGAAAAAGCTTCTCTCAAGCTACTGCAATTGTTTCAGATACATTCTGATACGTTGCACATGATCGTAACCGAAATCCGTTCAATTCTGCAATAACGACTTCTTCGATTTGAAACGAAACTCAGAGTGTCTTCATTCGACGCAAGGCTTCCGCTTGATTTTTGCTCACAATCCTCACACATCGTGTGTATCTATTGCCGAAATAGAGAAAAACGCCGAGCTGACGAACGACTGAAGAGCTTCTTCACTCCCACTGAATGGGAATTTTCGTGGTGGATTTAATTCATTAAACATTTTCACTTTTCGGCCGTCATGACCTTCACGGATCGCAACCGAACTCACAGAAAATTTACACAAGAACTCACTCATCTTCGTCACATACTCACTCCGTGGGCTTCGTCGAAACACAAATAAAATTAACCAATAAATCGAAATCCAAAGAAATGATATTTAAACAAACGAATCGTCACTTTCTCGATACAAAGTCCAAAAATGCACTCAAATATGCTCACCCTGACTAGTCTGCGCTGGTCGGATCCTATATTCCTTTACAAATTGACAAACTGCAGGAAAAAACTAACTTTTCTTTTTGTATTTTTATTGTCTTTCTTTCGTTCTTGCGTTTTTGCTCTCAGATACTCCGTGTAGTAACTTTCCGAAATTTCTTGCCGTTCGTTCACTTCACCGCCCGATTGGAAATTGAATCAGAAAATATACTTCAAGGTGACCTCTAAACTGTCAGCTGCTTACCTGAGCTTTCTTACAGCTTTTACAAACAACAACTGCGCTGGCGTTAGATGTGTGTATCGAAACGCTTGCAACACACCCCCAAAAAGTGCTCCCAAAAAAATGAATGTATATTGAAAAGCGAAACGTCAACAACTCTACACGATACACGAACGACACGGCGACAGGCGGCAACTGCGAGCGAGAGCACGTGAAAGCGAATGCTTTCGGTTTGTTTATGAAGCCGGTTGGACGCTTTACGCTTGGTTTGATTGGAGGCCGAGGCAGGTTGTTGTTGTTTACGTTACATAAATGTGGAACTTGATAGAGCGCAAGTTTTAAGTCTTGTGAATTACTTACAATACACTTAAACGCGATTGTTGGTTGCGTACGCTACCAAATGGAATGTATCTGACAGATGTGTGAGCTTTCATGTGCGTACACTGTGTGGTGGTGTTGCCAGATGCGTTGGGGAAGATGACAGTTGTTTTATATATTCCAATGTCAGTTGGAAGCAGAAATCAACTATTATAGAAATAAACCGTCTTTTTGGCGGGGTTTCAATTCAAAACAATTCCAATTATCTTTATTCCGTTGTAAAGTAAGACACAATCTTCAAAAATTGATGATTAATTGTCAAAAAATCTCTCAAAAATTCGGGAAGAGAAGTCGGGGAACTAATAACTGATTTCTTATTGAATGGGACAAATCATCAGCATTTTGAAACGGTGTTGATTGAATAAAATTGCATATGCCTATTTTCTTGAAGGGTTCTATGGTTCGTAGTCTCTCTGGACAGGACAACTTGTTGGAAAATGTGATTGACACAGGAATGTTTTTGTTCGTGTAGTGATCGTTAAAAAAAAGTTCGCCTCGCATCATGACTTGTCCTCAAGCTTCCACGCATTTGTCCGGGAAAGTCTCAAAAAGAATCCAAAACTGGGATCGAATCACCGCATCCGTGAACAGATAGTCCAAATTAAGTTACTCGTCATACAAACGTACGTATTGGGATCATGTGATACGAATGCTGACGGAACGTAATTATCCTGTGTGTAATATATTTTAAGAGTGGAACATTGTAAATGTAATAGTTAAACGTAAAATATGTGTCATTTGTTAAATATTTTATGTAAAAATAACGATTGAAACAAGCCATACATTTTATTTTGCAATTTTACTTGAGAATAGATTCAGAAGATATTATTATTATAGAAGGATTGGACCGAAGGGTAAAAGCAACAAACAAGCAAATCGTGAAAATGTGAAGAAAGTGAATCGTGAATTTATATCCACACTTTCTCTGTCGACATCGACTTTTTCATTGATAGATTCATCCAAGGAATTTATATTGTTCCAGTTTGTCCCAAAAAATGTAGTCATTGCATTTTATGTATGTACTTACTATATTTATATATAATTGTTACTCATATGATTTATCAATTTAATAATTCGTAATTTACTATTCAAATCAATACGTTCACTGTCTACTGATCGAATGACGTTTCGATTAGTTCAATACGTTGACGAGCACGATAACGTGTTGTAGGATCCCAAATTACGTTCACGTTTATATGTTCACGTTCAATCCCAAATACACGATTTTTGACAGCGATTCACTCGTTTATGGATGCGGTGATTCGAACCCTGGATACATAATCTCCGTTTTTTCTTATTTAATTTCAGAATGACTGAAATTTGGGATTTGCGCTATTAACTAAATAAAAAATAAATAGAATTGTACTAAATTCTCTTAAGCTTTATTTTCAGGCCTTTCAGGACATAAGCTAAATTAACACGTCGTTGAATTTCTAAAAATGGATTCAAGTGAAAAATCGGTCTGGTGGTAGGTGGTTAAAAGTTAATTACTAATGAAAAAAGTGGCATCAGCGATCAGATGTCATACAATTACAATGGCATTAATTTTTTCAGCATTCACCGTTAGTTTTAAACTTGGTTTATGATATATTTTTATTAATTTTAAAATGTTATAAAAAAATCTTGAGGACAGTATCGTTTTGCTGTCTCACAAAGGTCTTTAATCATGGTTCATAGCATAGCCGCCAAAACTTGAAACTTGATTCTCCCCTTATTGAGATCGTTATGACAACCATTATAGATAATACGATAAAATACGAAAAGCAGCTGAGTATGGACTGCATGCTCTTCTTATTGAACGCTTGCTCTGAACATTCGGAATGTCCTCAGTTTTCTGTCCACATTCAAAATACAAATTTCTCATGCTATCGCTGTGGAATTTCATGCAAGTTAAGTGGTGTCTCTTGGTATCGGGATGTTTATTTTTTTCCAATCACATGATTTTTGCCGCATTTCTGGATCATTGACGTAATTTGAAATCACTGTCCGACTTCGATTCAAAAGCTCTGCAATGGTACCAGTTTTCGCGGAGTGTACGTATGGCAGGTGACTCTTTACTGAAAGAGCCTGCTAACACCGCATTTACACTGTGGTCATGGGTTTCAGTCCTTTGAAGACAGGATTGATCGAGAACAGCATGTACTTAAGCAGTTATTAAACAGCGGTGACTAAATAAAAACCGCGCTTTCAGCCAAAACAAAAAATTTGATACTAAATGTTTTATTAAACAGAAAACACTACTAAATTTCGAAATGATGGAAGTATTTGAATGAAAATAAAAAAAAAAAACATTGAAAATAATCTTGTAAACTATACCATTTGGATCGCCGTAGCGTAGTGGGTTAGTGCGTCGACTCCTACGCAGAGGGTGCCAGGTTCGAATCCCCAATCTACCAACTTTCATAATTCACGGCTTCCACCTCTTTCGAGTCACTGACAATACTCAAAGAGTATTCCTAGCCTTTTCTAGGCTTTTCAACCTTGCAGTTCAGAGTCTGCATAAAACTGTAGGTCCCCTTCACTCGTGAATGAACTAGCACGCACAATACGAGTGATTGCTGAGAAGCTAGGCCCAGGTCCACGTCGGATTGTCGCGCCACCATTATTATTATTATTATTATTATTAATCGCCGCTTGACTGTCACCACACTCATGGACATAGATCGAGCACCCTCCTAAATAACTGTTCGTTCTGGTTGGAATAGGTAAGGGACCAACATGTTCAAACAAAAAACATATGCTCCAATTAGACGCATTGGGATCCATGATGTTGTCACTACTGAAATACACTACAGTGATAGTAGTCAGATTTCTGGTGAGGTTGCGAAGATTCTTAACCCATTTCCGACCTCCATTGTAGATATCTTAATGTATACTTCCAGAGCGATTGTGTTTCGGATGGTGTCAGCTATCCATTCGTCCCTGCTTGGGATCGGGTTGCTGAGATATTTTCGAAAGTCTACTTGCCATTAATATTCTTGGAAAGCTCATGGCAACCAACAAGGCTGTATGATTTAGAAAATGCAGCCGCTGGCGGAATTCAGGCAAGAAAATGAGAGAGTTTCAAGACGTACGGACTAAACCGAAGGCCTTCAGAAGGCTTAATTTAGTCCGTACGTCTTGAAACCTTCTCATTTCCTTTTCTGAATTGCAGAACAGCCTTGTTTGCAGGCATGAGCTTTCCCAGAATATCAATTACAAGTATACTAGGTTTAGGGCGTCGATCTTAGTGCTCACGCGATGGAAATGAATGCTTCTTAAGATTATATTTGATGTTCATTGATCCACACCACACAATATGTCACCGTAGGCCGTTCAGTTCATAATCCCTGGTTGTAGACTCCACCTCGGCCCAAGAGCTTTATACGCGTTCAAGGCAATTGTTATTGTTACATCGTTTTTTCAGTTTAGTTTGCAGTCCAGGATGACGCCTAATTCTTGGGCGTGTCTCTTAAAGTTCTGTTATTAATATCACCGCGATTTGTGTTTCTTTCGCTTCGATGGAATGTTCAAGTGGGAAGCTCGCATAATATACGAGTACGTGGACTCCTACACAGAGGGTGCCAGGTTCAATACCCGAATTTACCACCTTTCATATTTCCCGGTTCTACCTCTTTCGAGTCACTGACAATGCTCAAAGAGCATTTCTGTCCAGAAAAAGCTTTTCAACTTCGCCGTTCGAAGTCGGCATTAAACTGTAGGTCCCATCCACTCGTGAGAGAACAATATTACGCACAACATGAGAGTGGTTGCTGAGAAGCTAGGCCCTGGCCCTCTACGAGCTGTAGCGCTACCCATATTATATTATTATGCCATTTATTATTGTTGAGTGTAAACGGCACTGCGACCTTTAGATCTATTGTGCCTCTATTCAACCCTTTGCTTTCTTCAATGCTCCCCTCTCATGCAGCTCTTTTCAGAGTTGTATTGAGGGTTATATGCTCCTATTGAGCGAAGGTGGAAGAGATTTTTCCTAGAATATTCTCTTTAAGCCAGTTTCCTTTAGGAATCTGAGAACGAGAGCTGGTTCTAGTGACATCAATTTTTCCTCTGATATTACGTGCTTGCCCAAATATCTTTGACTTTTGTAGGCTTGCGCCTCACAAGAAACCAGTATATGTTCTGGAATTTCATTAGATTCTCCGCAGGATCTACAGAGACCTTCTTTTGATACTCCTTGGGTGTTCCCTGAGTTTACAGTACCCTGTTAGGAAGCCTTTTATGATTTTGTTTTTGCTCATTCTGATACATGCCTCATACCTCTTCCAGATATGTTGACTTAATAGTTTCTTGGCCTGCTGTATCTGCCCGATTCCTTCTCTTTAGTTCCCTGAACTCTTCCTTGATGACATGATCTCCTACAGCGCAGAATGATTCGATGAAGTCGGCCATTTCATTTCCTTCTATCCCTAACTAGGCCATATAAATAGTACATTACATTTTTCTTCTTCTTTTTTAAGGGTGCTACAAACCGAGGTGGACTTGGACCTCAACTCTCTAGATGGCACGATCTTTAGCCAGGAGTCTCCAACAATTGCGCACGCCAAGTCGGTTGAGGTGCTTCTCCACCTGGGTACGCCATCGGTTCCGTGGGCGTCCTCTATTGCGTTGTCCCACTGGTTTGAAGTCGAAGACGCTTCGGTCTGAACCAGTGATTTCCATGCGCTTTATATGGCCTAGCCATCTTAGGCGTTGGATCCGTAGACGCCTGGCTAGGTTCATGTCGCAAACAGAACAGGACCAACGATTGAAAGCAGAAATTTTCTCTCGAAAAGACCGATGGCATCTTCATCTGCTTTTGAGATTGTTCACGCTTCTGCGCAATAGATCAGGACAGGGATGATCAAGGTCTTATATAGTCTTAGCCTGGTCCTTCGAGAGAGGGCTCTACTACTTAATTGACTCTAAGAAATAGCTATTGGCCAGAGTTATTCTGCATTTAATCTCTGTACTGATGTTGTTGGTACTGTTTACTTGGGAACCGAGGTAAACTAAGTCCTTCACCACCCCGACGTTCTGGCCGATCCGTCGATGTTGTACGTTCTTTCTCGATGACAGCATATACTTCGTTTTACTCTATTTTACCCCTGAACACATTTGGCCGCCTCAGTTTCAATACCAGCAAACGCTTCTTTGACGGCTCACTGTGTTCTCTCAATCACGCCAACGTGATACGTAGACATGATACGTATGCTAGCAGTTGTACGGACTTCTGGAAGACCATTCCTTTAGTGAGTTTTGGAAGGTATTCTCCAGGATGATGAAAGAAGTCAGGTGACAGTGCGTCGGCTTGTCTAAATCTAACAAATTTAAGGTCTTGGTGAGTTCGGATTCCGACAATGGTGGATCATGGAGAATTCTCCATTGTCATCCTGAGTTTGTCAGGAATGATAAAAGTAGGCAGGGCTATGGTGGGTATCGATTTGCATTTCTTGGATATTTTCTAGGATCTGCAGAAACCCTTCCAAATAATGAAACTCCTGCAGGAAATGCTTGGAAAGTATGGCATTTTATGGCCGACTGAGCGGGATGTTCTGGAATGCCAACAAATGATCAAATGTGAATTACCATAACTTGGGTTGAGCCAATACGGTCCGGTAGGTACTCACAAACTAGGCTACTCCCAATTGCCACTAGAGTCCTCCACGAAAACAGTTGTCTATTCGGTGAGGAGATGGGTCGCCGCCAAAGCGGAAATGAATACCAAAGATGAAATTTGGAATATGGAGTTATTCTACACATTTTTCTTATAGATGTATAACTGGCTTTTGTTTCCCCAAAATGTTGGCAAGTTACGTCAAGGGTTGTGCGAGATATATGACTCTAAGGTATTCATTTATGTGTTCAAAAGTTACATATTTATACAAAGCGGACCACTGTGCGCCATGACGTAGTGGGTTAGTGTGTCGACTACAACGCCGGGGGTTCTAGGTTCGATCCCGAATTTACCCACTTTCATAATTTACCGCTCCACCTCTTTTGAGTCACTGACAACGCTCTTTCTAGAAACAGATTTCAAATTTGGACGTTCGGAATCGGCATTAAACTGCAGGTCACATCCACTCGTAAGAAAACAAAGCTCGCATAACACAAGGGGCTGCAGTTGAAGCCAGGCTAGGCTACTTGGACTGTCGCGCATATATATACCTGAGTATACTCTCCAAAATCTGATTCCTTTCCACTTTTCGGGTACCTGTCTTTAACCTTTTTATTAGAAATTAATTCATTTTTTTTTTTTTCAATAAATTTTACTTTTTCTTTAATTTTAGTTTGTTTTGAAACTCGCCGATTCATTAGAACTTCTAGCGTGCGTAGACTTTTGGCACTCAGTGTATGTGTACAATGATGAAGTCTGCCCGCCTTGAAACTGAATTCAATGCATTCTTTGCAAGGCACATGTACACAATGTATAAAAATGCGAAAGATGCTTAATTCCAAGTTGAGAATCCACTAATCGTTCGGAGGACAAGGATACACATGTAAGCCTTTCTCAGTAGAAAGGGAGACACATTCATCTTCAACTGTATTTAAATAAAACTTTATTTTCGGTTCAGACATAAGGCAGCTAACTAATTTACAATATTTGTTTTCATCGGTTTCTGATTTCGCTCTAAGTACTTTAAACAACCCTTATTAATATGAACTCGGAACTCCTTAACTAGACTTTATTGCGCTATGTTTTGTTTCACTTTTTATCTGTCTACGCTATCCTACATCGACTAAAACACAAATTTATTTAACTGTACACTATTTCTTAGGATTAGTAAATACTAAAGGCGCTGACTCGTCCTCTGGCTGTTCGACTTTACCGACAGTCTGTCCATCCATGTCGTCATAGTCAACGGACGAGGATCGAACCAATTTGAATTGAGCTACTTTTTCATTTTTTGTGATGACCAACGATGCCGGTCGACCTAAAAGAATGCGGTACACGATTAGAATAGGTTCCTCTTTTGATTGCGAGTGGTGAAGACTTACCTGATGGTGGCTTGGTGTTCCTCCGTTCGACTGTGGTTTTCTCAGAAATGTACTCGACATGTGGCAGGACGTTGTTGCCTTGCTTGATTGAGACACGTTTATCAGTCTTGGCGGTTCCAGAGTTGCCGGACGTCGATTGCTTCAGAATGGAATCACGACGCTGGATCAATGGCGATGAGGGGGCCGTTGGCGGCAATGCTGCTGGAAGCATTGTTGACGAAAGTATACCGCCGGACGGGAGCTCTACATCTGTTGGTGAAATTTTAGTTTATTTCTTATTGAAGGTGATCTCATGGAGAGTAAACGAGAACCATCACGTGATGAGGATGAGTTATCGGAAAAAAGCGAACGGTTTGACGCTGCGATTTGAACGAATCCAGTCGTCTGTGATGACAGTAGCTAATAAGGAGGAAGTGGATCTGCTGGTGGGTGCGTCGCACTCCAACGGAGGACATATCTACGTCCTTCGACAATGTGATTAATTTACTCCTCGAAAGAAGTGGCTTGTTTGTGTACTCACGAGTGAAAACAATCAAATGTGATTTCCCGGAGCAATGCTCATAACCACGAAGAGCATAATAATAACATTTAATGAGGGATTGGAAATGGATAGACATTGCTATATGAATCGGTTGAGTGGCACGATATTCTTTTGATTTGCATAAATCACATTTCTGTGTTGAATTGGATAATCATAGGGACGACTGGGTGACTGAGTGTCTGGGGGTGGGACACACCGACTGGGGATGAGCAGGAATTTGCCATGAGCAGAGTTATAAACGCATGAAAGCTAATTTTATCGATTGTGAGGGTTACATCAGAAGGATATTGGGTTATGCCATGGTTATAAATGGATGATTCACAAGAATTTTGTCACCCTGACTTGGTCGGGTTCAAGGAACCAATCAAATTTGCTTAAAGCCGGCGGAGGTGGAAGGAAGTCGATTGAATAAATTCATTGGGAACGTTCGAGGAATTTAAGCCAACTTAAGAAATCGAACGAATGCACAAGAACACACTGAAAATAACCACTTCGTTGAGTTTTAACACACTCAAAGCTCAAGCCTTCATTAAATTAATTATGATGGCCCTTCGTTCTGCAGAAAGGGGTTGAAATTTGATCAGAAGGAGAATACGGGGAGGAAATTGTGTGTCAGATTTGACACATCAAAATGACAGATATGGAAACCGAATATACAACGCTGGCAGGAATTTTCCTAGCTAATTCTCTAGTTACCGACGGTATAATAGATATACAGAGATATTGTTAGAGAGATACATCAACTGTTGGGATTTCAAATTTTTAAAGTGCGGTAGATCCCGACGAAAATGTGTGGTCGATTTGCTTTAATAATCTATTTCTAATAAATTTCACACGCTGTGTTAATGCTCTCCTAAGGGAATTGGATTACCTCCTCACATTATTGTAACAAAATGGTGGAATCGTGTAAGGTGAAGTCAATATTTACTATCACATATATTTTCGACTGTGTATGGTGATTGGACCACTATTAGGTTTGTGTATGTGGTTTGCAATAATAAGCGCCTAAAAGCATTTTTTCATATATTTCCGTACACATGTAGAGTGGTGTCACATGAAATCTGTCGAAAATCTCTCTGAAATCTGACGATCACATTGCGAAGAGAAAAAGCACAAAACTTATTTCCAAAGTGAGTGTTGTGTAGCCCAAATAGTGCGTTTTTTGAAAAGAAGTTTTGGACGAAATGAACCACGACAGCTGTACTTAAGTTTGAGCAAAACAGTTGGTGCGACTGAGGTAATACTCATGGTCCCCGTCATCGTACAGATGAGAATGTCGCTGCTGTGGTCGAGAGCATCATTGGAGCATTTTTCTTCGTAAATGAGGCTGGGAATAACGTTTCGGTCAACGGTGGGCGTTACAAAGCCATGTTAACTTTTTTATTACTGAAATTGAAGACGTAGATTTGGACGTCCTCTGGTTTATGCAGAATGGCGCGCCATACCACACAGCCAATGCCACAACCGATCTTTTGCGTAACACCAAATCGTGTTATCAGACGTCTTGGTGATGTCAATTGGTTGCCTCGGAAATGCGATTTGACCACTATGGACTAGGGAACCGCAAAGGACCGGTGTTATGCCAATAATCCGAAAACGATCGAACCGCTTAAGACCAATATCATTCAAGCAATCCATGATCTACAGCCCGAAACCATCAACAAGGTCTTGGGATATTGCGGTGACAGAATGTGCTACTGCTAGCCGAGGTAGCCACTTTTTTGTGGCCACCACGACATTGTTGTTCATGGTTATTGGGAATGTTTGTTCTTACTAATAAAATCACAATACATGGAAACAAAATGGATTTTCTTCATTTTATTGCATTTTTAAAAAGAAATTTGTATTTAGCTTGCCCTATATGTTTTTTTCGTTTCTGTCCCATCCCTATTGTCATTTCCATCGAAAGAGAGCTAAGTTCTTCCAAGACCTCTAACATGCGACAGCAGGAAACTTGTCTTCGCCATAGAGAGTACTTCAAGGTCATGGGGTGTTTCTCGCCGCTCCCTAGAAAACCTCCATCTCCTGGTGTACAGTGACAAGCGCTGCCTTACCTAATGTGGTTAAGATGGCTAAGAAATTAGGTTTTTGCTTCGCTTTCTATATAAAAACAGGATGCTCCACACTTTGTAGATTTTTCCACCATAGAATCGCGCTCAACTTGATCAGCTCTGAAAACATTCCCCATAACTGTACCCTCATCTTCCACTTACCCAAAATAAATCAAAAAACTGTCATCACCCCATAAAAATGCATGTCCACGTTTATGTATAGCAAAAGCACTCATTAGCGCACAACATGAATAACACACTCGGCATATGTAAGTGCAGCAAATGTACACACGCGTGAACCACTCACTAAGACAATATCTTAAATAGAACAACATGCAACACAGATATCAAAGCCGCCCACCAAAACATCACAAGAACCAAAACCAAAACCGAATCCAAAACCTCTACAAAATTAATGATGATGAAAATAAAACCAAAATTGAAATTAATAAGAAAATAAAAATGACTGCTTAAAAATTTGAATTTATATTTGCTAAAAATAAAACACCACACATGTATTTTGTTATTAAACTGTAAATTTATTATATTCTTACTTAAACTTGTATACCGTTTAAATTGCTGTTAATCGGTTATTTTCCATTACAAAACCCACATGCTTATTGGATTATTTAGTAGGTAGTTATTTTCCTTCTCTTTATTTATTTCGTTTTTATTTTTTGCATTACATTCAATTAGTGAATAACATTTATGATGTATTTATGTCGAAAAAAAAGCTTATTTAAATTGCTTGCTATAGCGTCGTTCAGCGTTGTTAGCCAGAGCAAAGGCAAAAAAGTTTTATTTAAACTTATTGAATGGTCTTCTGTTATTTTCTTTTTCTTTTAAAATTTTTCATCGATTTAATTTACATAGTTAATGTGTATGCAAAGGCAAGAAATCATAAAATGGTAAAAAATAAGCAAAAAAAACTGAAGAGAGTGAAAAGAAAAAAATGAGAGAGAGAGCCCATTGCACCCCTAAATTCGGTATTAATTTTCCGCGACGACTTTCGAAGTTATTTTTTACATTTTTTCTAGAAAGCCACCACACAAATAACATATTATGTACAACTAATTCTCTTTAATTTCATTTAACAACAATGTTAGTTCAATTCGAATGCATAGCTAGATGAATGGGTGCACTGGCGTGTCGGTATGAATAGTGCTTATTGCTTTTATTTAATTCCTTTCATTTTGACCATTTCTGTTTGGTTATAATAATTGAAATGAAGTTAAATATCGTATATCTAAACATTTACATATAGAATGGATGTATGCATGTATTTTCCCTATTGGCTGAGTACTTAATCTATTGATTATGTGGATTTGATATCTGTACGAATAGAGATACACTTTTCTTTTTTTTTGTCTGTCTGTCTGTCTCCTGATGAAGGTTGTGTTTCAATGTGGATATTGTGAAGAAGACCTAGAGATTGATAAGATAGATCACTTAAATACGAATAAGGCGAACTTCTTATTTCTAACTGACTAAACGACAAAACCTACTAATTTAAGTTTTCCAGTTTTGGAATAAGATGCAAGGAACAAGTGCCTGGAAAAGAAAATAAATGAACAAGGTTCATCGTACGATTGATACTGTAATCGAGTTTTGGAATTGTCTAAAAAAAAATAAACTGTCAGCGTGGGTGTTTCATGATATGGTTGATGTGTCTTATAAAGCGACATGCAAACTACCTTGCACTCACTGCAAGACATAATCTGGGATTGCGAAATGAACCCAGGAAGGGAAACACCAACTATCAGAATTTAGGGAGCAATGCAAGTATGCTTCAAAAACAGAAAACGATTCCGATTCACGAGGGTTGGGAAGAATTTGTCTTCGTTATTTATTTGTGGCTGTTTTTAAAATCGAACTATAACAATTTATGGTTTCATCGAAAATAATTGAGGAATTTGGATACATCCATCGAGATTTAGAAATCCCATATAAATCCAATCTTAATCAGAATTTAAGAAATAAAGATACAATAAAACGAACACACGAAACGAAATTACGAGATTTTGTTAAATTTCTACACATCTAGATTGGGTTTCGAAATCAAACGATTTCATTGAAATTTAGTTGAATCGAGTTCATCCGTCGATAAGAGGTTGACAAACTTCAGTTTGTTTTGGTGTTAATTTTCTTATTCTATCTCTCTCTATTTTCTAGTGGTCTCGCACTATTTTCCTGAAAAAAGCGTGGAATTAGTTATTTAATAAATAATGATTTCAAGGAGAAATACAATTATTAAGGTTAATTTCAACCATGAGTAAATCAACGACGGTATCCTTTCGCGATCAAAAGAGAATTGCCAATGCATGTCCTTCCTGATTCACCCGATCGTTGGCCACTCTCTCTTTCACTCAGGAGGGTATTTTTAGTTATTTACTTCCAAAGCTATTCGCAGTTGATTTGCCAGTTTAAGCCTCCACAAAGTCCAATGTGTCGAAGAATCGCTATGATTTCGATTCGCGTAAAATGAAAATGAAGAAATGTACCTTTTGACAAAATAGAATATGGGTTGATCAAGGGAAGAAAACAGTTTGCTACCGACCATCGATAGTTAGAATGTTTCAACATTCTGAAAAACAAAACCGTCGCATACGAAAAATAAACGGGCACATACTCGGCAACAGTTGAAAGAGTGATATTTTTAGTAAATGAAATATGGCCAGACATTAAGATTAAACAAAGAGTTGAGACAAAAATATCTTTTCTTCTGTACTGCAATCGGCTTTTTTAAAGTTGGTCACATCCTAGGTATATCCCTGATAAACGTCGCCTATAACAAGACAGTATCTTGTCCGTACTAATCGGCATGTACTTGTACTCTAGTGTTCACACTTGGTCAAATCCTGAAGTTTCAGATCGATATTTAGGTACAAACAGATATTTACGGTCGCAATGCTAGTGAGATAGTGTACTACGAATGCAAAATTATGGGTGTTTTCATAAACGTCGGCAATCTGCTGTAATACAATCACATTTCTTTTCTCTTCCTTTTCTTTCGCTGCAGAATGTCCTTAAAGTAAAAATGTTCCAATCACGTTTTTTTTTTGCAGTCAAAAAAATTATGACTGCACAATCTGCCCGACATCGATGACATATTGACGTTTATGAACAGTAGGTACTGCAGTTCACGTAAGTTAGTGTGATCGTCAATGTGCATTAATGAACATGTTACTCTCACGTTTATGAAAACACCAAAAACTCGGGAATAGTTTGATTGGCACAATCATTGCGTCTAAAAGGTCCGTTTCTGGTTATCAAAGTTCGTTTGACGTGTGAAGAAATAGCGGTGATGTAGTGCACGTGAGACATGTAAGAACAGTACGAAAAAGTGCACGAAAAATTGAAAGAGTGTGGAGTGATCTGCTCATCTTTTCCGATAAGTGAACCATTGAATTTAAAGCAACCGGCTCCTCTTTAGGGACGGTCCCAGTTACAAAAATTTCATTGTGAATTGAAGAACAGTCATCAATGCTGGGGATCAAAATACAGTCTAACATTAAATATGGGAAAAGACGCTCGTGGATGGACCACACTCTCAACTTACTTCAAATCCACAGCAGCAACCAAAAGTCGCAAGTAAAACAAAAGATCATCTTCATTAAAACTTAACGTTAACACATATTTAAGTCTAAACTCCTACTGGAAGACTTTAAGTATTCTACGACATAAATAGTAAGACAATTCACCACAACCAGAAGTTTAGACCTACCTACCGAGACACAGACACAGACATCTTCTTGTTTAGACCTAGTCCTTAACTCTACACTGAAACACCAAAAAACAAAAAAAAAAGCGAATAAATCCATTCACCCTCTACAATGCTAAACTACATAATGTATGTATTCATTTTGTTATATAGCGTCTATCTTGTCTCTACAGTTTTGTATCGTCTACTCCGTTTGCATCGACATTGGGTATGACGACCACCGTGGGAACAGTTGCGTTCATTCGCTGTTCGTCGTCGTAAGCGGCTGCCCTCTGAGCAGCGGCCAACAGCTGAACGGACGCAGTCGTACTGGAATCGCCAACGAGACTGTGTCGAATGTGATACATATCGATCTCCTTGTTATGAGTACCCGCAACATTAGCCAGAGATAGTGTACTACCACCGTGGTTATTGTTAAAATGCAAATTATAATTATTGAAATCATTGATTAGAGGCGAGTGTTGGTGAACGTGATGGGAATGATGATTCAGATTATTGTGAGTGATGAATTGACCATCATCGCAGGGCGAACCAAATTCAGATGACTCTCGAATTGGTGCTAATTGCAGTTGTGCTAACATCTCACCTGTTGGTAGGCCGGATGGACTTGGTCGTTCACTGCTGGCTACATCTTCGAAGGCCTCCTCGTTCAGCGTCTGCAAGGCACCACAAATCATTTGCTCCTCGAGTGTTACCTGCAACGATCAAAGATCAAGTGATTAGTGATTGATTTTGTGTTTGATGGGAGGAGGGGAAGGGGTTGTTTTTTTTTGGTTGAAGTTCAACTGGTAGCTCTGGTTAGAATTGTAGTAAAATGAAATGCAAATTGTTTTTGAAAACAGAGCACAAGAAAGAAAGAATAAAGAATAACGAAGTGAATGTATAACTACGATACTAAATGCATAAAAAAAAACAAGAAGCGTCCGAGTTGCTTTAGATACAAATGTACAGCGGAATCCGGTGCAAAAATGTATTTCTTAATTTACTGACTGATGATGAAACAAACGTAATGCTGAAGCAAACACAGGAAGGAGCCGTGAACAGCAATAAATTAGAAAATAAATAAGATCTGACAAATTGAACACATTTTCTGACGGAGAAGTCAGCCATTCGAGTGAAAAATTTCTACATCGGCTTTGCTATAAGTAGTACGGACAACATCAGTACCGAGATGAAGCGCAGAGTAACTCTTGCCAACCCCTGTTTCTATGGGCTCAAGAGGCAAATGAGTTGTAGAGCCATATCTCGAAGGACCAAGCTGACTTTATACAAAACCTTGATTAACCCAGTCCTGATGTACAGCGCGGAGCATGAATAATTTCAAAAGCGAACGAGGAAGTCATTGGTCTCTTCGAGAGAAAAGTTCTACGTGTGATCCTGTTTGCTTTGACGGTTTTTGGAGGAGAAGATTCAACGGATTCATACAGCGACACGAGATTAGTCAGGCGTCTTCGGATCCAATGTCTAAGATGGCTCGACCATGTAGGGCATATTGACAACTCAGCTCCGGCCCGAAAAGACTTCGACTCTAAATCCGTGGGACAACGTATCAGAGGACGCCCGAGTCTAAAGTGGAGCACCCAGGTGGAAAAGGACCTCAATCAACTTGGTGTGCGACGAATGGTTCTGCATATGAAGAAAGGGAAGACGAAGAGGGTACAAAAACAAATCCGACTAAAACGAGAAGTCAACAGCAGATGGAATATAGGCAACACTTGCCAAATCACCAAACAAATCTGACCTAGTCTAGACCCTAAGTGATCTGATAAAAAGCAGCACCCGTAGTGGGAATAATCACCGGATACTGCCTATTCGGTCTACACGCGAAAAGGCTGCGATTATTCTCTAATGATTTCTGCAGAAGCTATCTAGATCAAGAAGAGGAGGAGGAGTGCAACACCTTCACTGCAGCTGCCCTGCACTCGCCTTAACTAGGAAATCCACTCTAGGCTACTACTTCTTTGATAACCTAAATAATGAAGGCCACCGAAACCATCCAAGAAATAAAAAACAACACTTCGCGCTGCGACAACTTCTTTTATTGATTGTCTGATTTTTTCTCAACACTGTTGGAGGTCAGTGTATTTATACACAATGGACTTGACGTAATCCGTTTTGTGGAGACTTCAGGTCGTTCACCCGATCAGCTGGTGGCTCTTTCCAAACATTAGAGCACAGCTGGCAGACGGTACCATGCATTGTGTAATCTTGCATTACACTATGTCGTGCAAGTAAAGCACCGCGCAATATTTATTCTTATACAAAAACAAAATCACAAAATCGTCTCTCCTGAAAATTTGCAAATATTGACATACGAATTGGTGTCACTAGGGCGACTAGGTCGATATGCGGTCTTGAAATCGAACACCAGTATCTGCCGTAGTGTGCAGATTTCATCGATGGTGATCCTTTCCGCCCTAAAAACGAACTGATACTCATAACTGATTATTTACAAATAGTTTTAAGCGTTCACAGGAGACTCATCCCTCTGTATTTGAGGCGGTTAAATGGGTTTGCTTTTAGAGATATTCCCTTTTTCTCTATGTTCGTTTTAAACATCTGATCTCACATTTTTGTAAGGAGTATTTTGAGTTTTATTAATACGACAAATACCCTTGTCGTCTTCTTTAAGAAAATTCCTAATATTAAATTAATTCCAAGACAAGCGGTTTACGAGATAAAATGAAAGCAAAACTGTCAACAAATGTCTGCTGGCGCTGTGTCACGTAGACTCAAGTAATAAATATGCCATTTTATTGGAAACAATCAATAAAAGGTACTCGATTGTGTTCGGGCTCAAATTCCACGTTACGACGAAAGAAGTATAAATTCGTAATTAAATAAATTGATAAACACTTTGACAATTTGATGGACAGTTGAACGCGGTATCAGTATTTTAATCCGCTTATAATTCAGTGATCAATTTTGATTGATGGAAACAATATTGTGTAAGCCGATTAAGAAGCAAAATAATTTATCTACTCGTGCGAAGATATGAATATGATTATGGCGGCATGAATTGAATATGACTAGAAACCAACCAACAACTGTCGACTACGTCGAACACAGGTGGTCGAGAAATCAAATCAATGAGCTATAAGTCTATGGAGTTCCTAACAAATTCAATCATATCCACATATCCTCATAGTTGTCTTTTTTTTAAATTAATGTAGGATGGATTCTACATCCTTAAAAGATGCACAGCAGTTCGTGTCATCAAATTGCTGCTGGCTTCGGACACTTCTTATACATGACTCACTCTTTTGTTATACTTGTGTAGACAAAATTAAATTAAAATAATGTTTACTTTTGTACTCTACTGTGAGTACACATAAATGTCACATTCTTATGTTAAAAATATAAAATATGTTCATGTGAATAACATAGTCTATGGATTGCGCTATCTGATCGGCTGATTCTACTGATAAATCTCCACTAGCAGTTCTCTTATAATCTATAAATGAATATAAATCATAGCAAATAAAGAGTCCGCCACTGATCCTCGAACTGAGACCTATCTCCCTGTTTTTTTATCTTTATTCGACAAACGCCTCTTACACTTGAATTCTCAATCATAGGAGTTTTCTTTATCTTTAACAATAAATTTTATATATTCGTTACTGAACGATGGAAATTAATTTCAATTGCTACATCTGTACCCTGGTAGAACTCTAGGTTAAGAACCCTGAAGTCAGCAAGGCGTGAGGTTGAAACTGCTTAAAAGACAGGAAACTGGCAACCTTATAAGGGCCTCACCAAATACAACAAAGAACTCACATCTTTCAAGAGGGAATCATGGACAAACGGGAACCAAAAAGACTCACCTGTAACAGCAAAAGTTTATAAGGTACTCTCCAAAGTGGCCATGACTCGCTTGGTCTACTCAAGAACTTAGATGGAATTCTGACGAATAATTCCCTAGACACCTTAGAATTATTCCTTAAAACTGACTGCAGTGGTATGCCTCAACCGAAGGCGTGACCGACGAAAAAGGGAAAACTTCTATGAAAAAGTGGAGACACTCCCCAGAAATATAAAGGGATTGTATCCAGATGGGATACATGAATGCCAAAGTGGGAGATGACGACAGCGGCTTTGAAAGGATAATTGGCAAACATGATACCATGAACAGAAATGGCAATAGGCTGGTAGAGTTTTGTCGTGACATAGAGTTAGTGATAGGAGGAACTTTGTTCCCACGAAAGACCGCAACCAAATTTACCATTTTTCTATTAGCAAGAAGTAGAGAAGACCCCTCTTGGATGTTCGGTCTAGAAGAGGGGCAGATGTTGGTAGCGAACACACCTGGTGACCTGAGACGTTAAACTCAAAGTAGAAGACTTTTGGGGATGCTGCTAAGAAAGCCAGCGTACAACTCAAAGCACAGAGAAGTGCAGAGGAGTCTCAGAAGAGATAAGCGAGTTGAAAATTTAGCTCAAGAAGCTCGGGAAGCTGCTGCAAATAAGACAGCAGCAAGCAGCTCTATAAGATCACAAAGAGAGCCTTCGAAAATCTATTGCAAAAAACCAATTGAAGATAAAACCGGCGGGTTGAGTGACCTAGTGGTCTCTCGTACTGTGATTGGACGCGTGCATTGGCCCGCGACACATTCAATGGAACATGCTGGTCACAGGAGCCTACGGTATTTCTTATCGTACAAGTGCTAGCCCCAAACGAAGACGCGACCGACGAAGAAAGGGAAAACTTCTATGATAAACTGGAGGCATTCCGCAGAAAGACTGTTACGCTGTTGGCCAAGTGTTACGCTTTTGAGTCATTCCATCATGTTCCACCAAATATTTATGTTCACCTCGACTAAGCTGAGACGAATGTGGGCCTTCGAGCTGGAATTTGAAAGGACTGTTTGGTCAGTCAGGATTAGTGGCTTTGAAAAGCAGCGCCAAGTTGAAAGTGGAAAACATGACGCCCACTTGGCAAGGGTCCCCCGAATAGGGGAGGTTATCAGCGGTACCGACTTGGCTTTCTTCCAGAGGTTTTTGAACACGGAAGGGCCATAGAACATGTAATCCGAATACTAGTTCAGGCACTTTGCTTGTATCAAAGACGCCTCCAGGAGAAAGAGAAACAAAACGATGGCTTAACTTGCGATGGTTGTACTTTTATACGCAAATCGAAATAGCGTGTTCCCGGCTTAGAGTTTTGAAATATGCGATATCAAACGCACGAGTTGCTCATTTCGATTAGAAAATTGAATGTGCTGCGATCGTTCCTCATAAAGCAAGAGCTGATGGCTTACCATCTACAGAGTGGACCATCTAGTGTTTTTTTAGTCTTATGTTATTTTGACACTGCCAGCTATTTCCCGTTCGAAATCTTGACAGAAAGTCAGTATCATACTTTTGCGGAACGCAATGAGTCGGTTTACGCTAGAAAACTTATTTCCAAAGCGAGTGTTGCGTGCATTGTTGAAAAGAAGTTTTGGCGGAAAACGAGCACCCTCCGCGACTGCTGTACGCAAGTTTGTGCGAAAAGGTAGTGACGCTGGTATGCTAGTGAATATCACTCATGGTCTCTGTGGCTGCTGTGGCCGAGCGCATCATTGGACCATTTTTCTTCGAAAATGAGGCTGAAACAACGTTTCGTTCAACGGTGGGCGTTACAGAGCCATGTTAACCGACTTTGTTTTTACTGAAATTGAATACGTCGAATTGGATGACCTCTGGTTCATGCGGGATGGCGCCCCAAGCCACACAGTCTATGCCAAAATCGATCTTTTACGCCCTTAAATTCTCAAGTCGTTTTATTAGCCCTCTTTGCAATGTCAATTCGCCGCCTCAGAGCTGCGATTTTACCCCCTTTTTTTCTGGTGGACCGTGAAGGACCGATGATATGCCAACAATCAGGAAAGGATTCAAGACTTAAGGTGAGCTATAGGCCATAGACATCAACGAGGTTTTGTAAAATTGGGGTGACCGAATGCGCCACTTGCACGACGTTGTATTTCATAATTAATGGGAACGTTTGTTACAAAATTCAATTTTGTTAATTTGTTGAGAAAATCATATTTCTCGAAATGCTACTTCTGTCCATCACATCCGATGTATTGAAGTAAGATAAGATATGTTTGTATTTTACACCTGGAAATTCTACACACTAGTATTTCAATATAAACCCCCGGATATCGGTAACGAGATGCGCTGTCGTGATAATCAATTTGGTACGAAAAGGAGTATCTTCTACTAATCAGTTCAACTGTTGAAATACGCCGATGACATTTGCTTCGTCGCACCTTCACAAAGTGCTGAAGTGGAAGTTTTGATGGCCATTGAAGAACAGGCAAAATAAGCTGGTCCTAATAATCTAGTCTAATTCGGGGAAAATTTTAATTCAATGAGATCCCGCGCAGAATCGCTCTGGCCGCTTGGTCCATGCTACTTCAGTTTGTCGAAATAACTGAGCTCAAAACTCAGGGCGGTAACGATGGAAGGCAGCGATTTATCAGGCTCAGACCCGCCATGAGTCGTAGGCCTGCTAAGTAAGTAAGGATATTTATTGTTGACGCAAATTCACAGGCTTCTTTTTCAAACAGTCCGATGCAAGGTTCTTGGTCTTAGTTGCAAAAAAAAGGACACGAGGACAGCGCATTCAGTGGCGATTCCTCTCAGTTAGCTAGTTTAGCGGCGCTAAACCAAGAATTTCAATGAATAAATTCTGTGAAATATATATTATACGCAAAATGCAATGAATGGCGAAGATTAATTGCAATAATCATTGACATAAATAGCAAATCTACATTCTTGCATACAATACTTGCAAACATGACAACAAACATTCACCAATCTCGCTTTAATGCCATGAAGAGAATGTGTTCCTTTACTCAGGTGTGTATTCTCAAGGTATTCGCATCCACAACACGAAACTCCCATACAATATGTCTCCCTTGTTTGCGCTACATCCGCAATCCCCATACAATCTATACATTTATGTTTGACTATGTATATAGGCAAAGCTCAGCTAAATATACCGAAGAGTTAGCGCAAAAATATGCGATGAACCACGACACATTAGGTCGCACGCAACTTCAAATAGGGGTGGAATTAAGCATTTTGTTTGTATGTTGTTTGATACATATATCTATGCACAGGAACAAATTTCCACTCTTGAGTGTTGAGTCGGCGCGCCGTTGAACGTCTTGGCAAGGGCGTGTGGGATTTTACTGAAGAGAACAAACCTAAGCGTTTGATTCTCTTATTTCGTTGGGAACTATAAAAAAAGAGCGAGCAATTGATAGAATATAATTCACATAATCTTTTTTCGTTGCTTGGGATGCCATGTATTTGTTAACTCGTAGCTAAACCAGTTCTTGGAGCAAGGAATCACCACTGAAGGCATTTTTTTATGAAAACTCCCCAATTATGTAAAGTAATCCCCGAATAATTGTCGCTTGCTTAATTGCGTTCCCCGTTTAACTCATCGAAAAGCTATAGAAATGTACATAACTTTTCCCGTTTAAATTCGTACCCTCTTAACTGCGCTACCCGGTTATTTGCATTGAATAAGGTTAAGTTTTTCATAAAACTGCATACAAAATCTCCTGGATAATTGACACGCACAAGAAAATATTTTTTTGTATTTTTAGCTTAAATAAAATTAAGCAGCGTTGAAAATTGTCAAATTGACATGTGCTTACGGCTTAAAAAAATCCAGAAGAGTTGCTAAGTCAATTGTCAAATTTTAATCACAAAGTTTTGCGATTGTTGCGGGTTGACGTATGTCATACATTTCATTTATTAGCTTAATAATTATGCTTTTCGTGCAAAAAAACCTCACTTTCCTTCAAGCAAAGGTTGCTGAAGTTACGAAGAACAACAAAAGTGGATTGTGCGCCAAATATGGGTGCTGCAGGTCGACGGATTATACAGAATCAAAATACTATTCTTGAAAAGTCGAAGACTTGTAATCTGACAAGCAAACGATTCAGGAGTGGAGCGTTTCCCCAAGTGGACGCAGCTATTACAGTTTAGTTTAACCAAATAAGGTTGTCTGGAGCTACAGTTTCTTCAACCATGGTTTTGGAGAATGCAAAACAGTTTTTGTTTTAATCTTTAATAAAGCGTGATTTCCTTTATTGCATCTGTAAAGCAATTAAGCGGGGTTCTTGTTATTGCGTTCCTCGGTTAAATGCGTCTAAAAACATGAATTATAGCAAACGCAACTAACCGGGGATTACTGTATTCATCTCGAATGTTTTTGATCCATGGAATGCAAAACCATATCCTCCTCGAAACAATTCAATTGTTATTACCGCACTCCCTTCCGTTGTAAACAAATGATGATGCTATGCGGAAATGTATAGTTATCAATAGAAAGCTTTTTGTGATATTTTTTCAAAATAGCGACCTTTTCTGCGCCATTCATGTGCATAACACGAGTGAATGGGAAAAGCACGCAAAAACCTTGCATTTGCCTGCCATTCACACGTTTTTTTGTGTTTGTAAAGGTAGAATAAATTCGAAAAGCAGGTGCAATTATCTGTTGTTTAATTGCCAACTAGACAAAACCATGGCTCTACATACGATAGTGTATACCTATACCTATAAATGTTAGATTTAGAAATAAAAACTAATTGAACATCGTGAGCATCGTCGTCTTGTATTAATTGGACCGATAACAAATTATTTTTGGCACCAATAAGACACCTTTGATGTAAAACACATGTGATTTTGTAGCAGACATACGGCGCGACAGGGGCGTCGATGCAAGTGTTGCATAGAAAGTTTCACTATCACACAACTGATTTCATTTATCAACGGAAATAGTTGAAGGTTATACTCTTGCTCTTGATCTCTGTTCCTCAGATACTTTATTAATGTATGTACATTTTAAGAAGGAGAAGTTGCGAAGACTTTGAGGGCGGTAGTAGTTGCAATCAAAAAGTGATATAATAAAAGTACCATTAATAATCGAACTCGGAATCCTTGAGCGTAAGTACGCAATTAAATGTTTTCGAGACGAGTAGGACATTCAATTCGCTTTGCAGCACAGCGGTATTGAGCTAAATTTGATGTTTGCTAGTGGATCCGATAGTGATTGAGAACAAAGGTGCTGTCTTCAATAAATTAAACACAATATTGAGCTCTTGGACAAAGCGACACAGTTTTCAGTTAGTGATTTCGGATATAGCGCCTTAGATTGTTAAGCGCAACTTAGATCCGGCACGAAGAGTCTGCAATTCCGAGTCTGCGGTACGCCCACTTCTAAGGTCTGGTGAAAGAGAGTGTGGAGAAAGACCTCAACCAACATGATGTAAAAGAGGCTTATTGGTTGATGTTCAGGTCCGCCCGAACTGTAGCACAAAAACAGGGAAGCTAAAAAGGCTTTGAGACATAGGTAAGATATAAACGAGACATACACACCCTGGGTGTCCCTGATAACCTGAACCCCTTTTGCACTATTGTTCTCCTAACTGTTTCTATGCATTAGGTGCCATTAACTTACCCAAGTTGAGCGCTCGTGTTATTAACCATTACAAATAGTTCTTGGATCACGATGCGTTTGATGACATGCTTTTCTCTTGGAATGAGCTTAGATGAGCATTCTATTCTGTCGTTGATTCGAACTGTCCATCATACCTAAAGGGCTTTATAGTTCTTCACCAATGTCAATGCTAGAATAAGCAACCAATCAATGTGAAGAAAGATGCTACTACCGTTGCATTGACAGTGTTAAATGAAAGAGTATTTTAACCTGCACGCAAATTTTTGTCGAGTTGATTTTCAGAATTCTTTTGGTTTTTGTTATTGTATTTCTTGAACGAATAGCAATTTTATTATTATTTTGTTTAATTGGAATTTACTTTCAAACAATTTTCCAACTTTTATTCTGCGAATGACATCTTTTTTTCCCAAATTGCGTCGTTGTACGCAAACTGTTGAGGAGCACTGTACGTATTCCTTGAATATGTCAAGTTCTCTGTTTCCAAGAAAAGTGACACTCCATCATCTTTTTAAATTAAGTCTAGGATGATGAATCACAATGTACTGGGGCGGTGCTATAGCCTTTAGTGGACTTATAGATAGATACTGCTCGTGGGTCCTCTCATGGAAGGTGTACAGCTTTACGTCCACGCCGTACGGCGATGTTTGAGAAACATTTTCTGGAGTCTATATTATATGCTCTGAGCATTGTCGGTGACTTTGAGCCAGGAGTCCAAGCAACAGCACTGATGATGTAGACTTATAGTGAGGTTGTCAAAGTCGACCTTCGTCAAACAGTGGCAAAGCAGTAGCCGGTGTGCAATCGAGTCCAAGCTGTCGGAAATGGTAGCTCACATCCTAGTTCCTATCTGCAACTCATTTGAGGCCATAAGAGGTTATCGGGCCATTAAATGCGAAGACCGGACTTCCTCGGTGAATATGAACTCAGGGTCGCTCGAGACGACTTAAAGCTCATTCTTGCGGATGACTTCACACCCCAAAATTACTCATGGATGACTTGAAAGTAAACATAACAACACACTTTCCTTCTTTCTTCTCATAACCAAGGATAGAGCAGACATCAAGCTGGTTCCAGTTTTCCATCAAAGCAGTTGCCAGTTGCATCGATCCACATAACATTAAAATTAGTCCAGGAAAGCTGCAATGAGTTTGCTGTGGTCGCAGAAAAGTTCAAGATAATCACAATATTTGCTCCAGGGCATACAATCGTTTGTGGGAACGAGAAAGGCGATGAACTGGCCAAACTATGAACTGCACCCCATAGCTCGTCTGATATGGCGATACACATTACACTTGGGCTAGTAAAAGCACGAATTACATTACATTTCATGAAAATGCCAAACCTTGTTAACTAACGTCTCGTTGAACTATGTAACCGTGCAATATCTAGGAAGAAATGGCCAGAAAGCTAACGATCTCTTAAGGAGGTATCGCACTGATATTGCTTAGCTTAGGTTAGGTTTGGGAAGGAGACTGTGAGGATTGAACATCACTTCCACTCGGTGGCCTTATCGCCCATTGTGATCACTTCATTAGTGGTGATGGGTTAAATCACCATATGCTCTATGCTCTACGAATCTTAGAAGATCCGATATATCTGCATTTGCTAAGTCTGCAGGATCTGTGAAGAGATTCATGGCACAGCGAAGCTATTCGTCGATTCTGGAAAGCTGGGCACTGGCAAAGCAGATGTTGGATCGTCTCGGTCTCTTACTAGATTCCGCATTCCATTTTCGAAGCATTGCTCCGATGGGTCAGTTTCCTGTGATCACTCCGACGAGCACACGGATCGAGTTACAATCCAACGCCAGAAGCTTTTATGTTTTGCTCAGGTCACGTAGATTTTGTCATGTGATTGTCATTTCTTGTGAGCCAAGACGAGTTGGCTCCTTTTCGTATTGTATCGCTTATGGTCCGGTATAATCCGGCACTCATAGGTGGTTGCAGTGATGTGTCCGCTTCGCTCATGCCCATTTCAGACCCTTGTCTCGCCAATTCGTGCGCTCTTTCGTTCCCTGCTATTGCACTGTGGCACGGGACCCAGCAGAGTTTGACATTCTGCTGACAGATGAACCTTAGTGAGTCGCGGCAGTTTATAACAGCCCTTGATATCTGAGCCTGGCTATCAGAAAACATGTTGATATCTGATGGTGGGATACTGGTTGCTTGTTTGCCAGAATCTCTGCTTGGAAGACACATAGAAGACATATCAGAGAGACTAAATAATTCCTGTTGCAAAGTGTCCGAGTAGAATTGCTTAAACTACAGTACCGGACACTGGCGAGACTAGGAATTCCTCATAACATACAGGGTTTAGACCCTTTCTCGAATCTCTCGGCGAGATATCCAGAAAGAAAATCAAAGAATTGATATTGTTCCTGAACGTCACACAATGGTTACACTGCAGATCAACTTTTAGAGCTCTCTTCAAAATTCAAAATGGAGGCATGGACAATCGCAAAAGCGGATGAAGAAGCACTTAGTCTTTTCGAGAGAAAAGTCCTGCGTTCAACCTTTGGTCCTGTTTGCGTTGATGGTTATTGGAGAAGAAGACCAACCACGAATTATACGGACTGTACAGTGACATGAGCCTAGCCAGGCGTCTACGGATTCAACGACTAAGACGAAGAATACTGCTCCAGCCCGAAGAGACTTCGAATCAGAACCAGTGAGACAATGCAATAGAGGTCGCTCACGGAACCGATGGCGCACCCAGGTGGAGGAGGACCTCAATCAGCTTGGTGTGCGCAGTTGGAGACAGCTGGGCTAAAGATCGTGCCGGCTGGAGAGGCTTGTTGATTGAGATCCAGGTCCACCCCGGACTGTGGCGCCACCAGAAGAAGAAGAAAGATTCACAATGGAACTCGGAAATTGGGTAATTGGGTTCTCAAAGAACACGGATGATAACTTGTCGGCTTTCTATGCCTAGAGCTTAGGGCGAGATTGCTCCTGACCGATACATCTGATGTATACGTCGTGTATTTTTGTCAGTGCCTCAGTAATAGTATGTAATCCCAGACCTATTAATGAAAAAAGCCAGATGGGAAATAGTGTTTATCGAACGTGTACACTGCGCATTCCATACAGAAATGCATACAGATTTTCAAAATAGTTTAGGCTCTATATAAATGGGATCAGCTTACAACCAAGACCAAGAAAGGACGACGACGCCATACAGTTTTTAAAATTAGAGGAAAGGGGGAAACATTTATTCGAATTGCTCTATTTAAACCTATATATAAACGTATGCATATAAATTCACAAGGATTGCAATGAATCAAAGTTTAAATAAGGGCACACCTTAAATTAAAAAGTCTGTATTAACTTTAAGGATGTCCTTGCGGATCCAATACTTTGTGGAATGTGGAAACAACACTACCTACAAATTTTTAGTAAATTTTTTAAGTCTACAATTTGATGTTATTTCAACTAGACAGTTAATAATATATACGAAAATACGGAAAAAAATCTTCGCCTTAGTGACACAAAAACATGCCTATTCTAAACTCTTGAAATATTATTTATTATGCCGAAAACTTAATTTGGAGTAATTTAAGTTATTCGAGACCATATATGAGGAGAGAGAAGAAACAATCAGATTTAATAGTAATAACATGGGCGGCGCGGCGGGTCGCCGTGGCGTAGTGGGTAAATGCGTCGACTCCTACGCAGAGGGTGCCAGGTTCGATACCCGAATTTACCACCTTTGATAATTCACGGCTCCACTTCTTTCGAGTCACTGACAATGCTCAAAGAGTATTTCTGTCTAGAAAAAGCTTCTCGACTTCGCCGTTCGGAGTCGGCATTAAACTGTAGGTCCCTTCCACGCGTGAAAGAACAATAGCACGCACAACACGAGTGGTTGCTGAGAAGCTAGGCCCTGGTCCGCCTCGGACTGTCGCGCCACCCATATTATTATTATTATTAATATGGGCGGCGCGACAGTCCGGTGCGGACCTGGTCCTATGTAGCGAGCCATTGTTCTTTCACGAGTAAAAGAAATGACCAACAGTATTATGTTGACTGCGAACGGCGAAGTTTGAGAAGCTTTTTCTAGACAGGAACACTCTATGAGCATTGGCAGTGACTGGCAGCTGTGAACTGTGAAAGTACTACGCCACGGCAACCCACAATATCCAAAGTTATGGTAATTTCCAGAACGCCTGCTCAATGAACTCTACATGTCAGAGGAGTCCAATTGAAGTATGTAGTTGAAGAATTTCAAGTATCTCAGGGTACTTTTCACGAGTGACTTTTCACAGGAAGCCGGAGCTTGGTATGAAAGCCAAGTTAGCGGCCTTCAACTCAGTATTTGTTCCAACTCTCACCTATTGTCATAAAAATTTGCGTCAAGACCAAAAGAATAGGATCGCGAATACAAGCTGCTAAGATGGCATTTTTTCGTTTTGTGGGAATTACTCGCTGTGATGATGTAGGGGGAACTCAATGTCGAGCAGTTGCTTCTTCGAACGAAAGGTCTTTGCTTCGATGGTTTGTTCACTTGGCACGAATATCCCCATCAGCGTGTCTTCCGAGCCGGGACTTTAATGCGATTCCATCTAGACAGGACTAAGTTTAAAAACTCGCCTGATTACGCTTGGGCATAACTGCTGATAAGTTAGCGTCGATGACGGAGAGAGTTGCCTGGAGATCATTGACGCGTGCTTTACCCCCGGGGCAAATTTAGTGGATCATGCAGGTCAGTAGATGATGATGATGATGAACACCAAACAAAACGGAGACAGTACACATTTTTTTGTCGTTTTTTAACGTTGCACTGGAGCACTCAAAACTACCTTTGCCGTAATGTCTCGTTGTTCTGAAGGAAGACCAGCAGGCGCTTCTATGATGGGGAGCCTCATCATCAGCTCTCACCACATCAGCACCGAAAACTTGCACCTGATTCGAGCAAAGGCGGGCCAGTGAGAGAGGAAGTGTCGTTATCTTCTCCACATGCGTCGCAGAGGGTTTCGTCGCTTAGGCCAAGTGCATTTAGATGTTAAGCGAAGGTGTTGTATCCCGTTAGTATGCCTCTAAGTCGTCTGCCGTCTTTTCTGCCAAGAGATAATCATGTCTATTTTGAATAAATTTCCCTCGAGATTTGTTCTCTTTTTTGGCAACCCGCTATTGTGAAGAATGTTCGAAAGGAGGAGGAAAAGAACTCCTTATTGTGAAGGACTTTCCAATGGTAAATTTTTTGGACTTCTTTAATTTTTTCCCTTATCATTTTGTCAGGGAAACTTAACTTAATACGATTTTAATACGAAGACAAACTAAGTTTATATAGATATTCAATGGTATGCAAAATCTTTTTATTCTTATCAATTTATAGACATTTTTGATCGACTATACCATACAATTAAAAAATTCGAATACGAGACAAATGAAAAGAAATTAGTTGGTACTCCCTATAAGGAATTCCAGAAGTAGTGCATTATTAGCTAATGCACAAACCCACCTGGTGTCAAAAGTTGCCACATACATCTATCACATTTTCGAATACAATTTCTAACAAATTTTTCCCACGGAGGGAAAAAGGTAAGGGAATAAAAACTTCCGCCGGGATTTATACATAAGCATGAACAAAAATGCAGCGTAATTCTTACAGACGCTAGTGAGCATGCGCTTGGTCTGTCTGTATCCTGAGGACCATGCCACCTCCGATTGTGTTTTCGAGAGACCCAACCATCGATGGAAGCCCTAATCAAGGACGCAGGTTGTCCCAGCGCAGGTTCAGCTGCTGAGAATGTATATTCTGAACCTTTTACTAGACGCACCCGGGACGCAGACGAGTCTTAATAAATTTTGGCTGCCAATCAAATTCGGAGATCGTCGCGCGTTCCCAACGTGCCGTAGTGGAAGCATTTATGGCAATTGAAGAAGAGGCGATGTGAGCTGGCCTTAAGGTCATCGAGGATAAAGCAAAGTATATGCTGTCGACCAAAAAATGATCGATCCGTCACACAATCAAAACAATCGACAGCTACAATTTCGAGGTAGTAAACGAGTTTGTCTACCTCGGGGCAAACGTAAATTCCACAAACGATATCACTGCGGAGATGCGACGTAGAACCGTCTTTGACAACCGGTCTTAATTCGGTTTGTTAAAACAACTGGTGTCAAAACTCCTGACTCGAAGGACTAAGGTCATACTCTACAAAACCCTTATTTTGCCAGTCCTGCTATATGGAGCCGAAAGCTGGACGATAAGCAAAACTGGAGACATGATTCTTAGTGCTTTCGAAAGAAAAAATTTGAGACGGATATATGGTCCCGTCTGCGAGGAAGGCGAATTGAGGAGAAGACAACCGCGAACTCTACGAGCTGTACCAGTATGTGGATGTAGTCGGCAAAAATCATCGACTGCACTTGCTCGGCCCCATAGAGCGCATGGACACCAATGCTCCAGCTAAGATGGTCTTCGAATCCAAGCCTCCCGATTCGAGAAGGAGAGGAATACCGAACCTCCGGTATAAAGACCAAGTAATCGAGGATGCAAGACGCAAGATGAGCTTGGTCTTGATGACCGAAAGCAGCGTGCCCAGGACCGTCAACAATGGAAAGCAGCTATCGCTCAGGCTCAGACCCTGCATAGGTCGTCAGCCTGATAAGTAAGTAAGTAGGTAATCAAATTCAGAGAGGACTTCCATTCCTGCACCATCTTGGAAGTGGTCAAAGGGTTGACCACGGCCTTAAGTAAAGCTGGGCTGTCACTACGGACACAGATACTTCGCCCCTTCCACCTGTTCTTCACAATATAGTTCGTGGCTATTAGGACTGTATAGGTTTCCGCTTGGAAAACGGACCTAATGAGGTGTACACTCTAATGTTATCGTCCTCCGCAAAGTCGTCAGCGCCAGACCCTGTATTGGTTTTGGAGTCATGCTTAAAGATTCGACTACTTTCCTTTCCTCATTTCGATTCTGGCCAGGGCCAGTCCTGAGTACAGGGAAAGTGGACTTTGTATGTACGCCACAACTGAAGCACTGGTGTCCGCGCGTCAGACAGCATATCCATAAGATTGGTGTCAAATAAAATGCAGTGCGCCAGGTCCCCGAAACTCCAGTGCGTGCTGTACCAAAAAGCACTCCTTTTTAGACGGCAGATGGCCTTGAGAGTGCATCCCATGATGTGAATATTAAACGGGGATTCAGCAGTGCATCAAGAGCAAAGCCAGGCGGGGGAAGGGTCCTATGTAGGCGGGACAGACTGTTCTCTGAAGCTTAGTGAAAGCAGCAATTACGTATTTACGTGATAGCTCATTCCACCAATCGACCGATGCAAAGGAAAGAAGGGGCCTTTTCATAGCCGCATAGATCCAGATGGATCTTTTTGGTGATAGACTCAAAGACTTACCGAGAATCCCCTTACACACAGCTTCTATGTGGAGGAACACCCAGAAATTGGGGTTCATCGGAGGGATGGTGACGCCTTTTAGTTTGAGTTGGGTCAGAACAGTTGATTATTTTTCTCCTTTGAAAAATAATTGCTGTCCCTTTCAAAATAAAACTGGCTACCTGTTTTCTACCAAGCTGAATTTAAAATATAGAACAAATCTTGTATCATACAGGCTTAAGCAACAAGATCGATAATTTTTTCATTTAATAATAACAATAATACGATTGACTCTACAGCCCGAGGTGGCCTAGGTCTAGGTCTAGGTTCTATGACAACCATCTCTAGTGGAGATTCTCCTGAAGAATAGCATGAATTTGAAATACGTGTTTGTGTCACTGAGACGACGAACTTAAACTTATTCCAAATGAAAAATGAACTTTATGAAAAACAGAAGAAACTAAGAAAAAGTACACTTAACGCTGTTTCATGTTACCAACCGATATTAATCAAATCAACGAAAAGGAAAAAAACAATCAACAATTAGAATACCACAACATCAAGAGGAGTTTGATTCTGATTGCTTAAAGAAGGAGATACAACAAAACTCTACGTTTAGTTTGAAAAGAAACAAGAAACAAAAAAATGAAACATTGAAAAAAAAAAAACATTGTTAAACTTATAAAAAAATTACTCGCACATAAATTACTTATACACATAAGTCAATTGCTTTACCTGTAGATATTCGTAATCATGAATTTTTGGCTGCGTTTTGTGATTTTTTCAAAGAAACAATATATAGTCATGATAAAATAACGTAAATAAACATTGCGAAGAACAATACAACAAAAGAGACAATGCATAAAATGTGAATGAGATGTGATGAGGTGAACGATTGGTGCTCGTGTGAGGCACATTCAGAAGATGAATTGCATTTGGTTTTTGATGCGATTGATGATGATTGGTGATTCGATTTAAATCGGTACATACCTGTTTTTCCATGTGACTGGAATTTTTACGAGAATGAGGAGCACTTGGCGCTAGGCTGTGGATATCTGGGGTTTCTTTGAGATTATCTGAAACTATTGGAGGTGTGATTTTGATTTTGTGTTGCATTTTTTCACATTCACGAAGTGTGGTTATGAGCAGACGGAACAGCTCCCAATGACCGAAACTTAGGCCTAGGACCTGCGGAGGACAAAAACCAAACACAATTGATCACACGTCTGCAGTTGGTTTGGGGACAGGCTAGACAGAACTTACAGATTTCAAGTCAGCTATATCACAATGTTTGAGAACCCGTCCGGAAATGGAATTCTCTTTAAGTACTGGCGCTAGCTTTGGCAAGGCGGGTTTTAAGTCTTCAATACGTTCCAGAAGCCCAATGATACCGTCCACACTGAGTTCGGACAAATTTATCTGCAATATATCATCCTGCAATGAAGAGAAAAAAAAGATGAGCTAAATGCGACGCGTTTGTGGAAGTGTTTTACTTACCGGGAACGAATCGAGAGGAGACTGCGTCAATGGACTAGTAGCACCAGCATCCGAAGTCGAATTGAAAGGATTTCGCAAATCTGTGAGTGCTGGTTGTCCACCGCTTTGGGGATGTATCACATTAGGATTGTACATTGCTTCGCTTTGGAATATTTGATACGGAGGATAAGGCGATTGCATGTACTGCTGCGGATAATTTCGCACTGGTGGGGGAGCAATCGGTTTTGTTTGAATCACAAGCGATCCTTCATCTTCAATTGCTTGTTGATCCTCTGTGGGGAGAAGAATCACTGTTTGAATGGAGTCCGAAGGAAGTGAATAACACGTGCTTACCCTTTAACACCTTTCGCAAATATGGATCTAGATTAATTGTAAATGGAAGAAATATTCTAAGGTCAGCAACTAACAAATCTGATTTGTGTAGCTGTAAAAAGGCATCAAGCTTCCGTTCGTCACGATCCAACTCGAGGAGTGGTGCTGCCTCACGGAGGCATCCCAATTTCGGACGAACCCTGAAATGATCAATCATCAGTAACGATCGATTCAAACTCAGTTTAACTCACTTCTCGTAGACACTTTGCAACGAAATGGAATCATCGAAGGTATCCATAGTCTGATCGTGTTGAAGAACAATCATACTTGCCCGCAAGGGCCACTGTTCGGTGAGATTAATCCAAGAACTTAAACGATACCAACTAAAATCTATTTGGAATGCTTTCAAAAGACGAACTGAAACGAAAAACAATCGATCAATCATCTCTGCCCTCTCTCATCGTCTCCACGAGACTCACCAGTAATATAGATAACATTCATTAGACGTCGCATGCTCCTGGGATTCACGTCGCTGAAGTAGTCATCAGTGAGCATGATTTTCGACATGTCCAGCACACCCTGTGGATTGCCCCCCAATCTGTGCAGGTTCGAACCGATTGAACTCGCCACAGACTCGGACAGGCGAAGTTTCTTGCTGCCGCTTCGATTTGGATTCAAAGGAGCACGCAGCTTCTCTTGGCTTGACATGATTTCCGATGCATTCGATAGTCGTCGTGCCGACACGGAGTGCCCCAGTGTGGGCTCGTCTGACTGGAAGTCAGTGTAGTTTCTCTTGAAGAGCAACGCAGTCATCTGTGCGCGCTGGACTTTGCGTAGCCCAGAGTTCTGTAGGTAGACAGGAAGATGGATAAGATTTCTGAGGAAATCATGGCCACCGATGCCTCCTTCGGTGAAGAGACGACGGCTGTTGGCTTCGGCTGCCTTGGCAATAACATGCGGATCGACGGCGATAAGTAGGACGAAGGGACGGTTTGGCGAAGAGAGGAGGGTTTGAATAGCATTAAGTACTGACAGGATTCGTTCAGTATCACATGAGTCCAGAGCATCAACCACACCTACGAGGCGGCTTTGTTGATTCGTAAACGCATCCAAGCACTGCAAAATAGAAGCAACAAAATGAGTCCCCTTCTTGGATGTATGAGGCTGTAACTCACCTTCACCATGTCCGTCATGAGGGCAACCTCAGTTCCCAGGGCAGACAGTGGGGCTCCCTCGTTGTGTTGCACCGACCGCCTCAGGTGTCGGCCCTGCGATATGAATAGCGAGCCGAGAGCCTTTGCCAGCACATGCAGATTCGTACAGACCACGGTGATTAGGATTGCAGTTATCACGTATATGGCCATAAGAACGCTTTGACGGTCGACATCTGCGTAGTACGAGAAGAATGCCACGAGCAGAGATATCCCAGCTATAAACGTCAGCAAACCAAGCTCGAATATGATTACAATTGGAACACAGCACATTCGACGCCACCGCCAGCCGGAAGAGGCTTTCAGAGGTTTCGGACGGAAAGCACGATAGAGTCGCGTCGCTAGCCACCCATAGTGGTTCTCAATGGCGTCGAAAAGATTCGACAGCATTTGCCCCACGGCTCCCTCCCCAGTAGGCGAGGCACTGCTCGCCTCGGCGAAGTGAAACCGCACCGGCTTTGCTTGTGGATCACTCTGAGCCCCGGGTGGATGGCAGAACGCCACCTGTAGGATCAGTCTCAGCCTCCCGATGCGCTTCACTATCCCGTGGTGTATGGAATACGCCCAGTACATGTCCATTTTATAGTTTGCGTACCGTATGCCGATGACAATCAAATACAGGACCACCAGGAAGAGCAGTCCCGCTGATCCTCCCCAGATAGCTGACCATGTTATCAAGCCCACAACGGTGCCCAGGATTATAGCTAAGTGGAGGCTAACTAGGAACAGAAGGCCGGTGGCGCTTATCGGAGGCTCTGTCCACTGGTGGGCGAAGTTGTTCATTTCCTCTCGCAGCTTGTTCAGGAGGAAGCTTTTGCCGCTTCCCCACTTCGCGTAGAGTCCGACGGTGATGGGAGTGGTGAGTGTGGGCTCACTCAAGACATCAGCCAGCGCTGATGAGTACAGCTCATAGCCCAGCATGCCCTCGGAGTCTTCGTTCGTATTCAGGCGTCTAGCGCCGAACACTTGACCCAGTATTGTCTTTTGATGCAACGTGTCAATTGCGTATGGAGTTTCTCCCGCCTTGTTGGCTCTGTACAGCAGCTGACTGTTCTTTGGATTACGCAGGAGGGCCTCGACAATCGCCTTGGACCGCGCCCGCATGGCTATGTGAAGGCAAGTGTCGCCTCGCTTGTCGCTCGCTGTCACCTTAGCCTTTCGCTCCAACAGCATCTGCACCATGTCCAGGTTTCGATTGCGGACCGCCCTCAGCAGGGCTGTGTCCCCGTCTTTTGTTGCTAACTCCAGGTCGCCGTTCGACGGGAGAAGAATCTTCACTATGTGCGAGTGACCCTTCTCCACGGCTGTGTACAGAGCTGTCTTTCGATCCTTCCCCTGGATGTCGACGTCGGCGTGCTTCTTCAGCAGCGCCTCAACGACTCCCCGATGGCCGCCTTTGACCGCATGAATGAGTGGCGTATCGCCGGCTCGGTCTTGAATGTTGATGTAGGCCCCGGCGGCAATGAGCGAGACGACGATGTCCTGCAGACCCTCTCTACTGGCTATGGCCAGGGCAGTCATGCCATCCTTGTCGAGCGCATTCACGTTCGGCTTCTTCTCCAGCAGAGCCGAGACGCAGTCGGTGTGGCCGCCCGACGTGGCCACTAAGAGCGGTGTCCACGAATACATGCCAGCTGTATCAACATTGGCGCCGGCCTTCAGGAGGGTCTCCACGATGTCAGCATTGCCCTTGCGGCACGCCCACACCAAAGCTGTGGTGCCGTACTTGTCGCCAACGTTCACCTTGGCGCCGCGTTGGATCAGCATCTCAACGATCTCCTTGTAGCCCCGTCCAGCCGCCCAGAGCAGTGGTCCGAGGTGGTAGTTCCCGTGAGAATTGACGTCGGCATTTTTCTCCAACAGCAGCCGCACAATGTCGGTGTGGCCCCGGTATGCAGCCCACATAAGCGCTGTCCAGCCACCCTGCAAAAGAGAACGCCTGTGAAAATCTGATTCGGAACGGACGCGCTACTGCAACTCACCATATCCCTGTGTTCGATGTCAGCGCCATTGTCCAGCAAAATTTGCACCACATCCAAGTGACCGGCCTTGGCCGCACACAGCAGCGCCGTCCAATTGTCCGCATCCTCTGCTTGAACATCGGCACCGCGAGCGATGAACTCTCGAACAAACGGAGTTAGACCACGTCCAGCTACAACCATAAGTACTGTGGTTCCATTCTGCAATCGAAATCAGTGTAAGCTGGTACCTGGTGAAAGCTGGGAATTGATGGAAACTTACCTCATCTCGATCATCAATTGGGAGATGACGGTTGTCTAAAACCGATTTGAGTCCAGACAGATCATTTGAGTCAACATACTGCAGCAGTGCTCGATGTCCTAATGAACCCATAGAATCTCCGTATCGATTAAGATTCTATAAAAGAGAGAACACAGAGAGTTGGATTAGCAATGAGTGTCTGTCGACGGGGAGCGTGGGGTGGTGAGTGGTGGAGTAGCATGCGCGGAATTACATTAAAAAGAGAGGTTAAGAAGAAAATTTTTAACTCTAGCGCTGAGCATTAGTGTTTGCTTTGTTTTGCCTTTCGCGTCACCTAAGATTGGATGTAGGATAAACAACTAGAACGAAAATTGCATTCCACACCAAGTAAACAAACCAAATTAACAAAATTCTGTTAGTAACTGCTTCCCAAAAAATGCAAACGTTATTTCAGAAAAAATAAACGAACTCAGTCTAGTCGAGAGCTTACTTACATTTTGCATACTCACCGAACGACGAACGGAACGTCGACGTGGGAGCCAGAGAACAGTTTTTTTTTTTGTAAGAACTTATGACTATCTGTGCATATCTCACCGAGAGTAAGCTTGTCTAGTGTGACAGTGAATTCCACTGAAGTAGCAGTTGTCTGCTGACCAATCAGTGCCAGGTAAGATCGAAAGCGACGGGGGGATGGATTCATGGCGACTGTGAAGTGAAGGGGCAATCGAGTTGGATTCACGATCGATTTCAATGTGTAGATCGAGCTGGATTTAGATTGCAATCTGTACGACAAGGCCACACTTGTTTGCTTTCGAGGTCAGTAACGATGAGAAAAAAGGAAGTTTTACTGCAGCCAACTTTGGCGGGGATTTTAATTTGTGTTTTGAAGCAAGTCACAGGGTGCATCTGGGAATTTGTACTGCGAACCAGTTCCCATAGACGGTCATTTGAACATATCATGTTTGTTCTACATCAGGGCTATTCGCTATTTTTGCTTTAATTTTCATTCATTGCTACGTATAGACAAGAGTAGATGGATAAATTCCCATACCAACAATTCCCAAGGCCAGTACACGAAGTTGAACGGGCTTGTACAGATAGGTTAGGTTACAGTGACTGCAACTGACCCACTGCGTTACAGTTGAAATCATGGTTATAGGCGAGGACTCCCCTTGTGGAATTTAATGTACGACGGAGTACTGAGACGGACGCTGCCACATGAAATCAAGGTTAATGGCTTTGTCGATGACATCGCAGTAGTGACGGTGGCCGAAGAAATCCAGGTGATCAAAAATTCGTTGACTTTGAACTAGCTGCCCACAAGGCAGAGTCTGTTTAAATAACCAGCCAAAGACTGGACTACGCAAACTTCCGGGTCGGTTCCCAGCTAATTTGATCCAATGAAGCTCTGATATACCTAGAAGTGATGCTCGACAGCCGACTTAACTGCAAAAAGAACGTCGAATACTTCGCCGAATAGCGCTTCCGGTATGCAGTCGAACATCGGAGGACTCGGATACCCATGAAGGATCCTGCTTTCCAGAGTGGTAAGTTTAATTCTCCTATATGTTGCGCCAGTCTGGGCGAGTTATCCCTCTCTATAAAGGAGAAGAAGCTTTAATCAGCATAGAGGCTTTGAGTCCGAACAAGAACAATCAGCGGCTTCCGAACAATTTCGAGCGAAGCAGCCTGTGTGAGTATGGTCCACATCGACATTCTCGCCAACGAGAATATAGGGTCTATAAAAGGTGATCGACTAACCGCCCAGACATTAAAGAGGATGAGAAATGGCAAAAAAAGGTAGACGGACGGACACAGATTGATTGCAACAATCGAAGAGTAGGCAAAGATAGCATGCAGAAACTACAATTTCCACCTTTAGCAGTTCCTTTCGCGCCATGGACAGTGTTGGGACTTAAAATTTTCAAAGTGTGATAGCACCCAAAGAAAATGAGTGGTATATTTTTTAAGGGGAACCCCCCCATTCAGGGTTTCCTTTTTTTTATTTAATTCGAACCTATAACTATTCAAGATTGTTCCTTTATAATTTCGAGTGCAAATTTTAGATACTCTTAACGATATAGCCGATTTATGGTACAAGCGTGCTACGTTTTATACCCAAGAATTTGCTTCTCAAAACTTTAAAGGCGTTTTTCTCGAAACTATGTTTCTATGACTGGAGGTTATTCAAAAACTATTAAGCCAATCGGTGTTAATACGTCATTCTATATTTAAATAGCTTGGGTCGTGGCGTAGTGGGTAAGTGCGTCGACTCCTACGCAGAGGGTGCCAGGTTCGATACCCGAATTTACCACCTTTGATAATTCACGGCCCCGCCTCTTTCGAGTCCCTGACAATGCTCAAAGAGTATTTCTGTCTAGAAAAAGCTTCTCAACTTCGCCGTTTGGAGTCGGCATTAAACTGTAGGTCCCTTCCACTCGTGAAAGAGCAATAGCACGCACAACACAAGTGGTTGCTGAGAAGCTAGGCCCAGGTCCACCTCGGACTGTCGCGCCCCCATATTATTATTATTATACATATATAGCAATGGTATGAAATAGAATAAATCAATTAGACGAAGATCTTCATTACTTTCTAACTTGATTTGTGCCTGAAAGAAAAATCGATTTCAAAAAAGATTTCAAACGTCCGCCATTTTGTTAATTTTTGTACGAAATTAATAATCCTAGTTCATACCAACGTAGTTCATTTCTAACCCCGTTGGAATTTTTGGTTTCAGATGTTCCAGTGAGCGGAAAGCACATGCGCCGCCGAAAAGAAGGGCTTTTGTTTGCTCACAACAACAACAAATATTTTTTTCTTCTTTTTTAAGTCTTCAAGTTATAAGCCTAAAAAATAATTTATGTTCATTTACCAGCAGATTGAAAATCGTCAAAGTTTGAAATCGAGAATGGGGGAGGAAGTCTCCTTAAAACAGCGTGTTAGATCACGTTTATCAACTCAATTTCTAAGAAATTTCACATACTACGTTAATGCTTTCATAAATGAAATGAATCATCTACTTACTTTCCTATGGGAATTGATTCTAAAACACAGTAGTTAATAATAACACTTCTTTGCAATTGTTTGCACATATTTTAGTTTAAAATTGTGCTTTGAGAAAGCAAAAAGCAACAACAACTGGCTTAAAAAAGAATAATATCATTGATTTTGCACTTTGGGTAGTACATGTACTAGACTTGAAAATTAAGATCTATCACAATTGTGGTAAAGTCCCAACACTGGCCATGGAGCCTTTCGGAAATATCCTCATAGACTCAGGCAGTATAGCTTTTTCTTTATCCAGAAGGTGAGGATTAATCGACGCAGAACGAACAATTTTCTAGTGCAAGCGATTTGAAGGGACAAGAATAAACCTACCAAACCGGGTCTCCTAGTCGGTCATATGACGAACTCAACCGAGAAGTGGGCGGATATCTGCTCCTTCTAGGAAGCCTTGAAAGAGGAAGGAGAGCCGAACAGGCGAACACAGTTTATTCAGCCCCAGTAATACATAACGGTAGTACCGTGGGAAGAGTGAATCCTCGGGTCTACTAATCGTGCATGCTACTAGCACGGGCTATTAGTATGTTGTGAAGATCATCACACCCTTTGGCGAGCATTCAGGAACAAGGTCCACGTAGACCCTTATCTGGGTCCATTGGCGTGTCACTTCATGTTTAAAGGCTTCTTAGAATAGACGATTGAATTACCCTCCACCCCTACCTGTGATGTTACTTATTGGGGCTGATTTTTTTTAAGCATTACAGTTCTTATTTGAGCTCATAAATCAATGCTTACCATCATCACATTATTTCATGTCCGATTATGGCCGTCGTAAAATATTCTAAGAGCGGGAAAAATTGTCGATACATTGTAAATTTGGGTCAAAATTCAATAATTTGTAAGCGTTGTTCGTTTGTAAGTACATATTTCCATAATAAAATGGCAAACTTGAACGTCAAACTTGGCATGTGTGACTTTGACACATGTCAGGAAACACACGTGAAATGTCAAAAATTCAACACTGAAAAACATAACCTTATGAAGTTTTTTTTTCGTGTTGTACCCACTTCAGATTTAAAACTGGCGTTATAAAGCTTGACGTTTTCTGTTGTGCATGAAGCCGGAACTCTGTTTCACACTTGTGCTATTTGCGCTTTTATGGAGACTTAAAAATGTAATTTCAGCTGAAAAATGGATTTAATCGTGAACAAAATGTTCGTGTGATGAATTTTTTATGCGCCAATCGATTTGGTGATACTCTCGATCCTGCATGATGTTTCCAATTCACTCGTATTTGACATTCCTTCCAGAATAGTCGGTAGATTAACAACTTATCGATGGCTTAATGCTTTATGCAAATCGATATAGAAATCAGCTAAGAACGATAATAAAAAATGGTTGGACGAACTAACAGAGCAAGCGGAAATTGCTGCGTCACTTGGAGACACAAGATCGTTATACGTAGTTCACTGAATAGATAAGCCTATGAAAGACAAGTCAGGAAGGAAGTTCTTAACAACCCACCAGCTTCAAGATCATGACCAAGACATGCTGAATCGCCTTCGCAATATGCTTAGTAGTCCTCCAACAAGAGCTGAGGTATTTAAAGCCATTAAAAAATTAAAAAACAAAGTACCTGGAAAGGATTACATATTGCCTTAATAAATCCTTAATAATTTCTTAAATGCAACATCGACCAGCTTTTCACTTTAAGAATGGTACTTGAGAAGGCTTGGCTGTATGCCAAACCCATCTACAGCTGTTTTGTAGATTTGGAAAAGGCATATGACCGAGTTCCTCGAGATAAACTCTGGAGTGTTCTGCAGGAGTATGGGATTGTGGGTCCTCTTTTGAGGGCCATTCAATCTCTATACACAAACTGTAGCAGCTGTGTTCGGGTTAACGGTGCTAAATCAAAACCTTTCACCGTGAGGCTTAGACTTCGCCAAGGGTGCGTCTTGTCACCTCTCCTTTTCATTGTTTATCTGGACTGGATGTTGCAGCGCAGCCGAGGCGAGGAATGTTTCGCAATGGGAGAGTCATCTTCTTTTTGTGGATGACTTAGTTATCCTCACATCTTCCCAGACGGAACTCCAGCGCACGCTCGATAGGTTTATGGCCGTATGTGCTGATTCTGGGATGAAGGTTGACGTGGACAAATCAGAGGCAATAGTAATTTCCAGAACGCATGTTCAATGCACTCTACATGTTAGTGGAGTCCCATTGAAGCAGGTGGAGAGTTTAAAAGTTTAAGTATCTCGGGGTCTTCTTCACGAGTGATGAGAGGAGTAATACTGCGCTTTCCTGTAGGATTGGTCAAGCTGGATCAGTTTTGACACAGCTTGTTAGATCTGTAATCAGGAAGGCCGAGCTTAGTGTGAAAGCTAAGTTAGCAATTTCCAACTCAGTATTTGTTCCAACTCTCACCTATGGTCATGAGATTTGGGTAATGACCGAAAGAATAACATCGCGAATTCAAGCTGCTGAGAAAACATTTCTTCGTGCTGTTGTCGGCATTACTCGCCGGGATATGGTGAGATACACGATAGTGCGCGAGAAACTCAACGTTGAGCAGCTGCTTCTTCGAACGGAAAGAGCTGTGCTTCGTTGGTTCGGTCATGCAGCACAAATGTCCCCACGACTTCCGAGGCGAGCCATGAATGCGATTCATTTAGGTAGGCGACCACTTGGTAGACCCAGGATGAGGTGGTTGGACAAGTCCATAACCAACCCCTGCCGAGTTAATGGCGAAGGGTCGAGTTGCCTGGAGACCTCTCGTGCGTGGTTTACCCCCGCGACCCCTTTAGTAGATCATGTGGGTCAGAAGATGCTGATGATGATGATGAACATCGAACTGTTGACGAACATCAAGCTTCCAATAAAGCAGAATATTTGGAAAGATAAAGTTTTTCCTGAGCGATAGAATGAAGGACTCCCGGTAAAACTTCCGAAGAAAGGCGATGATACGGACTGTAATCAATTTCGAGGAATTACGCTACTGCCTATTCACAGAAAAATATTCACCAACACTTTGGTTGACAGAATTTCGGCAGCCGTGGAAGGGGCATTGCGAGAAAATCAATACGGCTTCAGAAGGAATCGATCATGAATAGACCTTATAAATACAGCCAGGATCGTATTCGAGCATTGTAATGAGTTCAGATTGTCTGCTGATGTGGCTTTCATTGACTTGAGGAAGGTCTTTGATAGTTTCGAAACGACTTTTTGTAGAATGTTCTGTTCCGCAGAGGTGTTCCAGGAAATATAGTCTACCAGATGCTGTGTGCTGTACAAAGATAGGATGCCGAGATCTTTGGAAGTTAAGACTGGTGTGCGACAAGGGTGGATTCTTTCCCCCTTGCTATTCATACTATGGGGAGTATTTGAACAACTTGAAGGTCTGGAATACGCCGACGACGTTTGCCTCTTAAGCAGTAGAATAGGTGATCTGCAAACCCGATTGTGTGCTCTGAATAAACATGCTCTCAGGGCTGGGTTGTGGCTGAGTAGTGGATTTGGAACTGCTGCGGCCTCTTATTTCAAGTTGGGCGTTGATAGCAATGATGAGAGCATCGAACACTTTTTGAATACCTGTGGAACAGACCAAGACATCATGTCACGTATTTCTAAGTGTTTAGCCAACTAAAGAGTGTATGAAGGTATTTCTTTGAATACTATATTTTCAACTCCAATGTCAAGTCGGTGCTGTAATACTAGGGTTATCGGATTTGTTTGAAGCTCAGTGGTACAAATCACAAAAATGCGGGAAAATACCGGAATTTTAAATTAAATAAGAAACTCAATTATTAAAGATAAATAAAGTTCCTTAAGTGACAATGGAAAAGTTATTCTTCAAATATCTATTAAGGAAGTATTTACACTGAGTTTATACGGGAATTAAGGTGCCCCGGCGGAACAGTTAAATTTATGTCTAAAATGCGGAATGTCCCGAAAAACTGAGACATTTGGCAGCGCTGTGAAAGTGAAGTGAAAATCTAATCCCGAATACTAGTATTTATCAACAAGTGCTTTCGTCATATACTTAAAGTCTGGTGGCCAGACGGATATCTAATCTAGAACTTTCGAGCCGCAATGGTCCTGAATTGGGCATACAATGAGACAACCAAACAGCTACATAGCGAGACAGTCTCTTCGTTGGATTCAGCAAGGCTGCTGACACCCCGGAGCTCCAGCTAAAACATGGCGAAGGACAGCCGAGGAAGAACTTCTACGTGCGCAGTATACATCGAACTACATTTCAAGAGAAGCACCAAATAGAATTAGGTTTAGAAGTATCGTGGATGCCCTGTGGAACATAAGGGTGAAATAACAGGAAGAGAAGAAGAAAAGGACTAAAGTCCACCCCAGAAAGACCATATTCCCTGATTTATTTGAGTTCAGAATTTATTGTAATCAAGGTCTACATATTCTCCATCTGAACATCTGTTGATCTGTACTAAATAAAAGGAGCTGCGGTGTGTGTGGGAATGGCAGCTTATTGCATGCAGATGTCTTTTAATTTGTTAACAATCTACATATGTTTGAGCACCCGGTTGAATTCTTAAAAGCATCAATAATCTGATTCAGGTTTTCACTCTCCTTTTGGCGATTTAAGTCGATAAAAGGCATTCACGTGGGTAGTGAAACAATTTGCCACTAGGGATTGTCGCCAAGGAAGAACAGCTGACAGGGTTCATTCATTACTTCCGCGACTACAATCACGATTTAACTTTTAATTCACACGATGAGCTCAGCCATGGAAGGGGTGGTACCCCAATCGATCGCCAGCTCAATCGATAATTATTTCAAACTAAAACAAATGCCATAAGCGGTGGAGTCACTCGGAGTAATTTGGAAACGTGACTCCAAAGTGCATTTCTCCTCGCAAGGAACTAGCCACTTTGATGAACATTCGAATTTAATAGATTAATTGAGCGACATGCAAAGTCATCAAAGACAACTTTCTGAACAAAGATTACACTTGGACATGCAATAACTGCGGAAATTGATCAATTGCGGCTTAAATGTTCCGCGAATTCGATTGATGATGAATACAATTACTGCTATCGACGATACAATAAAATTGTTAAGAGCGCACTTAAGTCGCAACTAAATCCGTCGCATATTAAAGTGAATCATTGGCTTTAGGAGGCCCAAGCATGGATCATATTTTCGAGTGGATACCCGCATGTATGTGAATAGGCATGTAGATACTCAAGCAAGGAGACTGCTTGTTGTGAGTGGCCATATCTGGATACTTTATGACTGGCAATAAATTGTCAACGTTTCACTTTATCATATTTGCCCGTGAATTATTTCTCGGCGCACTCTAAATATCTCGGTTGTGATTTTGAGATTACGTGCATTTACTGCGGTATTTACGAGTATTAGTGTTTGCATCTGCAACTGCTGTTACTGACGTTGCTGTGCGGTCGCAGAAGTGTTGACAATCAAACGGGATGTTACATAAATCTTAAGCGGTGAATGGGAAGATTTTTTTCCGACGTCATTGTGAATGGTCGTCGATGTCATTGTAAGTGTGAATCTAAGAAGATGACAGCTGTCAGCTGTGGAGTGAGAATCTGTAACTGGCCTCGTTTACTTTGTTTGTTTTGTAACTATGAAAATTACCATCGTTTTTAGATCGAACTAAAACGTTTCCATCGGTGTCGTGTCTAGTTTACTGAATGGCAACAAATAGGTGAGCACTGACCACCAATAAAGGGAAGCATCCAGGGTTCTTCGCGGACACAGAATTATGAGACCTATCAAAGCTTGAAGAGAAAAATGCATTGTAACAAAATTAAAAATCCTCGTCTTTTCTTCCAATTTTGTATTTAATTTTATTTTTTACTGCTATATTGCCAAAACGGCAGTTCGTAAATGTGTCCCCACTCTTAAGCAGGCCATACACTGCATACTTGTGTCGGTGCGTAGCAGATGGAACATTTGTATTGAAAGCGGATTCATCGAAGCTTTTATTGTGAAGGGGTGTTCAATCCCGGAAATCTCTTTCCATATGAACACTCAACATCACTGCGAATACGGATTTGAGAATCGTTTTATTAATTCTGAACAACGTGTTATATTTGACTGGCTTCTTTCCACAGTTGTGTTCAACTTCTAGTGAAGAATATCACCCTAAGACGATCAAATCCTCATGAGACACTGCACTATACTGCACTCTTTCAGCGCAGATCGCTTGATCATCAATAAAAACCTACGTTGAAGCCATCACAACTGCTGCTTTGTAGTTCGAAAGTTTAAGGAAACCACCATGAACATATCTCTAACCCAAAGCAGTTCAAAAGGAGAACAAAAAAAGTCTAATAAGATAACAAATAAAAACCTGATAAAAACTCACAGCAAAAAATTGCAATTCAAACAGAAAAAATCAAATCAACTGCAAACACTGACATTGATTTCAATTATTGACGCGTGAAATCTCCCACGACACCGTTCCACGAACAGCAACTTTCCCTTGATATAACTGAGAGAGTAAGCCTATTGAACAAACTAAGGCAACCTCACTTTTTTTGTTCAACGCAAATCTAATAATAAATGCAATAAATTCTTAACTTTTTTTTTAGTTTTTCGGAAATTGTGAGTGAAGGGCAAACCGTGTTTGTGGTCCCGTTGCAGTGAAGTTAAACAAATGAAATTAAGGCGGAGTGTTATGCTAAATAGCTAACAGACAGAACAAGGTCTCGACGTTTAGCACTCGGTTGCACTCAATCGCAGGGATTCGTAATTAATTCATTTTAAACGGTTTCCGTGTGCAAATAAGATATTCTCATTCGACTAATTCGAAATGTGTCACGTTAATGGCAATACTGTAATACACTTAGTGTCGTTGGGCGGGACTAATCAGGGGAAGCTAATTGTTACTAAACCGGTGATTATTATTCTCCCACTTCACCAGGAACTTGGCATAAGTGAGTGATGTCAGTCAGTTTTATAGATTCACCGGTGGTGAGAACAAGTAGATATCCCCCACTATTGAAAGAGAGAATATACAGTGAAAGTGCTCTATAGCGGGCAGCAGCGGGGCCATCATGGTTGCCCATTATATAGGGGTGTCACTTCTGAAGGGATACGAATACCTTTATGCCAGGACTGTAACGAATTGTCCGGAAAGTGAGGTGTCCCTAATATGAGGTGTCCGTAAAGAGAAGTTTCACTGTCCAATGGTTTTTGCCGAATTTAGGTATAAACCAGCCGATAAGCACCATTCCTTAGTTAGTGCCCATTTGAAGATTTTGCTTGGCGTCTCCTCCATTTTATGCTGATTCCATGGTTTGCCAGTGTCTCTAGAAGCTCGTCAAAAACTAGGTTCCACATGAGAGGAAATAAGACTTCTCTTTGCGGACATCCTCTTGTCGTGTTGACTTTTATAATGCTTCCTGGTGTGTGAGTCTCTGTTGATCTCGTGCTCAGGAGTACGCACATCCATTTCGACACTGTATGGTTTACTATTTTCTTGAATAATTGCATCATGCGATGTTTTGTCAAATGATCCTTCAATATGCAAGAAAGGACATACAACTAGTTCTTTCGCTTCAAGGGCGCTTTCGATATTTTCCATCAGTTGATAAAGTTCAGTTTCTGTGGATCTTCCTGCCCTATAAGCATACTGAATGTAGTGAAGAAGTAGAACTTTATCTCTATACTATGGATTCCCCAAAAACGCACATTGCCAACACGACAAAACCAGAATCCATGACTCACTTGCTTTGCTTTTGTTCAGCGCTTGCCACAGCAGGCCAACACTAAACAACCCTAAATAAACCTTCCTTGAAGCTCTCGGCGTGATGTCCAGAAAGAACATCAAGGTAAGTAGATAGTAAGTGGCTTTGCTGCACTTAGGGCGAAGTAGGCCCGTTGTGCTGCAACGCCGTGATTTCAACAAACGCCAGCCAGATTTGTCATTGAAATCCAGTAGCAATAATTTGATTGGTGTTTCTCTCAGATCGCTTAGGTTATCTAAGAAGTAGGAGCCTAGAGTAGTTTTCTAGCTATGGCGAGTGCTGGGTAGCTGCAGAGGAGGTGTTGCTCACTTTCCTCCACCTCTTGATCTAGATAGCTTCTGCAAAAATCATTACAGAATAGTTTCAGTCTTTTCGCTCGTAGACCTAATAGGTAGTCCGGTGTCTGGTGGTTATTCCCACTGCGGTGCTGACTTTGGATCTTTTTATGGATATCAAGCTATCAGATCTTTTAGGGTCTAGACTGGGCCAGATTTATTTGGTGTTGGCTGTATTCCATCTGGCGTTGAATTCTAGTTTATTTTGATTATTGAGTTGAAACTTAAAGGTAGCTAAGGAAGTAAGTCACAAAGGGTTCCGTCATCTGGCAGTGTGGTGGCGAAATTTTGCGAGTTTGTCAGTTTCACAGTTTACCTTGGTGTCTCTATGTCCTGGCACCCAGCGCAGGCGATTGTGAAACTGTTCGGATATCTCTTCAAGAGATGTGCGACAGCTTACGACTACTTTAGAGTTTATCGAGAACAGTTTTTATTAGTTTAATTGCTGGATATCAGTAAAGATACATATATCAGGACAGGGCTTCACTGATCGCTATTATATCCGCCTGGACGACACTGCAGTGATTAGGTAAATGAATTGATTCGTTAAGGTTATAGATGTTCAGAGGATACACCACTTCCTACTCCGTCTTCCGTTTTATGGATCCATCTGTGTAGAAGTGTATGGCGTTGCCAAATGGTATATTGTATTTATTTTTTGCTCATATAAAGGGTTTTCCAATAGGGACTTGACAACTTTGATTTTAATTTGTGAACGCCCTCTTTCACTAATCATCAAACTGTAAGTCAATTTATTCAGTAAATCATGGTAAAGTACACGAACGAGCAACGTCTGCAAACTATAAACGACTCCGAAATTCGGAGTTGGTGACCGCAACTTTAAGAACGTTAATCATCTTCAGGGACGAAACTCATTTTTGGCTCAATGGGTTCGTCAATAAAGTACACGAACGAAATATGCGTTATTGGTCGAGTGAAAATACACATGTGCTTCATCAATCACCACTTCATGCACAAAAAATAAATGTTTGGTGCGGTTTGCATGCCGGCGGGATTATTGGGCCATATTTTTTCGTCGACGATAACGATACGTAACGTTACTGTCAATGGTCAGCGTTATGGCGCCGTGATTACCGACTATTTTTGGTCCGAATTGGAAGATATGGACTTGGACGACATGTGGTTTCAAGAGGATGGTGCCACAAGCCGCACAGCACACGTTACAATCGATTTATTGAAGAGTAAGTATGGTGAGCGTGTTATCTCAATAAATGGGCCAGTCGATTGGCCGCCTCGTTCGTGCGATTTATCACCGGTTGCCTATTTTCTGTGGGGCTACGTAAAGTCATTGGTTAATGCCAACAAGCTGACGAAGTTGGAAGAACTCAGAGCCAAAATTGAAAGCGAAATAGCGGCCGTTTCGGCAGAAATGTGTGGCCGTGTCGTTGAAAATTGGGTCCAACCGCGTTGGTTATATGAACGAAGTCGAGTTTAATTCATAAATGTTTTGCTTGTATTTCATTTGAAATATCTCAAATGGTTTGCGTTTACCAACTTATTGGAAAAAGTTGTCAAGTCCTTGTTAGAAAACCATTTAAAAGGCCGTAATGGCTTTGTTCCTGAATGACGAACGAGGGTTCAAGCATTCACCTTTGAGAGCTGTAGTTTCAAAAAGGAACTTAGTCCTAACCATACACTTTCATCGCGCAACGTCCTTTGAAATAACAACAAAGAAAGTATGTGGACATCTCCGCCATATCCTGTTTTAAAATTCAACCGAAGCTCCATTTACTTCCCTTTTCCGAATGACGTTTATTTGAGTTTACAGAGCTAATCTGACGTTCAACTCCCAGGCGAACTGTCATACATTTCAAAGATAGACTGTATCAAAGCAAGCCTAATCCCATTCAGCAACAAGCAACAATGGCAAACAAAGGATTTTCGTCTCACTTAGGGGCTTTCAAAAAAGATTATCAAGCACAACACCACTTATGTGCGACAATCAAGTGGAGGGAATGAAATATATCGCAAATATTTGTCAACAACCAACGTACATAGGAACGCGTACATTTTATCTCCTCTTTATTCAGAATCGAATCGAACAGAACGACACCACATTAAAAGTCGCATTACGACACTTTTTTCATTCAACAAAATTATGCATGGCCTGTCGCCATTCGGGCCAATATACAGGCTCGCATTTGTTTACTTGAATTCGGCAGCAAAGCTGAAGCGAGCCAGAGCAGAAGAACAACCTGAGGAGCCACCCTCTGTCGGTTTCCACGCGCCAATTGCCGAACATGAATACGATATCAGTTTGGGAATGGTCTTTTGCATAGTCATCGACGCGGCAGTTGTGATGAGCCGCAGACAACGCCGGCGACCACCGCGTGGTCTTTGTACGCAAAGCACGACGGTGCTTTTGATTTTATCGACCATTTGCATGGTTAACTAACAGGAGTTGGAATTGGCGTATTTTTTTTTGGACATTTGCATGTTGTTGTTTGTTTTGCACCTGTGTCCGTGCTGTAATCTGTGATCATGCTGGACAGTTTACTGCTTTGGCGCGTAGAAGCTTTATCGTGGGAATATGAATTAAATCGCAACCGCCAGGCGGGAGGTGACAGATTGATTCTGGATTGCGCTGCTCGGCGCGGTGTGGCACGTGAGCTGAAAAGAAATTAATGAGTTCAATTGAATTCAACGCAACGGGTACTGCGATAATTGATATCACGTGCCGCCGAAGAGAATTCCAGTGATGGGCCACAAGGTTAACTGATAGCGCCTGAGCTTTGTTAAGAACATGTTGACATTAAACGCTTGTGTTGGACGCGCATGTGAATGATCGGTGGCGCTTCTAATTGCTTCGTCTGGATTACTTTAGTGATGAATAGTGACTGAAGGTATTTCCATTCAAAGACTATTTTTATCAAAGTAAATTAAGGGCTTTAGGGATTACGGAAGTATTCAATTGGTAATGTTATGGCTTTGAAATGTCTCCACGAAACAGATCTGAAATGATGACAAATGAAACGATCATCCATGACAGATAGTTGCTGTATTCAATTAGTTTCGGTGATCCATCAGAGAGAGAAAGGAATGCAAAGCCAATAGTTCAGACATTTGATAAGGCGATGGCCGGGACTAGCGTTGAGTCGCGTCACAAGCAAGTAAATATCGATCAAGTGAATTCTTACCAGGGAACTGTGCGATGTGATGATCGATGTCCGATTTGGACACACGACGAGTAAGTGTCTGTTTCTGAGTTGCTCTCCCCCGTTTTGTGAACGTGTGAGCTGCCAGTAAGTGCACAACATAGTATCCTAATGCCAGACTTGTTCAGTTTTAGGGCCCCATGTGTTTTGTGGCAATCCCAGCCAGCCCTGGAGTTGAATGCGAAGAAGTTTAGTGCTAAAAGAACTGCTTGGGTATCCAAGAATGTCCATATCTCTGAGCTGTTAATGGAATCTGCTGCTTCATTTAAGGAGAAGAGTGCACCGGACTTTGGCAAGGATATATGCACTCGTATAATATTTACGAGTACTAACTATCTTGTCGGCATAAAATTACTATCACTCGTGAGAGAACAATAGCACGCACAAAGCGAGTGGTTGCTTTAGAAGCTAAGTCCTGACGCTCTACGGGCTCTAGCGACATTGCATTTTGGAGAGAACACTCCATTTGGTGTGAATAAAAGTAAATTTCGTTAAGTTCAACGAAATCCCTCCACTCACATATTTTGCCAGATGAGTACTGCCTCCGTTTCGGCGTGAATAAAGATGAGATGTATTGAGTGAACTCTTGAAGAAGTTGAGTGTGCATTGGAGGTAACTTCAAGAGAGAAAATAGGTTATAAAAAGGAAAATTCTGTTTCGGAAGAGGAATTTTTTGACAGATTAAGGAAAACTCATCAGAGCAAGGAAAACTGGAATGTAAGAAGACAATTTAATAAAAATTTTTGCAGTTATATCCGTGCTTGCTGAAAAAAGCCCAAGCTTCAGACATGTTGTGTTGAAAGATGTGGAAGAAAAAATTCATCCATAGAATTGCTTTTACACAAATGGCACAACACTTGCCAAATTTGGGTTCTATGAATGCCAATGCCCTCACCCCAACTTGGAATTCCGTGTCACCAATGTATCGAAGAAATATTTACATTTTTTTCAATTCTAAGTATACCACCACGCGTTTCTTCAGGAATATCGGAAAGGAAATGATTACTTAAGCATTTCGTGTTATCAAACTCGAATCTATACAGGTTCTTAAAATGATCCCCTGTGTGCACGAAACGAAGTGTACTATAGTACTTGGTTTTTCGCATTACTTTCTTTGCAGCACCTTGTCGGGTTTTGCACCCACCCTTTAATGTCAAAAACTCAAGTTTTTTAAATCGTCAACTTGAGGGAAAGAATCTACTTTGAGGAAAATGTTTATTCACACCAAATTGAAACGAAAACATTTGTATGAACTCATGAGTGTTTCCTCGGTTTTATTCACACCACCCATTATCTCGCATACTTAGTCTCTTGTTATTGCTCACGGCAGTGGAAGAACAGACTGGAAGCGCAAGTGAGGTCAAGAACAAAATTATATTCCGTCGAGCTAATATCGATTCGTGGCTGTGCAGACAAACGCATCCATCATTCCGCAGATTCTCCAGGGGTGCAAAGAATAGACTGCAAGGTCAAAGAAGATGAATGATAACCCCACGACCACGATGATCGTGATAAGCAAGGAATCATTGGCCAAGAGTGGAAACCGCCCACATCAAGCTGACTTCGAGAAGAACGTCAAGCAAGCATTCTGGGAGTCTTACGGGCACGTGCTCTGTCTAGCTTCTCACATGTTTTGAAGACAGACGACGGAGTTGGAACAGGGGCCAGGTGTTGTAGACATACCCATGAGCTGGCGGAATTTTTGCCAATCCCTTATGCATATAGGGATTGGCCTATTGTCCTACGTACTAGTGATAAGGAAATAACGAATAAAAATGAGATCGCTGATGCTTTTAATAGACATTTTTCAAGTATCGGACCTAAAATACATAGTGGACTAACGAAAAATCTATGTTCTCAATGTTCAACTATTGGTGATGTAAACTCTGTGCATTTTAGAAGTTTTGTTCACGACCCAATAACTCCTTTAGAGGTTTTAAGTACAATCGGCAGTTTGAATAACTCAAATTCATGTGGTGTCGATGATATTTGTAATGTTGTCCTTAAAAACATTGCATGTTTCATTGTGGATGTATTAGCTGATGTAATCAATCGTAGTGTTTTTTCTGGTATTTTTCCTGACGATCTTAAGTGTGCTGATGTTATTCCTTTGTTTAAGAAGGGCTCTCCAACTGAAAAAGGAAATTATAGGCCAATTTCTCTTCCGCCAACCATAAGTAAAATTTTTGAAAAACTTATTAAAATTAGGTTAGCTAATTTCTTAGACAAGACGACGTTCTTTCACCCTTCTCAATTTAGATTTCAAAATGCCAAATCAACAGAGGACGCACTTCTAGAGCTTTGCTCTCAGATAATAAGCAACCTTGACAAAGGAAAATGTACAGCTGCATTATTCATTGATATTACCAAAGCCTTCGACATGGTTGACCATAAAATTCTGTTGAGTAAACTAGAAAATGCAGGTGTGCGTGGTTTCATGCTCAAATGGTTTAACTCATATCTGAATAATAGAACACAGAGGGTAAAGTTGAATGAGACGAGAAGTGACGTGCAATTAATCAGGCATGGGGTACCTCAAGGTTCGGTCCTGAGTCCAATTCTGTTCTTAGTTTATATTAACTCTCTCTTCCACCTCAATCTAAAAGGCGTACCTACAGCTTTTGCTGACGATGTTGGGTTGTCGTATGGCGTCAACAGTCCCTTAGATCTTTTGATGTGTTCACATGTCCAAATGTTTTCTAAAGCGCGTACAAATTTGGCTGTTTTCTCAACATTATAATACTTTAGACTTTTTTTACTTCTAATATTTTGATATAACTTTTGTTTTTACCTCTTGATATTTGATAATCAATTGCATCCTTTATGAAGTGATAACAAATTGATATTAATTGAATTAAATTGCAAAAATAGTTTTTTTTCTTTTCTCTATTTTTTTGTTCAACACCCCACCCCATCTTATTGTATTGTTCCTATTGATGTGGCATTCAATAGTATTTGAACTCACTCAGTATAAAACATCGAATGCCACCAGATCTTTTTTTTACTCTACTTTGTAAATTTTTAACGTACTGAATTTTTATATGGTTTTGTTTTTAAATTATATTTGTAAGTAATTTAAGAAAAATAAATACAAATACAATACAAATGCAAAAAAAAATATGTTCTATAAACAGAAATCTAGACGACCGGGCTCTGAATGGAGCCACACCTCGATGGTTTGGTCTGAATATCGGACCAACAGTAAGCGTTCTATATCATTGTTCAGTTTCAGTCGCAATAAAGTGTGCATGTTAATAGGAGTCGTTACCGGGCACTGTTCCCTAGACACACATGCATTGCGTCTGAACATACCCCACAACGACTTCCGCAGAAGCTTCAGAAACGAGGAAGAAACTGAATTTGTTCAACATCTACTATCTGCGAATGCCCAGAACTAGAAAAAAAAAGGTGCCAGTTCCTAGGGAAGCACCTCTTCATAGAGCTGGAGGGCGTGTAAGATGATTTTAAGGATAATATAAGGTCTCTTCTGGGCAGGCAGTCTAAGAGAGCCACGGCCGGAAGGATTTAATATTACAGATGACTGACCATTCTGAAAGCATCATGCTCACATAGGCTAACCAGGCTGAGCAGACCAAAACTTTGGGCGGCAGGATTAATTCTTTGTTCTGTCGAAAGAAAATTTCAAAGAAGTTGGACATATATGCCTGTCAGCCGGGAAAGCCAACTCGTAGAGCTGTACAAAGACGTTGCAAAGACTTGTCGAGTAGACTCACAGTAACTTTTGCTAACAAGGAACAATGTCATGGGAGCTATAACATGAATCATCCCCCAAGGTACGTAAGAGGAGCTGTTAGTCAAGTCACCAGCACACATAGACCATATTGGTCCATTGTGATACCCACATTCCCAGTGCCGTTAGTTTGATCCCAACGGCAAATGGTGACTGGACCAGATTTCAAAACCAGATAAAAGCTTATTAACTTTGCTTACTGGGGATCCCAATAACCAAGGACAGGCACTTAACCAACCGCGCCATCCACTCGTCAAAATCATCCCACAAAGTCTACATTCTGAAAGGACCTGTTCACACTCAACTTTTCAATACACTCAAAAACAGAAAAAAAAAAAACTACCCAAAGTAATCCCCAACGATTGAATACAATCAACAATCAAAAAATCCCCTTTTGATCGCGAATGAAATTAATTCCCTAAACGTGTTTTCAATTTCGGCCAGAACTCAACCGTCTCTGCAAAAACCAAGCAAAGATTTAGGCAGAGTGATGGCAAACATTTTCAACAATCAATCATTGTTAAATCGATTTTTGATCACTTTTTTGCAAGTCATATTTATCTTCAATTAATTTTGCACAAACATCGGAAGATCCTGTTCTCTTGGCCGAATAAGAATGTCAGCTTCGTTAATTTGCGAATACATTTGGATAGGCTTACCAATGGTAGCTCATTTGAAAATTCAATTGGGAGGAATTTGTGGTTTTCAGATGTGATCGGTTGATCATAAATTAGCCGGTTGGCGAGGTGACTAATAAGCCGGTGTTAATGAACCCGACAAGATTGTACCGGAAGTTGAAAATGTAAACACATTTTAATGCTCTAGCGCTTATTAATTGTTTCGGGTTGTTTGGTTGCAAGTGCTGAATGGCGTTTAAATGTGTTAAAAGAATGGAAGAATCCCTTTCATTTTGGGCAAGACAAGCCACTCTAATGTGTATCGTTTGATTGTGAGTCATTGGTTACAGAAGTGAATTTCTAATTTGGTTATTCACTTTGTCAACTAAGGTGGCAAGACACGAAGTATGACAGTTGCCGGGTTGCAGCAGTCTAAGCACTTAATTCATCAGTCTGTTTGAAGAACAGGCTTACTTTGAAGCTGGTTTTAAGGTTAATGAGGAAAATGCGAAGAATCCCACGGTGCCCTAGGACAAAACGTCATAACTAGCAGCAATCATTTCGAGGGGATACTAGAGACACCAATAAGAAGTTATGACACCAATAAGAGATCTATGATTAGGCTACTTATTCTGATCAGGTCGCGTGAGCCTTTTGGATAGAGAGTAGGTCGTAATTGCTTGAAAAGCCAGAAGACCATCCACGTTTGGTGTGAGTAGGCATTTCAAGCTTTAGTAGAAGTTTTGTACTAGCGATAGGCATAAACGGCAGTATCTCGTACGGAAAGAGTGCTGAGATTGCACCCTTTCTTGCGAGTTCCTCTGCTTCGCAATTCTCTGTGATGTCACTTTGTCCCGGAATCCATAAGTAGGATGTTAAAATCTCGTTAAGAGAACGTCTTGGAGTTAAATGTGACTAGACCCAGAGATTGGATCGTTGCCTGATTGACCGAACAGATAACAATATCTTGACCAAATATTACATTTTAGCGAGGACAGAGCTTCTTTAATCGCAATAGTCTCAGCTTGAAAGACGCTAGAGTGAGAGGATAGTCGGACTGACAGTTGAAAATTCAGATCCTTAGAGAAGAGTCGCAACGTCTGGTCTGGTCCAGGTATGGTGGTTGACAAATTTGTCTCGAAGATGAGCTTAGGTATCATGAGGTCGATGTTTCCTGGTGTGATCCAAATTTATCGCTAAGTTCCTGCCACATATGCAGCGATATCAATCTGATCGCCGTGCTGGCATCGACCTGTCTGCCGAAGAGATCTATCGGTGGAAGGATAAGGAGTGTATTTAAGGCTAGGGAAGGCGTAGTTCGCGTTTCTCCGCTGCTGAAAATGATAGCTTTTTTACAACGATAAAGAACTGTGCTGGCTTTCTTGACGCTTCAGACCGCGCGCAAAGAATGAAGCCTAGGAATTTGGCACTGTTGTTCAGTTTTAAAGGGACTCTTTTGATATTAGGGGGTTCAAAGACAGAAATTTTGTATATCCCGATAAAGAGGACTAGATCTGATTAACATTCATTCCGCATGCATTTCTAATTCGACAATAGCCAACTGAACCATTTTCACTGCGAGGCACTGTATATCCCCATTCATGTGGCCGTTCAAATTGAGTGGATCAACACTTGAACGGGACACTTTGCAAAAGCAACTTTTACATAGTTTACAGAAGTTGCATGGGACGAAGAGCACGAGAAGGTCATCAATTATTCTCACTTCGTCCAGTGTTCATGGTATGGCCTGTGTGCTTAGTTAGATTGGTGGATTGAAGAGAATAGGTTTAGCGGAACCCAAAGTGCTACCCTGCGGGGTAACCTCGGAAACGTGAATAAGTCAAAAACAAGTAAACCCCCGTGTGCTAAATTTTAAAGGATTTAAGTGATTTTAGACGTAGTAGCACTAGAACCTAATGCGTTCCGAATATAAGGACAATGTGTGATGTTCAACAGATTTTTTTAAACCGCGTCAAAACGTGATGACCAATTTTGGTGAAGGAATGGTTTCATGATTGAATGATTCAACGCCGGCCTGAGTTTCGCTGCACCCCAAAATAGGAGCCTTGTTGAGCCTAGAACTTGAACGCATAACGCATGCCAGAAGAAAACACATGTCCCCTTAATAATGGAAATCCACATCGTGAGCACACGCACTACTGTTGCGAAAGAATGAGCAGATAACTGATTTCTTTACGAATTGGTGACAAATCGTGCAATGTCTTCAATGATTGATTATAAAGTGCGTTTTTGTTCAACCCAGTGATCAAAAATTAAGCTAGTCATACCTTGAGGCATGGAATGGGCCTCTTATTTATCAATGAGTATCGATGATTCGAAGGTGTGGGCAATGGAGTTACTACTGCCACAAGATTTCGTGGAGAGTCCCTTATTACGACGCTACTCGATCCCCACGCATCAACGACGTATCAACGACAATATCAGCCACTGTCCCTATCTATCGACGTTTTCCTATTTACGAATAAATTGCTGTTGTAGTTCCTGCTAAGCAACTGGAGATGTATTGCAATGAAGCAATAGATAATAGTCACGCATTTTTTTTGGCTTGGAAGATTCTTAGATTTCCTGAGAAAACGTCAAGCGTAAGATGGTGCAGAGGTTAGGTTGAAACTTTCAGTGAGATGTTTTCGTCTTGAAAAATAGAAAAATTTAACCTCAGCTAGGCAACTATAATACGGAAAAAGGGTTTTCAGAGGCACACCTCACGGGGAAGTCCTATCTCCCCTTCTCTGGATTATTGTAGTTCATGTTATCCTTAAAAGATTAAGTGAAACTGGACTCAAACCTAGAGCATAAGTAGATGAGATTGCGCTACTTATCACTGGTAAATTTCCAGACATCCATCGCTCATATGGTGGGATCAGACCTGGAAACTTTAGCTAAATGGACGGCAGTGTAGGGCTTGATGTAAAATTCCAAGCATCACTCCACCAAAGTTGAAAGGCAAGGTCGAGTAAGTACTTGAGTGTTACTCTTTAGGAGCGCATTTGGAAAGCAGCAATTGCAATGTACTTCCTGCAGTCGGACCCAAAATAATTCACTGGCTCTACACGGCGATAGTAACACCAGTACTGACTTACGGAGTATTAGTGTGGAGGAAGGCACTACAATTAGAGCAAGCAGAATACAAAGATCGGCATGCACCTGCACCCACGGCGGCCTCGAAATCCAACTCAATCTCCTTAACTTGGACATTTACCCGAAGCTTACTGTCACGCATACACCATTAAGACTGAAGGAGTGGAAGCAATGGGGAAAAGCCCACATCAAGGAGCTACTTCATAACTCAAAGCTTCCTCAACAATGGGACTACATAACACTCTTTGAGAACTTTAAATCAGGCACAAAACATTAATCCCCGCGAGAATAGAGTGGGATGAAGGAAAGGTGTGAAACTCCACTGTCACGGAAATTTACATTGACGGCTCCAAGTCGGAAAAAGGTATAGGCTCTGGTTTATATGCCGGTTCGCCGAAGTTGAAATATAGTCATGCGGCTCCAACCACTGCAGGAGTAGTCCCTATTCCAGAGGCAGCCCTCCGGCTATCATTTACATAGATACTGAGGCAGCCATAAAGGCTCTGGAAACACCATCGATCAAATCCAAAATGGTAAAACTCTGCTGTCTATCTCTAAGGGAGATAGCGGATAGATGCAAAGTTACCCTGTGCTGGGCACAAGGGTATTCGGCGCTAACCCTCCCCCCCCACGAGTTTATTTTCATGTCGCCCAAATCTGGCTAACGAAGCGCGATGACGAAAAAAACAAGATTGTCCTTCGATACAGCCTACACTGGTGTGCCAGGGCCTTATATGCATCCGGGCCTGAATGGTGCCAGCACATGAACGTCTGGTGGCCGGGCTGTCCCGGGGTGGAGGGGAGACACGACATGCACAAACCAGTGCGTGCAGGGATTGAAATGTAGTGGACAACGGCATCGACTTACTGCACTATTTTAACACAAATTGTAAATGGCAATTATATGAGTCACGAACTTGGAATGTGAACTTTTAGAAACAATCAATTTACACCAAATATAAACAAATTTTATATATACTTCTTGGAATCCAAAAATATGCGGATCGAATTATCGAGTTTTTTTATCGACAAGAATCTCAACAAACGTACGTGCAAATATCCTAAATAACGCTATTTTCCGCGAATCAATCATTCTATTTGTGAACTGTCAAGATAAGAGCTCAATACACAAAGAGGCAAACGCGATCCACAAATTCACGATCAAAACATTGACCATAAAGTGACAGTTTTCTTAAAACCTCTGTGAATGAGAAGACTCCATATGAATAAAGTGTCATAGTTTGCGAAGTTAGCAATGAAAGTGTGCATGTGCATGAATGACACCGTACTAAAATTTAGCCGCAAGCGTCGGACGAAAGTGACTTCCTACCGAGGAGACCAACTTATTGTAACCAAAAGTACCTCATGCTACCGCTTGGAAAGTTCCTACGAAGATATTTGACGACAATGATAGAAGTAGTAGATAGAGTTAAGTAAAGGTTGCGTGACACCGGTCTTTTTGGGTGTATAAACTGCTTTCACACGGGAGACTTTTTACGCAAATTTTTTTCAATGTGTATGTGATTTCCTTTGGGATCAACTTTGGCCTCACCGCCATTGCCAACAACGTGGAAAAGTCGGCGACGAATTTAGCGAGGGTGAAAGCGGCCATAACAAGGACGGAGACACTTTTGACTGAGCGAAATCGAAATAAAGAGTAAATAAAAAATAAAAATACAATCAATATGGAATATTTCTCAGTGGAAAAATGAAACATATTTATTGCAGACTGCTTCTAGGCATGTAATGGTGTACAATTGCTTCAGTGAATTTCGATGCGGTCGTACTAAGGAAAGGTTAAATGAAGTCCACGCTATTGTGCTGAACGATTGTCGGGTCCAATTTCGTGAGATGGCTAATGTTTGTACAAATTTGAAATGACACGTCACTCGAGTCCTGCTTGGTCATTCGGACATGAACAAATTATAGCCAAGATAGACGGATTTGAGTGAGTATTCCAAAACCGATTCTAATTTGAAATTTATTCAATTCAAGTGAGCAGTGTTTCATTACGATTGTCGAACCCGCGATAGCGAGAAATGAGAGGAAGCGAGAAATGAAGGAACAATAAAAACAGTGAACTTCTGCAAGCGAATGTGCCCCAAAAAGGGTGAAAAGCAGTGCAACAAATGCCTATTTCGCAGAGTTGGAGAATTCAGGATTTCAGGATTAGTATTTTGAGAATTTTTATTGAGTTTTCAGAACTAGACACGTAATTCCTTTGAAAGTCACTGGCTTATCGAACACAACTCACTGCAACCCACAGAAGCTATGAGTTCAGTTCGTGACAAGTTTGAGTAGTACACAGGTTTTCCCTCGCGAAATAATTAAAACGTTACGAAATTTACAAATTAGCGAAAGCATATTTATCAGAGGGTTGCCTAGAGGTTGTCGCATGAGCCTAATTAGAGAGTGCGTCATTTTCCCAACCCTGACTGTAGGGGATCTACAGTATAGTCGCGTGGTCAGAGCCTAGTCAGAGTCCGGAATCTTATTCTAATTGCTTCTGATCACCACCGTTCGCTCTGTAGTGTGTTGGACGCATAAACCCATACGTATGGTCTCGCAGACAACAATTTGAATTTTAATTAACTTGGATATCTCGAATGTCGTAACTGCATGCTGGATTAATAATGCACAAGCGACAACAAATACCCCTTTAATTGACTTAAGCCCTTATGCACTCAGACAATTTCAATTGCAAACGATAGTAATTTACCCGCCACCTGTAGACGCCAACCACCGCAACAGTACGCGAAAACAAATCTCTTTTGACGAGGAAACTGCATATCAAAAGCACTAAGCCGCGTCTCAAATCATTCGCGAACCACTTCAGAATGCCGCCAATCAGTCAACACCTGTGAAAAGGTATTTAAGACCCAATCAAAAAACGATACGAAACAAACACTGCAGAATGTTACTTGAGCAGCAGTAGAGTGCCACTTAATGGCTTCACAGAAATGCTTATGCCAATTGCAGTCGCCGCACTTGATGAGATGCGATGAAAGTAAACTTCTATTACTCTCGCGCTTCCCACTGAGCGGTGCACGATGAGGCGCATCCACAAACCAGTTTTAGGTAACAAGAACAGAGAATTGCCCACGGATTAATGAACACACCACAATTTCCATTCGAAATCATCCGCCCAAGCAGGAAGACGATTCGAATTTATAAAGCTATTAGGAACGTCCTAAAAACCACCCACTCATCAGAAACAAAACAAAACGAAAAGAACGACCACGACCAGAAGAATGCGAATGTCATTTTTGTTAATTTTGGAAAAATTTATAAATAGGCAGGCCGTACTAACTTTTTTCGCTTTTCCTTTACCCGGCGACCGGAGACTGTTGAGGCTTAATCGCGATGCACTTAAAATTAATTCATCCAAACTCTTTGATATTTTCATTCTAAAAACTAATATCACGCGAGGTTACCTCTGAAAAATGAAAGAAGGTAGACCTCGTAAAACAAAAAAAAAACTAGAACTATGCGTAGAAGTGCGAACAAAACAGTTTGTTTTTCGTTGTTCGTACTTTTGAAACGCGTCACAGAACAACAAGACAAGCCAAACACTGACACTGAACTTAAGTCACTTTATCTAACCAACCGCACACACACTTTGAGCTTTGAGTTTGTGTCACATTTGACAGACATCAAATAAACTTCTCACACGGATTGCACGGAAAGCTGTTCCTTTTATCGCATAGGAAAAATTACTGATTGACCACCATCGATAGATCAATCTTCCGCACGATAAACACACACACCCAATGTCAGACAGCCAAAAGACCCGAATGGAATGTGTCACCACAACTATCAGTTGTCAAAATGCACTTGACCACAAACACAAGCGATTGTCAGCGCACGCACATTTATTGTGACTTCCTTAGTTTTTCTTTCGATTGTGATTTTCCTATTTTTCCTCTCTCTTTTCTGTTCTTTGATGTCACGCGAAAATCTTTGTCATTGCGGGTATAGCGGTTTTTGGTATTTGTTTTTCTTTCTCATTTTGTGACGTTTCACAATCATTGCGACCGTGACGACGACGATGACGGCCAGCACTTGTTGTATGGCGAATTGACCATTGCCAGCGGGAATTATTAATCGCACAGTCTGTTGTGTCTTAACGCGACAACGGTGGCTAAGCGAATGGCTTTAATATCTCGCATAGACTGAGCAGTGTGTCATGGCAGTGGCCATTTATTGTAGCACGGCACTTTAATGTGTCATAGTGAGTGGTACACGAGTAGAATCTAAGAAACTCAAATGGAAGACGCACACTGGAGCAGAAGTTTCAATAAGGCGAGGAGGCGGGCATGTGAAACGTCACACACAGCGCGGCGCCGCTTGCAGGGGTGACTGCGAAAAAATTGAATCGTTTAACGTCACAAGTAGTCGTTATCGGTGGCATGGTGGATAGTGGATTGTGGAGATTACTATCCCTGAGGCTGGTGGCTACTAGTCTGTCATGCGAGTGGAAAATCGCAAAACCAATTACGTTCTTATTCACTCTCAGTTGGTGAGACTCGAGTGATTGGCAAGGAATTAGACGGCGGCAGAGAGGAAACGCTGGAAATGCTGAAAATTGCAGATAACGACAACCTCTGGGAGTATCTCTACACTTTGGAGAGCTGTCACATGGATTCGAGTGACATTTATGCGGCGTGCATCTGGTTTTTACGTTGTTTTTTTTTTCTGTTCATTGTTGTGTTTATCGTGTTTGGTTTTTCTGTTCCTTTTCGCCGACAGAATATCCGATGTGAGTCCGTTGATCTATAAAAATAGAAACCAGTCGTAACAGGTGTTTGATGCCCGTTCATAATTGGGCCATGCGGGGTTATGGTTATGGCTTGTCTTTCATGTGCATGTGAGTTTGGAACGCATGCTGCTGTGGACGGGGTGATTGCTAACAAATCGTTTCTTGACGGTCTTTGTCAGTGGTTCTTGCCTGGGGGAGGGGGAATTTTTCATGAACACGGTTTCTTTTCTTTGAGAATATTTTATTATTCGAGCTTATGAATGATTCATGTGGAAAGCATTTAGACAAATGAAAATCTTGTTGTGTGACTGCAGGGGATAGATTTTGGTTTCTTGAAAATGTTTCCGTCCAACAAACGCTGTTTAATTGCTTCAGAAACTGAAGGATGTGATTGGCCTTATGCGTTATTCTTTTATTTCAACGCTATGACGCATTGTAATTGATGGAATTCGGTTTGGATGAGTGAACGAACTTTACGATGAACAATAAGTTCATTTTTGATGTTTAAGGGAATTCAAAAAGTGACTCAACCATCGTCTATTCTGTTACTAGTCACTGAAGATGTCACAAATGCCATTTTATGACCCGGAAGAACCAAGCCAAAGGAGAAAGTCTACAGAACAGAAAGAGAGAGAGATCTATTCTGTTCTATTAACAGACTTGAAACGCAAAGTATAACAATTTCTTTCAGAAGCATTTAATCACATTTTTGAGAGCTCAGAAAGAGCACAATTTAAATCAACTGGCACGCTTATTCTTCTCATCTCGTCTTCATCCAGGAATCAGGACTCAGATCAAATCGCATCTGCTCCACAGTCACGGTAAATGTTCTAGAAAAATTAAGGCAATCATTAAACAATCTATGGAACTATGCAGCGAAGGCTCACACAGGCAGTCAGCGACGGTCGGAGCATTTTTGTCGACTGAAGTGAGTTGTCCATCCATGTGATGTATGGATCTTCAATTCAAAATCCACGGTCGTGAGAAATTATCCACTCAAGTCGATTGTCCGCCTAAGATAGTGACTGCAATAGGAGCTTTCGCTGTACCTCATTATTCCGGCATCGAAGGCAATGAAATGGCCTACTCCTTATATTGGATAAGAGACCTCAGAGTAAAGGTATCCATAGGGGGAACACTAGATCGAAAGGTCTACCGGTGCAATATACTCTCAAAAATAAAAATAATAATCTCGGACTGTCGCGATTCATATTCAAGGAAAGTTCCTCAGGGCTCAATAATTGGACCCATTATTTTCTTCTTCCTCTTCTGATTGCACTACAGTTCCCGATGACCTTGTCCCCAATTAACACGCTTCTCAGTTGACACGATGTTAAACTGAGTAAGCTGAGGTTCACTTGTATCCGCCATAAGTGTCGTGGGCGTCCTCTACAGTGTTCTTGCCTTGACAAGGATTCGAAGACTCTTCGGGCTGAAGCAGTGTTGTGCACGGATTAATTAACCATATGTCATGAGTCTGCAGCCATTTTTCTTTACACTTGAAAACTCACGAGATCCAACCATTTGCAATCAAACCACATCTAGTTTGCATCCTTGCACAATGATTATCTAAAACGGATCCTTGTCACCTACAATTGGGATTACCAAATCCAAAAAGATATCCCGGTATAAAAATTAAGCTTAAACCAAAATCCTGTAACCGACGCTACCTAAATTCTTGAAAAATTAAAGCTGCAGAGGCAACGACTAGCTTAGCATTTGTAATAAGTAGTTGCCTATCCACTCACCCGGCACACGTAGATGTGTCCGCGAGCTTAGGCTTAGTGCATATTACAGTCCACTCGAAACAAGTCGTGAACTCAGTAATAACCGCAATAATGGATTGTATAACATGCGCCTAACAGGTTTAATGCAATTACTCAACCCGTAATCACAACATGTGGCATTTATTGATCCCGTACGCTACATCCACGATTTTCGTAGAAAAGAGCACATCTCTGAATATTCTAGACACATGCTAAATTGGAACTTGGAACAGTAAATCAGCGCGAGGAACTACATTTTTTGATCCTTTTCAACGCCAATTGGCCTGAAGTCGCACGAGGACGCGAGGAAAATGCTGGTGGCCGAGCGTTGTGACAATTGTAAATTTATGCGACGCACTGCCTTTTAAAAAAAGCTTAAGTCTCTCTCACAATCTCTGCAGAAAACCCAATTAGTATTAAGCACATTCTGCCTCGATTCCCTTATGAGCAATGCTTTTGGAGAGCGAAAGAAAACAGCGAGGATCGTCTTGACTTGACTCTGCAGCATACACGTTTTCTAATTTACATTCGAAGTCCGGCGTAGTTGTTTAACGGGCTCAATTTTACGTTCTTCCATGGTAATCAAACCAGATACCTTATCGCAGTAATTTTCTAAACTCTTCTCTTTTATTTTTCATTCACACTATCAGACTGCGGAAATCTTAACCTTCATAATATACACTCCTATTTTTGAAGAGTGATCTTCCTTTATTTTCTACACATTTGTCTATTCAAATCCCTTGCAGCTGGGGTACCGCAATGAAGTGTTTTTGGTCCTGTCCTTTTTTTGCTTTATGCATGCGATATACCTCATGACGTGGTGCTGATGGTACGGTTGAAAAGATAAAGGAACTCACAATATCAATCGACAACAAAACAATTCTTTGCTTTTATTGACAGCAACTGTCAATATTGACATCGAAGTTACGATGACGGTACACCGTTTGACGTTGGTTAAAATTTTCGAGTGACAATTAAATCTCAGACTATACGACACGTAGTAATACGTGTGCTTTTTTGTTTTTCTTTTTCAAAAAGAAGCCAAGAGAAATGTTCGATAATCAGCGTTTCCAATGACAAAAGACCCGTAGATAAGTTGTGACGCTTTTCGGGGTCTCGTTTTTTTGAATTATTGCCCGATAAAGATATATGAGATACATTCGCAATCAGACAAATGAATATCGGGCATTTGCTGGCAAACAACATCAGTGGGGCCTGAGAGAAGATTGATGGAAGAACGATGAGAGTTTAATGAATTCCTCATGATTTGTCTGGTTTGATATTTTATCTTTAGCCTCTGGAACAAGAGCTTTATATTAGTCGTTCATAAAGAACCATGATTAAATTTATATATCCAGCAGAGGGTGACGCTGGTTGGCACGCAGGCTGAAGACTAAAGGCCTAGTCAAAATGTACGTATGGAGACTTAAGTTATTGTAAGCAATCGAGCGAATACACGGAAAGTATACACTGTGATTCAAAATAACCATATCGTTCAATTTATTTTACTTTAGTGAAAGCGAAAAGAATTGCACTCTACTTGACAAAATGACACGTGTGCGACTACGTTGTTCTCACAAGACTTATGTCAACAAAAGCAATTGAGCGAAAACAGAATAATGCACTCTGATCATAATAACAACTTCCCTCAGTTTTGTTCACTTTCCAGACTTTGTGCAGTGGGTACACAATTTTGCTGATGCTAACAACGACCCTCCCGATACATATATCAAGTTGACCCATAGGAGAGTGATGATTGAACATTAGTTCTACTCGGAGGCTTTAGGGCCCATTGTGAATCCATTCCTTTGTGGAGCACATATTCAGTCTTATCTATCCTGTCAATCCTGTTTACGAATCTTAGAAGATCCCCAGTCTTTGTGAAGAATCTTGGCACCTGCAGAGCTGGGCAGTTGTAAAGCAGATGTTGGATCGTCTCGGTCTTTTCCTCATCGCCTCAGCTCCCGCAATGATTGTTAGATTCCGTATTCCATTTCTGAAGCGTTGTTCCGATGGGTCAGTGTCCTGTGATCACTCCGACGAGCACACGGATCGAGTTTAGGTCCAATGCTTCTTTTTTTGCCGTTGTTAAGCTCTGGCCACGTTGATCTTGTCGTATGAAGGTACATTTTTGTAAGCCAAGACGAGTTGGCTTCTTGTTGATCGATAAGCGATCGCGTGGTTGTGATCCGCAGCCAAGGTATATTCTTCAACATCACCCTTATGGCTACATATGTGCACGGCCCCCACCGACAAGGCTGAACACTTATCGAAGAGGACTACTACGGTGCCTACAGAGCCTACGATCGTGCTCGGAAACTTCAATGCCAAAATCGGCAAGGAAAACATCGATCGGAAAAGCACAGCTTCCACGACACGATAGCAGACAAGGGCTTCCGACACACACACTTTGCGACAGCACGTACTATGGTCATAAGTAGCACGAGGTTCAATCGCAAAAGAATCCACACAACCACCTGGTGATCTTTGGACGGTCGAACCGCGCTCCAACGAAAAACTAGAACAACTCTAGAAGAGTACCGGGGTATAAGACGAGGGGAGAAAAAGCTTCTACGCTGATGACAAAGTCTCCCGCAACCTTCCAGCTCAAGGATATCGAAGAGTCTAGGGACATGCAAGAAAGATACGGGCCTTTTATAAAATAGCCAAATGCCTGGCCTCAGACATGGGGAAGCCACCAAGGCTCCTCGAAATTGTGAGGATAACCTTATTAGTGACCCGCAGGGAAAAGTGGATGTATTTTAGCAGCACTTCCAACAGTTGCTTAGCGAGTCCTTTTGCAACAACTTCAGAAGAATATTCCTGCTCAACGTCGCCTACAAGATTCTGCTCAGCGTAATGTGTGAACGTCTAAAGTGCAGTGGAGCTTGCGGTCCAGCAAATCGACTATAGGCCAAATGTTCACATCAAGGATGATCCTGGAGAAGACCAGCAAGTTTCAAATCGATACGCACCATCCTACGACATCACACAATATCAATCATCACAAGGAACTATTGGAAGCGATGGTCAAATTCGGAATCCCGGGAAAATGGATCCGGATGTGTCGCACCGAATTGACACATGCACGATGTGCCGTGCATTTCCGCTCGAGGACTTCCAAACCGTTCGAAACCTGCACCAGATTTCGGCAAGGAAATGCGCTGTAGAGTGATTTCTTCTATTTGGCACGGCCGGCAGCTGTGCAGCCGGAAAGCACTTTCTTCTACAAGTGAGCCCAACTCTTGGGTTACGCAAATGCCGTGGTGGAAGCTTTCAGGGCAATTGAAGAAGGGGCCAAACGAAGTGGTCTTAAGGTTAATGAGGATAAGACAAAATACCTTGCGTCGAGCAAGAAACGTTCCGCCGCACACTACCTGTGGCAAAACATCGCAAATGACAGCTTTGTCTACTTCGGGGCAAACGTGATCTCAACGAATGACATATTTTCTGCTGGTCTGATATAGAATCGAGGCCGAACTAACCCGTGACTCTTGCCTTGCCAGTCCTGCTGTGGACCCGAAAATAGGCATTCCGAGCCTCCCGGTTCGTGATGGAGAGGAAGACCCAAACTCCGGTATAAAGACCAAGTCATCTCGGAGGCATAACAAAACAGTCAGCGAATCCTCAGGCTCGGAACATCCATGGGTACTGGGCCTCAAAATTAAGTAAGTAAGTACCTAAAACCGATATTGGAAAGCAAGCATTTCAAGGTCCTAACGCGGTAATTTTCATTTCAGAGACTCGCGCCATTTCCTGGCGCTGTTGCGACAAACACTTACAGAATTCACAATCTCGAAACAAAATGACAGTTGGCAGTTTGCGCCCGCCTCTCTTAATCGCGATCCGAGAGTAAAAAACACGATAATCTTGTTGGATGGACAGCTGGAAATATGTTATCGCCCCGAATCCGTTATACTTATCGATGACCCGCACCTACGTTGAGTAGCTCCAATCGCAATCTCGCACGATAATCTTCCCATCGGCGGGTGGCCAGTCTGTCAATTCATTCTGAATTCGCTCGTGATTATTTTCACTCACTTCAGCGAGAACAAAAGTACGTAAATAGAAGATTGTTTGAATTTTGTACTTATTTTTATAACAAAAAATATATTTTAAACGCAATCAAAATAAGATTAAACCTATGTACTTACCGAGTTAAGATCTGTCGCTTAATTGGGAAACGTACACATGTGGGAGAGAGAACTTACAATCTACCGTATGTGTGAGTAGAGCAAGCACTTACTAATCTAGAGATGGACTATAATCAATCACACAACAGGATTGAAGTTCATTGTTAGAAAAAAAATCACGAAACTTAACACCAAGAGCACCCAAAATAAAGGGGGAGGGTTGCAGCGACGAATGATGGAAGAGAGCGAAAGAGAAACCAAGAACAAAACTAAAAACAATGGAAAGTGAGGATAGGTTCCCATCTGAGACTGAACCCACTGACGAGGGGTGAATGGAAACGACAACGATTCGGGGGATCGCCGACTTCAACAGCTAATACATTTGAATTTATGAATTTGCAGACGGACATAAATTAAACAAATTAAGGAAACCGGTGGGTAAACAGGAATGCGTGTTAGCATCATGTGACTGTCCGAGACTGGCCTCAGCTTCATTTTTAATGACATTGCTGACTAATTTATAGTTGGACAAGTGTTCGAAAACTTGTGAATGGAAATTTGCACAAACAAGCAAATGACTACATTTCAAGTTCTACTCGACCGCGTGCACAAGGCTCGCGTCAGGAAACCAGTTGAAAGCATTTCCATAAGACAATAATAAAACTTACTCACTCATCTAATCATTTGTTTTTATTTTCAAAAATCGCTTTATTTAAGTATGAACTAGTTTCGAGAAAGGGTGAAAAAAATCCCAGTTCACTTTAGTCTGTCAGTCAGCTGATCAGGCCGTTATTTGAAATTGATTCCTGATTTGAAATTGTTCTTGACGTTAATCACTTTGAGTGAGGAATTGACTGTGCATTTGATTACGAAACGAAATAAGTCAGATAATGAATGACATTCTCTGAGCGGAACGATAAACCCTGATTTATAAGTTTCCGAGAGGGGATCTTTTTGTTTAAATAATGCAATCGGCACTAATTTAAAAAAAATCATTTGTCGAAATTATAAAAAATGGAAAGTGAGGCAAGTGCTTATGAAATAATCCGCAATGTAACAAAATGTCTCCATTCTGTTCGCCAGGTCCAAAAGTCCTTACAACAGTTACCAAATGCGGGTGACATTGATGGACATTGCATGTCTATGCGATGTTTGCTGACATTGAGTAAGTTCTGCTCTATCAACAACGCTTTTTGTCTTGATTTTTTTGGAGATTGAGGAATATGTTCAGAGCTGCGGAAGGGGTTGTCCTTAGAGCTCCGCTGATACATATGCGTGCCATATGCTGCAGTCTATCACGCGATTTGCAGACATGCTCAAAAGACACGTTTGTGGATATTGAGCTTCAACTTCGTATTCAATAGAAGATTTAGGCATTTTGTACTGCTATTTAGCTTAAGTCAGGTCCCACATATTGAGGGAGCGTCTAAGTCAGGAATTGTGTATTTCCTGGTGTAGAGGACTGTGGTCGTTTTCGTGTCGTTTTCTGTGGATTAACGCCTAGGCCGCATTCTCTAGTCCATTTTTCTAGTTTGAAGAGGGCCGAGTCTATAATAATTCTGATCGTGGATGTTTACAGTTTGGGCCATCTATATATATTGGTTGCGCGACAGTTCGAGGCGGACCTAGGCCTTATTTTTTCAGCAACCACTCGTGTTGTGCGTGCTATTGTTCTTTCACGAGTGGAAGGACCTACAATTGTATTCCGACTCCGAACAGCTTTTTCTTGGACAGAGCATTGTCAGTGACTCGAAAGAGAGGGGATTCGAACCTGGCACCCTCTGCGCACTAACTCACTACGCCAAGGCAACTCACATCTAGAGATTGTTTTTTTAGATCATAGGTTATTTTGACACTGACATCTGGGTGCCGCTCGAAATCTAGACAAAAACTCAGTATCATACCGCCGCGAAACGAATTGAGTGGCGTTACTCTTGACCAGTATTGGGAAATATTAAAAACTTATTTCCAAATTGAGTGCTTTGTAGCCCAAACAGTGCATTTTTTGAAAAGAAGCAGCGATGTACCCACCTCGACTGATGTACACAAGTTTGAGCATAAAGTTCGCGAAACTGGTATGCTAGTCGATCAGATTCATGGTCCCCATCCGCGTACAGATGAGAATGTGGCTGCTATGGCCGAGAGTGTTTTTGGACCATTTTTCTTCGACAATGAGCCTGGATACAAATTTTTGGTCAATTGTGGGTCTTACAGAGCCATGTTAACCGACGTTTCTTTTACCAAAGTTGAAGACATGGATTTGGAGGACCTCTGGCTTTCGAGCCCTTTGGCGCACCATGCGTCACATCTCATTTCGCAATCGATCTTTTGCGCTCGAAATTCCCAAATAGGGTTATCAGCCGTCTTGGCGATGTCAATTGGCCGCCTCGGAGTTGCGATGGGACCACTTTGGACTTTTTTTTTATTGAAAAACCGTGAAGGACAGATGTTATGCCAATTCAAGCACTTAAGGCCAATATCATCTAATAAACCCGTGAGTTACAGTCCGAAATTATCAACAAGGTCTTGGAAAATTGAGGTGACAGAATGCGCTTCTGAAAAACCAGCCGTGGTAGCAACCTTTAACGACGTTGTATTTCATAATTAATGGGAATGATCGTTCTTTCTAATAAAGCCATAATAGATGGAAAACATTTAATTTTTCTCATTTTATTGCAATTTCAAAAAGCACTTGTATTTGACTCATCCTGTGCAATAGTTTCATCTTCCTTCTTGTCTCTGCAGCTTCTACAGAAGTCATTGTAGGGGAGAGTTCCAAAGTCAAAATGTTTGGTTATAACGACCATACGAGTTCTAACGTTCTGATCAGCCTGAGTGAGCGCTCAGGACCAAGAGTAGGCCAAAGCAGTTTAGTTATTAGGCATCCTGTTCTAGTAGGCCATTTACGATTGACATGATAAAGCGTTTCGAACTTCAGTAGATGTTTTCCAGTAGCGCTTGGCATGGATGGCAGACCTGCCATTTGGAAAGAATATAGAGACGAGTTTTCCCAGTTCTCAATTTTATGGAATGTCAGTGTTCAGTCCAGGCACCCACATGAGTTTGATTTAGAAATACATCATCATCTCGTTGGTTGGCAATTAAGGGGAGTCTTAGAGCTAAAGGTGACTGCACGTAGAGTTTTGATCGTTGCTGGCTGTCAGAACAGATGACGATATCTGTGCTTTATATTAATTGTTTTTTTTTTTTTACTTTTTCCAGAACATAGCTTCCTTTATCCCTATAGTTTCTGGTATAGAAAGACGGGAGAGTGTTTCGGTAAACGAATTTATCATTTTGTCTTAGTTGCAAGAAATACTTCCCGAACGAGTTATTTCACGATTTGTTGACGTGTTGACGCATTGTCGGCGTCGGCTGTGCAAATGATAGTGTTTATACACACAACCCGCAAGCTGTTGACGCTTCGAAACGAATATTCGTCAAGTTGTGGCTAAGTTATTTCGTATCTAGTCTCGAGTTATTTGGTAAGGACTCCTATAGAGGACATTTGACTAAAAGTCTTTTCCTCTTAAAATGGCAGAATCCAAACATTACATCTCAATCTTATTCATTCGAATAACAAAATGGATGACCCAATAAAATACGTCACCTTGTTTGTTCTAAAGGAGATCCAAAAAAAAAATCAGTGCCTGTGAATACACAGAAGTCATACAAGTCCAAGAGTAGTAAAACTGTTCTCGTGGAACTATAAAAGAACCCGCCTTAATCTAACTTGTGTTCCAAATTTGACACATTTTCTGTAGTTTTTTTGACAAATTTATTCTAGCCTCGAACTTGCATATAAATAGTTGCTCATTTGCAAATCAAAGCATTTTTTTAAACTCAAGTTCAAAAATAGCCTCCAATTGAGCCTCTTTCTTAAATTCGAATGAATTCAGGAACACGTTTAAATCTAACAAAATACACCGAAAATAATCAGAAATCCCGTCTCAAGACCCTAAGGAACCATTGAAACACCGTGGCTACCCACGATCTGTTTCACAAAACAGACCCATAAAGTCGATCATGTCGTTTCCAATTCCCCCTTGTTACGGATCGTTTAGTTCTCAGACTTAACTATGCTATTTAAAAATTGTTATTCACGCACACATAAAAAAAAGACAAACCATGAGAGAGGAGGTTAAGTATTTAGGAAGCACTTGTTAGAATGAAACCCGCTTTGAAAGGAAAATGATTAGTCAGAGACAGAGAGAAAGAGAGATAAAGAGAGACAGAGTCGGTAACACAAAAGCCAAAGAAGACGGGCAACAGGGCAGCGAGAATCATTTCGTGCCCCTCGGCCAGAACAGAAACATTCAAAGTCAAGTCAAAAAGAACAAAAAGAAAACACCATACAACAGAGATCATGCTTTCACAGGGAGGAGAGAGCGGTGCGTCTTGATGAGATGCAACTTCTCCCAATCGGATGCAGTGCGTATGAGGCGTATATGTCTGTGTGATGGGATTATTTTCAGCTTAGAGGCGCCAAACGGAAAGAAAAAAAACCCTCTAAACTCGTCTACAAAGCCAAACGCCAAAGCGGAGAGTTTTTCAGTTGCTTTTGTTGCTGTTCATGGTGGTTGAGGTTATCAATTTATACCGCATGGGAGAAGCGTCTCAGTCCGAGGGTGAACTGGCTGAAACGTCTGGTTGGGCTGTGGACACCGGTGGGACTGGTTGCGCCGTCATTGTCTAGATCAGTTATAACGAACGTTGGCAGGGATCTCGGCTGAGCCATTCGGTCGGAGTGCCTGCTTCTGTCACCATCATTGCCGTGGTCATTGGCATTTGAACTGCCGCTGTAGCTGCCGTCACTACCACGACCACCATTACCGCCATGAGCATCACCACCGGTCCCATGACCGCCGTGCGAGTCAATGAGCGGCAGGTGAAGAGACGCTGCATCTCTAACGCCAGCATCATGGATACCACGGACCAGAGCCCTTATGTGGCTGTAGGACTCGTGTCCACGCTGCTGGTGTGCGCTCTGCTGGTGATGATGATGGGAGTGGGACTGCAGCTGATTGCTGGACTCAAGATGGTGGTGGGCATCTCTCATTGCGATGGCCTTTCGTTGAGATTTTCTGGTATCTAAACCGTCTACTGTCACATCCAATCCACGGACGCATGTGATTCGTCGCCAAACGTGTGTCGCATGCAGCAGCAGCAGCCACCGCGCCCGCCTTCGTCGTCGTTGTTGTCGTCGCCGCTGCCGCTACAGCGCTCTGGCCGAGGTATGTTCGATTCAGCTCCTCTGCCATCCAGTTCGGTTCGTGGTGTTGGGATAGAGAGAGATGCATGATATTTCAAAATGTTTGTTTTTGTTAGTTTAAATATCTTTTTCTTGTACACGGAATGTTTGCTTATTTTTTAAATGATATATAAATAGTTATAAATAGGTGAGATGAAAAGTTGATAGACATACGATGAGGTGGTGTAGATTTGATGCCGGGATGTGGGAGACTGGAGACTGGTTTGAGTCTAACTACGACAATATTGTTATCTACGAACAACGTAACACATCTACAGCAATGCAGCGAGACAGACACAGATTGCAGAGAATGAAGAAAAAAAAGGATACATCTTGCAGAAGATAGAAGACAGAAGTGAGTAGAGATGGAGAAAAGTGAGTGAATATATAGTAAAGAGAGGTGAGATTTGAGGGGTGCCTAAGATGAAAGGGTGCTATTAGGGGGGCTTATGTACAGATATACAGAAAGTGGAAGAACAGAAATTCACGGTATGTCGGAAGGAAATGCCATTTACAACGAAGAAGTTCTCATGCTAGATTTTAAAATTCATTAATTCATTGAAATCAATTCATCGGTGCTTTAGAAACAGGCAGTGGTATGGTAACCTGAGCCATGATCATTCGGCTCTGTTCGAATGTTACGTCTACTACTGTTGCCAAAATGAACAACAGCCGGGGATCCCGGTTTTCCTGGTATTGTTTCCCTCTTTTACAACCCATGGCGACGATACCGCGACCTGGAGAGATCTATTGTATCGAATAGTTTGAGTTAATTCAGAAGACATACAACTGTGCTTATAAAAAAAGGAAAGATAGTACAGTATCGGACAACGTTTGCAACAGGAAGGGAAATCATGAAATTCCTTAAAAATTTAAAAAAAATGTTCTTTTGAGTGTATGACAGGATGTATATGTATTGAAAGATCTGAATTTCACCACGCAAAGATATAATAAATTAAGCAAGCTATATATATATATATATATATGCAACTACTTTTTCAGAAACCTAGAGTCATGTTTATCAGGAAAACTAATTGGCTGTATATCAGCAGGGTATCAGCAGGAGTGGACTTGCCAAATTAGGCCACTGGAGTCTCTAGGTTTTATTTCATTTTCGTTAGTGTAGTCCCTTTTAAAAGGAGCCGGATGAAGGCACCGCGTAGCGATAGCACAAAGGATCCAACCAGGATCTGAGTGGGCCACAACTGCTACAGTGGTGGAAATCACCCAAACATAACCTAATATATGTGTATACAAATTTCAATTCCAGTAAAAAAAAATCAATATTTTGAGGTGAATTCAAGATTTTTCAATGACTGTTTTGCATCTCCTTGGCTTTGAATCGAATAAATTGTTCATAATATTGAACGGAATTCTCAAGCCTACTTAATTCTTGTAAAGAGCGAGTCCTCATGTACACCGCAGGATCTACACAAGTCTTAAATTAGATGAAGAAATCCCTAGGTTTCTTCGTGAAAATAGTTCTGCGTGCCATATTTGCCCCTGATTGCGTTGATTGTGTCAAGGACATGAGTTTAGTCTCGTCTTCGGATCCAACGCCTAAGGAGGTAAAGTGCATGGACAAGTTAGTTTCCGGTGTCGATCCCGTCACAAGACTTTAGCCCGTGTTGGGACAACCGCTTGTCTAAGAGCCATGTGTGAATTATCATGATAAAAATAAAAAGTCGAGATCAACAAAAATTAGCAAAGAGTGGCGTTCTTTTGTGCTTGTTGCTTCGCTTATTAACATTTTCAAGACCGCGTCCGTCATATGATATATTTTGTATTCATAAAACTATGAAGTGTTGTTCTTTTGTCAACGAACACTAAATGAGAATGAAATACTGCAGCCATTCAAATCAGTCATAACCTTTCGGAAATTCAAATTCATTTATTAATTTTGTTTTGTGAGTATCAGTAAAAGATTAAATAATTGGTCGGTTGATATTCCAATAGCCGCAGCTGGTTAAGACGAGTTTTATCTAGTGGCGCAGGGTTTATTGCCAGTCTAGACGGCCAGCCGCGGGGATTGTATTATTTGAGGCAATCCAACTAGTCCCTTTTTTTCAATTCATCCTAAGAGTATGCACTCACATAATGAAGTCCATAAAATCCTGCTGAGTAAATTTCTATAGCATAGATTTAGGTATCTCCCATTATTTCTCACAGCACGCTGACGCATCTGCATCATCAGGCGATGCCATCCACGCACCGCCTTGAACTGACCCATTATCGTTATAATCCGCTTCATTTCCTTGCGATTATAACCGAGATGCAGTAACAATGCTTGAATGCGTACTCGTGGACTGTGAATAGTGCATGGAGGCGGGCAATCGTTCCCAGCACTTGGAGGTCATCCAGTGGGCGTCGTGGGAGTCGTTTTCCACTTGCTGCATGTTGACGCCACTATCAGTCACCAGTTAAGTAATTGATTGTTTAGTGTAACACCACAAGTGATAGGGATACTGTGTGCTTGTGGCAATAATCTCTCATTTGATGAATGTATCCCAATCGAATTACTTTGTGTCATGGTGCTCGGTTGATAAGATAGTAAAACGATTACTTTACGGTAATGACGGAGCATATCATCTACTTGAGCTAATGACTTAAGTAGCTTCGATTTACTTGATTGAGCTGCCCATGGGGAATATGTTTAAATGGATGGGAAATGTTTGAACGATTAGCACGAGTGCTGTGTGCTTCGACAAATGATCAATTCAACTTGTCGCAAAAGTATGATGTGATAGAGAGGCAAACGGAAATTGAAAAGGGAACTTTTGAAAGACATATGGGACTATGATCGATCTGGTTTGGTATCGAAAATTAGCAAATGGTCGACTTCAATAAGTCCAGCGATTGAGACGGGTTCACATTCTCAACTAACAACAAAAAAGTGAACATTTAACTAAATAGGTGGTATCAAGTACTTGGAAAAATTATAAAGAAATATAATTTGTCAATCACCACTTCAAGACTGACAATGTCGGGGTTTTACAGTCGAAAGTCCCACTCAAATGGTTGTGCAGAATCGCAACGGAGAATTTGTGGTTGCTGTTTCATCAAGGAGGATAGTGAAATCACCGAGACTTTCAGTGGAAATGATTTTGACCAGTCGAACCGCTGCCATGTATCTTCTTCAATATGATTCTGGAAAAAATTGTGCAAAACTCACGAGCCAGCATTAGAGGAACGATTTGACAGAAGTCCGTTCAGCTGTTAGCATACACCGATGACATTGGCGTAATAAGCTGTGGCATCATTCAGACGGAAGGCTTAAATGTGTCTAATGGTGGGATATATATGGATATATTTATGAGCAGCTATAACTTCGAGATGGTAAGGAACTACATCTGCCTCGGCTTCGCAGTGAACAGAACTGTTCACGGTAATATCAAGATTGCCCGTAGAATAACTCATGGCGACCATTGACTTTTTTTGGGTCAAGATGCAATTGTGTAACAGAGCCGTCTTTCAAAGTACCGTGCTGACTTTAAACAAGACATTGATCATCCCAGGCCTAGTGTACGGCGCGAAGGCATGGATAATCCCAAAAAACCGGATGAAGAAGTAGTTATGGTACACATTTGGGACAGCATAGAGTGAATCTGTTTGATCGATCCACCCTATGCTTAAGAATTGAGAACGGAATTTAATGAAGATAATGTTGTACAAGCGCTGCTGGCGTACATCATAGTTATTTTTAATTTTTAAGTCGACTTTGGGATGTGCAATGTTGGCAAAACGTCGATGTTAAGAATGAAAGAATACACAAAATACCAAGAAACTCAAAGAATTCTGTATACAGTATACTCGGAAAACAAATTTACTTGTCAAACTCAAAGAACTGCCCAGAAAAAATATTCAAAATTCGCTATTAGTAGCAGGTTTTCTTTTGCTAACATCGAAGGTCGATGTTTTGGTCCTAACTTCGATTATGCGATAATTTCGAAGTTTAAAATCGATGTTTTGTGAAGTAGAGGTCTGCATGGATACATTCATATAATCTCAATAAATGAGTACAGCACTTCAGCGTAATAATGTGAGTACAAAAACGTAGAGAACAATATTCATGATTTCAAATAGAAATGAAGTACAGTGAAACTTCTCTTTGCGGACATTCCTCTACTCTCACTACATAGAATTCGTCATAATCCTGACATAACGGTATTCGTGTATTTGAACCCCTTCAGAACGGACACCTGATGGTCCCGCTACTGTCCGCTATAGAGAAGTTTCACGGTATTATAGAGATGTCCCCATGCCCATTAAGGAAGTTGAGTGGCTTTTATAACATGATATATATTCATGAACGTTTGACGGTCATTCAAAAAATAATGTGAATGCTGTTGTCTGATTGGTCAATTTGGTTTGATAGATAAAACAGTTGTCAAACATTTTAAGGGGCAAGAAATAAAACACAGTTATTTGTCCGTCGAACAGAAAACATTTTGTCGGGTCCAGTATCGGTTAAGCCTTAGGGAAAATCTCATGATTTGACGCCCATTGGAGGCAGGCCCAGGACGCTTTCGAAGCAATGGCGAATCGAACGTAGGGAGCTGTTCGCAAGCTCCACGAAAAGAAAAGAGTGATTACAGCGTTAAAAAAGGCGAAGAAGAAGATTCTATATACATCGACTAAGGTGCTCTCACGCATATGTTTTCAACCACCCATACAAAGTCTCTCTCAGCCTTATTACTTTCCTCCAATATCTTTTTAACTAATTGAGACAATTTCGTTTTCATCGCATTCATAAACAACGAAAATACTCGATGTACTCGGGTACTCTGTTTATATAAACTCTCGATTTCGAATCCCACTTTTCTATGAGCACTCTATTCATAAGTGTTGTTGTCAATGGGACTCACTCGGGATACACATATTATCTCTTCCATTCGTTTTGTTATTCAAATTGTGAGTACAGTTGTGTTGTGAGTAGGTACTCGAAATAAAATGAATGTTTTAAAATTGATTTCAAGACATTTATTGCAGACCTCTAGTACGTAGATTGAAGGAATGTATTTAGTGTGACTTGTCTATTGTGCTGCTACTCGGATCAATCAATCAATCTTTCTACACCCTATCCTCAACAATATTGAGCAAGGAAACTGTATTGTGTTTTTTTTGATTTCCAGTTGCCATTGCATCAACAAACTGGCCACCGGTAATGTCTTGGCTTCATTCAAATAAGGACTGGAGACATAAGAGAGCCCTGATCAGGTGCCAATACAATAAAGTTTTGTCGTCTTTTCAATTTGGCTTCACTTTAGCCAAGTTTGTAACAAAACATCCTGTTTGTATTAGATATGAATTAGATCGAAAAGTGACCGAGCTAAGGAAGAATATTTGGAATTGGGGCTTTCAAAAAGCAACAATTAGGCTATATTTTAATCTATTTGTTAATCATGGTATTTTTTTTGTGATTCCCCTTGCACTGAGAAGCTGAAAAAAAAATCAATTTATTTGCCACTTGTTCAGCAGCAGCACTTTAACAGAAAATGCCAAGTTAGAGCCGTTGCCCAAACGAATAAAAACTCTGAAAGAGACTCAATGGGGCCCAGCATTCTGAAAATAAAGGTCATTCGTTGAGAATGAGCACTCACTCTGGAAATACGAATGCCCATGGTCCGCATTTCTATGGAAATCGACAAAAAACGAACTTCAATTTCACGCGAAATGAGTTGAAATGATTCAGCGAATTAAGCTTCGAAATGTCAAAAGTCACAATCGACGTGAGAGTTTGTTGAGGTGAACTTGTCTGCCATGAAAACAATACATTTTCACGATATTAAGTGAAAAAAAGGAGAGAGCCAACATCAGCGAACATACTCGTGTTAACTGTGGAATTGAATATCAAAAGTGAAGTGTGTCCGACGCTTGCGTCTTGTTTTTGGAACAATAAAGTCTATTTTCGATTGACTCTATCTAAGGACGTAGACGTGGCCATGGTAGCGCAAAAGACTTGAAGCCAATCAGTCCGACCCTCTTCATCCCAAAGGATCGAATCTTTGTCAAACACATACAAGACTCTATAGTCTATAGTTCTACAGACTATAGTCTAGGAGGATCTACAGAAATGGCTCTCCATGACGTAGTGCGAGCAATAGAGAAAGCAATAAATTATAAAAAGTACACTCTGCCTACTTTTTTTGACATTGAAGGGACCTTCAACAAATATTCACCCGGAAGCACTCTTTGAATCCTTAACCAAGCTAGGTAAAGAAACTTTCTAAGTGAAAGATTCAGCAGTCTGTACATTCAAGTATCGCTAGGAAATAGTGGCATAACCAAATTTGCCAGTAGAACTACAACGCAGGACAGTTTCTCTCTCTCTTCTTTGGGTTATTGTAATGAACAAGATACTATGTAATAAGACTATATAGGGAAGGTGTCAAAGTAGACGGATGATATGGTGAACTTGGTATCAAGCTAGTTTCCGGCTGTGATCAGTGAGATAATGTAGGAAGGAAAGGACTTTCTACGCTTTCCGTAGAACCCTGGGTACGATGTGGTGATCACTGGTATCGTGACCGGACCTTTGGCAAAAGTACAATGTCAGAAAATTGACCAAGGTACATTTTGCATTTGCTCTACGGTCGACACCATCAGAAGCTCGGTGGGGAATGAATAGAGCGGCTTTCGTCCCGGGAGATGTATAACCGCCCAGCTTTTCGCTCTAAGGAGGTCGATTTTCTGACCCTGAATTTCCTTCCCGGGATTAAGACTTCTTCTTCTGGTGGCGCTGCAGTCCGTGGTGGACCTGGGCCTCAACCAGTAAGCCTCTCCAACCGGCATGATCTTAAGCCAGCTGTCTCCAACTGCGCACACCAAGTCGATTGAGGTCCTTCTCCACCTGGGTGCGCCATCGATTCTGTGGGCTTCCTCCATTGCGTTGTCCCACTGGTTCGGAATCGAAGACTATTCGGGCTGGAGCAGGATACATGGCCCAGGATAAAGACTTAGAAGCATATTTTAAGAATGCATCATACTCGCATGTGGTGAGTATTCTCGAGTAAGGCGTATAGAATTTTGAAGATTTTTGAGATATGAATCACCCAGTAGGGGTATGTCTTATCAGTGGCCAGCACCCCTAACCTATTATGACTCCTCTTTATTCGACAATCTACGTTAATTTTGGTACGAATTCACGCGGATTTGTTCTACAAAACATTATTTACCTTGGTGCATGCTGACATGAGAGGTTCGAGTGGGTGTAGCGCCACTTGAAGAGAAAAGTCGGTTTGACTCGTTAGGAAGCACTCGTATATTATGTGAGCTTCCCACTTGAACATTCCATGGAACCGAAAGAAACACAAATCGCGGTGATATTAATAACAGAACTTTAAGAGACACGCCAAAGAATTAGGCGTCATCCTGGACTGCAAACTAAACTGGAAAAACCATGTAACAATTGCCTTGAACGCGTATAAAGCTCTTGGGCCGAGGTGGGGTCTACAACCAGGGATTATGAACTGAACGGCCTACGGTGACATATTGTGTGGTGTTGATCAATGAACATCAAATATAATCTTAAGAAGCATTGATTTCTATCGCGTGAGCACTAAGATCTACGCCCTAAACCTAGTCTACTTGTAATTGATATTCTGGGAAAGCTCATGGCTGCAAACAAGGCTGCAAGAAAATGCAGTCGCAGGCAAGAAAATGAGAACCGTACGGACTGCATTAAGCCTTTCAGAATTTGGAAAATATCCACAGCAACTTGATCCCAAGCAGGGATGAATGGATAGCTGTAGTGTATTCCAGGACCCTAATGGGTTTAAGTGGAGCATAGGTTTTTGTTTGAACATGCTGGTCACTTACCTATTCCAACCAGAACGAACAGTTATTTAGAAGGCTGCTCGATCTAAGTCCATGAGTGTGGTGACAGTCGAGCGGCAATTAGGGCGCTGGAAAAAACCGTCCATAAACTCGAGAACGATCAAGCATTGCCGAATACCTCTACAGGAGATGTCGGACAAATGCAATCTTACCTTAGACTGGGTACATGGTCAGGACTGTATTCCTGGCAGCAATAGAGTTGCCGAACAAGCTAGACAGGGCATTCAATCAGGACGCAGTGCACCCCAATTAAAAGTTCAATAGCAGATGCCACCAACAGAAGACGGAATAAGCCGAAAGAAAACCGGAAATACGAACGAAAGAACTTTCTCTTTGTGATCAGGAGTGACATAGAACAAAGTTGTAGGTACTGTTACCGGACGTGAAGCGGATGGGTACCCCCTACAATGACTCCTGCAGAGGCTACAGGGACGAGAAGGCAAAAGCAGGATGACCACCCACTATAATGGCACATGGCCTGCTCTGTCAAGAACGAGAAAAAGTCTACTCGACGAATACAACTTCGACAGTCTGGGAGCCGCAGCTAGCATAAAATTAAGGAGTTTAAGCAGAAGAAGAGGTGGTCGCTGTGACTAGGTGCGTCGACTCTTTCGCCGGGATATAGCCTGGCTCAATACCCTTATTCACTTATGACCTCTTCTGAGTCACCGACAATGCTTACAGAAAAGAGTATTCATTATATGTGTGAGAGCTTTTCAAACTCCGCCGTTCGGAGTTCCTATAAAAATGAAGGTCCCAGCCATTGATGAAGGAAGAATTGCACGCACACCAATAGTTAGCCTGTAGCCTATGTGCTGTAGCCTATGTGCACCTCGGACTGTGCGCGCCACCCATGTTATTATATAAAGTGGAAGACTCTATGAGTATATGTGGCTTCACCGCATTATTGTTAAAGGTTTTCTTGTATTCACAGAGGGGTCATACAGGACGGACGAGGGATGCGGTCCATAACAACACAGTTTTTTTTTCATCGCTATCAATAGTAAAGTGAAGTAAGATGCAAAAAAAACGATTCGCAGTTGATTTGATTTTTGTTTGTCAAAATATCTGAAGGAAACAATTTATATGTTCGAACCGCTGTCAAAATATATGAAAAATAAATTCGAATTCGAATTTTTATAGGCAGTCACTTGTTATATGTGTTTTACATGCAAAATCCTACTTTACTATTTATAGCTTTTTGAAAAAAAAAAAACACGGCTAATGACATACAGATTCCTAGAAACATCCTATTGACCCACTTATGTAGATGCTGCAGAGGATAATGTTCAGCAGTTCAGATCAAGAATTTGAAGCATACACAATGTTAAAAATTCGTCGAATTCATTTCATTCAAAAACTCCATTTATAGCCACTTGCGTGTGTATAGACTTTTCTGAAATCCCTTACTCACGTTCTTCTGCAAGATTTTAATGTCTTACTTTCAAGTGCCAAATTACATGTCAAACTGACGGTGTGAAACACTTGCCGTTAGCAGTTCTCGCCCGACGACAAAAGCCACGGCATTCTCAATTTAATTAACCATATCAATTCTTAAACGAAACAATTACTATCCCCAAGCCGTGGACAGCACACATCGTGTCAATAAAACAAAACTAAACATTCACTCTCGTCATGACATGTGGCTTGCGTCCGCCGTCCACAAAAAAGACGCTGAATTTATGACGCGTCAGCACACGACTCATTTTACGAGCTACTTAACAGTGAAAGAAGCTAGCCTCCCCTGCGAGGGAGGCGCATTTTGGCATACCTCATTTTCGGCACTCGTTGGCCGCAAGCGGGCCTTAAACATTTTCTTGAAACTTTTCCCGTTGTTGGACTCCGTTTTGACAGCTCAGCACACGCAGAATAGACGGGAAGTGTCCGATGCAAATTGCCGTTTGACGTTTTGTTTACTTCACGGACGAGGGCGAGTATGTTCGTTTGATGGTACCCGGCAGCACGCTCACTTGATTTGTATTTTGTTTTTTTGAATATAAATCTTGAATCACTGTCACTCGTTGAGGGATGAATGCGTGGAGAGATTTATGGGGTTTTAATTGAATTAATTGACACCGCGGGTGGGTTGGGCACTATGACGGTGATTAAGGAGGCACAGAGAGCACCAGCCAGCACCAGGAGCAAAGAACCGACGATTTCGATAGAAATGAATTCACTGACGGTGCGATCGGAGATGCAAATTAATTTAAAAGCAATTTTGACTGCAGGCAGGGCTGCTTTAGGCGGGCGGCGGCAACTGTTTCTATTAATTAGTGTGCTTAACGACGTGGCGACGTTGCTTGACACTGTCGCGATAAGGCGGCCACAACGTGCAGGGTGTTGCGATATTGTTGTCTTTTCCGAATCCTAAGACAAATTTGTAATTAATTTCTTTCTTTCCTGTGCGCTGATTAAATACACAAAAACTGCGAACGGACTGCACGGTGTGTTTGTATTTGTTTATCTCACGGCACAACGGCGGTTTCCGGTCGATTTGGACCCGCGTCGTGGTGCAAATAGACCGACAAGCTCGCGTGAAACAAAACCTCCTGTTGACAGTTTTCTAAAATTGTGCATAGCGGCGCGCTTGCTGCAGTGGATTGCAGATTAAATGTGATCGCTGCGTCGCGTTGTCGCTCGGGATGATGCGGAGGCGGCTATTCAATCGCCGCGCCGGACCGAATGCAACTAAACTCTCGCTGTGATCGCAGATACAAATGTTTTGACAATTGAAAAAGCTGTCATCACATGACAGCAGCAGGGACAGACTGTAGGAGATGCGGCCTAAGGTCAACAAATGCCCATCAGTCAATAGTCACTACTCGGTCATGTGAGCAATTAATTACGTGAAGGAAAGAGAGCCGCAAACACATTTGAAGTTTATTGCTTGTGCCTTTGATCACATACCCGCAAATTACACGAGTTTATGGTGCGGTGCGGCCCTTGTGTGGGATGCACCAGCCAGACTCTCGTGGTGGGAACAATCGGTTCTACGATAAGCGTGGAAGCCAGGACTTGCATTGTTTACCGCTGCTTTATGGGAGAGTCAGTGTAATCAGCTGTAGATGATTTTGTTGGAACAACTTTACTTGAACTTGATAAAGCGATTAGATTTAATTGGTTTGTTTTGAATTTTGATCTCTTCAACGCAGTCGATGCCAGAACCTCAGTCAAATGGATCACGAGATCTCAGAGGTCTCCGAATAGTCGATAAGGTAGACAAAAGGTCTGTTTCATTTCATTGTGAGACTAGGAGGGTCTGCACTCGTAAACGACACGTATTGTTGAAACGTGTTTAACTTCCGATGGAGAATTCAGTAATTCAAGTTTTAGGAAAGACGCCGTGATACTCTTAATCACTGGAGCACGTTCCTTTAAGAAACGCCTACAAAACAAAAACTACTCAGTACTTTTCAATGAATGTTGGTTTACTGAAATTATTGCATCTTCTCCACATGGAATACTAAGGGATTACAACCGCTGGTGAGAAACTCACAGTAAAGGGCACACTGTAAAACTCGAAGGTCAGTCGGGTGCAGTCAGATTTCCTGACGCCATTTAAAGACTTCGAAACCAACAAGAATCCACACAAGAGAGGAATGTGACGAAGATAACGTACGACACCAGACTGCAATAGATGGCTAGAATTAAGGTACGTGCTGAGTCATCAAAGATTTCTCTGTTCCCGAAAGAAACCGATCAACTCGAAGATGGTTAAGCTCTGATGCATATCTCTAAAGGAGATACAAGTTGACCAGCAAATCGATCTCCATTTTTTCCAACGGCCATCGGCGATAAAAGCCATAGTATCGGACATTTTGACATCGAAACTGTCAGGTTATGCAGACAAAGCGTGCGTCAGTGAGATGATTGGCGAATACGGCGACCCGATGCTGGCTACTAGGACACATTGGCTTGCAAGGGAACGAAAAAGCGCACAGTCTTACGGGCAAATTTTTATGTATGCAAAAACTGGAAGACAAAGCCATGGACAGAGCTCAATGAAATTTTATCTGAATGGAGCAATTTCAAGGGATCTGTGGCCACCGATTACCAGAGTTCAACATCAATGTTCAGCTTCAACAGGATGGAAGTGTGGGCACTGTGCTGTAGGCTATTGACACATAGTGCACAAGAGCTGGGGTAAGATAGAAATAGGATGTGCTCTGCGAATACCCAGACCTTGCAAAAGAATGAAGGCAGATCGTAGGAAACCACTTCTTCGTAGAGCTGGATGACTTAAGCGATGTTGAATTGAAAAACCTCCTAAGATTCATGAAAGAGTCTAAAGGTAGAAAAAATATAATAATATAATGTACCCATAATGTTGGTTATCTACGGCTGCAAGGTCATACACCTACTTACCTACCTAGCATATGCTAGGTCCCTGGACACAGAGGGATTGAAGGCAACGAATCCGCAGGTGAGCTCGCAAGGGCTTGCTCTGAATCAGCGTTCATCGGTCCAGAATCGTTCTGCAGTGTCAATTGGACAGCAGCTACAACTCTGACTAACAAATGGGAAAACAAACTTCGCCTAGATCAGTGGACACATGGTCATGGTCTTAGGCAGTCCAAGAGATTAATCAAGCCCTATTCATATAAGGAAATATTCCATCGTAATAAGAATAGCTTAAGATTGCTAACAAGCTTTCTTACCGGCCACTGCGACCTGAAATATCCTTAACAAACTAAACCTGCGTCAAGACACGGTTTGTCTGCTTTGCCTCGAAGAGGATGAGACTTCCGAGCACCTCATGTGTGAATGGCCGGCAATAATTTGGTTAAGGAAACGTATCATCCAAAGGGAGATACTCTCTTCAGTGGAATTAAAAAATTCCTCTACACAAAATTTACTATCTTTCGTGAGTGGTTTGTCTTTTGTTTTAACTCCAACCCTTCGATAGAATAGATCAACCCCGGTCGCGGTGTCGTTGCCTACACGGCATGGGTTGTACAAGAGGAAAAAGAAATTGCATATGCTGGGTCCAAAAAAATGTAGTAATGACATAAGCAGCTTCTACGTATCTTCCTCTTCGGTTTTATTTCAGTGTATTTTATAACATTTCCACCGACAAAAACTTATGAGTACGTGTGAGCTAAGCGAACAGCGATTACTCCCGTCTAACTCCATGGTGCTTCTCTAATACGTTAAGCAGTGTGCGGGCAAATAAAGTACTATGCGCGTTAGAGCACAAACACGATGGGCAAGGGGTTTTCCAATTCAAAGATGAATATTTCGGCGTACATGATTTCTGGCTGGGTCTCTAGACACAAGGGTATCCCGGGCCATGATAGAGTCATTGAAATAGCAAGGAAACGGTGCGTGGCACAAAATGAAGAGTTACCCCATCCCTCAAGAAAATGAATAAATTCATGGCTAATGACAAACTCCATAAACTACTCCAACCTGAATAGGATTAAGGAAAAAGTAGGTAAACTTTTTGAATTGAACAACTCGGGACTCGGAGTTCATTCATAGATCAAAAAGATCTATTGCCTAAACCAGGCTGCCTTCAGAATATTGACAACTACTCTAGATGGGATTTCTTGGAAGTATTTCCCTGTTACAGATGTTCTGCTTATCATTTTGAATATTTCAAGTCGTGGACAATCGATTAATATGTGCTCCATACCTTATTTCGCCTAATAAGACCCATTTTATAAAGGAGGTTATTACATGGACCGTGTCCTGTTTGTGCTCTACATAGAATTACAGTGAAAGCATTTGAGTCTTATTTCGGACAACGCTCTTAGGCGGAAGATCCCCCTGAGCGAAGAATTCCTCACGACCGTGGATCTTCAATTGATGTTCCATGCATTCCCATGGATGGACAACTCCCTTAGCCGAGCAAAAGTGCTGCGACCGTCGCTGTGCGCCTATAGGAGCTTTTGCTGTATTGGGTCAGCTTTGTTAAACTCTAGAGCTTAATTGATCCTTTGCGATTGTGGTTCTATTCTATGGACTTTCTTGAGTGCTTAATAACCTCTTCGCTGCTTCAAAACATGTTCATTTGTTTAATGATCGATTTGTGTAATGTAATGTTTTGAATGCTACTGGCCTCACTTGGACGGATGCGGATCATAACAAAAGTAGGTCTCAATGAAACAAGTCTTTTATTTACGACTGAGTTAAAAAAAATTAAATTGTATATGCAATCAATATAATGGTTGTAATAAGGACTCCATAGGTTTCAGTTTTTTTACCCAGAACTGCGCCGAGAAGGACCCGTTTCAACAGCATTTGGTGCCAGCAAGATGGACCAACTGCACACATAGCAAGACCAGTTATGGCGGTGCTCCAACCAAAATTCCCAAACAGTTAATTTCCAGAAACTCCACTTTCCGGTGGTCCCAAGGTCACCTGACCTGACTGCATCAGACTATTTTTTATGGGGTTTTGTCAAGCAAGAGGTGTGCAAAACGAAACCACCGAAATTTCACTGAATTGAAGGAATCCATTACATCAATAATTGATGAATGAATTGATGCCGGAATGAACAGTTTTCTTACAAGGCATGGAGGTCATTTACGATACATCGTAAATATTTAAAAACAACCAACAACTTAAAATAATTTTGAATTTTCTATTCAATCAAAAAAAAAAAAATAAAAAATAAATGAAGTACATGCATTATAAAAAAAGTTATTTGAGTTTCTTTTTGTAGCATAATTGGTGCGCCACCCTGTATTCCTTGTATTCTGTGTAGCATGGATGCAAATGGCTCCATAGGTTTACTTGGCAGAAGATCATAACACATTTTCGATTGTTTCGCGTCATCTATTTCCCAAATGACGTTTCTTTGTCCACGAGCTCCTCAAAATACAGCACGAGTCGTCATCGGTTTGATCTTAGTCATGGGCATAATTTCTCCATCGTCGAAAACCAACGAACCAATCACTTTAGATCAACAGCTTTCTTACATACAGAACAAATTTTTACGGGAGCTCTACTGCCTATTTTTTCGCAATAACACTTAGATTTACACAACACCAACTGCTGTTAATGCCGATAACCGCACCTTCAACGTTCAAGCAGAGAGACGTTTGGAGTCAGATCAGGCAATAAAATATGCAACATAGTAAACAGAACCTCATTATTGAACAAATCGCACGGGACGGGCGGAAAAAAAATCAACAAGTAAATACATCTGATAACGCTTAAGCCGCGTTTCACACGAACATGTTGGCCAGAGATACACAGATAAGGAAGGCCGTAGATAACACTCGGCAGGGAATAGTATGCGAGTTTTGATTGGGGCGGCTCTGCTTCAGCGCATCGCAGTTACTTCAACGATCGATGCGAGAATGCATTCTTTTGCTTTTCAGAGGAATGCACTTTGAAGTGTATATGAATTCGCATTTGCTGAATGAAATGGTTACTGTTGAATGCGAAAATACTGTACGACTTATTGCGAGCCTTGGATTTGGTTTAGGCTTCCCGGTCAGATTTTCAATCGTTTAGATAACATCGCTGAGGTTATCGCTGAGAGAATCATTTAATTGATAGATGTTCAGTCTAACAACGCCGACATTCATTTCAAGGAGATTTATTGTAAATTAGGGAGGTTCACATCCAAGGCCATACGTGACTAAGGGCCGCTTGCTGATACTCAACTTAGAGATTTAAGTTTCACTTAAGAAGTTAAGATGGAAAAGTAGATCCTGAAGTCGACTTAGTCTAACATAAACTAAGTGGAAGAAATAGTGTCGTGTAAGTTGTTCTTCAGCATTGACAGTGGCATAAAATCATAAAGAAATTTGTGAATAAAACAAGGAATGCTGAAATCCAAATTATAGTGCGGAGAACAAATTATCTGAAAATAATCGGGAAGTGATAGAAATTTTTACAAAACTAATATTTTGTTGGCTTTGACGAACTTTAGTTTTACAAAAGTTTTCGGCTAACCAATGACATAACCATCATTTTTTTACAGCAGATTTTCAAATTATGGATATCCTTTCAACGTATGGATTTCCTTATTCATTTTCTAATACAAAGGAGAAACTTACATTCTCAGGAAATTATTCGATTGCATCCATCAATAAACTAATTTTTAATTTATGTTTCGTGTGATAAGAACTTATTTGAAAAGGATTTTATTTCGAGCGAATGCACGTTTCGAATGAATCTTGGATGTTTTTGATATAATGATACAATTATGACCGAAGACAGCTATGGCAAATGCCAGGAAATATTTCTTTCGAATAGCCTCATTTCGATGAGTGGTTGGCGCCATCTATGGAACCAACAGTAAAATTATCATTTACAAACTCACACAATTATGTCCTAAAGCTAAAAATCGAAGTGTTGGTTTTGCATTTAAAAATGGTTTGGTTGCATTTAAAAATATTTACGAGCAACGCAAAATAGGTAAAGTTGAACTTAAGGTTTAAGTGTGACTTGGCTATGAAATAGATTCAAGTGTAGTATGTATTAGCAAACGGCCCTAAGTCACTTCTTGCACGTGGAAGCCTTGGATCTAGTGAATATACGTTCCTAGTTACGAATGACATTGCCTTAATACATCTTGGAATGGTGAACTCCGAGTATTTGAGGTAATCCGGTTACAGGACAAGTCCTTCACCATATACAGGGTGTGAGTACAGTGAAGGAACACCAAAACACCGCCTAAGAAACCGCTCTAACGGAGGAGTAAGAAAATATCCTCCTACAATCCCCGTCAATAGCTTTGCTGGCTAAATCCTCCCAGATGATGACTCTTTCTCGGTGGCCAGCTCCTCCAAACACTATCATCTGTCAACTCCATACACAGCTAGATCCGCAACTGCAGCCAGACGAGGCTTTATGGAAAGAAAGTGATAAAGCAAGGTCGGGGCTTCAAAAAGCTAGAAAAAAACTGGACTTCATCCACGTGCCTGGTTTATGCCACGTGAGGACTGCCCAAATGCTTCTCTGCAGGAAGTAAGTAGGGCTGAAACACTACTGGCTCCCTCCATTCCAGTCACAGAACTTGTTCCGTTCAGAAGCGGTGGAGCACTGCTGCTGGTATAGTGAGTCCGGTGGCACGCCTCCTAAAGATCTTAACTAGAATCCACAAACTTACATGCCTGAGCGTCACAGAAGCAAGTAGCACTGCTCCTACGGCGTGGTTAGAGACAACCTACAACTTCTTGACGTCTGTATGGAGATGAATGCAGAAAAGAGCATCATACAGGATCATACAATCCAATGATTGGCTCCCAAACACCAGTGATCTTCTCCAAGAGTCCAAGAGTCAAGATAGAGTACAAGTTGAACAAGTCGAAAGTGACTGACCCCATTTCTCGACTTCGGAATACATCAATAATTCAACCATTCAAGTCCATACGGACGGTTTGAAGCGGGGGCATTTTCTCCAAATTATTAAACGTGCAGTGCTCCAGTAGACTCCCTGATTATGGCAGTGTTTTTCAAGCGGATGTCCTGCCAAACACGAAAGTCATCACAAAGAAATGAAAGTGTTGGAAATACCACCAAATACCATCCTCGTTGGCAGTCAATCAACCAATAAAGAAATGTCAGCTTATAGCTCCCAGTACGGTGCACTCGATAACTCCATGCTAGGTCCCAAGCCACCGGCAAGGCAATGAAGCAGTTGAGAGCATTTTTCTTCGAAAACGAGGCTGGGAACAACGTTTTGGTCAACGGCCCAACATCGACACAGCATCGACGTCTTAGACACAGAGTCACAATGGGCAGCTATAAACAAACAGCAACAAACTGTTGACAACCGCCCTTTCTATGGGATTAAGAGATAATTGAGTTCTAGAACCGTCTCTGAAAGGACTAAACTGACTTTAAATACTTAAGGCGCTGATTATCCCAGTCCCGCTGTGCGATGCAGAGGCATGTACAATCTGAAAAGCGTGAGCTCTGCCTGCGATCCTTGGCCCCGTTTGACGGCATTTGGAGGGGAAGATTCAATCCCAATAAATTGGGCTGTACAGCGACATTAGCCTAACCATGCGTTTACGGATTCACCGAATAATTTGGGCCACGTAGAGCGCATGGACAATTCGGCTGCGGTCCGAGGAGTCTTCGATTCCGAATCTGTGGGACAACTCAAGAGACAAAGTCCACGTATCAAACTAAACTGGAGACAGCTAAGCAGAGATCGCGATACTTTGGTTGACGCCCAGGACCACCCTGGACTGTAGAAGAAGAGAAAGAAGAAAAATAATAGGAAAACGCAATTCAAGTACGAATTTATACATCGAAAACGATTCCGAACTATGCCATCGACACCTCGCCATACATTCAGTGTTCACGTGAAAATCCCTCTAGACACTGTTGAAACAGCATCCTGGCAAGTAATAGGCGGTTGTAGTCGGCTTATGGAAACTGGAAGAGAAACCATGAGGCTGACAAGTAGTCTACTTTGCAGCATGCAGAAGAAATGAAATGTCACAAGATGCAGTTTTTGCTTCAACTTTATCATTTCACTTTTTTTTTGCCATTCTGATTTTAATTGAACCGCAAGTCACATTATACCCTTAAGTTGACGTCTATGGCCGACATGAGAACAGGTTTAGATTCAAGGACACGCCGACAGCCGATTTACTTTTGACGCAAATCTTTTAATTATTCCTGGATTAAGGCGATTACATTTCTTCAACACTCATCTTTGAAGGAAATGGCTTAATTCACACAATTGTTTAGGGACCAGGAAGAACTCGATAAACTACTGTTTCAAGTCAACATCGATAACTATCACGACTACACAGTTTGACTGGTGCCACAGTAAAAAAAAAAGTGAACATATCAAGCTATCTGCAAAATCGAAAATAGAACTGTCACAACCACTAGGAGCCGAAATAAACCAACACGCAATTGAAGCCAATGAATCATGCTCTAAAATTAATCACTAACCCACCACTCTGTAGGTACTGCCACTACTTTGATTCGTACCTGCATTGAGTTGCTCCTAATGAAAGAGTTCCGTAAAAATCCAAAGTACGGAAGTATACTGCCGTAGCTGCTGTTGCTGGATGTCCGTCGACTCTGCTTGTCTCGCTGCGGATTCAGCGGCGACAGCTCGGAGTACGCCCGCCCAACGCTTTCCAATGGAACATGCCGCAAATTGGCCATAACCACACAAGCAAGCGTCTTTCAAAGACTTGGCTAACCAGAAGCACAAACAAGAATGACTTTGTACTTTGTAAATTGTTGTACAAATATGTATAACTACGACACTAGCCAACTATTGACGCACGCACTTCGCGAGATACATGCTCCCGCCCTGATAGCGGAATCAACTGGGAATCTCGGGAATGACTTCCAAACGAATTGAAACAAACGACTGAACGGAGATTTCACCAATTTCGCATCATAATCGACAGAATCTGACACGTGTTTGCCAAGTGGATTTGTGATACTGACAGGGCTACTGTGCCAGTGTGTTTGACACAACCGATGTGACTTCTGCCAGACGGTTCAGTTTCACTTTATTTACTGATTACGTCCACTGATACGATGATAAGTCAACATTGTGCACTCGTTCTGCGGCAGCTCGAAAATGAAATTATGAAGAGAAAAACAAAAAAGCCAACCAGAAACCATGGCTACGAGGAAACATGGTCGATGCGAGGTTCTTGTGGGAGCTTAAGGTGGCATAGGGTAGCCGTTAACTATTGTGTTACACTCGTCTGCTCAACTTATAGTTGGGCGGGCTAATAGGTAAATATTCCACAGTGAAGTGGAAATTTGGTTTTGTTTTTAATGTTTTTAATGAATTTGATGAAGAAGAGTAATTTAAGTGATGTCCTCGTTTTCCCACCGCAAATAGCATTTACGAACATAGCCCCCTTAGGGAACGCTCCATTTTCGTAGGTTGGAGACGATTAGACACATTTTTTGCTTTCGTGTTGAATCATTCTGAAATTAGACTAGATTAGGGAGAAGATTGTTGCAGATTTTTCAGGTAATGTTGGCCACATGATTAAAACTGAGCCGATAACTTGAGGGAACCAAAGTTTAGCCTCAGCAAACTACAAATTTCGCCACAGCTTAGACCTAAGGACAACATGGAAAGAGAAGTCGTTGAGACAAAAACTGCGTTTAAGGTCAATACACAAGAAAAAATATGCTGTCTGGCGAAAGCTCTATTTAGGGTGCATAAAAAAAAAAGTTATAGCGACTATATATTTCTGCAAGAATGCAATGCGATCCAGTTGGAATCTACTGGTACACTGGCTTTTTGTATTAGTCAGTATAGACCAGTCAACAAATGCATCCTCATACAGACGATTAGTCTACTCCCAATTCTTTACAAAGTATTTGCTGTTACACGACCGCCTAGAGCCATTCAACCATTCAACAAGAGCGCCGAGAAAATATGCAGCAGTTTTTCTTGACGTTGCAAAAGCTGTTGATAATGCTTAGCAGGCTGGCCTACTACACAAACTTGAGAATCGCCTCCCACAAGACTTCTTCCATTTAATCAGAAGCTACTTAACCTATTGACATTTCTAAATCCGAATGCTCAGACTTATACGTAGTTAAAGCAGGCGTCCTTCAAGGCAGTGTCTTAGGACCATTACTATATGCACTCTTTACAGCTGACATTCCTCCTTCTAGCAGACCACCCTCTATGATTGCAACGTTAAGGACCCCTCTGAACAGTAGATAGAATTGGCAGGGAGGTAGCGGCTAGTATAGCTTAGACTGAAATAACTCTGTAAATGTGGAATGAACTATGTTCAATCTGTTATTCATTGTTCGACAGATTTAGGTTCAAACCTCGATATACCGATATCGTGCTACTATACTAGCACTTTGAGAAGAACTTCTCAACAAGGATCCCCTCCAATTCCTACTTGACGTGTAGCTATCAGAAAATGGATGGTCTTTCACGAACCTTCACTGATAGATAGAAGGTGGGTGAAGGAGTGTTGCGAGCTTCTACTACCGTCGAAACAGGGTAGCATGTTTCAGGCGGAAACTATAATTTTATCTTAGCTCAAGAACAATGTGATATTAAAGAAGTCCAAATCACTAGAGTTCCTTGAACTGCTACCTATTTCAGAGTATTTTAACATCCATTTCATATGGGTGCCGAGACACAACAATCCGAATACGACGTTGGGAGTCTGCATAAGCCCGCGATAAGCGATAAGCCTGATGACAGAACAATGGAACCCACAATTAGTGTGCTTGTTGCATAAGTTGTAGTGCCATCCATAATTACACCCCAGGTGGACAATGTTTCACTTTGTACTAGTTATTAGAATTTCCAATAAAGTGCAAGGTTTCCCAACAATATCTTAAATAAATAAGCATATTTAGTCACAGTCACTGTGGACAGATCTAGTCTTAGTAGCTGGCATCGTCACAGCAACTCCCAAAAGACCACGAGGAATGAGTCCCCGACGACAACTGAATGAAGATCCAGGAAATTCCTTCAATTGAAACTGCAAAACATGATCATGTCAAACCACGACCAAATAGACGAGACCATAAACATCTCAAAACACTCTTAATTACCACACCATGCAACCACCAGAACAGGCGGTTCATGCCAACAGCTTCACTCAGTTGTAAAGCAGACAAACCACCTACCACCATATCCGTGGCATACTTTTCGGCTCCACCCACAACATCACCATATTAATCGACACACTGCCTGGCAATGCCTTCCCCCGAACGCCCACTCACACCAACGAACGAGTACACATGTCACTTGTGTTTACAACACTTTTGAAAGCTTTTAACCCATTCGACACAGATTCACGTGCTTGTCATGAGTTCTCGCACAGTCGCCCTCAAGTGTCTCTTTAGCTTGCCACGGCTTGTCAGTCAACTCAAGTGACTCTCGGCTATGGCTGGCGATTAGATTATGAATTCCACCGTTAGATTAACAGCAAATTAAGACAAGAGGACTCCAATCAACTGCAATTATGTGTGGAATTCTTGCTTAAGCAACGGTAGCTCTTCAAAATGACGCCGTGACAGAATTTGTCTTTAATTTTTTTTTGTTTCAATGCCGCGTTACATCATGTTGTTGTTGATTTGGCCTCTTTTCATTTCGAATTCGCGAATACAAATTTAGTGCAGACTCGCAGACGTCTTTAATCATTTGCAGCAGCGCGCGAATTTTAGAATCCGAATTCATTCGATTTGAATAAGAACATTCACACCCACCAACTACGGGACGGCAATTGCTTAGTAGGGAAATCACGGAGTGTTCACGAAAGTCACGGAATATGCGTAATAACCCCATCGGTACGTGCCAAGTGAGCCGCGTATGCGGCCATCCACAGAGACGTATTCGATTCAGCTTGTACGACGAATGAGTAATGATGAATGAAAATCAAAGGAAACACCCGTCAGAGGGAAGTGAGCTGCCATGTGAAATGAAACAGACTCGAACAGATGATTTACAAATTCCGACACTTTGCCCGAGTCGCCTTTATTTATAGCAAACGATAAATTAACCACGTGATCTTTCATTTAAATCAAGAGTTCTACAGTCCTTGTCAGTCCGCCTGGATTTCATGGGAAAAATTAATTCACAAATATCTAGCCCTCCACAGACAGGGGAGGGATCTATAATTAAAACCACTTAGTACATTGAGAACTTATTGACAGTCGTCGAGTCGCAAACACGGGCAATTTGAGAACTCTGTCTGGGGCGCATGTAAGCGCCGCGGCCACCAAGTGAAAACATGATATCAGATAGTGTATGAGTAAACAAAATTAACCACAGTTGTTCACGTGCCTTAAGTTGTGCTATTTGTTAGTTGTTGGGAAACCTTCTATAAGGAGGAAGTGTCTTAATTCTAGCCTTCCTAAGTCTAAGGTATCTCTTAAGGAAGTCATAGTTTAGTTTACTACAAGGGACACCTGTAGGGTATCACATTTGCATTGTGTTAAATGACGTATTGAATGCGATGACCAAAGCGGGGGTCATTCAAGAGGAGGCAGAATCTAGAGGCGTGATTTTAAATAGCGCAGTTTGTTATCACTACGGTAGAGCGTGGGAACTGCCCTTCGAAATGCCCTTAGTACTGATGACATCCATCTTAGCTTTTATCTTTGTTGTATTGTGTACATGTGCAATCTTATGTCAGGGTAGTTGTGATCTGGCCACCGGCAATTGTGGCCGATCCGGTGAGTCGCTTTAGTCGCAACGCTTTAGCGGATAACACAGATGAGAGTTCGGAGATTCGGCCTACTCCTTTTGATCAGGCTGACTGAACGTTATATATAAGTCATCGTTGATTAGCGGTGATGCAACCTGTACCAGTACGACTTACATGAGCAAGCGTTTCAATTGACATGGATCTTCACTGTAGGGAGTCTATGCCCTTTCTAGCGAGTTCGCCAGTTTCACAATTCTCTGGAATGTCACAGTGTCTCTCCGGAAAATCACAAAAAGTCGTAATGGATGAATTCATCTCTTATGGAAGTTGAGGAAGTTGTTCCACAGGGCTCAATTTTAGGTCCACTTCTTTCCGGCATGAAAAGAATGATCCCGACTCGACCAAAAAAATGCTCTACAAGACTCTTATTTTGCCAGTACTGCTGAATGGGGCCGAAAGATGGACGATAAGCAAAACTGCAGTGCTGATTCTTGGTGCCTTCGAAAGAAAAATTCTGCGTCAGATTTATGGCCCCATCTGCGAGGAAGGCGAATGGAGGGGAAGACACAATCGCGAACTCTACGAGCTGTACCAAGATGTGGATGTACCTTGAAAGGCAAAAATCAGACAGCGATCCAGTAAAGAGGGTCTTCGAATCCGAGCCTCCTGGCTCGAGAAGGAGAGGAAGACTGGTATAAAGATCAAGTAAGAGTGAAGAAGCGTGCTCAGGACCGTAAACGATGGAAGGCAGCGATATCTCAGGCTCGGAACCTCCGCAGGTCTCATTGCTGATAAGTAAGTATTTTCGGTATGTTCATCAAGGATCTACGGATGTTCTCCATACAGGCATTTTTCACTACACATGTTTGCAGATGATGTTCTTTTTTTTCGCTTCTATCCAAGTCTCATCGGACTATAGACACACAAGTTGACCAACGATTTGAAACGTTTCTACGGTTGCTGAAGAGCGAATGGTTTACAATTAAATCCAATGAAATCGCAAATCATCTCTATTGCGAAACGAGAGCTGCCTGACCTTTATTCAGTACAGTAGAATCTCGGAAACATGAACGGAAATTCGGAAAGATGAACGAATTTGTAAAAGAACTTTCTTCCTGGCGACAGTCTACCGAAGAACAATTTTTTAAGAAAACCGTCTAAATAAGTCTGTTTTTATATTTTTCACAGACTACTTTTATTTTTTGTTTGTTTTTATTTTTAGAATAAAATTAAATGTTTTTTGGTGGATATACAATGTTCTTATTAGATTCTCGAAAACATGAACGGAGCCTGTTTTATATCTCTTTATCTTTCTATGATTGTACTGTCATAAGCTAGGAGCTAGGAGTTTATCGGGATATTATCATAACAATAAGGTCGGTGGCCGCATCTATGAATGAATTCTGACTCTGTTGACCAGTGCTTATTACACTCCACTAGCTACAGCTCTTTATTCACAAGCTTCTGGACTTTAATGGCATTTGTGCAAGCTTCAACCGTACAGCGCCAGGGCCAGGGACTGTATTTCATTCGTTCGAATGGAAGAAATAAGTGCATGTCTACGTTATCCTGCTGATCGATACTTTTTTTTTAGACTTTTAACGCTGTACAGCAGCAGCTTGAACCGGGAAGCAACTAATTTGGTTCAAGAATCGCCGGCAATTCATATTTTTTAAACTGCTTCAAGCTTGAATATCTTTGAATAAGAAGATTAGAGCGAAACCCAATCCCTTCCCTATTCCAATCATTTTTTGCTTCAACGCCGCATTTGCATCGCTCCTTGTTTAAACAGAAAACAGCTTACTAAAGCCAAACGTATCGAATAAAGACTTCGCTAGACGCCAATTAACAACACTTTTGCTTGTCACACTCTGCGATCTAAGCAAAAAAAAAAAAACCAGCCATAACACTACCGACAAACAAAGATTGAACTAAGCCAACAGAACCGATGAAGAAGACAGCAATTATCACGCATCCGACTGAGTCTGCGGCGCTCCGCACACATCCCATCAAATCACAGACACTTAAAGCAACTTAAAATGTTTTAATAAACTTACACTAGCCGAGTCTGTTGACACTGTAGCTACTGCCTCCATAATGTACGACACTGAGTAAATAGACGGCTCTCCATCTCCGTCCATCCTTGAGCTTGACGAAGATAATGTGATCGAGTTATCCATGAGTTGCGCTTGTGCTTGCCGTGCTACCGCAACCAACAAACTAATGCTGTCACAGCCAAACACTGATATCTGTTTCGATGACTTAAAGTTTCTCACAATCAATCTGTAGGTGCTGTTTGCTCTGCTGGTCTAACGAAAAGTGTTATCGACGACGGCCTGTTTTGATAGGTGATTAGATGACACTGACACCGGCACTTGTCATAAAAAGAGCAATGTTTATTCTTTGAGGCTTTTGATACGGGGTAGTATAAAAAGGTGACGGTTATACGAGGGTAGAGGTTTATTTTTAGAAGAAGGAAAAAGATTGATATGTCTTTATGCGCTTAGTTTTCAGCTCGTGTGTGGCGTCTTAGCGAGAGGTTGAGTGACTGCAGAAAAGCGACGACTGTAGCAAGTTGGATTGCGGTTCTCGCAATCGTTGGAATACCGCTAATAAATGATAATTTGATCGTGTTTATTATCTTCGGAAGAAGCCCCTGGATTAAGAGTTCGACTAGATATAAAGATATCAAGAAGGTGCCAAGTATTTACCTATCCAAGTTGGAAGCAAGCATGTACGTTCCAGTCAAACAAATAATTAGCACTTGGGTTGAGATTGAAGATCGAAGTCTGTATATCGGACTCATTTTCCACGTTCGATGTGAGGAGCTGAGTTTTCTGCTTTGGATGGTTTGATCAATTTTGAAGCAGTCTCAGGAACCTTCGGACTTTCCTTCAAGAGTGTTTGCTGAACACCACCATAATGAGAAAAGACCGAAACGCAACCCTGGAAGATGGTGTCAATAGCTGAGGTGTCGGGATGGCGAGAATCTTAGCGAACGGAAAGAAAAAACATAATGTTTATATCTTCCAAAACACAATCAACGTATTTTGTAACCATCACCTACTAACCTCGCACCACCCGAAGCGAACCGAGTTAACTGGCCAACATTTGTTCCATTTTCTTGTTCGGACAAATATCTCCCGCATGGCATTGTAATTCAAATATTTTTTTTTAAGTTTTTAGTACGAAGCTATGATAGATATATCATCATCACCTTCTGACCTGCATAATTCACTAAAGGGATCGCGGGGGTAAACCACGCACGAGAGATCTCCAAGCAACTCGATACTCCACCATCGACTCAAACTCATCAGGGGTAATGCCCAAGCGTAACCAGGCGAGCTTATGGACTTGGTCCAACCATCTCATCCTGGGTCTACCAAGTGGTCGCCTACCTGATGGAATCGCATTCAAGGCCCGCTTCGGAAGTCGTGATGGTGGGGACATTCGTGCTACGTAACGAAACCAACGAAGCATAGCTCTTTCCGTTCGAAGAAGCAGCTGCTCAACGTAGAGTTCCTCGCGCTCTATCGTGTTTCTCACCATATCCGGGCGAGTAATGCCCACAACAGCACGAAGAAATCTCATCTCAGCAGCTTGAATTCGCGATCTTATTTTTTCGGTCATTACCCAAATTTCATGAACAAATACTGAGTTGAAAACTGCTAACTTAGCTTTCACACTAAGCTCGGCCTTCCTGATTACAGATCTCCCAAGCTCTGTCAACTGACCCACTTGTCACTGACCCAGCTTGACCAATCCTACAGGAAAGCGCAGTATTACTCCTCTCATCACTCGTGAAGAAGACCCCGAAATACTTAAACTTTTAAACTCTCCACCTGCTTCAATGGGACTCCACTAACATGTAGAGTGCATTGAACATGCGTTCTGGAAATTACTATTGCCTCTGATTTGTCCACGTCAACCTTCATCCCAGAATCAGCACATACGGCCATAAACCTATCGAGCGTGCGCTGGAGTTCCGTCTGGGAAGATGTGAGGATAACTAAGTCATCCACAAAAAGAAGATGACTCTCCCAATGCGAAACATTCCTCGCCTCGGCTGCGCTGCAACATCCAGTCAATATAATCAATGAAAAGGAGAGGTGACAAGACGCGCCCTTGGCGATGTCCATCGCCCACGGTGAAAGGTGTTGATTTAGCACCGTTAACCCGAACACAGCTGCTACAGTTTGTGTATAGAGGCCTTTAATGGCCCTCAAAAGAGGATCGCTAAGAAATGAATGACAAATTGAAAGTTGAAAGTTATGAAACATTAAGAAACCGTTTTTTTATGGAAGAACCTTAGGATATTCAACCCATATCTACACCTTATATTCTCAAAAGAATACTTTTTTTTACTAAGCTAAAAAACTTTATAAGAATGTACCGTAACACAACTAAAAGTCGACATTTTTGTGTGGCTATATACTTATGAAACGAAATGTATTTAATCGGGAAAGTAACTATGCAACTGCAAACAGCGCAAAATGTCAAATGTCTGTTTGAAGCAGAAATGAAGTATTACAGAGACTTTACAGCTGATTGCCCTCTAGTCCATCTACGAATTTGAGTACTTTTTTGACAGATAAGCAAGAATTTTTGACGGTTATTCACGAAATAACGTAAACGCCGTCCTCTGATTGAGCAATTTGGTTTAAGAAAACTTTATAAAAAACATTTGTCAAACATTTTAAGGGACAAGAGAGGTAAAAGTCCGGCATCTCTGTAAACTTCATTTCTGATTTAAATATAAAACAGAACGGAGCTGATTAAAACAAAATACGTACATATGTATATTCTCTACGACACTATTATGCTCGCATTTTTTGTAAACATTTGAAGCTCTGTGCTTTCCAAAAACGTGTAACACCATATATGTACGTACATAGTTCTGAATTGAAGGTTTGCGGGAAACGCTTTTGAAAATCTGTAGGAGTAATTCAGTTAAAGAAATATTCTGACCCACTGCACTTTGGTGAATAGTTTTTCTAATTTCTTTATAAATAAAAGAATAATTACTACAGAAACTGAATTATATGTTATTCCATCTATAGACTTCTTTTTACACTCCTTTCGTAAAAACCATATATGAGATGGCTTTCTATGGAGCCTTTTCACAGTGCGCCTAGCCGCTACAAATGACCCTGTTACATGTCGTCATTCACATCTTTTCGCAGATAATCTTCAATTTTTCGGTAAATCATAGCTACAAACCAAGTAAATTTGAAAAAAAAAACAAAGCAAACTAAATAAAATCCCCTATCAATAATTTTCAATTAATCACGTACATACTGCGATATCGATTTGACATCAGATGATAGATTGATAATTGCTTGATAAGAAACCACTATTTTGTCGCGTTTTGTTGTTGTGTTGTGTTCAAAAGTTAACGACTGACCGAAAATAAATCAAGCAATCACACCAGTCTACAAATAAAAAACACACACACAAATTGTGTAATTCTACATTTGGTTTAATGGCACACTCGATAAATGGACTCGATTGAAGGTCGTCCCATCCAACTTGGTTCCATCAGAATGTTCATAAAATTGCGTTCATTCAATTCACTGTCATCGAAATTGCTTTGCATGGCCATTCGAATTGGTGGTTGCCTCGTTAATTTTTGCTCTCAAGAGCTGTATGAGGCAAATTAGTCATTCATATTCTGTGGAGATCATTGATCATTATCGAGGTACCGAAGCGACAATACAGAACATTGGGTTGGCTGGAGAATGAAGAGCTGCTGAAATTGTATCGTCAGGTGAAATACTGTGTAGGATTTTGTAAACAAGTAAGCTGAACTCATCATCAAGCAAATCCTAGAGATAAAACTGTATAACAATTTTAGTGCGCCATTGACAGTCGTACTCCATTTCACACGGCCACTGTTTACAAATAATTATAATTAGCATTTGCGGACACTCCCCCTTTATGACTTGTTTGTTTTTTGCAATCTGTTAATTTGTGCATGGCGTCATTTGAGTTATCTGGAATATTTAGTTGGTGGAGTACTCTCCGCAAAGAATGCAAGTCGACACCATATTGTTAACCTCTTGTTAATGCATTTAGTCCAAGAACGACGCTGACCTCCTTCGTATTTGTTTTAGCTTGGTTTTTAACTTAATAGGCTGATGCCGTGCTTTCAAAAAGTAAATTCAGCAGAAAAAACTGCACTCCGTGCGTCGTCCTCCCTCTGTTGGGCTACTCCCAACGACTGAGAATGCTTGCACTTCCGCATCTAGAGAGGGGACTGAGACTCTTCTCCAATGGCTTTTATTTTTTCGCGCTTTTTCGAGCGGGGGAGGGGAAACCCCGTGATGAGGGAGTATGTACTTCAGCAATGGCAATGACTTCGAGTAGGTGCAAAAAAACCTGCCCTCCGTGCGTCCTCCTCTCCCAACAGAGAGGATAGTTCCTCATAAAAGTGAAATCACGCTGCCAACCCGTCTATTTCCAGCCCCCTTTCATATAGAGACCTCTAGTTGGTCTGCTGTGGATCGGACTTTGGAACTATGCCAGCACGTGTTGCAGGGCATACCTCATTCGGTAGCGAAATCTCCAATCGGTTATTGGCCCATGATGATAGGAACTACCCTTGAAATTACTTTAATTGAACTTATCAGTTTGGACTTAGTTATCTACTTGTGCTATTTGATACTGGTTAGCCGCAGAAAATTCTGGTCAATATTGCCCTCAATATTGTCTCGCGTTACCCTGCGTTGGGCATTACAACAATCCACGTATCGCTATTTTCGACTCCAAACCCGAGGGAAAATGTGGTATAAGAAGAGTTATTTTCGGGTTTCGTGCCTATCTGGAAAGAGACCTCAGACAGCTTGACGTACGAAACGGTGGCGCCTAGAGGTGAAGACCTATCGATAGCATTTTCAAATGACCAGAAATATAATAACGCAAACATTTTGACAACCATTTCATTCATTCGTGTACTTGCAGTCGGTAAGATCGATTTTTTTCTTTACGATGCGAATAAAAAGGAAGGAAAAGAGCAAGAGATGTAATAAAAGAAAAGCCAATTCGCTCGTATTGAATTTTTTCAAGAAATCTTCAGATGGGAAATTCGCCAAATGTTCTTTGCGCAGTAAGGAATATAAGACTAGCGGTAATATCTGTAATCGTTTCATCCGCATAATTATGAGAATTAAAATATTACAATAGATCCCGATTCTGCATCTGCAAATCCATGTACGAATTCCATCAAGGCTGTACTTGGCCTTAATGATAGCCACTGATTTTCAAACATTCAAGGATTAAGGTTTACGTTCAACTTCTCCATCCGAAATACGTTCTTCCAAGCAAATTATCTGTCAAAGAAAAGTTAGGTGATCTTTATACCAATTCACGCACACACGAATGCTGTTTTTAATTGTACCAGCATATTGGGTGGACTCTGAGAGGATATTTATCTTTAAATAAAATCAAGGGAGTGGAGTGTAGAGGAGGAAAGTGTATAACACCTTCCCAGCTCTGCTCTCTCAACTTGTTTGAAAATCTTAGTGATGTTAGTGAAAAACTGGTCAAATCAATTCTAGCATTCACAGACAAAATTGGCTGACTGTCATAATAACCACACCGACCCAATCTCTTGGTTTTGCAAGCCCCCGTGGCAGTATAATGAGCCTACATCGGCCAAAGTCAAAACAAGTGGGCAAACAACTAAAAACTTTCAAATGATTGTGTTCCATTTATTTGTAAGAAAACACGTACATTTTTAATGAAAGAGAAACTATCGAAAACTATCGATAATTACCGATAGTCTTGCACAAACTATCGATTATTATCGATGGCAGGGACTATCGATAGTTCTTCAGCTCTAGTGGCGCCTAACACAAGACGCGTGTTTTGCATATACTTGGGATTCGTCTTTGGATTGTGTGTGCCAAATACTTTATCAATTTGATACAAAATATTGGGTGCAGATAATGCTTACATCGTCATTATTCACGCCCTTATGCGAAATACGCGCGAGTGGAATATTAGCGAGCAAGCAGAACCTGAACCCGAATTCGATGCATGACACACACTCGATGACAGGTGAATAAGTTAGTCTTGATTCGGACGCGAGTACATTAACAACAATTTGAAAAATATGCTTCTTCTTTTTAATAAAAAAAATCTTGAAATGGATTTCATTTAAAAAAAAACATCATAACACGCGTTTTATCGAGTTTACGAGATTTTTTTTGTCAAAGCGCGGCTCTCTCTCACTTTTCCAAATCTCAATAGAACACACGCGGTTTACAAGTAAAATTTTCGGATATCTATTTTAGAAAAAAAAATCAATTACTACACATCTCTACAAAAAACTTATCACTTACTTATAGTTTGACAACTGTCAAAAGCCCGATTTTGGAGAAGTAGCTCTACCTAAAGCTTGTGCTCTCGCTTACGATATTACGGTCTGTGAACTATCAAAGCGGGACCACTGGATTGTGACTTCCTTAATGGATTTACGTGTATCCTACTGAAAAAGTTTGACATTGTATTACATCTTGAGATTATTGAATCTAAAACAATCAGAATATATCACATCACATTTTTGTTCGTGAAAAGCAAATCTTATCCAATCCTTAGAAGGATACCGTTTGTCAACTTCAGATATGTATGTACTGCATCTGAATTTTATTGTTGGCCACAACGTCCCCCCAACTTCTACGGTCTTGTGTTAGGCGCCACTAGAGGTGATGAACTATTGAAGGTCCCTACCATCGATAATAATAGAATTCGGCTTAAGACTGAATGCATCCATTGTAAGGTTAAATATCATTCAGTAAAAAGAAAGAGAAAATGTTAGGAAATATGTCATGATCGTAGAATAACGGTTAATTTGTTTTGTTGAGGTTCTTATGTGAAGCGAACGGTGAAATAAGAGTGGTTTCTAAATTTGAAACATTTTTTTTAGAAAAAATAAGGTTTTTATTTTAAGCGAAATTAATCATCCAAATTTGTTTTTGAATTACTTTTTTACTAAATAAGAAAAAATATTTTTGAGTGATGCAAATTTTTACCTATTTGTACCTTTAAAATTGTATCTATTAAGTGAAAAGATGATGGGCGTTTTCCGAGACGTCAAATAATTGCTCATCACACTGCAAACCTCATGATGCCAAGCGAGTTATGCTTTTGCATACATTTAGCTTTTGTATATTTGACGTTTTAGAATAGCCGTGTTTTTTTCATCGCTATCGATACTGAAGTAAGATGTAAAAAAACGATTCGCAGTGGCTTTGACTTTTATCTGTTAGAATATATGAAGAAAACAATTTGTATGTTCGAATTGCTGTCAAAATATATGAAAAAAATTCGAATTTTTATCGGCAGTCTCTTTTCACTGCCGATGTTATAGGCAGTTATAGGCAGTAGGTTGTTGTATGTGCTTTACGTGCAAAATCCTACTTCACTATTTATAGATTTGTGAAAAAACACGGCTAATGTCATTATGATGCAATTGCTTTTAGACATAATTCAACGCAAAAGTAACAATTATTATAAATAACTAAGCAAAACATCTTTTGAAAATGCAGCCGTCAAGGACTAGATTCATCCCAGTTTATAGCACCATTTAAATGGAGGTGCATTTACGTAAATGCTGGATCCCCAGACATTGGGACACCATCGGCAATGAAGCAGCTGATGAATTTGCCAGGAAAAGGACCGAGAAAAGGCCCACCTCTTGTGGACGTCAAGAAAAAAGTGGGAGACCCAATCATCAAACTGCAGGTGCAAAAACCAACAGCAGGTCGTCTGAATTACCACCATTTTTATCAGGAATTTGAATTTTATTTATTACCAGAAAAAATAGGGCACTCCTTACTACCTCTGTTATTGTTCCAGTCCCAGTCTCTGCCAGATGAGACAAAGAACTTTAGGATCAGACAATTCAATCTTCAGACTTATCAAACGTAATATCTATTCAATAAGACACAAAAACACTCAAGTCGCAACGTTTTATTTCTAAGCATTTATCTCTTCCAGGAAGTTAGATTATAAATAGATTTCAAATCGATAATGCCTTCATCAGTGTGTCATGTGCACACAAATTGCGATGACGGTAGGTATGTTCTCAGCTGAGTGCATAAAAACACTCCGACGAATTCCTCGACCGCGATGAAACAATGCAACAAATGACCAACGTGCTAAATGTGATGCATACAAGTGCAAGGATAATTCAACTAATTCGACGTGCCACACCGGATGCAACTTGGCAACAGCCGTGGCATCACAAATTCGTTCAAGTGGTACAAAATGTGTTAAGTCATTGAAATCACGGCATCAAAATGGATGTGAGCAGAAAATAATAATTCTCAAGACTGCACAATAGTCTAGATACACATAAGCTTGTCAAGCAGCACATGTGTCCTTTGAATTTTTCATTTAAAAAGTTTCAAGCTCTCTCGGGATTGTTCTCAATTAAATGCATATTTCTGAGAACTTGCTGCAATTTAATCAGCGACCCAACATCCTTCAGTTGAGTTGAATAAATGGAACTGCAATAGCAAAACGGATAAAATTCCAGGAAGCCATGTTTGACTAAAGAACTTGAGCTTGAATGATGTGGCGGGCAAAACTGGGTACATCATTTCAGTTTTTCCGGGTTTTTGATCAATAAAATGTTTTCCTTGCGACAGATTTGATTGCAATTTCCTATTTCCGTCGAACGGGAACCTTTTCATTTCGACTCGTTTACAGTCTTCTGCAGTTTAGCTTTTATGATATTTACAAAAACTTTGTCGGGCCTATATTTTTCTCCCATGTTTTTATATTTTTTTTTTTTTGGCCATTGAGAAGAGGCCAGCAGTCTTTGCGACGACGATGAAAAGGTGTCTCCTGATTGCTGGCAAATTCAACATCTAGTGCTTACAACCAAAAGCAATAAGCGCACCTGCGAAGTTCTCCGGGAGAACCCTCAGCGTATCGACCGATTTGCCTTTTGGACACCACGGGAAAAAAATCCTGAAGAGAATCATAGATGACATGCTAATCGGCGTGGATGAGAAGAAAGGAGCCCTGCCCGACCATCAGTATGGCTTTAGGAAATCGTGATCTATCATCGACGCCATCAAAGAGGTTGTAGATACGGCAAGCGAAGCAATAACGCATTTAAAAGGGGGCGCCATTAAAAAAAATGTTGTGCCGTAGTTACGCTGTACATTAAAACGTGTTTAACTCGGCCTAAATGGTCCTGCATTATGAGAGCCTTGAATAGGATGAGAACACCGCTGAACTTACTTTTTTACAAACAAGAATCCCGTGTACCAGACTGGCGATGGTAATTACGACGTCTGGGCAAGCGTTCCAAAGGGTTTAGTTCTTGGTTCCCTTCTATGGAACTAAATATACGACGGAGTTTTGAGACTGACGCTGGCACATGGAGTTAAGGTAATCGGCTTTGCCGATGTTGGCCAAGCGCATCCACGATGTGGAAGCCGCTACAACCGAAGCAATCAAGAGAATCAACAATTGGCTGGAGTCTTAATAAGACAGTGACTGTTTTAATAACCAACGGAAAGTCTGTGAAATACGCGTTTCACGTTTGATTCCCAGATTATTCGGTCTAAGGAGTCACTAAAATACTCACGTCGAGTACTGCAATAAAAAAGCATGCGGCCAAACATCGAAGGACCTGGATAGGCGAGAAATATCATGCTTTCCAGAGTGGTAAGCTCAATTTTTCTTTACGCCGCACAAGATTCAACCAGCGACTTGAGCCTAGCCAGGCGTCTACGGATTCAACGCCTAAGATGGCTAGGCCATGTAGAGCGCATATCACAGCTTCAGCCCGAAAATTCTTCGACTTCGAACTAGTGTGACGCAAACAGGACACCCACGAAACCGATGGCGCACCCAAGTGGAGAAGGACCTCAACCAACTTGTCGTGCGCAAATGAAGACAGCTGGCTAGAGATCGTACCAGCTGGAGAGGCTTGTTGGTCGATGCCCAGTCCATCCCGTACTGTAGCGCCACCAGTAGAAGAAGAAGTATAGGCGAAAGCTCCGAGGAGGCATCAAAGAAGTTGATCGTCAACTTACAGGCTTTGCGCAATAAGAATAATCAGCGGTCTACCTCGTTGCGGGTACTGTCGACATTCTCGCCAACAAAATGCAAAGGGTCTTCCCAAGGCGAATCACGCAGAGACCTGCACAGGATGCCTGATGAAAGAAGAAAGGACAACATCTATAGAACTGTGGCAAGCCAGATGGGATACCACATCAAAAGGCGGATGTACCCATGAATTGAACCCCGCGATAGAAGCGTGGATATCGAGAGCTCACGGGAACTACAACAGCACCTACCATCTCACGCAGTTCTTGTCCAGCCATGGAGATTACCGGAAATACCTCCACAGATTTGGCCCCACAGCTCACCCTCCTGTGCGCGGCCAAGAGGAAGACGCAGATAACGCAATAATCCATTGCAGGCCCTTCGCAGTGGCGAGAACTAGTCAACCGATCTCCTAGTTAGCCATATGACAGAGTCAGCTGGCAAATGCCTGGAGATTTGCTACTTTATAACGAGCACGCAGAACGAGCTAAGAAAGAGAAAGGCAAGCCGAATTGGCAAATATGGAGTACATAGCAAGCATGTCAAGCTATAACATATCACCATCCCCAGGAAGTAATCCCTAACGGCAGTTCCGCGAGTAGAGTGGTAGAAGTGTGCAGATATGTGGTTTAGGACATAGGGGCGAGGGAAAAAAGGAATAATATCGAAAGAAGATTTCACATCCGTTGGCGCAAACCAGAAAAAAAGGTGTCATGCACACAAGTCGGAAAAAAATTCAACTAACTTGACGAACACCGTTCTCACGTACAAGACACGCGTGCACAAGTAAAATGTGTGTTCACAGCACCGCCTTAGAGATTAAGTCTCAAGCTCTTTTTTCTCCATCTTGTCTTGTTTTTTTTTTAATAAGCTTACTGTCTGGGGGAAAGACCTTCTCTCTACTATTTCTGGACCGCAACCGGCACTGTTGGAAACAAAGCAGTCGTTGCAGTCATGCGGGAATCGCCCACGGAAATCTCATGTCCTTCTTCCACGGCACTAAAAGACGAATGTAACGTTTTCCACATCGAAATGGCTGCCATAAACGAAACGGCACTGGTGGCGAAAGGACCCAATGGAACCGAACAATCGCTGCCCATTTATTCAGTGAGCAAAACAACAATCAAAGATGTGTATTGGATATCCTAACTTCGTTTCTGAATTTCTAGCAATCCCTATCGGCACACGAAGTAAAGTTCTTTAAGGAAAAACAGACAAACCTATGAATAGAGTCAGTGCTAAGCCTGAACATTGTACAAACAACCAGGCTTTATAGCGGTTGCATAGCAAAGAGGAAACAATCATCAGTTATCAGTTGTGAGTTTTGGGCGCAAGTATGCACTTATGCTATTACTAAAAAGATTCTTCTCGATCTACACGGCTATGATAAGGCTTCTTCTCTCCTGTGCATGGGTAGATTGGTGGAATAAGCTTTCAAGTAACTGTCTAATTTAAAATCAGAGGATCAGAGGAAACATTCTCAGGACCTAAACCTGCGCTGGGACTACCTGCGGCTGTGGCTTGACTCTCCAGCATACAGACAGATCAAGTGCATAATCCATAACGTGTGTAAAAAATACGTGGCATTCTTGGTATCTCTTAACAGAAAAGACTGCAGACTACTTAGGTTGGGTTAGGGGGTGGCAGAAACAAAGAAGATACTCCACAGTTTCTGCATCTATCAGCAGGAATCAGGCCTAGTCTGTGCGTATGATGGCCCACCAGGCAGTGGAGTGTAATGATCCCTACAGGTATACTGCAGTAATCTCTCTGTAACGAGATTATTAGTTTTGTATTGGCGATGTCGTATTTGGGCCAAAAAATTTTGGTCTTGAGACATGAATTACTACTGTTAAACGCATTGTTTGCTGTAATAAATGAAAATCATGTTCATTGATAAACAAATTTATTGGAGCTGCGATGCTTAGCAGGCGAAAGCAAGATTGTTGTCCTTGATATTTCTAAACCATTTGACAGTTTGGCATCAAGCTTTCTTGTTGAAAGTGCGTGCTTAAGGTATCTATGAATCTCTTCTTCTATGGATTAGAAATTAGCTTTCGAACCTTTCAATTCAAGTTGTTTTGGATGGGTTCAAGTCTGATATCCACCAAATAAAGGGTGGTGTTCCCCAAGGCTCAGTTCTGTCTCCGACACTCTTTCTCATTTTTATAAAAGATCTCTTGTCTGCTACCTCGAATCCAATCCATTCCTTCGCTGATGATAACACGCTCAGCTTTTCATATTTCATATATCAACACAACACTCAGTTGGAACGATCACATATTTCAGGTCGCCAAAAATGCTGCGAAATATTTAGGATTCCTTAATCGATGCAAGAAATAAACCCCCTCTGATTTGGCTTTAATTTATAAGACTTACATCCGTCCCAAGCTTGAGTCGAACGCTCATATCTGGTCTGGTACCCCCAAGATCGCCCTGCAACTACTAGATAGAATCCAAAAGCGAGTCATGAGATTCGCTCGAACATCACCGTACAGTCTCTTCTTTGTCTGTGTTTTATGGCTATTTCAACAAACGATGCTCAAGTGAGCTAGCCAACTGCATTCCTCGTCTTCATGAATTCACCCGCAATACCTGTCTCGCCAGGAATGCCCATCAATATACCCTTAAGCCTACTTTCGGAAGCACAGTTAAATTCAGAGACTCCTTCTTCAGCCGCACAACACGAATATGGAATGCTCTTTCCAGCTCCCCCAGACTACAACCCGCAGATATTTAAGACAATGTGCACAGGTACCTCCTCTCCCTTTATCCCTCTATACCTTCGGCACGTGCTATGTCTTGACCCCGGACAAATAAGGGCATTAACAATCCTTTGAGCACGCGCTAATTATAAAAAAAAAAGTTAGATGACATTGTGACGCCACACTTAGCTAGTTCGTCATCAGTTTCGTTTCCTTGGATTCTCATGTGTCCAGGAACCCATATGAGGGAGATTGCGTTGTACAAAGGTCCTGCAGCACATCGAAGCAGTTGAGTATCGTTTTGGACTTTATTATGTGCCTGTTAAGTGCTTTGAGCGCTGCCTGACTATCTACAAAGATATTAATCCGGATGCGGTTTGCGCTGCCCTTCAGGTTTTCCGCTGCTCTCTGAGCGGATACCAGCCCCGCCTGAAGGATGCTGCTTCTTTCGTTCAGTTTGTAGCAGACTCTGAAATCCTCTGATGATTTAAATACACCAGCACTGACCCTCTGTGTAAATATTAATGGAGATTTCTAACTCAGCTTAGGGTTCTGGCCAGTTCTCTCTTGTCGGGATTATTATAGAAAATGTACTGTCGAAGCAGGTGATTGGCTGTTGGCAGTCTGTATTAATATTGGCAATATGTATTTCTAAAATTACAACGCCCAAAAGTTCTAAATTTAAAATTATTAGACTCTGTTACTCTTACCTTTCGGAAATAGGCTAATGAGAGGTAGATGCAGAATTATGTTTAGTGACCCAGTAGATATTGATATAGAGCTCCGTTATTCCAACGCACATGAGGCGTTGTAGAATCTCAAGTTTTCCCTCAGTGTACCTTTTCTCCAGGGCTTTCCGTCATACCACGACCCCGTACAACAAGATTGGTCTTATTTCGATCCGAACATACGTTTGTAAGCGTAGTAAGCATTTTTTTTTTGCAGACTACTTACAGGTGTACTAGCGGGACACTACCCCTTCGCCAAACACCTAAGTGTGCTTGCCCTAAGCGAAGAAACCGTCTGCGATGCCTGTGAAGAAGACGACGTCACTGCGGAGCACTTGCTCTGTCACTGTCCCTTCTTTGCTCGGATCTTGTGTAGGTTTCCATCACAGAAGCGACAGTACAATGGAACAGTTTTTCAGTCTGGGTTCTTCAGTGCAGTTTTCAAAAACCTACGACAAAAAAAAATGCACGTATGCTGGAGGAAGTCCACTGTGTCGAGCAGTGCCTCGTCATGCCGCACAACGACTTTTGCAGAGACGAAGAAGAAATATAATCTCGCCGACATTTTTTCTGCAAATGCAGTCTTATCAAGGAATATAAGACAGTTTCTAGGAAAACACTTCTGCGAAGAACAGTGAGACTTTACATGAGTTGAGCTGAAAAGTCTCTTCCAATGAATCTGAGTACTTTTAAAAACAAGGTCTCACTGTAGTATGAAATCCTCCGACAATCTCTTGCATTTACCTGCCTTAATGGCAAACGCTCCCAACACACATAAACCACATACCTGCAGTCCTGGGTGAACCTAGAAACCAACCAACAAACAGAACAAGGAGAGGAGATCTCCAACTTCGGCCAAAATTTCCTCTTGTCCTTGACAACGGAAAATGAGAGGGCAGTGGAGTGCCCTTGAATTCCACACATACTTTTACAAAATCCATGGATCCACCTTCCCCGGTTGGTGATGGGTTTCAGCTGTTCACAACAGCTCACACGTATACTTAGACGCTGTCGGATGAAATACAAGGGGCAAGAGAGGTAGCATTTGAATATCTCTTATGTCTGCCAAGGACAATTCATATTTCAGATGCGTGCCACAAAATATCCATGTGACGAGGAGAGTGCAAATTACGCAACCATCCACCGAAAAGAACTTTGCAATGTCGTCGAAATCAAGTTCGTTTCACGATGAGGTCAGACACATGCACAAATTTACCGTGTTTACAAGACGAACTAGGAGGAATACTTGAGGAAACGCCAAAAGGTGGCCTTGGCTGACAAGCATGAACATGTACCCGGAAACACCAAAAGGATTTATTGGAAACCAAAATGTGCACGTATCCCAGGAAGCAATACTTCTGGGTGTCGCGTCGTGGCATTTTGTTTTTTTTTTTTATTCCCCGGACACGAGCAATTTTCACAATTCGCGACTTCACCTCACCTGAGCTGACAATTCTTAAAGTATTCAATCTGTAGTAGTAGCTGTATTCATCAGCAGTAGCAAGATAGCTTACTAGCACTGCAGAAATCATCTAAGAATAGTCTTAGTATTTACGCATGTAGACCTAATAGGCAGTGTCTGGTGATTATTCTCACTGCGGTGGCAAGACCCATGTTAACCTACGGTGTGTGGTGTCGTGGAAAGCAATGCTATCAGTACGACACCTACGGCCGCAATCGTGGCCATCCTCTTCCACCCTCCTGACAACGTATTCTGCAGAACCCCTGCTCCTCTTCGGCCTTCGGACTCAGGGATTTGGTGGCATTTTGGAAGGAGGAAACATAAGGCCACGCTGCCATACTAAAAAGTTGGAAAGCAGCGCAGGACAAACTGAGCACTTTTCACCAACCTTGACTCCGGAAGAAAGTTTCTTTCAACGATTTTCGAACCGGGAACAATGGAAGGAACGAGTGGCAAAAGCAGAGGGGCAGATCGCCCTATACACCGTTCATCGATTCAAAGACGACCACACGTACAGGGGTAGCGACCTCTTCGAAAAATCCCTGATACTAAGGGACGACTGCGCAATGGATAGACACGCCGCGCCGTAAGACTTAAGGATATCTTACAACTTCTGTAGCAGATGCATGAACTATCCTGCACTGGCCTCCATTAGGAATCAAACCTTGGGAGAATACTACTTAAACGAACTAACAGAGTAGCGGCTCAGTGGCAACACAATGGACCCTTTGTGAATCAATCGCTCATGATTTTAACCTAACCTCTCGCTGAGAGATCAAAAGATTACCGGCGAATCGATCCCCATCTTTTCTGGAAGCCAAGCGGCAATAAAGGGCATAACATCAGATATTCTGACATGGACGCTGGTTAGGCTATGCAGACAGAGCGTCAACGAGATATCCTTAGTGAATTCATGAACAACTGCTGAGTAACGAGACACACTGGAATCCAAGGATATGAAAAGGCGTAGTGCCTCGCAAAGAAGTATTCGGTGCTGGAAGAATCTCTCGCAGTCCCGTACGCGTCCTTTGTCACTCAGCTGCATAAAAAACTCGCTGGCTAAGCCTGAATTTTGCAGCTAAAGCAAGGGCCTTATGGCCGATGCTGTGCAAGAAGAGATAAACATCATTGATCGGCTTTAGTCGCAATGGCGTACGCTAACATGAGTCCTCTCAGTGCCATAGGAATTGAAAATACCGCACAGCGGCTTTTGCAAAAGCTGCTGAGATGAGGAAGAAACATAATCTACTTAAGACCTCCTCCGCGAATGCAAAGCCCTATCACGGAAAAGAAGCCATTGTCGAGAAAGGCACTCCGGACTGCGATGTGAAATTAAAAAAAAACTACTAACATCCTGGTTTTAGAACAGTGCATTCCTCGGTAGCTAAGCAGCATGGGTACAATTTATCCAACAAGTTTGTCTAAGTGAGTAACGGCCATAAGGCCTTCAGGGCACACAATTACCTACCTACTAAACTACAGTGCATCCATGTCTTCACAAACTTCGCCTTTGACAGCCGGCATAAAAATGTAGATCCCTTCAGTCACGAGCGAACAATAGAGAAAAAACACAAGTGGTTGCTGTAGAGGATACGCCAAAGTCCACCTCATAGTGTTGCCAAATTGTCATTAATAACTACAAGCAGTCAGAGATGGTTTACTGTATGGAGGAGTAGCAAGGATATGAGGTCCGTCAATCATTCAATTAGAGAATTGTTCTAGTATGTTTTCGGAATGTCACTCAGTGCCGTCAGCCAAGTTATACGCCCTTAGACCAAATAAGACACGAATCTTAACGAATCCCAGAAAATTGCAAATACAAACTTGTGATTGATGATCAGAGCAGAGAGTAGAAATTATGTATACAAAGTTAGTTGGTTAAAACCTGCTGCCAGCTGCATAGATGCAATCATGCCATAAGCCCCGAGACATTAGTTAAAATAAATCCACATACAAACACGAGTGTTGTGTCCATTATTAACTTTATCATTCACAAGTCAGTGTCAATTCCACTTGACTTAGTCAAACTGGGAACTTAAAGTGCTGTACAATCGAGCAAAAAAGGTCTATTCACTCGTGATAAAATTTGATAGCATTTGATGCATTTCTGTCGATTACACATGTTCATACGCGAACGTGACGCAATCCACTTTATCTCCGCCCACAGCCCCGCAAGCATTTGCATTCTATGCCAGCCGCTATGTGGATATTAATTAAGTCGAATTGCGAAATACATCTTAGTGCACATTTCTCGATAGAATGATTTTTCTGTGTTTCCCCACACGTGCATATAATCCTCGGTATAGAGACTTTCCGAATTCATAATGCGACAGGAGTGCCTGATATATCCGTGACCTTATGTCTTTGATTATTTTTATTCGGCACTCATCATCATTTGGCAGTTGTATCCAATTAAAATTCGTTACCCAACTGGTGATTGATTTGAGGAAATGGCGATAACGACAGGCGCATACACAGAACATGTTTCCTTCAAGTACTGATTTGCTTCCGAGAAGCTATCGCCATCAAGTGGCAATTCAATTGGCAACGATTGCTCACAATCCAGTCTAGGGAAATGTTATCTCATCATCTCTGTTAGATAATCGCAGAGCAGAGCACTCAAGGTGCAAAACAAAACCCAGATATGGGACAGATAACTCATTTTTCCTTTTCTAATTGCGCAATGACTACCAGTTATACAAATGTTTAGAGTCAAGGACACGGACAGTCCCTTACCAGCCACCAACATCATAATCATTCCATTACAGACTCTCAAGGCCTACTCGTAGATTCCCTTCAACAATCCATCGACGGCATGCTCAGATACTGTAAGAAATTGAATTATCCACAGAATGTATGTATGTACGAATCTTTTGCATTGGAAATGGCATTTCCTTCCTGCTTCCCTGCAATACACAAACACACACGCACACACACAAACACATCAATCTCATTCATCGCAGACTGCACAGAAACAACATATAAGCGTGCGAGTGTATATTCTTCTGTGCACGTTGTCACATAAACTTTCAAGGTCCACGGATAGACGGATTGGCGCCTGACGTGGGAAAAGGCAGAATGACTTCACATCGGAATAAAAAAAAAGTGGAAACTATCTTTGAAAAACCTATAAATACGTTGACCGACCATCGCTTAGTCCACTATGATGGATCTTCCACACCAGGCTGTGATTGATTAAGTGGAAAATCAAGCGCTCCGGCTCACTGGTATGTCCAACATGAACAGAAAATCAATTCTCTCCTTCACTTAAGCCTTAGGCTTGTGTTCGATTGTAAGGTGCACGTTATCATGATTGATTTCTAATGAATTTTCATTTTTATCCAATTTATCATATCGGCAGAAGCAGCGAACAGTGGAATTCCAAAGGTAAACGGATTGGATTTGTTTTGATTTATGAGCAAAGCGCCAAATCAACACAATCGTGTGACACATTTTTTTTTTCACATTTGCTTCTGATTTTATTGGCGGGTGAACTTTTGCCAATTTTTGTTCCCGTCTCGACGGCATACATTTAATTAAAAGAAAAAAAAAAAACAACAACAACACAACACATATAAATTATCCAAATGAATCTAATTATAGCAAATCTCAGTCGGCGCGCTGTAAAGGGCAACCGGATCGAGAGGAGAACATTCAGTTCATACATCAGTTGAAGTTGAAGGTACTCAGATGAGTCTCTGTATTTTTTATTTCAAGGATCTACTGTTTGTTTGGGGGAGGGAGTTTCATGAAGATTGTTGAATGAAATTATAAATGAGTTGATGGAGTACAAAGGATTCAGCGAGCACTGAATACTTACCGCAGCAATTGATGGACATTAAATGTATGTTTCACTGTATTTGCTTGTTAGTTTTAGATAAATATATATTTTGAGTTGGCTTCCGTTCGTGTCGTCTACGAGTTGTGGGCGGATTAAGTGTGTGGAATGGTTAATTTATTAAAAGAAAGAAAAATTCTATAAAACAAGCGACACTTTGTATTGTATCCGTTCAAATCGCCTCGAGGGATGGGAAACAACAACTATTTAAGAGACTCTTAATTTGCTGTCTGCGAGGAGAAAACTGGTTAAGTGCACGCAGACAATGAATGAGAATGTAAAGTATAACTTAGTTGTCTTGATCAGCGAAAATTAGAAACACAAAAAAAAAACTAAATCATTAAAACACACTTTTCGCGGTGAAGCAATTGTACGAGAGAATAGTGAAACAAAACACACAAAAACGAAGAAACTTAAAATAAAAGAAACGAAAAATTAGAACAAAGTTGTTTTTTTTCTTTTTTGTTTATTTGTTTTATGGAATTTTCTATTCACACTTTTCCACTTTTCACGCTTGTCACTTATTTGTGCTAAATTCTCTTCGTTTTCTGCTGCGTTTTGTAGGGGCACACTGCGGTGGTTCTTTTTTTCTTGCTAATGGAATTTATTTCGTTTACTGTGGCACTTTACGTTGCAGGCGCTTGTGGGTTATTGCAGTATTTAGTTGCATTTAATCTTTGCAATTTGATTAAAGAAATAAAAAATAAACAAAACATATATAATTAAGGGGAAAATGTAAAAAAGTTTTCCGCGTTCCGATTGCTCATATCGAATTGTGAGTTTAATTCGGATGAATGACAATAATGACAGCGGCTGGGACAGCTGATTGCGATGTTTCTGAATGTGTCATGCTGGTGACAGTTGAAATTGCGGTTGAAGACATTGAAAACCGAGTGGAAGGCAATTGTCTGGTTCTTGCATTGGGTTATACTATGTCAGGGTTGTTATTGAGCATTTTCTTTTTTGTGAGTTAATGAGGATGTAGTGCGATGTACTGCGGCGATGGGCAAGTTCTAACAACACAAACCCCATAGTTCTCAAAAAAATTTGTTAGAAATTCTTAAGAGCATCACACGCTGTCACTGATTGCCACTCACGACCAAAGTGTTTTCCGTATCAATGTCTAGACTAGCATGAATTTTCAATTTATTTATCACACCTCAAAACCTAAGTCCATTTCAATGCCAATATAATTTCAATACATGATTTATTTTGATCTATTAATTCACCGAAGAAATTGGGGAAAAATTCACGAAATCCTGGCAATCTAAAGTGGGTCATTAAATATGCAAGTCCCGGCAATATTTTCTGTAACAACGGACGGATCACTTGATCTCTTTCCACGATGTCCAGATCCAGCTCCTCGCCTGGAAGTTTTGCACTAAGCTTCTGCATATTTTCCTTGAAGTTGTGTAAGTTCATATTTATCAGAGATACCTTGATCAATTCAAAGAGTTCGCACTTATTTTCATCGTCATAGTGTCTGAACAGTTGGCACTCCTGAATGATGCGGGATGATGTTTTAATGTTTTAATTCAACTTTGGAGAAGAGCGTACATGCCTCAATGAGCATTTGAATTATTTTGAAACGGATTAACTCGTATGGAAATTTATTGTACCGTCCAAAAATTGTACTCTTTACTGTCGGTGAATCGTCAATCACTATGTTGGAGCAAAGAGCCGCAATCATCATGGTAAAGGCCTAAAAATACTTTTTTTTAATTGTGTATGCGATGAAAGGGCGTAAGTCACCTCAAGTAATCGACAGAATACAAAGAAATGACGCAAAATTACCGTAATAACCACACTTCAGTTTCGTTAAATTTCGTTCACTTTTGCCTACTTATGTGGGAACGAAATAAATCATTCTCTATGCGTTTGCGGCATTATTCTAAAATTTAGATGTAAGGTCCTAGAAATTTGACGGTGCTTCTGATTACTTTTCGTTATGTTTTCACATAAGCTTGGGTTTGCTTACGTCAATTATGGTTGTGCCTTTGGTTTCTGGTGAAATCCAGATGCCGAGGAACTTAGATCAAAGATGAACTCCCGGAAGAGCAGAGTCACTGGATGAGGGTTCATTTCTTTTGAAGAGTGAATGTGAAGGAGCTGATCAATTGATTGGCAAAAGGCTACGTCCAGAGCGCAATCCCTTAAATGCTATACTGACTCTACGAGCAGACGTCTTGGGACTGGAATATGATAGCATCGAATGCTGCCATGCATCGCTGTTTTTCTAAGTGTCTGTTGTGAGCTGTAGCTAAAGGCTCTTCGAATACGAGCTTCCTGGTTCTAGAAATCTCTGGTATGGAGGACGTAAGTTTCGTGTTGATGATTGGAATCAGCTTGTCGAGGACCGTCAATGACTGCTCAGTCTCTGCCTGTACCACAGACGAGATAAATAAGATCTGAGAGACAAAATTTCTCCTCTAGCTCTTGCAACCACATCAGAGATCAATCTGTCAACATGTCCAACTAACCCGAATGCAGGGACAAAGAAAGTGGGCAAAACCACTTCTACTTCTACTTCTGCTTCTCGTATCTTACTAACATAACAGTGTTCAAGCTGTGTTATATAACTTAAAACTGTTGTCTTTTTGTGACACCGCTGTTCACAGCAAAATATGTTGAATTCACGCTGCAAACATGACACAAGAATACACACGACACAGACGGTCCGCGCAGACATTTGCACACCACCAAAATATATTGGTCTGTAGCGACGTGTTTGTGTCGTGTATGGACCCTTTAAGAAATATAGAAACAATAAATGAAAATGAAGTAGAAATGCTTCGCTCCTAGCGTTCCCTCACCAGCAGCAAACTCAACCTACCTTCAGTGAATGTGACCAAACTGATCGAAGAATTGTTTGTACGTTTAATGAACAGCATTCGTTAATGTTATTTTCGTTGGATCAAATAACACTTTCATTGGCTCAACGAACTATTCGTTAATATTACGAATAAAATCATAAATGAATGAACAGAGTTTAATGCACGATACATAGACTCAATGAACTAGCGTTCATTAAAAGTTAAAATTTTATGCAAGCATTTCGCAACGAAATCGTACGTTGAATCAATGAACTTTTTCGTTGAACCTATGTAAGTGTCCGTACAGCTTCATTTTCTCCACTTGAAATCATCATAAAGTTCATCGGATAAGAATTAATGAACTTTTCCTTGGCTTAATGAAAATATTCGTTGTCGTTTTGGTTAAGTACAGTAGGCAGAGTCCGAAGACCGAAACTGATCATCTGGATATTTGTCCAGCACCATTTCAAAACAGACTCCTAAGGGAATCCCTTCTGAATCTTACTCACCACCTCTCCATTGGTGACTGCCCCAGAGCTACTCAGCAAGGCATACAAGCTGTGAGCAATCAGTACACTTGACCGGAAGCAGGCACTACCAGTGCTTGCATGGCACTGATCAACCATCACTACAAAATCGTACAAGGCGTGCTCTGGAACTCGAAAGTTTCCCCGGATTCGTGTCATCATCTCAACCGCTTCGTATGCGAGCTTCTCCTTATCCACTTTCTTTCCATGCTCATAGTCCCATCTGAAAGAAGTGCCCTTGTATGTTGATTTAGTGATCAATTGTATCCTTACGTTTCCAAAAGTGAACACCTGTACTCGGGCTGAATTCTTAGCCGCTTCCCAAACTGACCAGCTCTCCTCAACTGAAGGCGAATAATCCTCATCACCGTCCACTCCAGACTCACCTAAATGAAGTTGACATTCAAGTGGATCTTGGCTTAGTTGGCATGAGTGAATTTACTTGTTTTTTCAGGTAGCCACTAGTGTATTCGACAATCGCCCAGACTGTACACATTTTGGTAATGGCCTCCATGATGTGCTTGTCGAGCGGACTGAAGTCCGTGTGGCCAATTTTGTCACAGGCTCTGAGCATTCCGTGAATCCTGTGGTTCAGTATATTTGCACGGAAGTGCGACAACATCCTGGATTTCGACATTGGGCCAATTGTGTAGACATTTTTCGAATCTTGCTTGGCCCCGTAGCCCTCTGAGGTGTTTACGATTTTCGTAAATTTGCCTTGTTTCTCGAAGAACATACTTGAGATGGTTGAACGGGTGATCTCACGTGTCATTAACTGTTTGAATGAGTGATGTAATTTACTAGAAGATTGCACACAAGGTTTACTCACAACAACTTTGTGTAGGAAGTAGTAGGATCCTTCGGAAGAACCGCTGAATGCGTGCGCTTCTATGAGTGCTTGCATGTTGTCTTGCGTTTCGTTGTAGTTGCTGTAAAAGACTGCATTTTCATTCTGCTTCAAAGCTTCGGCGCAGTTGTTTAGCATAAACTGGCACAGTCTCAGTTCGATCTGTTGAGTGTTTAAAGTGCAAGTCTATTTTATTTTATTTTTTATTAATACAAGACGTCGGAAAAATCACTGTAATCTCAAACACTTCAGACCCATCACTCTCTTATCTTTTATATTCAAGACTCTGCACAGATTGGTGGACCTACACAAAATAGAAAATGTTCTATTTAAACTCCTCCCTCCGAACCAACTGCATATCGCAAAAGTTGCTCAACGGAAACAGCACTCCACTCCCTGGTAGGAACCATCGAAAAGTGTCTTGAAAACCGAGACTACACCATGGTTTCCTTCCTAGAAATAGAAGGAGTATTCAACAATATAAAATTCGAGGCGAAAGACATCGCCACAAGGATTTCAAAAAACCATGCCGACACAAGCGCATGTACTTAGCTTCTGTCAACCAATTCCTACGAACCTCCCCGTGGTGAAATCCGGAAGCCTAGTATCATCGACAGAAGATGGAGTAACCAACCCTCGTGGGACGTCTTTGTCGACTGCAAACGAGAGAGGGGGAAGAGTGAGCCTAGCAAGGCTAATCTCTGTTACAGGATGGCGGAGGGGGAGCTGATCAACTGATAGGGCAATGACGGCATCCACAACTCCGGTCAGGAGGGCCAACGGCGTCGCTCACAGCTCGGAAGAGGCTACCGACACTGGATCCTTCCCAGATCCCATTGTCCGGGGGCAAACAGAAATGGACAATGACTTTCGGTTCTGCACTTGACGTGGAATGTGAGGTCCCTTACCCCAGACCACGTGCAGCCGATGAACTTGCGGAGGCCCCAGAAGGATAAAAGGCAGACATCATCGCCATCCAGGTGCAGTGGGATGGGCCAGGCAAAAAGAGGATGAAAAACTGCGACAACTTCTTTGGCGATTGCCACAGAAGAGAGGTTGTTTGGGTGCGGATTTGTTGTTCGATGCAGTCGTAAGCAAAAAGTCTTAAGCTTTGAGTGCATAAGAGAGCCCGTCATAACAACCCGCATCAGAGCTAACTTCGGGAACGTCAGCCTAATCTGCGCCCACTCCCCAACGGAGGATAAGGACGATGAAAGCTTCTTCTAGAAAAGACTTACGATGAATAAGCAAGATTGGTCTAGGAGATTTCAACTCAAAGCTAGGCAAGGAAAACATGTTTGCTAGAATCGTCGGAAGACACATCCTGCACGACAACACGTCCGAGAACGGACTCAGGCTGTTTGACTATGTGACGGTTCGAAACCTCCGCTTGTCATGGAATTTTTGAAGTGACCTAAAGAATAGGATCTTGTATACAAGCTACCGAGATAATACCGCTTCGTGCTGTTGGGAGAGTTACTCGCCGTGTTAGGGTGAGAAACACAGCAGTGCGCAAGGAACTCAATGTTGCGCAGCTGCTTCTTCATACGGAAAAGGTTATTCTTTGATGCTTTGGTCACTTGACGTGAATGTCCCCATCATCACGACTTCCAAGACGTGCCTTGAATGCGACTCCATAAAGTAACGACCCATTGACAGGACCTATAAGATGTGGTTGGATGTGCACCAGGTCCAAAAACTCCCCTGGTTGTGTTTAGGCATAGCTCCTGACGAGCTAGAGCCGATGGGGTGTATCGGGTGGCTTGAAGATCTCTCGTACATGCTTTGCCGACCCCTTTAGTCGAACATGCGTTCGATGATGATCCTACCATAAACCAAAGAATCGAGGAATGACAATCTATGTAAAACATACTTACCGGCTTATACTGCACGCCATCTTGTCTATAATATTCAACAACACCAAAACAACGCTTCTCAAACGTCATCAACGGCAACGACATGACATACCGCGGAGACAACGCTGCAATATCCTGCATGTAAGGATAATTCAAATCCGCTGTGATGTGGCAATCAACTAATAGGGGACACAACCTCTTAAAAACTGTTGTAGCTATTGTGTTTCCTGTGTCTGAAATTGGAATAGAATTGCGTACATATGTAATTGTTAGAGTGACAAAATCCTTACCAATGTGCCACTTATAACGATGTGGGAAGCAATGCTCTTGATCCTTCTTTACCGGACAAAGGTACAATTCCTTAAGAATATCGTCGTATTGATAAATAATAAATCCTAAAAAATACCAGAAAGAATTTAGACAAAGATGGTGTAACTTAAAATCTCAGAGGATCAACCATAGTTTGAACTTTGTCATGTGAAATAATGCTAAGTTTGAAGAAAAAAATGACACTGGTTCCTTCTCAGTTTAACCATATTTTGATTTCAATATTTTCGAAATCGAAACAAGATTACTCTCTCTACAACGGAAAGTGAGACGCGTCGGTCTCGTTTGTAATTTGTAGAGATATGACGAATAGTGATTTTATCAAATACCGGATACCGGATATTCGGTATACTCTTTGGGGGGATATCCTGCTTTCCGACCGCAAATTCTATCAAAAGCGGAAATGAAGTATTACTGAGAAGCCCGACTTCTTCCTCTCTTATCCCTTAAAATGTTTAACAACTGTTTTTTATATCGTAATCTCAAAGCAAATTGACCAATCAGAGAACGGTATAAATGCTATTTAGTGAATAACCGTGAAAAATGCATCTTCTTCTTTCTAACAAAGAAGTACCCAAATTCATCGATGGACTAGGGGCAATCAGCTGTGAAGTTGAGTTGTTGAGTTGTGATCTCTGCAATACTTCATTTCTGATCAAAGGCAGAATATGTAGAGCGCGATGCATTCTACACAGTTCAAACAAGTTACGCGAACAAATTGTAATTTGTTCTTTTTTTTAATAATTTGCGCGTGCTCAAGGGATTGCTACTACCCTTATGTGTCCGGGGTCAAGACACAGCACGAGCCGAAGGTATAGAGGGAGAAAGGTAGAGGAGGTACCTGTGCAAATTGGTCTTAAATATCTGCGGGTTGTAGTCTGGGGGAAATATTAGGTTGCGAAGAGCATTCCATATTCATGTAGTGCGGCTGAAAAAGGAATTTGACTGTGCGTCCGAAAGTAGGCTTAAGGGTATACTGATGGGGATTCCTGGCGAGACGGGTATTGCGGGTGAATTCATGGAGAGAATAAATTCAGTTGGCTAGCTCATTTGAGCATCGTTTGTTGAAATAGTCATAAAACACAGACAAAGAAGAGACGGTACGTCGACGTTAGAGCAAGTCAAATGACTGCGATATTATTGTCTCCTATAAGTTTTATCGCTCGCTTTTGGATTCTATCTAGTAGGTGCAGGGTGGTCTTGGGGGTACCAGACCAGATATGAGCGTTGTACTCAAGCTTGGATGCTAGTGTGTTGAACGTGCAGACTTAACTTTGGCCGAAACTTTGAAATCTATTTCCTATAGGTTGATCCTCACGTCAGTAGAACTAAAGAGATCCACTACAAAAGAAATATGGGAAGTAGTGCGACAGGTAGGTTGTCTTCGGGTTACGGTGTCATTGCCTTTACGGCATGGGTTATACTAGAGGAAACAAAAATATACATTAAGGTCTGTTGTGATGAGGCAAGAAAATAGGACACTGCTCATTAGCTCTATTGGCAGAGTTTCCGCCAGTTGAGACTCTGGTAGAACACTGGTAGAATATTTCTTCCAAGACCGACAGATGCTTGTAGTTTACAGATTCATAAAAGCATCAGGATGTTTGAACAACTAACATTCGTAATCGGTACGGAGAAAGAGTAGAGAGGATTTTTTCATCATCGTTTTAATCATCATTTTAGGTGCTTACATATTGCATATTGAACAAACGTGGCACTATACAAAATTTTACACTTTTGAGTTAGACCGACATTCAGAATCCGCTATATACCACGCACTGTATATAGATATCATATATATCCCACCACGTAATATAACACGTTTAAACTTTATTTAAGAGCAACAAACCACTGAATTAAGGTCAAAACTTCAATCGGTTTTGTAAAATTAGGTATTTTGTTTAGTGCCACTTTTGTTTCGCGTTAGTCTTGTTCCACTAAACTGTCCCAACTCACCATCGCTATTCGTTATCGATTTCAAATATTCAACTGTAGATTGCAGCATGTCCTGAATGCTTTCTCCATTTGGAAAAAATTGTATCTGCGACGAGATGGACTTACCTCGACATCTAGAAACAATGTAGGAGAGTTGAGATTTGGTACTCAGATCGTTGTTGTGACGACAAGTGCTTACTGGTTTGTTGTTCTTGGCGTGGGAAAGTCATAAAATTCCATTATTGGATTCCAAATTGTTGCTGTTGACGGAAATTGCTTAGTAAATTCTCATAAGATTAGTATTTTTCTTTCTAATTCGATTGCTTTCTTTCCTTGACTTCCTGTGTTCTAAGCCGATATCACGTACTACGACTTCAACCTCTCATTTTGACAGCGTTTTTATATCGGTTTCTCGGGCCGGGATACCATTTATGTAAGTATATGATTTCGTGAATAACTTTTAAAAATCCATCAATAACAGACAAGGGGCAATCAGCTGTGAAGTCATCTAGGTTAGGTTAGGTTAGGTTGAAGTGGCTGACTGTTGTATGGAAAGTCAGCAGCCACACTAAGGTCAGCATAGGCCCATTCTGCTACCACGCGGATCTATGAACGCTAATTCCGCAAACCAGTTAGTCCTTTTAATAAAGCGAAGCTGATGGATGACTCTTATCTTCTCTTAAGTAATAGACGTCCAGATGTCTCTACGGGATGAGAGCGCACTGCTGTTACATACCAAACATACAATACTTTCTTCCGCAAATGAGAGTTCTAAGATTCGGCCTGCTCAATCTGATCAGGCTTAGTGATCACTTAAGATCGAGTGTAGGCATAGAGCTGCTTGGTAATGAGGCTATTAAGGGAAGACTTGGAGTAAAACTGACTGAATTCAGAAATTTGATGGCTCCCTGGCTATCGGAACATATGACGATATCTGTGCTTGATATTACATTGTTGTTTTAGCCACAACAGAGCTGCCTTAATTGCTATAATTTCAGTCTGAAAGACGCTGTCGTTTTTGGTAATTGGAAAGAAAAAGTTTACAATCTTGGAACAGACGCCAGCCAGACATGCGTCCATATACGATTTATGTGCGAAAATTCACAGTGAACCATTCAGCGTCTGATGTTCAGACTCCCAGTAAGATCTGGGGGCGATGCTGGTTGAAGAGTTCTTCTTCTAAGCCAGTGTATATGGTTATAGAAGTGAGGATCGTTGAGTGTCCAGGCCAGAGTTCTTTCCAGATATGCAACGATCTCAGCCTGATCGGCGTACTAGCTGCCATCTGTCTACCGACTAGTTCTTTCGGGTGGTAGGTTGAGGAGTACGTTTAGAGCTTAGGAGAGGGTTATCCTTAGTGGTCTGTTGATACATATGTATACCCATCGTCTGCACTTTGTTGTGCGGTTTGAGGCTGATACCATTTTTAAGCACAGCGACTCACAATGATTGTAACATCTACGCCCAGGTCTGGAGATAATGTAGCTATACTATCTGTCGGATCGTACCTAGCGGCTGTGTGTTCAAATACTTAGCTCTAGACGTGATCGACGAATAGTGTAATTAGAATGTGCCTTCAATTAACCTCTCAAATTCAGGGTCGTGATCTCTTCACGACTAGCAAAAAGAAACAAAAAGTTGTAAATGCTTAACCCTAATAATGGTTCTGGTCGCAGAAATATAAGGTTACAAAATTAAGAAATACTGAAGTTTAGAGAATAAAAGTGTTTTATTTCTTGTTGCAAGATTACTCTTTTATGCAGATAAGCTTAGCTTAGCAACCTTATCAACCTAAGTCGATGGTTCTGTTTTCTGTTTCGTGGTGACACTATGGGTTCTCGTTAGACTATGTGAGGTTGCTGCCGCCACTCCAACCCAGCCTTCCGCGATTCAAACATTTCCTCAGTGACTTAGCGTACCTTAGATTCACCTATTACTAGATTGGAAATGTATAATTTAATTAATTTTATACTCGATTAAAAAAATCACCAACCATAGCATTGTCATTAGATCAACAAGTATTAAAATTAGTATCATCTTAAAATTAAGAATTCTAAAAATCTAAGTATTCCTTCTATTCATACACCCTTATTGGAATAGAGCAACACTTGCGCAGTGTCCCTTTGAAGTTCACTTCCAATACGAACAAAATTTCCAAATGTCAAATCGAAACACATCCACTAAACAGCAACGTACTCGCACATCACTTTTCAGTCGCAGTTGAGAATACAAATATGGCTTCGCTACCAAACCCTGTCCAAGTAAATATTTCATTAAAATTCATCACAATTCTAACTTTTATTTCACTCGAATCCCATCTCAAATTCAACCTCACATAAAGTGCCATCAGATTGACTAAATTTTCTTTCAATTCAGATGGAAAAAAATTGCAAAATTCATAAAACAAATTCCATCTCGAACATCGTTCAAGTCGATTTTTTCTTCAGTCAAAGGGTGTCACCATCTGTCAAAAATTTTTCTGTTTATCGATTTTGTGATAACGATTGAAATAGAAAAGGAGAAAAAAAATCATTTTTTTCCTTCTTATAACCACCTCCAAATTAAGCGAATGCATTTGCTTAAATGACTAATGAAAATGAATTGCAATTTTTATTTCAGGTATCGGGAAAACACAATGCGATCTACGAAGCCTACTACAAACAGGTATGGGCAAGGGGGATCTCTTTGTGCGGAGCTTAATTAGATGATGCCAGTGGAATTGAATTGTGTATAATATGTGTTCTCTTTGCGCTTGTGCATTCTTTTAGATTGACCCAAAGGGCACTGGTACAATTGAGGCAATGACAGCGGCTAAGTTCTTGAAGAAGTCCGGCCTGAGTGATGTGGTATTGAGTAGAATTTGGGATCTCTCGGACCCAAATGGAAAGGGATTTTTGGATAAACCGGGCTTTTTCGTGTCGTTGAAATTGGTTTCGTTGGCACAGGCAGGACTGACCATCAATATGGCGAACATATTTACAGATACCGCTAATCCTCCAAAAGTGGTATGTAATTGTAAAGATAAACTCCCGATACGTGTATTACATGTGCATCTGCTTGTAGGGCGAGGTTCCGAAAATAATGCCTCAACGCATCCAATCCGTGCCAGTCACCAACACCGACTGGTCCATGAAGGTGGTCGACCGACTGAAGTATGAACAACTGTTCGAGTCGCTAAACCCAGTCAATGGCTTTCTGGCTGGCAACAAAGTGAAAGGCGTGCTCATGGACTCGAAGCTGCCTATGGAGACGTTGGGAAAAATTTGGGACCTGGCCGATCAGGACAAAGATGGAAACTTAGATAAACACGAATTTGTAGTGGCCATGCACTTAGTGTATCAAGCTCTCGACAAACGTGCTGTACCGGAAATTCTGCCAGTCGAACTACAGAGACGTAAGTCAGGTGTTCCTCCACCAGTTCCAGCTCAGCCTGCTGCAGCCGCATTGCCACCAGCACCAGCTCAAATTCCACGGGCACCAAGTGGCGATGGATTCGGTGATGGAGGTTTCGTGGCGAATTTTCCAACTGATATTGCGCCACCACCAGTGCCACCACTACCAGTGGCTGTACCACCAATGCAACGTGTTCCACCACCAATCATCCCGATGCAGCCGCTCATCTCAACCGATCCACTAATTCCGATTGGTGCACCAGCACCAGCTGCTCCCGCAATCGACTGGGTGGTTGTTCCCTCTGAGCTGAAGCGGTTCGAAGTGATTTTCCGCGACTCAGACCGAGACAAAGACGGCTTGGTGTCCGGACTGGAAGTGAAAAATGTGTTTCTTCAGTCTGGCGTGCCTCAAAATTGCCTCGCTCATATCTGGTAAGCTCCTTGGCTCTCTCCATATAAATTGATTATATATACCTAACCTCACTCATTTGCTAGGGCTCTCTGCGATACAAATCAATCAGGAAAGTTAACCCTTGAACAATTTGCTTTGGCCATGTGGATGGTGGAGCGTAAACAGAAAGGAATTGAGCCACCACAAGTGCTAACAGCCAATATGGTGCCACCATCGATGCGTGGCATTGTGCAAGGAGTTGACGTGACTCCGCAAGAACCCAAACCAACGTATTCCAATCCAGAACTTGAGATGATCTCCAAAGAAATTGAAGAGTTGGCCAAGGAGAGGCGAGCTCTCGAGACCGAGATTGCTCAAAAAGAGGCGGACATTCGCATCAAGTCTGGGGAAGTTCGAAGTTTGCAGGTACTTGCTAACTCCTCATTGCAACATCCTTAAAGAATGTGGACAAATGTTGTTTTTTTTCTTGTTTTAATTTTTAGAGTGAACTGGACACGCTAACTGCAACATTGAAACAATTGGAGAATCAGCGTGGCGAAGCACAGAAACGTTTGGATGATCTTAGAGCTCAGGTGGGACGTCTTATAAGTAGCTCCTAGTGGACCGTAGTTTCCTCTTTTGATTTGATTGCTTTCTCTTATGCTTTTTTTGGTAGTAAGATATTAAAGTTGTTATCCTAGTGTTTCTGTAGGTGGAATTTTCTCAAATAGTTGATAAGCTCAGAGGCAGGGAATGTAAATACGTACGTTTGACATAACATCTCTCGGGGGTCTATCGCCATCTGCTAACGTAAATAAGAGTCATAAATAAGCCTTTATCGCTTTAAGAGAATTATTTAACTGCATCGTCACGCATTCAAACAATTATTAGCGTATAAATGGTTCGCGATCATCGATTATCTTTTTTGATGGAAATTCACTTGATAGAGACTTCCTGTCCTCAAGTGTTGGATTCAGTGATCATCGCAACCCAGTGTGAAGTGATAACGAATGTGTTTTATGCTCCATGAGTCACGAATCACGAACTACATGCAATAAATAATTCAAATGATTGAAAGAGATTCGAGTAATTGGTTAGCTGATGGGGGTGTTATGATTTAATAGCCGAAATTAAGGGGATACTCAACACGTTTTATTTGGATGGTTGCCTTCGACTTTTAAAAAGTCTCTTTGATGCCATACTCCATTTGCGGTGTAAAAGCCTCTCATGGACTCCTTTCCCAAAACATGAAGTTGTCTTTTTTTTTGACATTGAGGTCGAATAATTTGATGCGTCATTCATATGTTCACATCATGCTCTCCCAGTTAGAAGATTTGGTCTACTGGCAATCGCAACTTATTCCCAATCCACATGTTTATCCCACCAGCATTTGACGCAACTAACACCCATTCAGACGCCATGCTCCCATCGGCTTTCGTCTTTTCCGACAAAATTTTATTCACGCTTCCCACTTCTTATCTTTTACTGCGACATTCTCATTGTCGTTTAATGGCCACCATAAAACTCAATTGTAGATATCTGCAGCTCCGATTATGCAATGCGCTCAATGCAACCCCATTCCTCGAATGGTTTATCGGTCAAGAAATGGGGAGATTTTTTATTTCTGAACACATTTCTTTCCACTTTGGGTTTGGTGATGTGTTTTTGCAGTATTAAGTACTGTACAAGGCATCTGGCTCGTTTCATGAACGCCTACGGGTGCTGTATAGACAGTATAGTTTCCTGTTAAAACATTTTTGGAGGAAGTGGATCGGAAGGGAATTTACTGGCGCATACTGGCGGCCGTAGCATAGTAGATATGAGCGACTCCTACACTAGGTGTCAAGAAACAATCCATAGGACAAAAGAACCGCTGAAAATGTTCAGAGAGTGATCCTGTCTAGAATAAGCTTATCAAACTTCGCCGTTTGGAGTCGGCACAAAACTGTGCGACCGCTCCACTTGTGAGTTATCAATAGATCGCACAAGACGAGTGCTTGTTATATGAGCTAGGCCTGGATCCAATGTGGATTGTAGCCTGCGAATATAAATTTCAAGCGAACGATCAATTTTCAATTCCAAAGATAAAGGCAGTTGCCTTTCAGTTTATCAGCAGCAAATATATTTTGTATTTGAAATGTACTTACTTCATTCTTAAACTCTTTCACCAAAGAATTTTTATTCTTACTTCATGCCGGTGTCGGGACACTGAAATTCCAGGAAACTTGCAAGTCTTGTTACCGGGACAATAGCTTAACACGATTAACTCAACTAATCATAAGTGATTCGAAGGTACTATTTGCTTCGCTACAACACAAAAAAAAATGGTCCAATGTCTTAACGGTTACATCATTTAATCAGGATTAGCAAGGACTCATTTTTTTCAACATTTCCATTACAACACCTATAGAACACATCTCATCTCTTCCTGTACCTTCATAACTAAATTGGCCTTCATTTGGTTGTGGTCCTTCAAAATACTTGTGAGTGCCAACGTGCTCTGCTACGTTTTCCTACAGACTGCGAAGTGAAGCTTCTATGGGGAGTAGCTAGGTTGAGGTGATTGTAACAACTGTAGAAGTTGTGACCCACAGGTGTTAGATCCTGATGGGATCCTTTGTAACAAAGGGGAGATTTACGCGCCCCTGTCATCTTAAGTAATGTATCCGTAAACGCCTGGCTACACTAATGTCCTTGTACAGGCGGCGTTTTTTATTTATTCTTCTGCTCAAAAAGCCTTCGCAACCGTATCCCGATCGAACGCATATCTCTCCTTTCGAAGAAACAAAAGACTTCTTTGTCCGATTTTGAAATTGCCCGAACTTAAGTTGTTGCACACGCTTAATTAATAAGCAAGCAAATAAATTGGTTTTCAGTTTGTAAGAAATATCTGACACCCTGCGTGGAAGCACAATGGGCCTGTGCTAGACGTAGTATGAATGTACTTTGCAGTCAGACAGGCGTATATGACGTAACCTTACTAAAGTACAAAAACTACAGCTCATACTGCCTCCCAGCCTAACGTCTCGAAATTCTCACAGTATGTTACGCAAACACCTACCTTCATGGGCTATTCAAATGTGGGACTTACTTATCTGGCATTCGACCCGTGGAGGGTCCGAGCCTGAGATATCGCTGCTGCCTTCCATCGTTGGTTGGTCCTGGGCACGCTGCTTCCAGTCATGGAGACCAAGCTGTCTTGCATCCGCGATTACTTGGTCTTTATACCGGAGGTCCGGGCTTCATCTCCTTCTCGAACCACGAGGCTCGGATTCGAAGACCTTCTTTGCTGGAGTGCTGTTTTCGAGCACGGTGGCCAAGCCAACCCGACGGACTTCTGCAGCTCGTAGAGTTCGTGGTTGTGTCTTCTCCTCCATTCGCTTTCCTCGCAGACGGCACCATATACCCGACGTAGAATTTTTCGTTCGCAGGCACCAACAATCAGGTCTGCAGTTTTGCTTAGCGTCCAGGACTATACTTGGCGTTATCTTCCGATTCGCTCAAACGAGACCGAAGAAAAAACTTAATCTGACTCATTTGATCACTGTGAGCGTCCTTGTCATGCTTTTAAGCCCCTCTTTCCCCTATTGGTTTTTTATGTTAACTGATCGAGTTTGACAGCGTCCTGTTCCTAGAACTATCATCTTCAACCAAGCGATTAATGGGTTCCCTGTCAATGCATAGATCCAGGTCTCCAAGAACGTTTATCGTAAGAGACATACATTTCACTTTACAGAAGACGTGACTGGTCGTGCGCGGATCTTCGCCTTCATTCGTGCTTAGCTGAATTAATATATATGCTGTCAGAAAGCGAATTAATGTTGTGGCAAAAAAAAAAAAAAAAAATTGGTTGCGGTTAATGTCCTGTGTGTATAGAGGCTAATATATTGTTTTGCTGGTCAACTAATGTTTAATTATAAATTGACTAGTTCAGCATCAATTACAGTGAACTGTTCCTAAGGCGAAACTCTCTCTAACTCGAGCAAATCATGGTATCCCGTGAAAATTCGATTAAACTATCTAAACCATCTAAATTTCAACGATCATATTTAAGTGAGATGATACCGTCGTCTTTAGATCTGAATGAGCACAGTAATAGGTTCACAATTCTGAACTACCGTTTGGGATTTTTTACTAATAACGCTTCGGTCTACTTTCATGTTCGTTTCAAATCGAATAATTCTGCCCTTCGGCTATAGAATTGGGATATCGCATATTAAGCGGTTTGAATTTTAACTTACAATCAACCGAGGAAAGAATTACAAAGTGGAATTTAACCTGACTAAGCCATGTAGACCGCATGGACAACTAAAAGCCGATGAAACCGAATGCGCACGAAAATGGAGCAGGACCTCAACCAACTTTGCATTCGAAATTGGTGACAGCTGTCGGAAAATAATGCGAGCTGGCGAATCTTGTCCAAAGCGGACTACAGCGCCAGTAGAAGAAGCATTTAATGTTTTGAAAACTCTTTCTCTTTGTCGTCACTTAAGCGAACCCTTAATACTCATTCATTGCCTATGAAAGACCTTCCATCTTGGGCATATAACACAATTGGAATGATATACATATGTGATGCTCTGAGATACCTAACTTTCCTCAAACGATGCAAGAAAAATGTCATCATGTATCCACTCACCTTTTAAACACCCACAATACAACGATTCTATTCTTACGAGACGTAGAATTTGCGAAGTTCATCGAATCGCGTGATCATCGTATTTTGTTTCAGTATTATCCTAACAATGCTAAAGCGAAGAAGAAGAATTGTGGAACATGAACACACTTAGTGAGCGAAATTGGAAAAAGAAGTAAAGACCACCGCACCAGCTGAAGAAACAGCTTGGGTGAGGACATACTGGACTGTTCTTGAAAAACGGTCTTCCGGGAGATGCCACATTTGCACTTGCAATGCCACCACGCTACGCGTTCGAAGTATCACGTCAATGTGAGGCGCGTATGCTAGATTGGCATGATTTTCACCTTGCCTAAGTTTTGAAGAGTTGACATACGAACGATTATGGACATGGGGTACCAAGCAGCCTCTGTGTTTTTATTCACGATCTTACCATAAAAGGCCTCCCTTTTCTGTTCCCAGTTAAGATCAGTAGTAGAGTAGGTTTGTGAAGGGTTAGCAAAATAAATCAATCATTGTTGAAAATGAGAGCATCAGGGAATTGATTGGATGGACGCTGTGTCGTTTGTGATAACGCCTGATCTCCTCTTCAGCGGTAGTGTCATATTTTGACGCAAAGCACATGACTGTTGAATGAAAGCCGTTGTTTGGAGCGATGTTTCCATTAAGTCTGCGTCAGATACATTTTGAAGTTTAACACGTAATCCTTGCCGGCATTTTGCTATGTGAATGTGATGTCACCATTTGAGAATTCTCCTGTTAGGTTTTGTTTTCGGGTAGGCGAGCTTTTGTCACATCTCATTTAGGTTCTGCTGGTGATGCACAGTCCAGTATGTACTAGATTACGCCGATGTTCCATTAGCCTTGGGCAGTGTTCAGCTATCTCGATTCCTTACCGAACCTAAAAAGACAGTAGAGAAGTATTTGCCTTAGAGCACAGAGAAACTCCAAGACACCTTTGTCTTAGATAAGCACAAGACGAAGAAATAAGTTAATTTATAAATGTAATTGGGCTTCATGAGGCTACTGTTAAGCTAATCTTACGATGTTCGAGTCTATACTGAGTGTAACAAGTGTAACGATGTCGCAGTCTGCCCTAATGTTTATGCTCCCGATATCCGACTCCATTTGTAGCGCACATTACTCCTTGTCTCTATTTGCTTATAGTCCAATGTCTGTACTCACTTCTCTAACGTCGAGAACGTCGCTGACTGTTTAAAACTAGCTATTTTTTAGTTCCTAAGTCTGTCTTATCTTTTCGCTGTTTGGTTTCCCAGCTCACCTCTATCTTTGCACTTCCATTCCATACCTTTTTTACTACCCGTATCTTTTATTTTATTAATTATATTTTTTTTATTTTCATTTCACTTTTCCGGTTTTTGGTTTATTTTAAATTTATTTTGGGAATAAATTTTAATCATGCAATTGCTCAAAATTAAAAAAATTTGTAAAACAAAAAAAACCCCGCTCCTGACCTCGATCACGATCGATCAGGAGTCAGAATATGAAGAAGCTATTGCTAATGTTAATTTAGAAATATCCGAGGTGCGCAATCAGGTTGGTTGGCTATTTTATAATTTAATTCGTTTTGTTACTTTCACTTACTTTGTTTCATTCATACCTTACCTATGTGTCTTACTTCAGTTTGTGTTTTCTATCATGCATTCTTTACGTCTCGCTTATTTTGTTTTTATTTCTTTTATTTTTTATCTCTGTATAATTGTATTTGCGTAGTTGTCTCTCATTGTGCTGATTGTGTAAACTGTGTCTGTAAGTGGCGGAAATTTTAGAACAAAGATTCAAGCAATTTGTTTTTAATCATAATCTAGGTGAATAAAGTGCGTGAGCAATGTCAAAAGCAGGAGGAAACTATCAACGAACAGGAGACCGAGTTGAACTCGAAGCGTTCTGAATTGCAGAAACTCAAAGACGAAGAGGCCGCCCTCGAGAAGGAGTACGAAGAGAACCGCAAAGAATTGGATAATCTTTCGAAACATTTGCAAGACACGCAATTGCAAATCAGTCAGGTTTGTGTGCTGAGCATTAAACTTTCAAAGATGTCCCTTCAAGTTGGCGATGCAATTATTTAGGTTCGTTCTATGGTAACACAACTTATGGAGACGCAACGACAAATGACCGATGCTTTGATCATGTGCAAAGCAGCTATCGAAGCAAATGATGTTGATCTTGTCACTGAATATCAACTCAAAATCGAACCAGATTTACAAGACGCCAGACAAACTTTGGAAACGAAAATACCCGAAGAGCCCAAGCCCGATGATCCATTCCAAGAGAAGACAAATGGCTTCGGCAATGCTGATGCCTTCGCGACGAACGGTTTCACTGCGGATCCATTTGCGGCAAATACAAATGGTTCTAGACCTGTGAGTGGCTTTGATGATACCAGTTTTAGTGCTGGCGGATTCGATGATGCATTTGGTGGTTCGGCGTTTGGTGGAGCTGCCCAAGCTCAAAAAGATCCATTTGGCGGTGCCGGGGCTGCTGCAGATCCATTTGGTGATAAGAAAACTGCTCCCGTTACTCCTGAGGTAAGTGAGAGAATGCACTCATTATACAGTCAGTCAGGGAATGGATTTTTTTTCTAGCCTGGAAAAGATGACTTTGGTAGCGATCCCTTCGCTGCCCTCCATGCACCGACTGGCGTGGGTCAGGTATTAAGTCCTAACACCCAACGTTCCGGACCACCACCAAGGCCTGAATCTCCAAGTCCTGCATTACCACCAAAGAAGTCTAAGCAACCACCTCCAAGACCAGCACCACCGCGTCCTTTACAGGTAACACATCCTCATGTCGTTTGATGTCGTTTCTTATTCAATTATGCGGATTTTTTAGGCTCCAACACGTCCGTCGCAACCAGGTGGTGACGCCTTCGGTTCCGGAGGCGGCGGCTTCGCTGATTTTGCTGATTTCGACAATAAGGTTGGTACAAGACGCATGCCATTAAAAAGCAATCAGTGGTGGTAGCTTCTTGAGCTTTAGACAAAAGAAAAACAAATTAGATGCTAGTCTCTTTGGAGTGTACTCCAGCCTAAATTAATTACCGCATGATAGTAGTATTTATTCGTAGACAATTTGATTAATATTAATTTTCCCGCTACTAACTAAACTAATAAAATTTCATCCAAAAACAAACGAAAAAAAATCCTGATCTTTTCTATGCTAAGCCAATTACATTGTGTTTTTATTTTCATTCGTTTCGATACTTTCGTTTGCGCAACAAAACCAAAAAAAGACTCCCCCCTCCCGAAGGGAATCTATATTCAATCTCTTCAAATATTGCATCGCATTGGTTTCTAGTTAACGTTCGTAATCATTCCAGCCTTCGATTTTGTGTTGTTGTGTTTGTGTGTTAATTTTTCTTTTTTTCAAAATTCCCAAATTTTTGAGAGTTTTAATCATGTACTTGAACTTGAAACGATAAAAATACAAACCTATATCTCTCCGCTTAACTAACAAATGGCTTACATTTCAAATTCTATTTTCAGTGAACATCATCTCCACTCTCTATATAAATGTATTTAACATTCCACCCCTCTAATTAAATTTGAAAAACAAATTAACAAAGATTATTCACAATTAACCTGTACCTAACTTTTAAGTGTTCATACATATTTATTGTTTAAAAAAAACAGAATTGATATCATTATATAAATATAGTATATGCGTAGTTAAATTATTTAAATAAAACAAAACAAAAACAAAAAAAAAAAACAAACTCTCCATCTTACCATATACCCTCCAACGATGAATATAACTTACAAAATTCCACATAGAACATTAATTAAAAGTAAAACAAAAGAAAAGAAGCAACAAATCATAATACTCAAGTACGCATTGGAATCTAGAAGTACATTTTTGATTTTTCTGTTGTTTTGTGTTTGTTTATTTGTTTTCTGTTTTTTATTCAAATAACATAGTATATTTACGCGATTTTATGCTTCAGAGGTACATATATTCGTTGTTTAGTTGTTAAATTATATCTTCCTATAATTCTCATTGTCAAAATGAAAATAGTTATACATACATATATACATATGCGTATGAAATTAACTCATTTATGAATTTATCGTCTTAACATGTGTATACTAAAAACAAAAAAGTGCAGAATAATATCGTTTAACATGAATAAAAACAAAAAGAAATAATTCAAACTCAAGGGTTATTGCTTTCTATTGAATGCATTTATTTATGTGGGTGACAGGTGAACTTGGTGTGAAGGGTTGAATTTTATCTTTCTGGTAGTGCTGTGATGATGTTGTTCTTGTTCAACGTTCTTAGAATTTGAAATCAATTTTATTTTTTATCCATGGAATAAAATTTTATAAAACACTACATTTTCAAGACCAATCCCTATAAGCGATCTGACAGCCATTGCAGCTTGTTCCTCTTTCAACTTGTCTTATAATATTTATTAGGTGTAGTAAAAAGAAATCCATTATTTTTTTCATAATAAAAAAGATCCGATTTGGGTTGTAAGGGGCGCATTCGAATGATAATTCGAGTGACAATCGATTCATACGGCACTCTACAACATATCGATTCTCAAAGTCATTCGAATGACTAACTAAGGCAAGGCTGCTACTGAATTCATCAGCCAACTTAGACTATGTTGTTCCATTGTGATATCCACACTACAACCACTGATTGACCACTACAATAGTACCGTTCATCCCAAAGGCAAATGGTGACTTGCCCCGATTTGAAAACCAGATAGAAGCGTACTAACGTTGATCTCAATGAGATTCGAACCGGGGACCCCACTAAATAAGGACAGGCACTTAACCAACTGCGCCATCCGGTCGTTGAACTGATTGCTAACTATTAATAACACAAGAAAACTCGATAAATGTAACTCATCAAAATCATTCGAATGAATTCAAATTTTTAATTTTGTTTATAACCGAGAAATGGAGTAATTCTTGCATTCTTTTCCTTGCGTTTTTCTTTCATTTTAGTTATGTTCCTGATTAGTATTTCTCGACGAGAACTATTTGTTACTTGTCCTCGCGAATTACGTCTGCAACATCGCTTTCTATTTTTGGCAATGTGCCTCAACTCTTCCCAACTTTTACCCAACTGCCGCGCTTTACTCCCCACCGTCCTGCGCCTGCGTCTGGACCCCCAGGTCATCTGCCGTTTTGTGTTAAGGGGGCTAGTTATACAGCTGTCATCCTTTTGTAGTATGTGACCAATACACTTCCACTTCCGCCGTTGTATAGTGATGCCTATTGGTTCCCGGTCCGTTCTTTCGTTTTCCTTGGACCCCCGGGTCTTCTGCCTTCCTGTATTAAGAGGGTTATCTATACAGCTGTCACCCTTTCGTAGTATGTGACCAATCCACTGCCACTTCCGCCGTTGTATAGTGATGCCTATTGGTTCCCAGACCGTTTTTTCGTAAAGCTGTTCAATTTTATATATAGATATACAATTTGCAATATCTTACGTAAGCATCTACTGACGAATGTTTGTAACTTTCTCTTCATAGTGGTGGTCACTTTCCGCGTGCTGCATCCATAAAGGAGTACGGATAAAACGTTGGTGCGGGACAGTTTCAGTTTGGTGTTGATGCCGATTCCATAGTTATACAAAATTTTGGATAACATAGCGATTTTTTTTATCGTGCATCCACTTCGGTTCCGCCATCGGTTGATACAGTACTTCCGAGGTCCTGCAATTCATTTACTGTCTCAACCGGCGCCGGTATTTGCGCTGATGAGTTCGATCCCAGGCTGATTATTTTTTTCTGTGTGTTTGTTTTCTGCCCTCTCCACTCTTGATGCCATTTCGAGGTCCATTGCCTGCATACATCATCCGCGTAGTCCGTGTGTTGAAAGACATGACGTGTTGTATGAGTCCTTCCAATTCATCCGTTGCCAGTCCTGCTTCGTACCATCTCACTCATCAGTCGAAAGAACCCATCGCAAGTATTATTAAAACATCTCCATTACTAAAGTCTCTATTCTGAAAATCATAAGATTATTCACCCCACTAGATTTAGATCAATTGTGCGCGTTGGAGTATTCCTTGCCATTTTGATGGTAGTCTTGAGAGAAACTGTTCCCCAGTAAAATCGTTCGCCATGGACAGAAATAGGTGGTAGTCACTTGGTATTTGTTCCTGACTATAAACCGGATGCATGAAGACCTCCCAACAAATCTCCCGCAGATTCTGGCGTTTGGCCTGACATTGTCCTTATGGAACACAATTCCTCTCAAATGGGTCAAAGCTGGGCACTGCCAGACGATCCGTAATTGATTGACAAATCCAGGTGTGATGCGTTAACTCGTCTGGGACCCATATATCGAGCTTCTCTTTTTTTCCACCCTTATTCAAAGTTTTCCAAACGGTTTTTTGTGAAATGTTTATCTCTTGGGCAATGGAAACAATGCTTACAAGGCCAGACAAGATTTCCATGATTTTATAATTTTCGACAGTTAGTCTTTCAGAGCGTGGTGCATTTCTGAAAAAAGAACTGCGCATGATTTACTGTTACAATATCAGGACCATAAACATTATTCACATTATCAGTCGCCTGGGTTGCTTTTTCGCCTTCTTCGAAGAAAAACTGTAAAATATGGCATATATTTGCTGGTGTCCCCCGTACTTAGCTTACAAAAGAAAAACGAAAGCATTGGAAAAGTGGTGATTTATTTCTTAACATAGTCTCCTTTTAGCTCGACACTTGAGCCAGCGATGCTCCAACTTCATTAACTCGTCTCCAATACCCATATATGTTTTCTGGAGTTATGCAAAGTAGGCCTCCATTGCGGCGATTACCAACTCATTCGAATCAAATTTCTGCGCTGCGAGTTACTTTTTCAAGTTTAGTACTGTACTGTTTGATATTAAATTTCTCTTGCGATAGTGGCGCCATACGGCGGTGAGACTAAGCACTTATCAGACCATCCTCAAAATTTTGGATAAATTTAATAAAATTATCATCCCGAAATATGTATCCCACAAATTGTAAGGTCTTCTTTTTCGTTTATTATGAACTCACAAATAACAAGCGGCTTAATTACTTAACCACTACTGTAGCACTTGCTGCTAGCTGTTATTCCTAAGTAAAACACGTTCAATTCTATATACTATGTACGAAGTTCTAGTTACGGTCATATGCCAAATCAGATGAGATAAGAGAAATTAAGTCTCCGGTCCAACGATCATTTAAGAAGAAGTTATAATTCTTGCTCATGTTACGTCCCAGGCACCAACACTCTTCTGAGATTATTTCGCCACGGAGAATAGTTTTCCTTCCCCTTTCCCTCCTCAAGGCCTAGTTTTCTCAGCAACCAATCGTGCTTTGCGTGCCAATATCTCTCCCACGAGTGAAAGGGACCTACAGTTTTATGCCGACTCCGAAAGGCCAAATTTGAAAAGGTTTTTCTAGACAGACAGGGGTCGACGCACATACGCACAAAGCAACAGCCGCCAGATACATCCAGAAGTATAGTTTGTTCAATTTAAGAATTTGTGTTTATCTCTCAAAACCGTATCACTTTCATCACATCACTTCACCTATAACATTTAAGAATGTTTTTTTTTGTGCTACAAATTCTAGTCCTTTTAGCGATTGTTTTTGTTAATGAAAGCTCGGCCGTGATAAAGGGTACTGTTGAGCACTTTCTTTTAACAACTCATTTCTGGATTCCATTTAAAGTTTTTCGCAAAACAAGCCAAGTGTCTGGGGAACGCATTGGGAAGATGTCATTTTCGTAGATGAAAACAAATTTAGCCTTTTCGGGTCTAATGGATGGGATTGTTCAAGTGTTTCATCTACGAAAATGACATCTTCCCACCATAATAGATAATTTTTCTTGTACTATGCAAATTTTTAGCGGATGTTTCGGTTGGGCAAATTAATTAATGGCTTTTTTCTTGATACTCGGCCATTGTATCCTTCAGCTTTAATTTTTAGGAAGTGTCGGAAAAATGTTTTTCACTAAACATAACCTTCGACAATCCATATCGTTTCCATACTACATTTCATGTTTCTATGTTCTGCCGATCGTTATTTGTAATGAAATATTTTGAGTCACAACATTTTAAGAAAATACTCGCAAAACCTTCACAAGAACACGACCTCAACATAATTCAGAAGAAATTGTTGAAATTGAAACACCACTATATTGCCTAATTACTCAATATATTCACACATCAGTAACAGTCGAGCTATCTCCCCCCCTCGTTTCGGGTTACAGTTAAAAAATTATGTTATAACCTCAAAGTTCGGGCTTTTTAATTCGGTTTTTAATTTCTGTATTATTTTACTGATTTACTTTTGAAATCTTAAATTTGTTTCCTTTATTTATTTCGTTTTCTTTCTTTCTTTTTTTTCACACATATGTTTTGTCACTTTAGCAACCCTCAATCCCTCCACCACAACCACCACCACCAATAACAGTTACTAGATCTACTTCTGCTTCAACTACATTATTCAATCCACAATCACAACAACAACGTTCAACTACCCCCCTTCAGTTGTCTGCAACACCAGTCGCTGGATTGGGACCAACACCAGCAGGTCCGACGGATTTTGTCGATGATCCATTCAAGGATTATCGCTATGAAGATCCGTTTAGCATAAAGGATCCATTTGCTGATGAGGAATTCATCGAACAAAACAGTTCTGAAGGTGAGAGAGTCGACATTTTATATTGTTTAAGACATCTATTCAAAACAGACAACATTTCAGATGAGGCAAGGAACAAGAGTAAACTCACAGCAACCGCAGCATCACCACTTTCTCACGCATTCAGCAGTAATTTGCTAAACACTAATGTGACCCCAACAATCACCACGAACAACATGAACAACAAGTCAAGCAGCATTGAATTTTTAGACAGTTTTGATGCATTCAACGCGAATCCTAGTCCAGTACCATCGACACTATCGGGAGCAACAAAATCATCTGCGCGCAATACACCAATTAGCAATTTCGATAATTTCGCTAACTTTGATGCATTCTCGACTGTTCCACAAAAGACGGTGACAGCGACAGCAACAGCAACACCAGCAGCAAGTGCAACCACAACCGGAGCTATAGACTTTTTTGACGCATTCGATGATAACTTTAAAGATTTCGGTTCGGGCGGTAGCAACAACAACAACAACAGTACAACTACAAACGATGCATTTGATGCGTTTAGCAGTACAACGAAGGCATTCGGCAGCATTAACAACACACTGACGGATAATGCCTTCAGCATCACGAACACATCGAACAAAGTGACAAAAACCTCAGACATCAAAGTATTTGAAGACGCCTTCGATAATGGATTTGAAGATGATTTCTTCCGACTGAAGATGAACGACAACAACAATATGGTGACAGCAGCTACTTTGGCAGACTTCTCAAAGACCAGCACCACAACGGTGGCGAACAATGGTAATTTCGCCCAATTCGATGGCTTTGGCGACCTATCCGACAGTACTAGCACTGACTTTGCAACAGCATTGAATAACTCAAAGAATTTGAATATCTCACAATCGAAGGTACAAAATAAGATCACACTTGGTAAGACGAACAATACCGAGAGTGGTGGGGCTAAGATGCCAGAGAAATTCGCTGGTGACTACTCAAATCCGGATTCATTCGATGCGGATCTAGAAGAGGCCCTCAAACGCAGCATGGCTGAGAAGTAGTGTTTACACGCCAAAGGGGATGATTCAAGAATACATAAATATATAATATCTATTTAGTTATTACACCCAGTAAATATATATATATATAGAGTCTTACATTCAATCAATGCTTAAACAAATGCGTGCGTCTAGACATACCAGACATGTCTTGTGATCCGGCGTACAACAACGGTGCTCTAGCATAGGAGGTAGGGAAACATCTGTTGATTCGAAACCAGAAACACTCAGCGACATCAAACGAAATCCGATTTTAATTTCACGTAGATGAACCAATTTTTTTTTAGATTATTAGAAGAGGATATCATTTAGTTTTGGCCTTGTTGTGAACACACAAGAACTGTTCCTTGATTTAACGGTTGTTTGTTTTCCTTAGTTTTCTTTTCCAAATGTGCTGTCATGAAATTACGTTTTCTTTTAGTTATTTTTTTTTTCTCTTGCTCTATCATCTTTATTTTTTGTTAATTTATTTTCTATTTTTCTTTTTTCGTTCATAATTCATTTCTTTTCGTTTTGTATCGCCTTATACAGGAAAGTAGGGAAAGGCTGCTGGAAGACGGTGGCACTCGTGTAAGCATTAGTGAGAAATTTATTCCAATATACAGATAGATACGCGTATGTAGAGATATAGAATGTGTGTATTTCTTTGTAGTGATAGTTTTTATTTTTTATTTAAACAATGAAATAAGTATTTACCTGTTAGTAGAACCGTTAACAGAGATATCAAGGATTATTCTATGCTATATTTTACATAAAACTACTGAATGAATACAAAAAGAAATAAATGCAAATATACAAATTACACCCGTGTTGAATTTCCTCACATTTGCTCTGGGCTTCTGTGTATTCATCTACCTTCTGCTTGTGAAAACCCATAGTGGATCGATGTTTTGTGTGCCTATCTGACTTGATGATTATGAAATCGTTACCGATAAGTGACTGCTGATAAAAGAATGGCTGATAACCGCCTTAATAAGACAACGTGTCACACACTTCGGGATGAAATACTGATGTGTTACCTTCCGTATTCCATCATTTCTTGATGTTGATTGCCACTGCCTAGAGTTGGAGTGTTTTTGCAATCTCTGTTCGTCATCAACTATTGAGAGACTTGATTTGCTGCGATCGAATCGACGTCTGCATATACATGTTCGTAAGTATGTAAGGTGGCTATGAAATACAGGGAAATGGAACAATAATCCCACTTGGATGGAGCCCAATAATGGTGCACAGATAGGTTGAGATCTGACCACAGTGAAGGCGTTGATGCGATAGGACGAAGATGAAGCCTACACTTTCCTCTCTGTAAGGAAACAACAACATTCTAAGCCAGAATTGTACTGGAGGCTGTTACTCACGGGCGGTAAAGCTAACTTACATTCTAAGAAACACGAATAAAGATTTTATTGAAAGGTACTTTCGAGCTTTTATTGCTATGAATATTTTGATTAAAATAAAATAAATATATATTTTGCATCTTTTAAATTTATTTTGCAGCTACCATTTAAAGCCGCCGTCGCACGGCGTTCTGTAAATGCCGAGGTTAGTATTGGAACAACAGCACGCAGTTTTTCTTCCGTTCGATTGGTGGATTGCAAGGCTTTAGAGTGATGAATAAGTTCAGAGTAAAATGTATCCTGACGTTTTTACATGGATTTTCGTGTTTCCTCTTCCAACGTCAAACCAGCGCCTTAAGCCTTTTCTCATGACTTTGTTCCAACACGATGTTCATGAAGAAAGCTTGCGAATAAGTTTTATTGCACTAATTCTTGAGGCAGTCCAGATTTTTGGAAGCATTTCTGTGCTGCATCAACTTCTTCCAAAATATCGCACCAGAAGAGAATACTTACAGTACCTCTTCTATCTAAATTTTCCTTTTTAAGATTATAAAGGAGTTCAGGAGAGATTGTCTTCACGAAAAGTTCCTCCAATGCCTCATGATGAGCGCTCCATATAGTGTCTACAAGTTTTTATGAGAATATCCCAATGATGCGTATACATGCTGCAAAAAGAGTCATATCTTGCCAGTGACCCAAAAGACGTTGTACTTGAAGGATTGCTTCCCAAAGAGTGAATTCTACAAAGGCTCATATCCCTGAACCCAGCAAAGGATAATGTTATACCAGATATCTTCAGCATGCTCTTTCGTAGTCTTTCAAGATGTAGGACAAAACTCTAGAAAGGTTTCATTTAGCTCAACTAATGACCTGACTCACAATCGTATCTAATAACATTTTGGTCGAAATGTGATTCATCGGGTATGTTGGCGAATATAATGCCAAAGTAATTCGCCTACACTTTCAAGAGGGGTTGAAGAACGCCTTGGTCTCTTTGAGAGACAAGGTCCACTTGCAATTTATGATTCTGTTTTTTTCATTCAACCATATACTGTACATTGACGGGGATCTAGGCAGACATCTATGGATCTAGCGAAGTCCTTGGTGGCGTACAATGGAAAATGGAGAAGAACTTCAACCATACGCTACTGGAGGCAGTTAGGGAGTGATCGCGCTAGCTAGAAAGCTTTATCGTTTGAGAGGGTCCCTAGTCCACTCTGGACTAGTGTAGTGCCACACAAAGGAAAAGAGGACGTAAGCCTTAGCAAACTCATGAGCGCAACCACACAGTTCTATGGGGTACTACTAACTACTACTACGACAACTAGAGACACACTCTCCCCAAGTTATATGGAACTCCACTCAAACTCACAACGGAGACAGAGTATCTAGGCATCATTCTTTATTTCAAGCTCTCCTGGTAGAGGAATGAGGAAAGAAGAGTATGAAGAAAGGTTATAGAAAGGATTAAATGTTTTTTATGCTTGCCCTTTATATATAGGTCAAAAGACCTTCGCTCATTGGATGTACACAAGAATCATCATCAGACAGATTATAAGCTGCTGGCAACACAAAAATGAAATGAGCATCAACAAAATACAAAGGTCAGCTGCTGTTTGCACAACGGGAGCTATAAGGAGCACGCCGCAAGCAAGGTTGGGCATGATACTTCATCTCCTTCCTGTGGACCTATTCATAAAAGTCTGCGCCGCAAAAAACGCTGTAGATTAAGGATCCTTTTTGTGGAAACAAGCTAATTATGGACCTGGGAAAGAGACATGGCTCCAGTAGCCTCGCAGCTACAACCGACTATATACCTCCCCATAATGACTTCTCCCTTAAAATACAAAATCTTTCCCCGACAGGGACAAGTGGCTTTCGAACGTCGCTATAAACGACCACGAGACTGCGTGGTCACGACGAAGAATAAACCGAAACGATCCAGCATCTGCTTTGCCACTGCTCAGCTCTCCAAAATCGGCTTAATGAATTAAGACACACGAATACGATGTTTACTTCGTATGACATTAACGTCTCGTCATCAACTATTAAACCTTTCCAGCTGACTCGGTCTGTCGCTACTTTCAATGTTCTACATTCAATAATGCGACAGAGCCGAGCTTAGATCATGCACCCCAATGCCATCTTTATAATCCACTGAACACGATATCAGTTGGAAACACTACCAATTGAAAGAATTTATCACCCACAGTGCAGTTCACACCGTTGCATCAACGATTCAAACTCGCTGATTGCACAAGCACCTATCCACCCTCTCACGTCACTTATCACACCCCAAAACGATTGAATAATCATTTTGAGTGCATAGCTCACTTGCTTGCTGCATAACACTTCAAAATATGAAGTGAGCCTGACGGGAATCAATAGAATCCAAACAGACGAAGAACAAAGATCATTCCGCAAACATATGTACCTACCTACTGTATATGCAGGTACCCCTGTACAGAAATAAACGCTATGTTTGTGCGGATGTTGATAAACAGTGAAGAGCTTTTAATTAACGGGGAACTCTGTTTTGCACGATTAAAAGATACAAACAACTTTCGTTTGTACACGAAGACCAAGAGCTTAGTTGGACGACTCTCATAATTCAGTTGATCGCTGCTGTTCTCCACTGGTGCTTGTGCTTATCGCCTTCAATCTATCGGTCCCTGCTGAAGCCACCATTTTGGGAAAACAAAAAAAATAAATTGTCCTCTTCGTACAATCAAGCAATAATCAAGGTTCGTGCATTCTTTCGAAAACCCTCTAAAAGAACTCAACCGAGTCTAGTTATCAACTGTGTGGTGTGAATGCATTGGTTGTGTGTATTAATTCAGTGGAACCGTGGTTATTTTCCATTCAAGTGACGTCATTCTTTGATTACAAACAAAATCTTTAAAGTGCCGGTACATTATTCCGTCAATGTGTTAGATAATATCAGAAAAGTAACTCGTAGTCAGATTAAAGTTGATTTCCTTTGTCTTTTTATCTAGAACAACTCTAGACAGGAGGAGTGCGGGCATTTGTCGCATAGTTTCCACTATTCACCCGTCGTCGGACTGGGACCCCTCCTAATGCATACCGCAGGCAATTAACTGCGAACAAAATGGAAAGCAAAGCAAAATAGAGAAACGAAAACAAAAAGCCTTAAGTGCCCGTGTGTTGAGGTTATTCAAATGTGATAACATTTACAGGCTGACAGGGTGACCATTTGAATTTGCTCAAATCGAGTTAGTATCTGGAAAAGCTTTCGGTGAAAGTTCACTTTGATCACATCAGCTGAGCTTGGACATTTGAAAATTAAAATGTTCTAGGCATACGTATGGATATTTGGGGTGCTAAACCGTGAAGGTTCGTTAGAAGATTTAACCTCGAGGAAATTATATTTTTCTAATGGTCACATCTTATAATTTAACACAATCAGATTGTGGTTTCAATTTCAAGTTTTTTCAACGAAAGTTAACGATTCGCGATCGTTTTGTAAATAAGTCTAGTGGGGAATAACTCAATCCCAAAAAAACAGCTCATAACAATCAAACATGACGCCAATTACGAAGTTTCTTCATTCTTCATAAAGAACACATCATGTGCACTAACTAAACCCTCCAAGTGCCGCAAAATTTGATCTGACGATTTTGCTATCCAGTGAACCTGTTCTGGTCTGTTCTTATTTTTGTATCTTTAAATAGTGCTAAAGCATGACTTAACACTGGCTTCAATTTTCGATGCGATCATTTGGCACCTGATTTAAACGCTAGACTTCAGTTTGGTTCTTTCCAGCTAACTAACGTTGCTCTTTCTTCAGTCATCCACAGCTATTGCCTCAAGTTTTCACAGTTGTGGTGCCCATTAGTTCTGCATGACATATATTTCAAATTAGGGCTAAGATCTACAGGCATTTTGGGGTCGTTGTGTAATGTGTTCATTTCGTCGTGGAATTGACGTGAAATCACCTTGAGACCTCTATAGGGTGTTCTCACCGATTTTGAAGTTTTTCCAAATGACACTAGCTGACAATTTTTAAGTCGCCAGCAAAATAGTTGTTTGTTGAGAGGAAAAAATAGAGTTGAGAACACCAGAAAAGAGTGAGAATATGAACACTAAAATAAAATTAAGTTTACGCTGTAGTCTTGTTAGGTTTTGCAACCTTTCACGGATGGATGAACTCAAAGCGGTTTTGATTAGCTTTCTGCAAAAGTGCGAGGTTTCGAAACCCCGGAAGTGTATGTCGAATTCTTGGAGGTTTGGCGACATTTGACGAAACCCCGCGAATTCGTTTGATGCGAACATAAAGTTATTTTTACATCCCGTAACCGACCAAAACAGTGCTGCCAATTTGTGGCAAATGTACACATTCGTTATACATTTTTGATCCCATTTTATTGGGGCAAGAAAAAGTAAATTCCTTCTCATCATCAATAATTTAAGAAAAGTGAAGTCTTATTTTTTCTTTCTATTCCACAAATCTTAACGTTCTCTCGAGTCCTACTGTCGTTTTCGTTTTTATATTTTGGCCAAGCTTTCATTATTACAGGCCCAAACCCATAGAATCCATTGCGTACCTTGCGTTTGTAATCCACAAAAATCGTAGTTGTCGAATTGCAAACACGTACAATGTGTGCGCCATCTTGCATGCATCTAAGAAATTTTAAAGTTTTTTAAATTTTGATAGGCGGCTTCTATACATTGTAATTCGATCGCGAGACATGGGTAATGTGTAAGCAAGGTGGGTGAGATGTGTTTGGGCGTGGAGAAGGTGTGTCGCGTTCCAGAAGCTACGGGACCCCTTGGATCCAAGTTTGTGTTTTCTTTATTAACATATCTCAAAACTGAACCCTTTGGCGATGGGTTTGAGGAGCATGACTAGCGCTAGCCAGGCAGATAGAAGAATGCTTGTACAGGATGGCGTTCAGCTACCACCGTGGTGACGTAAGGGTGAATGAACTCTTGGCCTTTTCTGAAAATAACTGGCTTTAAATCCGGCTCTGACTCTGTCTCTGGCTCCGGTTCCAGCTCCAGCAGTGGCTCGGGCTCATGCTCCAGCACTGGGTCTTGCTAGATTGTAGCTCTGGTTCTGGCACCGTCTCTAGCTCCAATTCCAACTCCCGTTCTGGCTCTATCTCTGGCTTTGGCTCTAGTTCTGGCTTTGTTTGGCTTTTGCTCTGGCTTTAGCTTTGACTCTGGCTCTGGCATAGCAAACAATTTATATACAAGCGCCAGCAAATCTCACATGTAGAAGCCCCCAAACATTCCAATTTTTCTTCTTAGTTCGAAACTGCACCCAAAATGTCGCACTGATCATAATCGCGATCTAATCTACATTTACCTGAAACGTACTCTCTGTTTGAGCTATCTTTTGAATTCATTTTTTTCCTGTTCCAATATGCACAATCGTGGTTTTAAGTAATCATGTTGTGTGCCTGCACACGAAGGGTTATCTCTGTGCGTCCTTATCTACCGGTGATAAATACATATCTCACATGCCTGCGCTTAGCTGTTTCTCCCACTGACACCAGTGTTTTAGTTGAATAGTTGCGCTCGAGCTAACACTTTCAATTTGATTTGGAAACTTACTTGATTTATTCTACAGATGGGAAAGCCTGCTTTGTACTACGCAACACTCAGCCCACCATCCAGGGCTGTGATGCTCACTGCAGCTGCTCTTGGCGTTGATCTCGAATTACGGTAAGCATTCCATTCTTTACAAATCGAATAGACTTAAGACATTCTCTTTCATTTCAAGTCCAATAAATCTGATCAAAGGTGAGCATCTGACACCAGAGTTTGTCAAAATGAATCCACAGCACACCATCCCAACGTTGGACGATGATGGCGTAATCATCTACGACAGCCATGCCATTTGCGCATACCTTGTCGGCAAATTTGGCAAGGACGACAACCTCTATCCAAAGGACTTGGTGAAGCGGGCACAAGTTGATGCTCGCCTGCACTTGGACTCAGGACATCTATTCGCCCGCCTGAGAATGCTGTACGAGCCGGTCCTCTATTATGGATCAACGGACTGCTCTATCGATAAGATCGCATACATTCAGAAGTGCTGGGATATTATGGAGAACTTCTTGAAGGAACAACCCTATCTGTGCGGAGATGAAGTGACAATTGCCGATTTCTGCTGTGTTGCCACCATAACATCAGTGAACGATGCTGCGCCCATCGATGAGTGCAAGTATCCAAAGCTCTTGGCTTGGCTGAAGCGCATGGCTGAGTTGCCTTACTACAAGGAGGTCAACGAAGAGGGAGCCGAAGAGCTGAAGAAGCTCTTCAAGGAAAAACTGGCCGAAAACAAATCAAAGAAATAATCTCCACCTTCTGTCTTATTTTTTCTGAATTAATTTTTTTATTTTTTATGTAATATATTCATGCGGTATTGCCTTTTACAATTATCTTACAAGTTGTTGATTACTGGGGTATACTGAAATGATTAAGCGATAGTGCGCCAGTCTGTTCAGATTAAGGAACCATTAGTCGTGTCTACATTCTGCAGTACGTGTATATTCATGTACTGCTCGGAGGCATGGACAGTCTCAAAAGCGGATGAGGAAGTCCCTGGTCTGGTCGAGAGAAAAGTTCTACGTTCAATCGTTAGTCCTGTTTGCGTTGACGGTTTTTCATTCATTCAACCATGACCTGTATGACCTGTACAACGACATGACCCTAGTCAGAAGTCGACGGATCCAACGCCCAAGATGACTAAGCCAAGTAAGCGTATAACACAGCTACGGTCTGAAGAGTCTTCGGCTCCGAACTAGTGGGACAGCGCAATAGAGGACCCGATAGAGCACACAGGTGGAGAAGTACCTCAACCAACTTGGCGTGCGATATTGAAGGTAGCGGGGTAAAGATCGAGCCAGCTGGAGAGGCCTGTTAGCTGAGACTCAGGTCCACTCCAGACTGATTGTTAATAAGAGTGAGCTTATTAAATTCTCTATCAAAATCATGAATATTATGAATCCCGGGGGAATTTCTTTTTTCCTCCGCGGGAAAAGACGCCGGCATTGGCAATCCCTATTGGAATGTTTTTTTCGAGGTTGATTCGAAATTGTACGCGCAATATGTGATTGGGGAATGTGCTAACAATATATATTCCATCAGTTCCAAGGTTGGTTTTTGCATTTGCTGGCTTCAATACCTTCGTTGCATACTTCTGGAGTTCCAGCGTATAATAATTTCTTTTCATTTGTCTGGTATTCGGTGAAAAATGTATAGAAATTGGTAATAATTAAATGTTTTGCATACCCATTAATTGAATATTCATATAAACTTAGATTGGCTTTTTGGGCTATTTTATTCATAATAATAGGCATGTTTAATTGAATTTCCGACACTGTGGGACACCGTGGCGTAGTGGGTAAGTGCGTCTACGCCTACGCAGAGGGTGCCAGGATCGATACCCGAATTTACCACCTTTGATAATTCACGGCTCCACCTCTTTCGAGTCACTGACAATGCTCATAGAGTATTTCCTGTCTAGAAAAAGCTTCTCAACTTCGCCGTTCGGAGTCGGCATTACACTGTAGGTCCCTTCCACGCGTGGGAGAACAATAGCACGCACAACACGAGTGGTTGCTGAGAAGCTAGGCCTAGGTCCGCCTTGGACTGTGTCGCGCCACCCATATTATTATTATAATTGAATTTCCCTAAAATAAATGATAGTGGAGAAAATTGAGGGAAATTCAGTGATATTTACGATAAGGAGTGCTTTTTCTTTTTCCTTACGAACATTCTTCTTAATAGCAGGTTTCCCAATAAGAGAAAAAATCTCGAGGGAAATTTATTCATAATAAGCATGAATAACTGGGCATTAAAGGAAGAGGGAAGTAACCTAAACGAATGGCTCCAGCCAATTTGGTTTGACCAATTGGTTTGAAAAAGTATATAAAAAACAGTTGTCAAAAATTTTAAGGGGCGAGAAAGGTAGAAGTCCTGCATCTCTGTAATACTTCATTTCTGGTTTTGAGCAAGTTGCGTAATTTAGTCTGTGTTTGACAGGCACTGAAAGCAAATAACTTTGTGTGACCAAACGCCCCAGCATCTTTCAAGCAGAAATCTATGTCATAGACAGATGTGTTCAAATCAATCTGGATGGGAACCATACCAACTGCAACATATCAATAATGTCGGAGAGTCGTACCGCTAACTTGACACTAGACTCCTACATCATCAAATCCAAGCTCGTGTAGAAATGTCTATAGAAGTTTAATGAAGCGAAAAAAAAATAGATAAAACTCTGCTTTATACCTGGCCCTCCGGGGAGAGAAAGCAAGGAGGCGCCCTACTCCCTGGCAAAGAAAAGATCATCGTAATCATTTGGCGCTGTAGGAGAGCATATCCTCAGAACGGAATTAAGGGAACTAAAAAGAAGGAACCGGACGGAAACAGGCGAAGAAACTTTACAAGCGAATGAAGTTTAAGGCATGTATCACTATGAGCAAGAATAACCTCCGTATCCTAACAAGTTTCCTAACGGGTTATTGGAGACTCTAGGAACACTTAAGGAAACAATGGTAATCAGAAGGCCTCTGCAGGTTCTTTGGAGAATCCAATGAAATTCCAGAGCACGTCCTGGGGTTCTCTGAGGCGCTCGCCCACAAACGACAGAGATATGTGATATGTGATTATCCCGAGCATGGATATAGGGAAAACATTCGGTGCTTTGAAAATCCACCACGATATCGTATCTGGCCTGAAAAAAAAAAAAACAACAGTGGCCTGCTTTCTGAACCTGGATAGAGAGACTCCTCTATATGGCGAGTCGGGTGGGTTTCCCCTCTAACCTAATCAAAATTATTGAAATTACGTCCAGGCAGGCGCAGAGCTCAAAGCTCGGACCGATGCTGCACATTAATATATACATATATCCCTATTACCGATGGCGAGTCGAACGTTAGTCTGCTACCGAACTGTTGCAAGTCGAACTATTACTGTTCACGAGTTTCTCAATTCGCCTCAATTTCACTATTGCCACCATGACAATGAAAAAATAACATATGTATGTGCAACGTCAAATGAATTTTGTTGATTCATTCTCGTCTTGAATTTGAGCACATAAGATAAAGTGTTTTAAAGTAAAATGTTTATTTTCACCCGATTTTTTATTTAAACAGAATAAATAGTGATAACAATACGTAATTCATGTATCCTAGTTTATTTCTACTTATTTGCTTCGCGACTCTATTTGCTTCGTTTCTGAGTGTGTGTTCAGTTTGTTGCTGAAATTTTGCCTTGTGGTTATTTCTTTTTAAGTTTAAAAACCAGATCTGAAAATGGACAAAATGCTATAAAACACATTTTGTTAAAAATCTTACCTTATGCATATTCTTCTCCACCACATGCAGATAGTTAAAGTTCGATCGCAAATGTGCTCCGATGTTCTCTTTGGATTTTATTTGACTACCGACAGGACATCTGTATTTTTGGGTACTTTTGCATAGTAGTTTTGCATTCTTTTGTCAGATCATCATCCAACTGCCATATCGGCCCTATTAGACGTACCTACCGAATTTAGCGATGTCTGCATTTGCTACCATTAATTGTACCAGTTTCCCAAATTTAAAATTAATCATTAAAGTCAATTCATTTCATGTCATATCTCCTTTTTATTTTCTGCCTTATATGTTGTTTAATTTGTGTTTTTTGTACACTTCGTCCATCAGTCACCAAATACTTCCATCGCATATTTTTGACATAAGAATCACGAATTTTTGCGAACATTAACTAACCGTAATATGGTGATCTTGCAGTTCGGCTAGTTTCTGACATTTGAGAAGAATGCGATCGACGCGATTCGCGAATGGTAATACCAATTTTCACCATTTGGCGAATTTTGCGTTCGACTCGCCATCGGTAATAGGGTTTATACACGACAGAACAACCACCTTCAACCGACATTGTCAAATGCCTTTTCTTCGTAGATGGTTCGCTGGTATATGCCTGCTCTGTGTCACCATAAATCACAGCGTCGATGGTGGGGAACCAGATTGTTAAGAAGTACCAACAATTATTACACCAAATTTTATATCCGAAAAAATGCTGAAAAACAGTAGATACTCATGTGATCCATAAGACGTGTGTATGAAGTACGTACGTACATAGGTATCAATGGAACATTTAAAAATAATTCTATGGTCTGCGATTAAGTTCTCAAAGCTTGTCAAAAGCTTTAAAGCGATGTGGAAGCGTTTCTCAAAAGAACGTTCTTTAGTTCATTATAATGGGAATGACTCCATGTTAATTTTGAATACGTTGTCATCGAAGCCTCTTTAGCTCAGTGGCAGAGCACTGGTCTTGTAAACCAGGGGTCGTGAGTTCAATCCTCACAGGAGGCAGAATTAATCCAATTTTTTTCATTGTTTGATGTTTTATTATAGAAGAAATTGCTTGGGTGTACAAATGCGTCCCGAATCAATTCCATTGACAAATGTAATCAATTTAACAAAAATTGAGTTTCGGTGAGTATTTCCTTGAAAATTTCAATTCGTTTTTGATACAGTTTGGGACAATTCTTACTGATTTGATGGAAAGTTAAATTTCTTGCTGGCCATAACTCACCTTGACTTGAATTACGGTTCTATGGTCTGTTATAAAACATTGGGGAAGCAATATCTTCTCACACAGCTAACAATACAACAAAAAAACCAATATCAAAATTATCTTAGAATAACACCGACAGCAGCACTCGAGACTATCCTCTATATCCCTCCCCCCAACCTATTCTGGAGCAACAGTGCAGCCTCATCGGCTCTGAGGCTCAGAGAGTTTTCTGGAGAGAAGGTTGAACAGCTACAACAGACAAACAGACTATCTACCTCCAACCTTAGCCCTAGAGAAGAGATTCTGGAGAGAAGGTTGAACAGCTACAACAGACAAACAGACTATCTACCTCCAACCTTAGCCCTAGAGAAGACTCGGCCGAACCCGAACAAATGGTAATAGTAGAAGAGAAGATCTAATGAATGACGTCTGAAAACGAGCCCGGTTCGAGGAGCTGTAGTCTTATATGACTACTGCGAAAAATGCTGGACAATTAGAGACGATTGCAGCTTTTTTTTTTAAGCCGAATTAGCTACTACAAACAAAACAGAACCTGCGTTGCGAGACTTTACCGACTAATCGATCGCGCTTGGTCTGGGTAACTGGAACAGCGTGCCCGGAAGGCTGTGTGTCGTGTCTCAGGCAGAGACTCACCACGAATTGGGAGCTCTTTCAGCTACTGGGTTCCAGGAATGGACTATACAACTGACTCACTCAATTGGATTCTACGTGGTACAGTAATATGATTATCACATGGTTGTTTGGCACTGCTGTTCTTATTTCATAGTCTTGAATTAATTTTAATTTGTAAGCACAATACCAGGATTCCTTAATAACCTACTTGCAGGCCGACGACACATGGATGGCATGAGCCTGATAACTGTCTATCGGTGACGAAAACGTTGCTTCCAGTTAGGGCAGGCTCACGTCTATACCGGTGATTCTGTCTTTTCTCCTTTTCAAATTGGGGCCTCTGATACGAAAATCCTCTTAGCTATATCATTTGTATCCATATACTCGATGTTGCCGATGGTTTTTGCGATCAGGTTTTCGTGAGTCGTGACTCACGCTCTTCGCAAACAGGAACATATATTCCAAGAATAGGTTACATTTTTTTGCTTGTCGCCTAACTTCGGCTCCTTTGCATTGCCTTAAGCAAAAATATCGTTTTTTAGAGTACGATTTTGGTGCTTCGCATCCAAGTGTATTGTAGTAACGATGGCGCACTCTGCTCTGCTTTACCACTCTCTGTCGGAGTTGGTTTTTTGATATCTCCTTTTTTCTTATGGGAAATTTTAGGGTAATTTTAGATGTGAGCAATGATTCGCTATGTATGTCCATTTGTTTCGCTACAAACCATCTGTCTTGACGCTGAGTGAAACACTGGTAAGTTAGAATACGTATCGCCATTTACGTTCGTAGTCATGTATGGAGCTTACCAACTTCAACCATAATACGGCCTCTGTTCCAATCCGGAATTTAATTGTCTGTGGTTAGTTATTTATAGAAGTTCTTGGATAGCAATTCAACTTTTAACGAATTCGATGCGCTACCCGATTCCGTCTCAAAAATTTTATCCCTGTATCATCGTAATACAATTGCCATTGCAGGCGATTTCAATGTACACAATTCTACTGGGCTTCGACATTCGGGCCAGGCAACCCCCGAATTAAGGTATGTCGAAATCTTCGCTGAGGTAAATAATCTGACCCAGCTAATAAAAGAGTCCACACGAATACCTGACATTACAGATCATTCCGCCAACACCCTGAACGTGTTTCTCACCTCTCATCCTGAATATTTATTGAATATTCTGTTGACATATTGTCGCCTCTAGGCTCTTCTGATCATTGTACCGTATCAGCTTAATTTCTCGTTATCACCACAGGCAGTTAGAGAACAAATTCCTAAAAGAACAGTATGGCTGTACGAGAAAGCCGCACTTTTTTTTAGGAATTTTAACTGGTCACTATGCTTCATCGATAGTGACGTGGATTCCGCTGCTGATGCGAGCACAAACATTCTTCTGCTGGGCATGAGATCCTTCATTCCTGATAGAGTGAAGAGGATCTATTGCCGAATTTGGCTACCGCAATGATGACTGAATTCTCACGTATACGGCTATAATATCGATGAAAATGTGATGTGTATCGGTCTGAAAAAAATGGCATAGTATGTATACTTGATCAATAGAAAAATGTTCAGGTCGAAAGTAACACTGGTCCGTACCGATTACTCGTGGTATGCTGGGCAGGGTCTGTAGGCGAATTAAAGTAGGGATATAGCTCTAAAGTTCTTGCAGTAAGTATGATCGCCTTTAGAAATTACAAGGGGATATGGAACTCATATTTCAGTGATGGGGAATGCTTTCGTCTTCTCAAATTCTGAATATGATCTAGAGCAAGCTCCCTGCCAAGAATTCTTCACCGAACTTGATGAGCTCTGATGGTAAACCTTCCGAGACTGCAGCTTTGATATTCTTCAGCTTTTTGATGTCTGTACCAAAATCTAAGTCAGAGAGAATCACTCTCCCCCGATCATACCAGCCGCTCTCGGCAATGCTGATAATATACATCCATTATTCCCTGCGGATTGATAGGAAGATTACCCTCAAAATTTCGGGGAACAATAATGCGTCTTCTGTAGCATGTGTCCAGACTTTTGGCGTTGCCATAAAAGGCACGCATTTTTTGTTAGTCAAGGACTATATGATGACTCCAGATGCGATGTTACGAAAAATCTTCACCTCCCACCTTCTACCATTTCTATTGAGCTGTCCTTGTTTTGCGTTGCTTTTTGGCATGCCTTATCGTTTGAATGTTTCTACTCCTCACATTCACCATAATCCACCACAGAGTTCGTACAGTGGAGGCGGTGCTTGCCGATCGCAGTTGAAAAACATCTTCAGCGAACGCAAATTATACATAAAAAACCTACCGCCATTATTTTGCACACAACTGTAAATGATACCTAATCATTTCATGCCAACTAGCAATTCGACGGCATACTACACATTCGCTATCGCATTCGTCAATTGAACTAAATAGATAGATGGCCAGACCGATTATACTCCAGATTCATGTGACAAGATAGCGCTATTCCCGATTGAAAACGGCAACAAGAAAATAGTCATTCTTATGTACCTTAATGAATAAAAAATAAACTTTATTCTTTACATCGAATGTATACAGATTTCTATTTTCATTTTCACATCAATAAAAATATTTGATTCTGTTCCTTTTTTCCTTCTTCTTCTTTATTTTACATTTACATACATTTTCAACTACATATTCGTACTGTGTATATTGATAACTTTTTTTTCTCATATACATAGAAATGTATATAGTATATATATATATATATATTTCATTAAATATATAACTCTTAATGTATACATATATAAATTGTGTTGTGTATATAGCGAAACGGAACGAAACCAAGCGCGATTCAATCCAGTAAAAAAAAAAAAAACAAAACAAAAATTAATTAAATAGAGTAAAACAAAAAACGAAAACAAAACGACTTTTCTTTTAGTTTGTTGTTGTTTTCTTTTTTCATATCGAATGTACAAATGTATAAAACATATACATACTATCACATGGTGCGGAAAAGAAAAAAAATACATATAGACGAAATTTGTTTATAATAAATGCGCGCGCAAAGAGGATATACGACACTGATTCAGAATGCAGTGGCGATAGTTGGAGAAGAACCCGTAACCTAAACCTAAACCAACCGAGTCAACTTTAATGTCTTCGGGAATCCCTGAAAAAGAAGCAGTAATTTCGAGACGAACAAAAAACAAAAGCAGTAAAACAATTGGAAACACAGACTAGCGAGACCGTGACTTATGGTCACAAAATGTACGAAGAGTGAACATTTAGAGATGGGACAACGCTCTTTTCCTCTACGCGGATAAATTCGTCGTCACTTTTTCTTTTCTTTTTATTTTTGTGGGAGTTTTTGTGTGTGTTCTTTTGTGTGGGGGAGAGGCGTGCGGCAGACAGCCTGTCATCCCTTTAGTCATACCTTAGTAGAAACCGTTTTAGTCGGTTGGGTAGGGGAAGCTTATCCACGTCATTTCTTCTTAAATTCAAGAGAATCGCATCGCGGCATGCATTTTGTAGTGAAACAACTAAAAACATTGAAACAATACATTACTGATGGCATTCATGGACTTCATACAATCGAACTTACTTCCATACGGTTGAACGATGCGAATCTGTTTGGTGGTGCCATAGACATCGACGACTACATGCAGGGGTCCATTTTGATATGGAATCTCTTTCGTGCATGGTCCTTGATCGACACCGTTGATGATGAAATGCATCTCCGCCTTGGATTGATCATTCTCTGTTGGTATGAAAACCACACCGATGCGTGAGCCCTTATCTGTTAGAAGTATGCCAGAGTTGAAATCTGTGTCAGGTTTCAATAGCCGCTTCGGAATAAGACCACGTGGCGTCTTCACATACACCGCATCGCCCAATATGCTATCTGCAGAGATTCCAATTCATATTCACTTCAAACAAGACAAATTTCAAGCAAAAACTCACTACATGTGGATGTTTTGTTGCCAATGCCATTGATATCCGATGGACAACCTGATGCATCATCACCCAGGGACCGCTCAAACTTTGATATCGGATATATCCAGCTGGTGCCCATGTTTGCCAAGTCCGGCAGGGCATACTGTGGCAAACCATCTCTGGATGAGATGATTACTTCAGGCAAGAGTTGCGTCAAACCCAAACGCATATGACCCGACCAGCCGCGCTCGTTCTCCTCAATTTCAATAAGAAATATCTCACCTGGCAAGAGGGGTTTTTCTGAAAATGTGACAGCATCGGCAAAACTAGCTTTACGCATTGCCACAGTATTATCATCACAGAGGATTATATTTGCTCCATGATATGGATGAAATCTGGATAGTGCTTGTCGTGTTGTCCTGGTTTGACGAGCATTTGGATTTGTTGTTGTTGACGATGCTGCCGACAATGTCGATGCTGATGCGGACGATGATGTCGATGCCGACGAAGACATTTTTCGCGGCGAATATTTCGCGCGTCCGTAATGGACCAGCAAAATGGACTTGATTTTGCAATTAATCACACTATTTCACACAGTCTTTTCGTTTTTCTGTCGCGTATAGGAATTATTACTTGTTTCAGGTTTTTTATTTATTATTTATTTATTTACACACTGCGGAACGCAGTAAGTGAAAGGAAATACAAAATTTTCTCTTTAAAAACGAATGACAGCTGACTGATTTCGGATGTGTTTTTGATTTGTATTGAGCCTGCATTATCGACTGTTGTACATAAATGTCTGCAGATCACAGTAGTAGTATATTTATGTTTTTATTATTCATAAAAATTTAAAAGAAATTTTATACATTTGCTTTGATCAGAATTAAGAGTATTTTTTAAGTTTTTATGTGATTATATCAAAATCTGGTCGATTTTATTCAAAAGTCATTGGCACTTGATTTTATACAAGGGGAATCCATTCCATCTCACTCTGGTTTGTTCGATTTCCAGAAAACTATTGGGAATGCGCCACAATTTGTTTTGTAACACCCACCAGCTGATTGTCACCTGTCAACTCGCAAATGTCATTCTAAACCAGTTCGCGAGGGCTACGGATTTCCTTCTAAAAGAAAACTTACTTAATCAACAAAAAAATGTGAGGCTTCTTAACATAAAACCATTGAATACAACTCATCTGAAACACCATCTCTATTTACAGAATGCGTCTACCCTTCTTTAAACTCGTTAAAGGTAAAGGCCGCCGGCCACAGTGTGAAAAAACTGTACCATTCAAGGAACTCCTGCCACTCAGTCTGCGGAATAGGGTTAGTGGGAAAACAGACTCCTCATCCGATGTCTCGTGTCTCCAGGAAATGGCAGTCCTCTTTGCGTGTCTAAAGGACAATGAATTCGCAGAGAAAATGTGCTCCAAAGAGATTGCAACTTTCCAGAAATGCTACAAAGGACACATGGACAAGAAATTCGAAGCAAAGAAAACCGACAGTTTAGGTATTGTCACACCCGGGAGAGACCTTAACTATAAGCAACTGAATAAATTCATGCGTATGTACCCAAGTCCAAAGTGAATCAGTTCGTGAATAAAGTTTTATTTGTTTAAATAAAAAAAATGAAATGGCGAATTTTTAAATAGCACAAGTTTCTTCTTCCACAAGCTCGACGAGCGGCTTTAGTATACCACGTCAGCATCCACCAGTCCCGATGGACCGCTGCAGACAGGCACTGTGTTTGCGACAACACTTATGAGGCTGCGGTTGGTAGTGCGCTGCTTAAATTCCAAGAGCTCTCGAATAAGTGTTTGCTTTTCTCGCTCTAGCAACGCTATGCGGTCTGTCTTTTGATTCACTTCGTTTGTCAGATTGCGGTTTTGTTGGCGAAGCCTGTCGACAGGTTGCAGAAGACCCACATTCGAGATAGGACGTATGGCAAGATTTATGTGAGTTGGGAAGCCGCCACGTTCCCAGGTTTCTGCCAGCGTGGAGAGGTGACGATTGATTTCCAACACCCTAGCCCTTTGGAAGTCCAAGCGCTCTTGCTGTACTTCAGACCATTGTTCCTGTGGAGAAAAGGAATAATACATTAAAGGATCCTCTGAACGTCTATTCCACTTACCACATGCGAACCCATCCTTCCTAAATACTTGATTTTCTCCTGGATATTCGATATTTGCTGAAGGTACCACTCTCGAGCCTTATCAACCGCTGCTAGACCTTGCAGAAGGACGTCACGCTCTTCCTCGAATTGCTTCATTCTCTTCAGCATGCTGTAGTCTATTCCGTTTTGCAAAGTATGCCGCCGTGGTTCTCTTCGTTTCTTCTGATATCCCCCTCCGTTGGATATCGGTTTCGATTGCTGCGTTCCACCACTGTCTGGTGTTGTTGAAGAGCCGCCATCTGCTGTGCCTCTTGCGATATGATTCATGGGGAACGATGATTTACGCTTGTCCTTGCAGTCCATTTCACTCATTAGGATGCCCATCTGCCAGTTCTGAAGCGCATGACGTATCTCAGCCTTGTCCAAGCCGTTTGAGTTGTTGCTGCTCGCATGCACTCCACTTCTGGGCGGTTTTGGTGGCGGAGGGGGACTGCTGTAAATGTCCTGTGAAGTCAGTTCGGTGTCTGTCATTAAGTCGATCTCTAAGTCCGGACTAAGCTGTGGCAAACTCAGCGCTCGTTGGCTGGAAATTATGTTGTTCGGACGTACGGTCGCCGTGTTACTGTTGTTCGACCACTGTGCATTCGGTACGGGGTTCTCGATATCCAGCAATGGAGCGGACGGAGGTCTAGGAGGCTCATCCCTTGACACATTCTCCATATCCAGCTGCTGGTTCCGCAACAGACAAATCTTCAGTCCGGCGCAAAACCGCTCAAACGTCAACAATCCACTGCTTGGCGTCACCTTGTGCAAACTTTCAACCACTCCCCGCGGCAGCCCCTTGCATCCATCGTCCTGCCAGCCCTTTTGTATATCCGAGAATTTCACATAACCAGTTCTCTGATCATCTAAGATATCGAATAACTTCTTCATCGACACCACAAACTGCTTGGGCAGTGTGTCCAAGGGATATTGTGCTCTCAGATCGTTCGGATTGGTAGCACCGGTTGCATTCGCACCGCAATTTGTTTTCAAAACATTCGACACTCCCAGCACTTGGGTACTCTTTCGGTGCATCCTCACGTTGCCGGGAATCACAACACACAGCCAAAACAAAAACCACAGCATCCACTGCGCACAGTGCGCTCTCGCTCAACGACCGATCACCCGCCTCCGTGTTCGTGTCAATGACGTTGTATATTGTATCAATATTATTTCTTCTGGTCCCTTGCTATTGTTATTGCCTCTCTTCGTCGTCTGGGACACCTTTAAGTTCGTGTTATCAATTTTTGTTTTTCACTGGCTTCCTTGGATGCTGATGTGACTGCTATTGATGGGAAACATATGTAACTCATATGCCTGTGCGATGCAAGAAAGGAAAACACGACACTACACTCGACTCACACACGATTCCGATTGCACGCAGTGTCAACTGGTGGCTGAGGATGCAAGCAACAGAAATGGCAAACAACCACCGCGGAGACGAGACTGGGAATGAGCATTGGTTCAACTGCCGCCTCAGTTTTGTGTGCTCTGTGGTGGATTGCCACTCTATAACCGGTCTTTCCACAATAGACAGGTAACTACCTTGCACACGGACGTAGCGTAGAGTTTACCTGAGGCAACAATTCTATTGAGCTTCGTGACTTTGATTTTGAGCCTAGATATAGGCAACTGGATAGGATGATGTCAACTGCAATGTTGCCATGAGGCGTTCCACAACTGTCTGGGGAAGTTGAAGAGCCGCCATCTGTTGTGCCTCTTACCTTTTAAACCGCTCGCTTAAAGCAGAAACTGCTTTGAAGGCTTCCGGAGTAGTTGTACTCGAACTTATCGAAGTGGGTGTCTGAAGTTTTTGGTCAACAAAAATTGACGCAAAGTTCTCGAGCTGAAGAGGGTAGGATACAACACCTAAGTAGTTTTGCTTTTCATATTTGTGTTAGGATATTGTGAACAGGTGGCCCTATACACCGATACTCCAAAAACGAGGACAAGAGCAGAAGTTTTATGTGATCTCTTTGAAAGATCCCTGAAACAGAGCGATTACTGTAGGGTGTGTCAGGCAGAAGTGGCAGCGATATATAATGCAGATCTAAAGTCAAAATACCTCAGAGTAATCGATTGTTATATTCTGAGACAGCTAGAGTTGGTAATCAAGGCCCTATTGTGGGATATCCTAACCTTGAAACTGATTAGGTTATGTAGCCTAAACATCCACGAGATATCCTGGTAAATACGTTGACGGGGGCGTACTGTTTCCCAAAGAAAGAGTCGATATTCTTATCCAATTTCAAATGGATTCTAGATTGGACTCTGCCTACATTTTTGCTTCTTCTGAGGCGCTATATCCCAGAGTGAACCTGGACGTCCAGCCCTCAGGCTATCTCTACCGCCTCTATCAGATTTTAAAGTTGAGATTGTGCATGCGTACAACAAGATCATACTGAACAGCGTTAAAAGTTTCTGTAAGCTAAATTGAATTGTTATAGAAAATGAAAAGGGCGCTTCTTTTGAGCCCTAAAGCATGGCGCGACCAGCAGAGGGTAGGCAAAGTGATTTCTTAGACTTGTAGACAAGAAGTTCAAATCAACACCCACCTTCTATTCGATTTCATGGTCGATTCATTCATATATGACAGCGTGCATCAAGGCGAGCTATACAACGCTAAGTCCATTGTTGACATTTCTGCTAAACTGGTCAAGTGGTGCAGGATGATGAAGGAGAATTATGGCTGCGAAAACGAACTCACCAAGCCAATATCAAAAAAGTCTGTACACAAGGCGACTCCTGGAGTTGATCGTGCATTGGAGCGGAATCGGCTAGGCTAGGGAGCCTCTACCACGACTGTCAAGTAAAGATTACGAGCACCATCACAGCCAAGATTAAACGCGGCAAAAACATGCCCAATCGCTATTTATTTAGGTTCAAGAGGCAATTGAGAAGTAGTGCCCTCTCTAGAAGGCCCAAGCACACCTTGATCATCACTGTTTTTGATCTATGGCGCGTTAACATGGACAATCGCCATCAAGAAGCCCTTGAGGTTATTGAGGGAAAAACTTTGCGTTCAGGTCTTGTTTCCGGTGATAGTATATCTACGGATCCAACGTCTAAGTAGGCTCGGCCATGTAGAGCACTTGAACAAATCAGCTCCGGCCCGAAGAGTCCTAGAATCCGAACCTGTGGTACAACGCAACAGAGACCGCCTGTGTCTTAGTTGACGCACCCAGTTACAGAAGGACCTCAACCACTTTGGCGGGCGAAACTGAATGGAGCTAACTAGAGACCGTCCTAATTTATGGGGGTTGTTGGTTGCGGTCTATGCCCACTCCGGTATAGGACCAGATAAAGAAGAAGTGTTTACATTCATTTTAATTTTGACATTTTAATGTATTCTATATAAAAAATTATTTTCTTCAAAATACGTACATTTTTGTATGTACATATTTTTTGAAATAGGTATTAGGTGCGAAAATGACCCACCAACGTAAGATTAGTCGATTGTTTTAATCTAGGTCTACGGTTAAATATTTTGGTGATTTATTTTTTTAGTTTAAGTTTCAGGCGTAAGGCAGTGCCAGTCATGTTCATCCCAGACATTATAAAATACCGTGTAAATTAACCATAATTACTTTTTCTGATGAAGATCTGTTCCCAAAGATCTCTTCAGGTGTGCAATTAAGCCTACGATAAGAGGCATAGAACCAACTATGGTTGTAATCAGAAATTAAGTATTACAGAGATAGCCGACTTCACAGCTGATTGTCGCCTAGCCCATCGACGAATTTGAGTGGCTTTTTGACAGATATTCATGCATTTTTGACGGTTATTCACGAAATAACGTAAATGCCGTCCTCTGATTGGTTAATTTGGCTTAAGAACACGTTATAAAAAACAGTTGTCAAACATTTTAAGGGGCAAGAGAGGTAGAAGTTTGGCATCTCTTTAATGCTTAGCTTCTCTTTGTAATGAACCTATTACAAGGCTTATAAATACTTTTAGTGACCTTTGCAACAAAAATGATTTTAGCTTGTTTCGGTTAGAGTTTAAAAAATGTATCCATACATTATTCTTTAATTAATATTGTTTATTAATCTATAAGATGTAAAATCGGTAGATGATCCTTATTCGCGGAACAAAAACTTGCTGTGTACATCGATACTGAGAGTTAACACTTGGTAAACGTAGTGTTTTGTGTGCTCTGTGATGGAATAAAATGACTGTCGCGCCACCCACAATTATTATATTAGTTGCACCAGCTCGGAAATACGAAAGTCGGGATGCTACCCTTATTGTACACTACAAGGTTGTTTCAAATGGTAAATTTCGATTTGCTTACCATGCAAATTTGAAATCTGAAAGATTTTAACAAGAATTTAAGCATGAAAATACATTTTACTAACGATTTTATTCTTAAACGGTGACCAAGCTTTCTCGTACAAAATCTAATGATCTATTCAAATGTGGCAACTCTCCTAGCCCTAAATGAGGAGGAAATGTTACGTATTCAAGGTTCCTCCCTCCCCAGTCGCATTGTGTGTTAAGTGTACCCAAACAATTACCTCCATTAATGATGATTTTAAGCGAGTTCTTATGCAATAAGCCCTTGTGCAATTTATTCGTATTCGCATGACGCTTAGGATGTAGAATACAATATGGGAATTGTGATGCAATAGTTGAACATTTCAGTGTAACAACAGCGGTAGCGCGCTTTCAGTCGTTCTGGAGCACGGTCAAACACAAATAATTCTAGTGGAGTTCTCGTTAGCTTTCAATTATCGTAGTTGAATGAAGTCAATAAGGGAATTCAAAATAACCCTATTCATATTCATTCCCCCGCCTCTCGCTAGAGCTTACGAACATTTTAATAGCTTGTAGTGTTCTTTCTCTATAATTCACCATACGTTGCAATTTGCAATTCACATGCAAAACAAAATGCACTTGATGAGACGCAATATTTATACGAGGATAGATGGCAGCTAAACGGTTTTATTGGCCATGATTGGAAGTGATTGATTATCTGAATCGCTTAAAGTCTGAACTAAAATAATCAAATACGTTGTGGTTGAGGAGATCATCTGAAAAAGAAAGAAAATTAAAAATCAAGGATCAAGTGCCTTAAGCAGAAATATCCAACTATAGTAGGGGAACATGAGCTAATGTCAAATTTGAACGAAATGTTTTGTCGTGTTTACAAAAAAGACATGAATTCACTGAATGATATATCAAGAAGCTTGGAATTTTGCCAAACCAAGTTTACCTTTCTTATACGACCGATTTTCTGAGGTAATTTCTGGAGTGTGGGTCACCGTGGCTTAGTGGTAAGTGCGTCGACTCCTACGCAGAGGGTGCCAGGTTCGATAACCGAATTCACCATCTTTGATAATTCACGGTTCCTCCTCATTCGAGTCATTGACAATGCTGAAAGGGTATTCCTGTCTAGAAAAAGCTTCTCAACTTCGCCTTCGGAGTCGGGATTAAAGTGTAGGCCCCTTCCACATGTGAAAGAACAATAGCACGCACAACACGAGTGTTTGCTGAGAAGCTAGGCCCAGGTCAATCCCGGACTGTCACTCCACCCATATTATTATTGTTATTATTATTAAACTCTGGAGTGTGGCTTTTATTGAGTCGCATTTAGGGGACGTTACGGTCAGGAGTAGACACGGGCTTCAGTCACCAACTAACACCGTCTTCGCAAGGGGCCTCTGGGCACGCTATAGAAGGTGAGGTCTTCCTCCACCTTGGGGTTGACTACGAAGACTTTCCTAGCCGGACCTTTAGTGTTCATTCGCTCTACCATTCAGTAGCCATCTGAGTCGTGACATTCAAATTCGTTAAGTCGATGGGGCAGAAGCAAGGATATATATGGGTAGGTTAGGTAGGTAGAAGTGACTGGGAGAACTCCTCAGGGGATTTTTTCCTCACTTAGACCTTAAAGATCCATTTAACTGTCACATCATTGGCTCGTCAAAACACTCTGTTGACCTGCTTGTCTTGTTCGCAATTTCCTCCCTGTAGATGTATGTTGCCTACGAAGAGCCAACAAGATGTGGTTGCATTGCAGAGGTAGCCGAAGGCTACCTACCGTCTCCGACGAGAAACCCGTGATATATTGACGAGTGTAAGCAGAGGAAACCTGCAACCGAAGAGGCGTACTAAAAAACGCGGACAGCAAGAGCAGCACAAGAGGTGTACGTACCGGGCTAGAAGCCGGGGGAGAAGAAACTTCTACGCCTGAAGAAAAGGTCTCTCGTAGATAGATAGACCGAAAATCCGGGCCTTTTATATAAAAGCCAAAAGCTTCGCATATGGCTTTATTAAAGGCACGCAGGCTCTTCGAAATTTTGTGGGTAACCTCGTTGAGAACCTGTAGGGAATTGCGCATGAATTTAAGCAGCACTTCCAAAAGCTCCTTAGCCTGCTTGACAACCATTAAAAGGCTGAAGAAACACAAGGCCACATGCTATGATGGCTTACCATCGGAGCACTTCATGGTTGGTGGCGTTGTTCTAGTAGGGAGCATGCACCAGATCATCTTTAGAATTCAGCTCCATATGCGCGATTCACAAAAAGGCGATCCTACCTCTTGCAACAACTGTAGGTGTATCCCTGCTCAACGTCGCATACAAGATTCTGTCCATCGTACTGTGTGAACGTGTAAAGGCGTTTTGCACCGCACTAATCGGCACGAACCAGTGCGGCTTCCGGCCCGGTAAATCGACTATAGACCAAATTTTCACACTAAGACAGATCCTGGAGAAAACCAGTGAATTTCAGATCGATACACCTCTTCATCGATTTTAAAGCCGCATACAACAGCATTCATCGCAAGAAAGCTAAGTATCAGACTTCATGGTCATTGTAACAATGCCATCCTCCAAACTTTGGACATGAGACGTTCAGTATGTCGACTCCAACGTATGAGAGCGCCCGATTTGGCACAATAATATATTCATCGCAAGGAACTATTTGATGCGATATACGCAGATGACATCGACATCGTCCCAAGTTCCAAACACGACGTAGTGGGAGCTTATACGGCGATAGAGGAACAGGCGAAAAGAACTAGTCTCAAGGTCAAAGAGGACAAAACAAAATATATATTGTCGACCAAGAAACGTTCCGTCACACACCACCTTTAGGAAAACATCACAATGGATAGCTACAATTTCGAGTAGTGAAGGAGTTTGTCTCCCTCGGGGCAAATCTAAACTCCACGAACCATATCACAGTGGAGATCCGACGGAGAACCGCCTTTGGCAACCGGTGCTACTTCGGTTTGTCAAAACAACTGGGCTCAAGACTCCTGACTCGAAAGACCAAAGAGTAGAGCACTGTCCTATTTTGCCAGTCTAGCTATATGGAGCCGAAAGCTGGACGATAAGCAAAACTGCGGAGCTGATTCTTGGTGTCTTCTAAAGAAAAATTCTGCGTCGGATATATGGTGCCGTCACGAGGAAGATGAATGGAGGAGAAAACAGAACCGAGAACTCTACGAGCTGCACCAGGAAGTGGATGTAGTCCGAAAGGCAAAAATCCGTCGACTGCACTGGGTCGGCCACATCGAGCGCATGGACAACAGCCCTCCAGTAATGACGGTCTTCGAATTCCAGCTTCTTGGTTCGGAAAGGAAAGGAAGACTGAGCCTCTCGTATTAAGACCAAGCCATCGCGAACGCAAGGCAACTTGGTCATGACGACTGGAAGCAGCGTGCCCAGGACCGTCAACGAAGTAAGGCAGCTTTAGCTCAGGCTCTGATTCTCCACGGGTTGTTGGCCTGATAAGTAATTAAGTGTTCCTATATCAAATCTCGAGTACAAGCTGCCGAAGATGTGAATTCTTCGTGCTGTTGTAAGAGTTCCTCACCGGGATATCATGAGAAGCCCTGCAGTGCGCGATAAAATCAATGTTGAACTGATGCTTTTTCTAATGGAAAGGGTTATGTTTCGATGCTTTAGTCACGTGCCACGAATGTCCCCATCATCGAGACTTCCGAGATGTACCTTGAATGCGACTAGGTCAGGTAGGCGACCGTTTGCCACATCCATGACGAAGTGGTTGGACCAAGACTGAAAAAACTCGTTTGGTTGCGCTTTGATATAGCCCGAAATGAGTTAGAGTTGATGGCGCAGGATTAAGTGCACGGGAGATATTTCGTGCGTGCTTTGACCCCGTGACAATTTTAGTGGAACCCACTGGGCCCGGAAGATAATTATGATGATAATTTACATTCGGGTATTTATCCGCCAGAATTCTGATGCAGAAATTCCAAAACAATACCTGCTTCTGTTTTCTATTGTCTCATCTGTCAAAATCATGCCTAGCGCAACTTAACGAATCGTTTGTGAGCCCTATGATCGCTTATGAGAGAGAGACAATTACCCATGCGCTTTTGACATTACCTCATACACGCTCATGGCTACTATAGTTGGAGCTTAAAGCTACTTACAGCAAATACGACCGAACCGTCTAACGAGAAGAATCCAAAAATACCAAATTCTGGTGTGTTTACTGCAATTTGTTGAGAGAACGCTAAAAGCTATTGGATAACAAAAGAAATTATGTAATGTGTGATTGAGTGTATTTAAGGGGCGATTTTTTTTGTTTGCCGTTTGGTTTTTCAGTGTTCCAATTTTGAGTGGATATAAGTCATACGTGATTGGTGCCAGTAATACTACTCTAAGCCTGATATCTGAGTCACAAATGGGTAGTATTTTGAAAAAAATAGTAGTACAGATACAGTGGAACTCGGTTATAACGACCACTTATGGGAGACGAACTTTTTGTCGTTACAAGTTGATTTCGTTAAAAAGGAATGAAAAAAAAAACTTCTAGTTTCTTACCTTATACGTAAATTACCCTGTATTATCGATAAGAGCTAGTGAAAATGACCACTTAGTTGCATTAAATCTTTCAAGACATGGACTATGGCAACATCGTCCACATAGGCAATCGTTTTACACCCCGTCTTCTCCAGCAGCAGTAGCAGTTTGTTAACTGTCAGGTTACAAAAGAGGTGATAATACTACTCTTTGAGTTGTACCCTTTCTGGTCCAACTTTTGCGGAGGCGTTTCCCGAGTAGCATTAAATACTCTCATATTTAGTAGTTGGTCTGTTAGTGATACAATTTCCGCTTCTACTTCTAGTCCTTCCACTGCCTGTGTAATTATGTGTGGGTAAATGTTGTGTCTATGTCCAGAAAAGCAAGCGTGGTATATGTATTCCCTGAAGTTTTGTAAATTCTCAGTGGATCGTACCAAAGTATGGGGGGACATTTCCACGCTTCTGCCTACGAATGCTGAACTAGTGAGAGTTTAGTTGGGACTAAAGTGGATCTTAAATGTAGTTCAATGAGTCTCTCTATAGTTTTTAGTACAAAGGATGATATTATGCTCTACGATCTTTCGTATGTGCGTGGGAGATTTTCCCCGCCTTGGATATGAAAACAACCTTGACTTCTTTCCAGCTGGTGGCGTTATGGCACAAAGATAAGTACCCTTTGAAGATGATTTCCAACTAAGGGATGATCATGCTTGAAGTTGGTTGGAGCTCAGCAGTCTGAGTGATTCTTCGTTTGAAGACGTGTAAGTATCGTCGGCCTTTTAAAATACCTTGGTACCTTGATATATGTGGAGAGTACCTTTTGAAGCCAGGATGCTACTGAGGATTCCTTGGTTTTTTCGCAGAATTTCTTCCACGTACTCCTTTTCGCTTTCCTGACATCACTTTTATAAGAGTTCAGGTTTTTCTTGTAAGAGGCCTTATAGAATTACAGGATTATCACGATCTGCGTTCCCTCAGTGTTATTGGCAGACAGGCGAATTCGCTTCATTTATCGCGTTTGTGAGAAGATCAACTAGATCGTCTATCTCACTGATATTCCGTGGGAGTGCAGGGAGTTTATTTGCCAGAGAAAGGAAGAAATGCACTTGTACATAGACCATACAGTTCCTATATGCGGGTTGTGGTTGTGCATGATTGTTTGGATAAAAGGCACAGGCAGCGATGGGCTTAGAAGTAGTGAGCTTTAGACACTTTCCAGTTAGTTGTAAAATGGACCTAGAACTAGAACTAGAACTCTTGGCAATTTTCCATAACGAAAGAGGATCTTTGCCTTTGTTACAAATCTCTATGTTGTGCTATGTCGATAGAGGAGCGTCCAATAGCAGCCTTGAAAGACAACATAACTCGTGTTTTTGCCAATATGCTAACAAAAGCCAGATATTACAAATGTTACTAATGCGCTCGGAAAAGAATCCGACAAAGTCGTGGTCATCGTTTTGTAAGAAACGATCTGTAAATAATAAGTGGCATGTATTGATTTATCAACAATTGTTTTTGACAGTTAAAAACCAAACACCCACAAAAAAAACCCTATTTATTTGTTAATTTTCTTACCAGTGTTTGTACTTTGGAATCTTGAACGTAAATTACAATTTTATTTACAATTTTCTGTGATTGTCGAAACTGAAAAGTAAACAAATAAAATTGTATTAGTCTGTGATGTGGTACTTTGAATCTTTACCGAGTCTCTTACATATTAAATATTTAAGCAATTGAATGAAATTAGTTATTATAAAAATGCACTTGAATTACAATGCCTGAAGCATCACGAAGTATATGAGATGTATTAATATTTCCATTATTATCAGCAGATGAGGAAAATACGCCATTAAAGGGACGATATGAAATAAAAATGGTCAGCTACACATAACGATCCACTTAAGGTTATAATCATCTTCTTCTAATGGCACAGTCCGGGTTGGACCTGAGCCTCAACTAAGAAGCCTAACCAACTAGCATGGTCTCTGGTTAGCTGCCTCCAGTGCCCTACGCCTAGTTGGCCCAGAGTTGCCCAGAGGTGTGTCGTCCATACGCTCAACATGGCCCAGCAACCTTACAAGTTGGATCCGTAGACTTCTGACTAGGCTCATGTCGCTGTACAGCCCATACAGTTCGTGGTTGAATCTTCTACTTCAAAAACCGTCAACGCAAACAGGACAAAAGATCACACGCAGAACTTTTCTCTCGAAGAGACCAAGGACTTCCTCTTTTGAGATCGTCCAGACCTCCGCGCAGTACAGCAGAACAGGGATGATCAAGGTCTTATATAAACTCAACCTGGTTCTCGAAGGACCTATAGTCCCATGGACCTATATCCCGTAGGAACAGAGGTTGGCAAGAGTTACTATCTCGGTAGGGAATAGACTTATCCCTCTATAGCTGGAGCACTCCAAGGGGTTTCCTTTCTTCTGGATCGGGAAAACGATACTGAGATTCCATTCGTCGGAAATGCTCTCCTTTGACCATATCTTACGGATGAGCTGGTACATGCGCCCAACCAGATTATCTCTTAAAGATTTCAACGGACAGTCCGTTTACGTTACAACTGCAACTTTGTCAGACTTCATTCTTGATATTGATATCTAAGTCCAGAGGACGTAATTGTAGTCGATCATAATCCAGATTGAGTGGAAAATTCTGCCTGACAGCGGTATTTGTGTCCTCATCGCCGTTTAACAGTCTACATTCTCAGAATCGACAAGCTTAATGAATACTCTAGAATAAAACTCTTCTACCTTTGCGCAATAGGAGTCCATAGCCCTCAATACAACTCTGAAAAGAACTACATGTGACTTTTTCATGAAAGCAATAACATGAAAAAGGGGCAAAATAGATCTAAGGATCACGGTGCATTATGCCCTCAACAATAATAACAATAAAATCGACTTAAAACTAAACGTATTATTGTTCATCACACACATTCTACTTACAGCTGCATTAAGGTGTGCAAATCCCATGACTGGTACAACGACATACAGGGTTGGTAAGATAAGATGTTGCAGCAGATACGCGATAGCCTCCTCTCGCGGCAGCTTGAATGCTTAAAATCATGGAAGAAACTTGTAAGTTCCTTTCAAATAAGTCATTTGATTTTGTTCAGTACCTTGCGGTATAGCGATGACAGCTATCAAGTAGTAGCAGTTAAAAATGAACGACAGGAACGACTCCAGAAATATGAGGAGGAGCTGCAGGTCATACCCTCGGTTGGTGGCCATGGCAGCTTCATATAAGTTCTGTTGCAACTGAAATGAGGTAAGTTACAGGCTACGCCTGGATGCTAACAATGTGGCGCACTCACTTTCATTGCAACGTGAATGTAATAGACCAGCTCATCGGGAGGAATTTTTTCCTTTTTAAAAATGGCCGCCGTTCCAATTCCGTCAGGCGTGGGGGATGTACTCGTCGCAGCAGATTCTTCCTTTGCCGGCACACTGTCTCGGTATCCGTTTAGTTTCATTTGATGGTGGAGGCCTGAGAGGCGCGTGTTGATCTTCCGCCGGAACTCATACTTGATCAAGTCGGGATCGAAGAGGTAGTTGCTGTTGATAGATTCGACCGAAATCACTTTGGGCTTCATGGCGAGCGTGGCGAGGACAGACTTGAACTGGAGTTTGGCAATTGCTCAAATTGCAAATGACATCCATTAGCAGGGAAACATGTGAAATTGAAATAAATTAATTACAAACGAGCGTGATGCAACAAAGGTAGTAATTATTGCTGGATGATGTGTCACGAAACGATTCTAATTGCATGCCAAAGTTAGTCAGGGGGTCTGTGTTGAGTTTGTGGTTCCGTGTCAAGCAGACAAAGCATTTGCACGTCGTCGAAATAGCACCGCTTCCATCGCATGTCTAACGTTGCGTGCAAGGCAGTCGAATGGATGTGTTTGGGAGTAGAGGTGGATCTCTGGCAATTTTATGAATGAACAAAGTCATTTAAGCTCTTTTTGGCTTACGAACGAATTAATGACTTATAAAGAACTAGCTGAACCCGCTACTTCGTACACGTAGGCATTAGATTTCCTGACGCGATGGTTTGTTATGCTCATGTTTATGTGGCATAATAAGTAGTATAGTAATAAATAAATATATTATAATTTCATAATAATTCTAGATTAGGTTAGGTTAGGATAAAGCGAGTCTCACAGCTGAAACGGTTGTGACGCACTTAGATCCAGGTTGGATGTGTCGTGATATCACTGCCCGGTACTGCACCGGTTACTCTTTTATTCAAAGGGACTGTACTTACACCTGATAGCTACCTAACGGTATCCTAGTGTTCTATTTTGGATAAACTACACCTGGGCTGGTTTACAACCAAATTGTTTTGCTGATAAATTTAGCTATGTCTTAGCTATGTCCTGAATCTTTAAGCCTCAAATCCTCAAGTCTGTTGAAAAAGTGGTTGCCTAGACAGGTGCCGAGGAAGTGAAGCGTAGTTTCTTCGGGCTCTTCGTCACTACAGCTTCTGCAGAAGCCGTTGTGGTGGGTTCCCATTCTTCTGGCGTGCATACCAAGAAAGCCGTTGTGGGTGATTATGCCCACAATATTGCTTTTTACCTTCCTGCTTAGTTTTAGGAGCGGATTTGTTTGGATTTATTGCAGGCCAAATAAGCCTCGAAGTCCTACAAGTATCAAGTCCCTTCCATCCCCGATTAGCGGTGTTGAAAGCATCTGTAAGTAACGAGGTGTTCATTACTTGAAGTGATTGAGTACGAGTATGATACTTTGGCGCGAAGGAATGATAACGGTATTTTGTAGAGGGGTAGAAAACGAGCATTTCTTACTATGGGAGTGGGGGCCATCTTGCCTCGTTTAGGAGTTAGTCGGAATTTTAAGTAGAAATGAAATAAAATTGAAGAAAAATATTTAAAAAGTTAGAAATTTGTTCTTTAATATAAAATTTATATCAAGCTATTCGTGTTCAATAGTTTTTGAATTATTTGCATTCATGTCACAAAGAGCATACAATTTCGCAATTACGGTGTTGTTGCCGAAACAAATTGAGTTCCGGGCTCTAATCGTGTAAGGCAAGAATCGTCTAGCATTCGCATTTTGACGTTAGTTTTGCTTCATGTAAGCATACAAAACCAATAGTATCTGAGAAATATCGTTTTGCCAGCTTCGTGTAAGCTAAAAATTGTCAGTAACTATCGTCTCGGCGACTGATTTTTGGCGATACCTATTTCAGTATCGTCTCCTATTAAAATGATAAATGAGAACAAATTGTGCACACTTTTGAGACATTTTCAGAGTGATAGGTCGTATTTGTATTAGTTTTGTTCGCTAACTGAAACGAGAATGTGTTAGTGAAATTCGAGAGTAATTAGCAGAAATGAAGTACTACAGAGATGCCCTATCTTCCCCCATAAGATTTTTGACAACTGTTTTTTATAACGTGTTCATAAACCAAATTGACCAATCAGAGGACGGCATTTACGTTATTTCGTGAATAACCGTCAAAAATTCATGAATATCTGTCAAAAAGGTACTCAAATTCGTCGATGGACTAGGGGGCAATTAGCTGTAAAGTCGGCTATCTCTGTAATACTTCATTTCTGGTAATTAGAGCACAGATGTCATTTTTACGTGAGAGTTATTATTGTCAGATCACTCAAACAGTAACCAGAGATAAAATATAATAGAGATATCTAACTTCTATTTCCCTTGCCAGTTGATTTCATCTGACAGAGTTTTTTATACGCTTTTTGTCCCGTGTCTGTGAATACGTGTGAGCTCTTGAGAACAGCTGTGAAACAGCTGATACCCGTCCCCACCTTAGTAATGGGGTATCAGGGTTCTTATTTAAAAGTTCGGTAGTTACTTAAACGTTTTTTTTTTCAAATTTTGGTGTTAAATTTTCAACACAGTATGGAGGGGTAAACGAACGACTATAGCTTATGTTCATGAAGTCAATTCATTAAAACTTTGAGGAAGTTACAATCTGAGATACTGAGATCTGAGACATAATTAATGAATGTACAACTTATTGCGAATTTTTGCATATGAATAGAAATTAATAATACATTCACACGTTCAGTTAACCAATAATAAAAATATTGTTAAAGCGTGAATCACAAATAAGAAGTTTTGATAACCATTTTTATGCATTAGTAATAGTGGCAATACCTTGATTGTTCTTATCAAATTGCTTAAATTGAATTTATGAGTTTTTCAGAATTCATGAATTAAGCGTATAAAGCGGACTTCATTTTTTGAGTTAATTTGTCAGGTATGGTTTATGAATATGTTGTATATAGACTTAAGAATCAATTTGAGGTCAAATAGTTCCAGTTAAATGGGCATTGCAATACATTTTTATTCACGAAAGTCCATATAACAATGTAAGAAAATTCTCTTAAAAATACGAGTTATCATTTGAACACCCTCCGAACAACATCCCCAAGAACGTTACATGGATCGTACATGGATTGTGGACAAAATTCACGAATCAGCTGCCATTATCCCACTAAATTCATGAATCTGACGCGATTTCCCACAAAATTCACGAATCGGCCGCCATATTGTGGTGAATTGACGAGCGTGGTAAATGTATAAGTGAAATACAAGGGATTATCACTACATCTTCGTTGTGGGCTAGGGGTAAAAATGGCCGAAGTTTGATATCTCTATCATCCATTATCTCTGACAGTAACGATAGGCGAGACGATAGTGATAGTCTTACATGAAGCGAATCATCGACAATAACATCAAAGTGAATCAAAAGGATGATAGTAGTCTGAAAAGTTACGCTATGAGAGCCCTGACTTTTGGGGGATCTCGAAATACTTTATGATTACTAAGACATTGAAGAGTAGGAACACGAAGTTATGCTTTATGAAGATAACGAAAATACTCTATATATCGCAGTTTCATTTCAGCATTACTGCATAAATTTGAATTTTTTCGCTATGGAAAGTATTGTACTTGTGATTACTTTTTTGATGGAAATATATCCAAGTTCGGAAGGTTTTTATCAAATAGTTACGCCAATTTAACACTGTCCCAAGCCAATCAAATAGTTTTAGAAGTTGAACAAAGGTTTTTACCACATTTTAATTAACGGCATCAGGCGAAACAGAAGTTTTCAAAAAGGGTTAAAGGAATATTTTCAGTGAATTTTGTAAAATATCGTGTCAATGTGTTATCGGAGAATGTATTACAATTGGGTAAAAGGGGAAGACCAAATAAATGTTTTCGAATTAATAATAGTAGACAATTTTGTCGTACAGGAACAGATGAAGATGTTATTCATCAAATGTTGGTATCATCTGATCCGAAAACAAAAAACTCGCTTTAACTTAGAAATTAATTTATACTAAGTTGCTTAGTTTTTTATTTTTAAACAAATATATGTTGCCAATTCCCGTACAATTTAATTATCTATTTACATAATGACTACAGCTTTAGGTCGGAGCAACAGTTAAGAGTAATTGACAATAGTGAATAATTATGTAATGAATTTAAAAAAAAAAAATATTTTTTTTTCCTACTTATGTTTTCTCGTTAACAATTATTCGTTTAAGCTATATCCATTTTTGGACCACAATAAGAACTCGTGGCACTTGTTCTATGTTTTAAACTTCATTAAGATCGGTCCACGAAAAGTTACATATTTATTTCCAACTCTCCCATACAACAGGACCACTATGCGCCGGAGCTACTGAGAAAGACGATTGCCGACGCGGAGAGATCAAAAACCGCACTCATTCCGGGATGTTATGCCAACGCACACCACACCATCTGGGGGAGCAAGGACATCAATGATAGAGGTGAGAACCTATTATTTATTTATTTGTTTATCTTCAAGTTACTTACGTACTAACAGATTATGAACTCATATACATGCGAAAGTAATCTTAATCATATTTTAATGAACAAGAACTTAAAAAGTAGATAGGAAGTAGTAGCACACCCTTGTAAGTAGCACGTTGGTTATTTGCAATATATGTAGGTAACGATCCCACCTTTATACCAAGGAACAGACAAGAGTTCCTGGACCTTAACTTGTCTCGGATCATATAACGGACGGAATCAAAGATTAGAGGATGTCCAAAGACCATTCTTTCTCCGACCAGTGCTACATTACTTTCAGCTTTTCAAGCTCCATTACCAGTATAACCCCCTTCCGCGATATCAGGAAGATCAACTGGGACGTGTATAGGGAAACTGTCAGCAAATCTGACGTACTCCAACCGCTAAATACTTCAGAGCTTGATTCATAAGTAGTGAGGCTGATTGATAATTTGAATTTTGCTCTACTCGGATCCTGTCCGAATAAGTGGGTTAGAGGAAAACTGAAATCTCCATGGTGGATGCATGGGGATGCAGGAAGCTCTTTAATGAAGCCAAGTCAACAACCGATGTCGACTGGGAAGCGTACTGAAGAGCGCTCAAAAATGAGCTAAGACCAGACAAACGGTCATCTTGGAGACTTTTCTGTGGTAAAATCGAGTAACTATCCGAGACCTCTAGGCTCAGACAAATATAAGCATCGTCTCAAAAAATGCCTGGCTTAATGAAACGGGCGGATGGAAGCTGGACCACCTCCAGTTCGGGGAGTCTCATTGACAGTTCTGCTCATTGACAACCACTTATTATAAGGCTGGAACTCCAACCAGTCATTCCCACTTCTATCGCAGCTCCCTCAGAGTGACTAATAGCACAGCCATATGAGCCACCAACTCCTTAAAAATCTACAAAATGGACCAGATACCATTTTCCCAGCAGAACATCAAAAGGTTGCAGACCTCATCTGTTCTTGGCTGGGCAATATCTTTCAAGGATGCTTGAATCATGGTTATGTATCCAGGATATGGAGAACGACCACCGTGGTCGTCTTCCCAAAGGAACGGAAATGCTCGCATGCCAAACCAAAGGACTTATTTAACTAAACTAAATTGATAGCACACAAAATAATTTATTTCTCAGATATGAACTGATCAGAATAAGGTACAACTTCACCTAATATTCACACTTTCTTCCACCCAGCCTCCCAAATTCGGACGTCAGCTGAATCAATTTCGTCCCAGCTTTGAATTTATCATTCCCGCGACCATTGCTGCTCCCTTGGCATTGGCCTTCTCGTAGTACGGCAACTTGGCCAAGCGATTCATCCAGACGACGAGCTTAGGCGTCTTAGAGGCGTCAACTGGTGCAATAGATTGCATGCTGCTCGATGTCGAAATCAAACTGAAGTCGGCAATGGTCAGATTGTTTCCGGCGATGAAGTCCTGCTGCAGGAACATCTCCATGAAATTGTACGCCTCGTAGATGGCGTCTATTTTCTCTTGCGGAACGCTGGTCGCATTCATGAAAAATAGTGGCGCAGTGATTGTATTCAGCGATGGGAAAAGGATTCCCGAATCGAAATGCAGACGCTGGTCGACAATAGCACGCTGATAGAAATCCTTCGGGTACAGGGAGTCGTTCTTGGCGTACTTCCGGACGAGGTACGACGAAATAGCATGACTGTCCCAGAGGATTTGCCCACCGTCGTCCAGCACGGGCACAGTGTGTTGGGGATTCTTCTTCAGGAACTCATCGGTCTTGTGTTCACCGGCTATCAGGTTCACGTGACGGAATTCGTAATCCAATCCCAGAGCACTCAGTGTCAATAGAACACAGCGAAACGGGGGGCTTGCGTCGATACCGTACAGAATTAGTTCAGCCATTGCGATGCGACTAAGAAAGATATACTCACTAGAATGGATGAACCGCGATGCAACCTCTTGTTTATATGCAGTGTCTGATGGTCAAAAGCTCTGTTTTTCGAAAGCTGAGAGGCTAGGAGGGAGTGGAAGGCAATTGCATACTAAAGCACATAAGTGGACTCGGTGTAAGTTGAACTATGGCGACCCAACTAGCACCCACGAAGGGGCGGTCTGTGTAAAAACTTTAAACTAAACTAAATACATAGCTCTTATCGAATTCAATGGGATCTTTTTAGAAGTATAGATGCGAGTAGTGCTGTTATTTCATCACGAATGAAGTCTTATCTCTATAAACTATATAAACATTAATAAACATCCTCTAATCTTTGGTCATACTCTGTCGTGCATATCTTGACGAGATATCCGAACACTTTAATACTCGCCTGTGCAACGTTAAAGCTGACAACCTCGCAAAAACCGCCATACTCGCTTAGCCACCTTCAATCTCAAGTCGATGCCAGATGACAGAAATCACGTCCCAAATCTCCAAGCAAATCTGGCCTCGTCTCGATCCAAAAATATCAGATAGCTTGATTGCCTAAAAAATTAATACTGCAGTGGGAATAACACGCAAAAAGTCTAAGACTATTCTGGAATGATATCTGCAGTAGGAGAAAGTTTTCAACACCTGCTCTGTAACTGCCCTGCACTCGCCTCGATCAGGAAATCATAATGGGCTCCTACTTCTTTGAGAATCTAAGGGGCTTATTGTGAGAGTCTATTCGCAAAAAGACTATTCTTCGCAATATAATTGATTGAATAGAATCAAATTTCGAAATAGAAAATGAAAAGCTATTGGTGAGCTTTCAACTCAAATGTCAAAATAAACTTAAATTTTGCTTATTATCTTGCAAGGAATTGTTGTTTGTACTCAAAAATGAGTTTTATTTGGTTCGATATTTTTGATTAGGAAATAGAAGAGGGTCATCGTGCTGCAGTTTTATCAACTGTTCGACAAAGAATTAATTTACGAGTGCATTCCAATCCACTACCTTGAGATTTTGTGCTCATGGAAGTTACCAAAGCTTTTGTCGTAAACTTTGTTGGCAATGACAACAACCACCCACTTAGTAGTAGTTATAGTAGATATAGTTGAAGAACATGTTTGTCCAAAAGGATCAAGTTCTACACTACAGGCGGAAGAAGAGGAAACTAAATTTGTTCTCATGGTATGAAGCAAGCTAGGAAACTCTTGGGTCAACATATCCGAAAGAGGTTTGAGGCATATATGAAATTGGGCAAGAACAACCTCCGTATTCCAACAAGCTTCCTAACACGGCACTGAAGACTTAGGGAGCAGCTAAGGAAACTATGATTATCAGGGATTCTGCGAAGTAACGAAATTAGAGAACATGTACTCTTGTTTTGTGAGGCCCTAAACAAAAGATAAATATATCTGGCCAAGCACAGGATATCCGAGAAAGAATTGAAGTCACCAGAGCCATCTCCCATTTTCAGATTCTGAAAGGAAACCCTTCTTACAGATAATACTCTAGAATAAATCTCTTCTACCTGTTAGCAACAAAAGTCCATAACTCTCAATACAACTCTGAAAAGAATTAATAATAAAATAGACACGACTTAAAACTAAACGTATCATAGTTGATTACACACAATCCACTTACAGCGGCCTTGAGGTGTGCAAGTGCCATGACTGGTACAACGACGTACAGGGTTGGTAAGATAAGATGTTGCAGCAGATACGCGATCGCCTCCTCCTGCGGCAGCTTGAATGCTTAAAATCATGGTAGAAACTTGTAAGCTTCTTTCAAATAAGTCATTTAATTTTGTTCAATACCTTGCGGTATAGCGATGACAGCTATCAAGTAGTAGCAGTTAAAAATGAACGACAGGAACGACTCCAGAAATATGAGGAGGAGCTGCAGGTCATACCCTCGGTTGGTGGCCATGGCAGCTTCTAAAAGTTCTGTTGCAACTGAAATGAGGTAAGTTACAGGCTACGCCTGGATGCTAACAATGTGGCGCACTCACTTTCATTGCAACGTGAATGTAATAGACCAGCTCATCGGGAGGAATTTTTTCCTTTTTAAAAATGGCCGCCGTTCCAATTCCGTCAGGCGTGGGGGATGTACTCGTCGAAGCAGATTCTTCCTTTGCCAGCACACTGTCTCGGTATCCGTTTAGTTTCATTTGATGGTGGAGGCCTGAGAGGCGCGTGTTGATCTTCCGCCGGAACTCATACTTGATCAAGTCGGGATCGAAGAGGTAGTTGCTGTTGATAGATTCGACCGAAATCACTTTGGGCTTCATGGCGAGCGTGGCGAGGACAGACTTGAACTGGAGTTTGGCAATTGCTCAAATTGCAAATGACATCCATTAGCAGGGAAACATGTGAAATTGAAATAAATTAATTACAAACGAACTTGATGTAACATAGGTAGTAATTATTGCTGGATGACGTGTCACGAAATGCTTCTAATTGTATGCCAAAGTTGGTCAGGGCGTCCGTGTTGAATTTGTGGTTCCGTGTCAAGCAGACAAGGCATTTGCATGTGGTCAAAATAGCACTGCCCCCATCGCATGTCTAACGTTGCGTGCAAGGCAGTCGAATGGATGTGTTTGGGATTATAGCTGGATCTCTGAATGAAAACCAATGAATGAACAAGGTCATGTATACTCTGTTTGGCGTACGAATGAATTAATGACTTATAACTTAAAAGAACTTTAAGTAATTCGATGTAGTTTTTAATAATAATCTCTATATCTGATCAGCGGTTTTGATCAGGTTGAGTGTAGGGTGGCGGAAGCGTGGTACGAATGAGAGCTTAGTTTAGGAATGAAGCAAGAAAGAACGGGATGGTATAGTTGGCAGATGTGCAGGGACTTTAACTGGATAATCTACACTGACGGCTCTAAGATGGGTGGCGGAGTCGGTACGGGTGTGTTCTCAGAATCCCTGAACATCCTTGGAGCCTACAGATTGCCCGAAAATTCGAGCGTGTTCCATGCGAAAATATATGAACTTGGTAGGCAGGTAGGTATCTGCCCGTCAGCAATCACTTGAAGGTGTTCACTTGGAGGTTTTCATCTCACTACATGCAGTTAAGACTAATATATCTTCACACTTCCTTGAAACAGCAAACCTTAGATGGGCCAGACTGACGAACTGTGCAACATCAAGGAAAATATGGTCTGAATACAAATAATCTAAAACAAAAGATCTCCTTCGGCGAACTCGCCCTGATATTCCTAGACTAATGGTGGTCTTTACACGCCAGTGGTAGATAGGAGATCAACTCACATTGTTGCAGCTGCAACGTTATATAGCTGAGAGGGTGCCCTTGGCACATTTCTTATGCTTCTGTCCAACTCTTGCTGGAGCCAGACAGCGGGCGCTTGGTAGACCCTTCTTCAACTTGATGAGATTTCTGCTAAGGATATTAGGGAACTAATGCCCTTCTTAAATACATCGGGCTGGATTTAAATATATCTCTAAATACACCTTAAATAAGGTAGCAGAGCAGTGGTATTAAAACGGCACATAGTGCTAATTAGGTTCTCACCAAATCACCACAATTACCTACCTGCCTTATAATCCAGCAAACAGTGCAATCACAAGTTCTGTTTCAGTAATATAATATAATATATATGTACAACATGGGCGGCACTAAAGCCCATAGAGTCCCAGTTCCTAGCATTCTACAGCAACCACACGTGTTGTGCTTGCTCACGAGTGGAAGTAACTTACAATTTTATTACTACTCCGAACGGCCAAGCTTGAGAAGTTTTCTCTAGACAGTTATTACTCTTTGCGCGTTGTCAGTGGCTTAAAAGAGTTGGGACGGTGAAAATCATTTTGGTCGTAACGGCCGGGAATCGAACCCAAGCAGAGAGTTTAAGTTGCGTATGGGTCGACGCACATACCCACAACGCCACGGCCACTAGATTTTGTTTCAGTAAACACCATTCTGCAAAGTAACGATGACGCTGGGGTCTTACTTTCATTTTCCACTTAACTTCTACTATTCCCTCAGCAGCTGACCTCCTCGTGGTGGGAGACGGAGCACAGGTTTGCTTACGAATTTATCTTTACTCAGCCCAAATCTGGCAAATGAAGCACAAGTCCTCTCCTTCTTCTTCTTCGTCTTTCTTAAGAGCGCTACAGTCGGGCGTGGACCTGGGCCTCAGCCAGTAAGCCTCTCCAGCTGACATGCCATTAAGCCAGCTGCCTTCAACTAAGTACGCCAAGTTGGTTGAGGTCCTTCGTGTCGCACTAGTTTGAAGTCGAAGAATCTTCGAACTGGAGCAGTTGTCCATGCGCCCTACATGGCTTAGCGATCTTAGGCGTGGAATAGACGCCACGCTAGGCTCATGTTGCTGTACACCTTGTACAGTTCATGGTTGAACCATCAACGCAAACAGGACCAGAGATCTCACGCAGTCTCTTTTCTCTCGAAAAGACCAAGGGCTTCTTCATCCGCTTTTGAGATTGTCCAGGCTTCCGCGCTATACACCAGGACTGGAACTATCAAGGTCTTATATAAAGTAAACTTGGTCCTTTGAGGGATGACTCTATTACTCAATTGCGTCTTGAGCACGTAGAAACAGTGGTTGGCTAGTGTTACTTTGCGTACTGATGTTGTGTGGCAGGACTTCGCTGGTTGCCATTATTTCCGTTTGGGAAAGGCTCAGTGATTAGGTAGATGGATTGATTTATTTAGATTAAGTTGTTCAGAGAAAAGTCCACTACCTACTCCGTCTTCCGTTTTGGATCCGTCTGTGTACATACCACAGTTATCTTTCCGGGATTAGGGTTTTGAAGTTTTTCTCTGAGAGGTATGCAGGTGAGGTGTAATGTAGGCATCTCCAAACGTGTAATCTTGGCATGCTTTTAATCGGATTGCACAGTTGGTTGCTAGCTGCTTGGTTTAATATGGTTTCAAGTGCATAGGTGGCAGTCGTTCTCTTTTCTTCTCGAAATTAAGCAGAAAATAATAATTGAAGCAAGAGTAGAGTGGGATGAGGAAAAGGTGTGCAGCTCGATTGCCATGGAGATCTACAATCCAAATCGGAGGAAGGCACAGGCTTCGATGTCCACGCCAGTTCGCCTAAGCTAGCGATAGCCGTGCGGCTCCCGAACCACTGCAGTTTTTTCCAGCAGAAGTAGCAGCTATTCAAGAAATAGCCCTCTGGTTATTAATGTCCCTGATAAACGGAAGATCTATTCTTATTTACATATAGATAGTCAGGCGGCGGAAACACCGTCAATAAACTCCATGATGGTAAAACTCTGCTGCTCATCTTTAAGGCTGATAGCGGACCTTACCCTGTACTAGGTCCCTGCACACCTAGCGATCAAGAGCCGACGAATTAGCAAGAAGGGGGGCGAGTCACAAAATCATAAGACACCTCACCCCTCAGTGAAATCAATGCCAATGACAGACGCCATAAACAAAACCAATCGTAAATGGGCGAAATTGGTCATTTGAAGTTTATCGAAAACGATGTGGCCTACATTAGATCCATCAAGAACTAAAGCCCTCCTAGACCTGGACCGAAGGAACATTAGTAAAGCAGTAGGCCTAATTACCGGCCATTGTCTAATAGGCAATCATGCCAGGAGGCTTGGAGAACCCTGCAATGACTTCTGCTGAAGCTGAAGGGATGAGGAAGAGGAGAAAACTGTGTTACACTACCTCGGAACCTGCCCGGCCCTTGCAGAGATGAGAAGAAAATACATAGGCAGCTATTTCCCATTTTTACAGTCTTGAAGAATAGCGAACATAAACATAAAGGACATGCTTAATTTTCTAAAAACCACCAACTTGTTATAGATATTACTACACACACCGACAGACGGTAAGTGAGAACAAGTCTAGTGGGTCAACGAAGTGGCGGGAAAAGCCGATGAAGTAGCTAGGTAGAGAAGTAGCTAAAGTAGAGAAGGTAGCACAATATACCTTAAAGGTCAGAGTGAGGCAAATCCCCGGAGGAACTTCGCCAGTCACATCTACCTACCCAAATAATATCACATAAAACATCGCCACCTCTCTCTTGGAGTACAGTAAGTAGTAAGCCGTTTAAAATTTGCAAATAAAATATCAATAGCAACAAACAGCCGACTACTCTCCATAATCGAACGATGACTTGGCAAAATGTTCAAACAGCAAAACTTAATCACTTCAATGGCCTTCGCTTTGAAACTAAAAAATATAACTTAAGCTACAGTACTGAGCTTCAGTTCTCAGCAGCTGTATTGCGTGCAAATGAGCTGAAAAAAGCTTTCGGATCGCAGAAGATGATTCAAGCGATCTATTTTGCTTCTTTCACGTCTGTGGTTTGAGCAACGTTGCTTTCACTTTGATTGTCGTCGTTTGGAGGGAAAGCATAAACTCATCACACACAACATAATTTATTTCTCAGATATCAACTGATCACAATAAGATACAACTTCACCTAATATTCACACTTTCTTCCACCCAGCCTCCCAAATTCGGACGTCAGCTGAATCAATTTCGTCCCAGCTTTGAATTTATCATTCCCGCAACCATTGCTGCTCCCTTGGCATTGGCCTTCTCGTAGTACGGCAACTTGGCCAAACGATTGATCCAGACGACGAGCTTAGGCGTCTTAGCGACGTCAACTGGTGCAATAGATTGCATGCTGCTCAAGGTCGAAATCAAACTGAAGTCGGCAATGGTCAGATTGTTTCCGGCGATGAAGTCCTGCTGCAGGAACATCTCCATGAAATTGTACGCCTCGTAGATGGCGTCTATTTTCTCTTGCGGAATGCTGGTCGCATTCGTAAAAAATAGTTGCACAGTGATTGACCTCAACGCTGGAAAAAGGACTCCAGAATCGAAATGCAGACGCTGGTCGACAATAGCACGCTGATAGAAATCCTTCGGGTACAGGGAGTCGTTCTTGGCGTACTTCCGGACGAGGTACGACGAGATTGCGTGGCTGTCCCAGAGGATTTGCCCACCGTCCTCCAGCACGGGCACAGTGTGTTGGGGATTCTTCTTCAGGAACTCATCGGATTTGTGTTCACCGGCCATCAGGTTCACGTGACGGAATTCGTAATCCAATCCCAGAGCACTCAGTGTCAATAGAACACACCGAACCGGGGGGCTTGCCTCGATACCGTACAGAATTAGTTCTACCATTGCGATGCGACAAAGAAAGAGACACTCACTCAAATGATGATCAGCGATGCGGCCTCTTGTTTATATGCAGTGTCCGATGGTCAAAAGCTCTGTTCTTCGAAAGCTGAGAAGCTAGGAGGGAGTGGAAGGAAATTTGCAAATTAATACCCCTGAGTGGACTGAACACAGTGAAGGCTGAACTATGGCGACCCCAAGTGGCACTCTCGAAGGGGCGGTCTGTGTAAAAATAGCTCTTATCGAATTCAATGGGATAATTGTAGAAGTATAGATACGGGTAGTGTTGCTATTTCATCACGACTGAGGTCTTATCAAAAGCACGGTGACTTAGCATAACTGCTTGTGCAAAAGTGGAGATTAGCGGTCGGTTATGGATGAAATGGAAAACAAAACTGCTTTGAGTTTATCAGTTGGACGCTAGTGATTTGAGAGGTACTGCAAGTGGAAATGTGCAACAGGCAATTTTACAACTGATGACAGTGTAGTTAACAATTTCGATATGGCCCTTCCAACAGAGCTGCTGTGTTTTGTGATGATTGATTGAAAGCTTTCGATTGCGGAGATGGGCAGGAACGTAGGTAGGTAGGTAAAATGGGTGCCCTAACGGCCCTACAGCTATGGCTAACTGAGACTAATATGTGTAGCGGTGTAAATGCTTATATCGACTTCTCGCTAGACTTTCAGATTTTTTGTTTCCTTTAATGTCAGTGATACCACGAATAGGGTCACCAAGTTTGTCAAGAATATCTACATAACCAGACATGTTGCGAAGCCAAGATGCCCGAATGTCTGGATTTTAGCGGGCCGTCGGAAAAGATGGAAATCGATTTGTTGGTTATGTTGAGTTCATTCAGTGCGAGTGCTGCTTTGTGTATCGCACACACTTCAGCTTGGCAGACATTACAGTCGTCTCTTAATGCCAGGGGTTTTTCGAATAGCTCTTTGCCTGTACCCTCACTCGCCGTGTGTGGAAGATCGTCTGCGGGGATAATGTTGGTGACAGGTAGCAGTGCTGTGGCGTGGAAAATTTTGAATAAGTAAATCAGAAAACATATTCACCTGCAAACGCTTTCTGAAATTGCATTGTGTATTGCTATTTTGCTAAGCACATACAAGTGAAATATAATAATAAGCCGAGGCGGACCTGGGCCTAGCTTCTCAGCAGCCACTCGTGTTGTGCGTGCTATTGTTCTCTCACGCGTGGTAGGGACCTACAGTTTTTAATGCCGACTCCGAACGGCCAAATTTGAGAAGCATTTTCTAGACAGGAATACTCTTTGAGCATTGTCAGTGACTCGAAAGAGGTGGAGCCGTGAAATATGAAAGGTGGTGAATTCGGGTATCGAACCTGGCACCCTCTGCGTAGGCGTCGACGCACTAACCCACTACGCCACGGCGACGCACCACAAGTGAAATATACTACTTTTAAAAAAGGCGATAATAGCATCCCGAAAAATTATAGAGGATTCTACCTTCTCCCAGCGTTTAGAAAAGTCTTCACACAAATCTTATATCATAGGTTGACAGTTTGGTTGATGACCAACAATCTTTTGTGTTTTTCAAGGAGGTTTTCGTTCAGGGTGCTCGACAGTTGACCAAATTTTTGCATTGACAACGATTGCTAGAAGACTTAGGGATAGGGGGAAAACAACTTTTTGCTGTACAAATTATCGACACTGGGATTCTCTACCAAATTTATTAGAGTTTATAAGGAACTCACCACAGAAACTTGGTACTTGGAATGGTAGTGTTCTGTCAGACTGTTAAAACTGGGGTTCCACAGGGCTGTGTACTTCGTCCTTTTTTATTCGCCCTCTACGTAGACGACATAGGAAATGTTGATGTTGAAGTCAAGGTATCTACCGGGAGGTGTTAGGGTTGGTGATGTTGAAGTCAAGGTGGAAACTGTCAACCTTTGGTATAAGTATGCTGATGACCAAGTTTTTTTTGTGGCTGAAAGTCTACATACTCCTTAGCTGTAAATAAATAAATTGCAAAGCTACTGCAACAAATTATGGTTTTCGGCACTGGTAGGGATAGCAGAACTGCACGAGAAAACTGGTCTTTGGAAGGCCAGCCGATCGAAGTATTCAAGGAATTTAGCTACCTGGGTTTTCTTATTAAGTCGACCCTTGATACTGCTAAAACAGCCATCAACCTAATGTGGCGAAGTTTCTTTTGCAACCAACGAATTGGCAGTGCTTCAAAGTTCAAGGTGTTCAATGCCACCGTGAATGCATGACTCTGCTACGCTAGCCAAGTGTTTGGCTATAAATACTTTGAAGACTGTGCAACTGCCCAACGGTTTTTCTTTACGCGAATCTTTAAACTCCCGACGACAACTCCTTCATACGCATACAATCAAAAATAACAAATAATACAATCACCCTTCAAATAATGGAATGAGCTCGCATGTGTTCGCATAACATTGACCTGGGTCTCATAGATGCTAATGTCAATGAATGGCAATATAGGCTTTATGAATGTATAAAGAAACGCGATGATAATATGTACAATGATTGCATAAACAGAGTCAAATCTTTTTCTTCGAGGCTTGTCTATAAACTTTTGAACCACACTCTAGAGCCTTATAACTACTTTAAATCAGAATTTTTAGCCAAGCAAACAAGTGTTTTATTTAGGGCTAGAACTGAACTTGAGACACAATTATATGCCACATCGACACGACGGCAATGCTATATGCACGCTTTGCAATCGTAACGAGGTTGAGGACATTTTCCACTTTATCGCGATTTGCCCAATATTATTAGAATTGCGTTTCCTTTACTTCTCCAAAGAGACTCTTGAATACACTTGAATCAACAAAGAATGTTCTAAATGGAACAGAGGCATGGAATATGCTATACGTTTTTGTATTCATACATTGAATTACCGTAATTAGTGCCGTACTCTTAATATTTCTTAGTTTCTTTTCGAACTTCTTTATATTGTCTAAAATAGCCATTTAATTATTGTATATTTATGAATGCAATGTCAACACTAAACAAGTCGACTTTTGAATTTTGCCATGTTAACTTTTCTTTTGTACATTAATTACTGTAACTACATACATATATAGCAAATCAATAAAGAATGCTTAAAAATAAAAATAATGATAATACAAGCAATTCGAATTAATTTTGTATTCTTCAAGTTATTAAAGGTAAAATTTACAATGAACCATATTACATAATACTTATACTCAAAATTACTTTAAGTTACATTGCAATCTGCTTCATATCTGCTTTTTTCAAACAGAAATATAAAGAGAAAGAAAAAAATCTAAGAGGAAACAATACAAAATCAGCAAATAAGTCGATGACAAGCGAGTTGTTCTCTTGCATAAGAAAGCGTGTGTTAAACAGAGTGGAGTCAACTACAGCGAGCGATGAAGGCACAACAAGGACAGCGAACAAATTTGTTCTAACCAGCCAGTTATTTTATAACCCGAGATTTTTCGGGTTACTAAGGTGGCTCTTTATATACTTTATTTTGCTGCCGCTTTGCGATTGTTATCCTATGTGCTATGGAGTATGTGTCATGTGATGTTGGAGAAGAGGCATGAAATGATGTGTATAGTATATGTTTACGTAGAGCAGCGGGTTCTAGCCTTGTGTGTTCGTAGAATTTGGCTGTTGCATGTGCAGGTGTAGGCAACAGACAAATATTATGTTTATATGCACATATTAAGATTCATGTTGCTTGGTGGCATTTAAAAAGGTAACTCGATGGGAATCTGGTTCTCCTTGTTATACTGGGCCGCTTTCCATCTTTTGATTATGAAAGTGTGATAGTATGATGCCCTCTCCACAATGCCCCATCTCTGAGTCTCACAGTCGATGAGGCTACACTTTTGCCGGAGCTTGCCTTCTATCGTTAACGGTTCCGGGCACGCTGCTTCCAGATGTCAAGACCAAGCTGCCTTACATTTGCGATGACTTGGTTTTTCTTTGGAAGTTCGGTCTTCCTCTCCTCATGGAATCATGTGGCTAAGCTTCGAAGATCCTCTTAGCTGGAGCATTGGTGTATATGTGCTCGATGGCTTCCGGACTTCGGCGACATCTTGACAGACTTGACAGAATGGTCTGTTCGCTGCTGTGTCAACTGTTCAATTCATATCCAACGCAGAATTTTTCGATCGAGGGTGAAACAGTCTTACTGTTTGCTTATCTTCCAGCTTTCGGATTCATACAGCAGTAATGGCAAAGTGGGTAAGTAGGAAATTAGAACTGGTTATTCGGTGAGAACCCAATCAGCACTTTTTTTTTAAATCAACAGCTCTGTTACATTATTTATTATGTGTATTGCGAAGGTTACTGACCCGCAGGGAATAGTGGGTGTGTTTAAGCACCTCCAACAGCTGCTTAACAGGCCTAGTAAGCAGTTCCCACACTTAGAAGTCGGCTGAAGAAGTCAGCACAGCCATCAAAAGGCTGAAGAACAAGAAAGCCGCAGGCTCAGCTGACTCACCATCTGAGCTCTTCAAGGCCGATGGCGATGTTCTGGTAAGGAGCATGCACCAGATCATCTGTAGAATTTGGGAGGACGAAAGCATGCCCGACGACTGGAATATCAGCTCTATATGCCCCATCCACAAAAAGGCGATCCTACCCCTTGCAACAACTGTAGAGGTGTATTGCGGCTCAACGTCGCCTACAAGATCCTGTCCATCGTACTGTGTGAACGTCTAAAGGCGTTTTGCACCGCACTAATCAGCACGAACCAGTGCGGCTTCCGGCCCGGTAAATCGACTATAGACCAAATTTTCACACTAAGTAGATCCTGCAGAAGACTTGCGAGTTTCAGATCTTAAAGCCACATACGACAGCATTCATCGCAAGAAAGCTAAGTATCAGACTACATGCTCATTGTAATAATGCCATCCTCCAAACTTTGGACATGAGACGTTTAGTACGCCAACTCCAACGTACGAGAGCGCTCGATTTGGCACAATAATATATTCATCGCAAGGAACTATTTGATGCGATGGCCTAATTCGGGATCCCGGGAAAACTGATCCGATTGTTCCACCACCATGCAGTTCGGCTTAAGGACTTCCGAGCAGTTTCAAACCCTCTCCAGATTTCGGCTAGAAGAGCTGTGAACACGGAAGTCCAACTGTTGGGGTACGCATATGACATCGACATCGTCCCACGTTCCGAACACGACGTAGTGGAACCATTTACGGCGATTGAGAAACAGGCGAAAAGAACTGGTCTCAAGGTCAATGAGGACAAAACAAAATATATGCTGCCGACCAAGAAACGTTCCGTCACACACCACCTTGGGCAAAACATCACGATGGACAGCTACAATTTCGAGGTAGTGAAGGAGTTTGTCTAACTCGGGGCAAATGTTAACTCCACGGACGACATCACTGTGGAGATCCAACTGGGCTCAAAACTCCTAACTCGAAGAACCAAAATTATGCTCTACAAAGCTATTATTTTGCCAGTCGTGCTATATGTAGCCGAAATCTAGACGATAAGCAAAACGGCGGAGCTGATTCTTGGTGCCTTCGAAAGAAAAATTCTACGTCGGATATATGGTCTCGTCTGCGAGGAAGGCGAATGGAGGAGAAGACAAAACCGAGAACTCTACGAGCTGCACCAGGAAGTGGATGTAGTCCGAAAGGCAAAAATTCGTCGACTGCACTGGGTCGGCAACATCGAGCGCATGGACAACAATGCTCGAGTTAAGAGGGTCTTCTCGAAACCGAGCCTCCTGGTTCGTGAAGCAGAGGAAGACCGAACCTCCGGTATAAAGACCAAGTAATCGCGGATGCAAGACAGCTTCGTCTTGATGACTGGAAGTAGCGTGCCCAGGACCGTCAGGAATGAGAAGCAACCATCGCTCAGGCTCGGACCCTGCCTGGATCGTCAGCCTGATAAGTAAGTAAGTAAGTATTGCGAATGAGATTTTTTGTTTTGAAAGCAATTTCGGTCGGTACCGAAAAGGGTGGTATCCACAAACTCTTTTTGGTATGGGCCGAAATTACTTTCTGGACACCTAGTTTCCAGAAACTCTTTTCGGCCGAAATTAATTTCTGGACAACTGGTGCGGAAAAACTCTTTTCGGTTTAGTCCGAAATTACTTTATGGACATCTAGGTTCCAGCAATTCTTTTCGGTATGGGCCGAAATTACTTTCTGGACACCTAGTGTCTTCCACTTAGCTTAAGTTATACATACCCGACTTTTCGATTAGTGCAAACCGATGAGTCCATCTTAACTCGTTAAGTGAAACTTAAATCGCTGAGTATTAGCAAACAGCCTTAAGTCCCGCGAAGTGGGACATCCGGGTGCTGTAATTTTAATTCTCTTCGTTTGAATTTCCTTATCAATTAGAAGTGAAATAAAACCGACTCGACTTTATTTCACTTTAGCAAAGTGAAATAAGACCGAACATGGAAAATTTTTAAATTCGGCATTATTTCGCTGGGCGTTATTTCACGGCAGCGTCACTAATCACAAGCCCGTGATCTCATAAAAAAACAGCGCTCTTAAGAAACATTCTGAATCAATTTTGTCTTGTTATTTACCAGCAAGATCGCTTATCTCTTCACAAAAACGATCTAAAAGATGACGAAATACATCACCAGTCCGAGCAAACAAACAACTGATTCGAATCAGTTCTCACACACAAGGCCAGTGAAGTCAACATTTCAATTCACACTCACAATCAGGTTCAATATCTCCTTCAATTCAATTAGTGAAACCCAGCAATAAACGCGCTCAGTCGATAACTCAGTCGAGCACCCGTTTGATTAGATCCCATTATACCCGTAAATTTGGAACAAAACGCCGGTTGAAAACCGGCATATCTCCGTCAGCACCCCCGCCACCCGCGGCGACACGACGGACGCATGTTTATACTCGTACTCGTATCACTTTCCATTTATCTCAAGCCATTTATGATCGCCTTTATCTGCATTGTCTGTGAGGCCACACCAACAATAAAGATACGGCTTTGATTGATGTTTCTGTTTTCTCTTCGGCTGGCGTTTGCCTCAGATTGTACGAGCTTTTCAGGCAAGAACGCAGCGCGGCGGCGGCAATCGCTTGGCCTCGCAATGAAAGCCGATAAGACATCCGAACGTCGTCATCGCTCGTCTGTGCGATTTCGCCCGCAAATACACAAAATGAAGAAGAAAACACAAAATCAAAGATCGAATGAAAAGAAACCACGGCCACGCTGAATACAAACACACAAAAGGACAGGCAAAAAGCAAACTCATTTCAGTAATCACTAGTGAACACGCCGAATGTACTTTATTCAATCAAGACACACTTTCATTCCTTATTCAGAGCACCGAGCACCATTTTGGTGAACAATGCCAGTCCCATTTCGTTGGCTCTCTCGTAGTAGGGCACTCTCAGCATCAGCTCTCGCCAGGTGGTGACCTTTGGGAATTTCTTTGCATCGATGGGCAGGAGGACGTCCATACTGGACACGGTTGTCAAAATGCTGAAGTCCGCAATTGTCATATTCTCGCCGGCCATATAGTTGTGCTCCAGGAAGGACTCCAAGAAGCCGTATCCCTCTTCGATCGCATCCAGCTTGTGCTGTGGAATATCGGTTTGTTTTTTCATCACCAGTGGCTTCACAATGCCGGTGAGGCTGGGGAAGAGGACGCTTGTGTCGAAGTGCAGACGCTGGTCAACCACTGCGCGCAGCTTGAAGTCCTTCGGATACAGACTGTCTTCTTCACCGTACTTTCGCACCAGATACGCACAAATTGCGTGACTATCAGCTATCGCCTGACCGTCGTCCTCCAGCACGGGCACAGTGTGGGTGGGATTCTTCTTTCGGTACTCCTCTGTGACATGTTCGCCGCGCATCAGGTTCACTTTCTTGAATTTGAACTCCAAACCGAGAGCGTTCAGTGTGAAGAGCACTGCCCGAACCGGCGGACTGAATTCTGTACCGTACAACACAAGGACCATCTCTGCAACCGCAACACCGTAAGACTGCCGAACAACAACTTCACAACTAAGCCAGCAACTCGAAGCTCCGACCTTTTTTATACTTAAAACCTGTTCGGCGCTACACTTTCCACCGGCCGCAGTCGACGTGCGTCTCGCCGCTCTCCAAGAACTAGTTTCTCATATCTAATCGGCTCGGGCGAGGTGGTGCGAGCTTTTTCCTTCGGTAATCGGTCGCTTGGCCTAGCGAGTGACGACGGATGCGTTCAGATATGGTGCCGATCTTCATGCCTCTCTGGTGTAGCAGTTCGTGTAGTCGGTGTCGCCAACACCGATATCGGCTCGGCACTGTGTGCTGGCTCGGCGCGGCGATGGAAGATTGTGCGACGAAAATGTCGCAATCTTTTCGGAGCTTTTTTTCGGAGATTTCTTTTTCTGTTGTTGTGGACTGATGGACAGATAAAGAGTAACCCGACATTAGTCATCACCTCGCTGGTAATGGAGTGTTTTTTATAAGCCATTTCAAATCGGGGGCTTTTTTAATTTTTTTTCGAGGAATTTGACTGAGCTATGTAGGCCTAGACGTTGAGGGAATTGTTTGAAGTGTTTGGAATGTCAATGAACACAACTTACATCTGGCAAGGATAGACTACAGCTTGATATGACTGATTGATTACCATGATGGAACTGGAATACTGGAAGTCGCTCTTGGCCAACCATTGTTTTGGCTAATTGAAGATGGACTAGAACCACAGGTAGGGAGATCAATGAGTTAAAAGGCATTCATCATCACACTTCACTTGTCAGCTGAGCCCAGACACTGATGACAGAGAAGTGCGTGGCCTGTGCGTGGTAGTCCGACAATAAAGATGAAAATGATTTGAGGAGCGAAGTAAAGATGGCGGATAACAGAGATACGTCTTGATCAAAACGTTGATTTTTAATAAATTTACATGAAAATATCTTCCATTGGTAACAAAGCGATGACACTGCGGTTGCTGTTGAAGCAAGGCCTAAGTCCATAATGGGCTGCAAAGAGATTTCCATAACGGCTGGAAGCAAATTGCCCAAGACCGGCAGCGATTGCTCAGGCTGTGAACCTCCATGGGTAGCCACCCTAATAAGTAAGTACTTACTTATTTATTTACTTATAAGGCTGACGACCCTTGGAAGGTCAGAGCCTGAGCTAAAGCTGTGTTCCATCGTTGATGGTCCTGGGCACGCTGATTCCAGTCATCAAGACCAATCTGCCTTGCGTCCGCGATGACTTCATCATTATACCGGAGGTTCGGTCTTCCTCTCCTTCACGAACCAGGAGGCTTGGATTCGAAGACCCTCTTGCCTGGAGCATTGGTGTCCATGCGCTCGATGTGGCCGAGCCAGTGCAGTTGACGGATTTTTGCTTTCCAGACTACATTCACATCCTGGTATAGCCTTCCTCGCAGAAGAGACCATATATCGGACGTAGAATTTTTCTTTCGAAGGCACCAAGAATCAGCGCCGCAGTTTTGCTTAGCGGCCAGCTTTCGGCTCCATATAGCAGGACTGGCAAAAGAGTAGTTTTGTAGAGCATAATTTTGGTCCTTCGAGTTAGGAACTGGAACACTGGAAGTCGCTCTTGTCCAACCATGGTTTTGGCTAATTGAAGATGGACTAGAACCACAGATAGGCAAATCAATGAGTTGTTTTGACAAACCGAAGTAACACCGGTTGCCAAGGGTGAATCTACGTCGGATCTCCACAGTGATGTCGTCCGTGGAGTTAACATTTGCCCCGAGTTAGACAAACTACTTCACTACCTCGAAATTGTAGCTGTCCATCGTGATGTTTTGGCCAAGGTGGTGTGTGACGGAACGTTTCTTGGTCGGCAGCATATATTTTGTTTTGTCCTCATTGACCTTGAGACCAGTTCTTTTCGCCTGTTCCTCAATCGCCGTAAATGGTTCCACTACGTCGTGTTCGGAACGTGGGACGATGTCGATGTCATATGCGTACCCCAACAGTTGGACTTCCGTGTTTACAGCTCTTCTAGCCGAAATCTGGAGAGGGTTTGAAACTGCTCGGAAGTCCTTAAGCCGAACTGCATGGTGCATCGCGTATTTGTAAGCATGGTGAGACACAATCGGATCAGTTTTCCCGGGATCCCGAATTCGGCCATCACATCAAATAGTTCCTTGCGATGAATATATTATTGTGCCAAATCGAGCGGTCTCGTACGTTTGAGTCGACGTACTAAACGCCTCATGTCCAAAGTTTGGAGGATGGCATTGTTACAATGACCATGAAGTCTGATACTTAGCTTTCTTGCGATGAATGCTGTTGTATGCGGCTTTAAAATCGATGAAGAGGTGTATCGATCTGAAATTCACTGGTTTTCTCCAGGATCTGTCTTAGTGTGAAAATTTGGTCTATAGTCGATTTACCGGGCCAGAAGACGCACTGGTATGTCAAAAAAAAATTCAAAAAATTTTAGTTTTCGCGGTGCAAAACGGCTTGAGCCGTTGAGTGGGGATACACCTCTATAGTTGTTGCAAGAGGTAGGATCGCCGTTTTTTGTGGATGGGGCATATGGAGCCGATATTCCAGTCGTCGGGCATGCTTTCGTCCTCCCAAATTCTACAGATGATCTGGTGCATGCTCCTTACCAGAACATCGCCATCGGCCTTGAAGAGCTCAGATGGTGAGTCAGCTGAGCCTGCGGCTTTATTGTTCTTCAGCCTTTTAATGGCTGTGCCGACGTCTTCAGCCGACTTCTAGGTGGGGGAACTACTTCATCGACTGGAATTGGGATTTCTTGATTCCCTATCACTCTCTCCTGGTCAGGCCCGTTAAGCAGCTGATGGAAGTGCTGCTTAAACACATCCACTATTCCCTGGTCAGTAACCAGATTACCCTCACAGTTTCGAACAGCATGAGTGAAGCGGCAAGGCTTTTGGCTTTTTTGTAGAAGGTCCGTATTTTCTGCAGTGAAGTATACATACTTAAGTAGAAAGTGATAGTAAGTGAGTAGAAAAGAGATTTCCGAGGATTTGAGCCGTACGCTAATTTTACACACTGTCGAGTGTTTTTTTCTGAATCCCGTTTGAATTTCGTTTAGTATCTGCTTGATTTTAACCCACTCATTGAGTCTTATGTACCAGAAACATAATCGCTTTCAAAGAATTGATAATGTTTCTCAACGCCAACGCAGACGGCTGCGTTTGAGTCATCCTCTTCCCCTCTCCTCACGAATTATTCTCCAGTACCAGGGCAGCCTTCTCGCCCGTTTGTCAAGCGGTTGGCAATACATGGGGCAGGCCCCGCGCTGAAAAAATCGTTGCGGGTAATTAATCACCGTCTTGTCTGATATAAAAGCGGCAATCACAGCAATAGCACAGGACATTCTAAAATCGAAGCTCGTTGGACTGTGAAAATAGAGCGCCAACAGGATATTCTTGGAGAATTCGGTGACCCTCTGTTAGGTACCGGGTAATACTGGAATCCAGGGTAATGAAATGACGAACAGTCTCGCGTAGTAGAATCCCTGGCATTCTTACACGCGCATACGCCAGTCAGCTCTATAAAGAATTTAGAAGACAAAGCCCTGAATAGAGCCAGTATTCACTGACTCAGCTGGAACACTGCAGCCACAGCAAAGGCCCTTTGGCCGAAGCTGAACAAGAGCTGCGGCTTAAGTCGCAGGGACCTACGTACTCTAATAGTAGTCCTTAACGGACACTGGGCCATAGCTAGATGTATTTGAAAGCCACTTTAACGTTCAAATAACGCTTGCAATAACTCAAAATCGAGTCGATTCAATTTCGAAAACATATTTCATCACATGCCAGCTAATATACTTTCTCTATATTTTAATGTAATTTTGCAGTGTATAGCTTAGAAACGTTTACTTCGTTGAGAAGGCATATCATTTCCTGTTCCAACAAGAAGCATTTTCCGAAGAAACTTCTCCTTGTTCCCCTTAGGATCGGACACTTGCCTAGAAAATGCACGGTACCTTCTCTTTCTTGCAAATTGCACATACTACAGAATATATGAAGATCTTTTCTATGAGGGATATAATTGAGTTCTATGAGTTCTCCATGGAGCTTAAAAACAAAAAACATTGTTGATATTTCGAGAATGATGTGGATGTCTTTGAAGTAGTCTGTGCCGAAGTCAGTTTTCTGACATATGTAGTCTACCTGCAGCTTAAGTGTTTTAATGAACAGCGGACATATAGTTCGGAGCCTTTGCAGGGAGGTGGAAGGTTTTCTTAATGAAAAAACGTTGTAGTTTTTCAACTTCCCCACATGGCTTATAACCTCATACTTGCACCGCGTACTGCTTCAAATACTTTGAATCTGCTGCTATGCGTAATCTGTGAGTTGCCGAAACAAACACTACATTGCTGACGGTCTTAGATTTCGTAAATAAGCTCCCTCAGATGTTTTATCATACTGATGCATAATACAGACTTTGCAAAATAAGGTGCTTAGAACCATCGTTAATGCACCATGGTATATCAGAAACAACGATATACACAGAGATCTTGGAATATTACCACTCCAAGATGAAGTTAAGAACTTTGCTTATAAACACAAGCGCCGCCTAGAAGAGCACACAAACTCTGCAGTTCACCCGATCCTTGAGGAAACTAATGTCTTCCGCCGACTTCAAAGGACTCGACCCCTTGATCTCGTGCGATAAACCCGCGCATGGTTGCGGTGTTAGCAGGACCTTTCATTGGAGAGTAACCTGTCAGATACAGTAGTAGTAAATCATGAAATGCAAACTACTGGTTAAGTGCTTCACTTAGTTGTAGTCTTAAAAAAAAATTCAGGGAGGTGGTTTTAGTGAGTAAAAATCAATGTACGAACGTGCGCCATAGAGTCTTGTGGAAGATTTCCACCTACCCACGGAAAAAAAAATACTGAGGCTACCTATTAAAAAGATTCCAGCATTTCTGTATTCCTTTACAACTTCTATACTATCAGCGTTAAAGTGACATTTTTCGTTGCGAGCAAGTCTACCACCAATCTCCTCTTGGATTTATCCAAATTCACCACCCGGGTACTCATACAATTTATTAATCATTAGTATAACACGAAGTAACTCTATTTGCAACATTGTGTCATCAAAAGACGGTTGACATGCAATTTTTAACCATTCTAAAAACGTTTTGAATAACAAAATCTCCCACCGAGAGTAGGTGGCTCACCAAACGTTAATCATGTGATCGCTCAGTCACCTGCGGAGATAAGCTTATCAGATGGAGTGACATGCTTTGGTTTTAATCAAATTGAATAACAAGCGCATAGGAATTATACTCGTATCACCTTATCAGTTCGCACAAGTCGGAATACATATGTATAATCGAAAGATAGGGTTACGAAATTGTATTTAGATATGGACTAGTCAAAGTGAATGATTGCGTTACGAACGATTCAGACATGAATGCTTCAATCATGCTTCAAGTGGTGAAGAATCGAGAAGTCGAAGCCTTGATATGCTATATTTATTTCTTTTATCTCGTCCGAGTTTTGTGGGGAATTAGTCATTTGGCGACAAGGCAAGTTAAGGCTTTGCACTTGATTAGAAGGCAGAAATTATTTAATCAGACAAAGCCAAAGATAACTTAATTCTTAGGCCAGCGACCGATTGACAACAGACCTCCCTTTCCTTCTTCGAGAAACTTGTCGCTACCATTATTCCGTCCAGATCGTATTGAATGGTTGCTCGAATGCTATCGATCCTGAACGATATTCTCCGAGTATAGACATGACGGAAAAAGGGGTTTGTGTACGAGTCAGTGCCGTAGCCAGACTTGAGTTAAGCTAGATTAAAAGGAAGTCATACTGGTACATGTTGCCGTGGAAGTAGCTCATTAGTACTCATAATTGACACGATGCAAGAAGCCCATTAATAATCCAATAGCACAGGACATTCTAATGGGTTTTCCAATATGGGTTTTCCAATAAGGACTTAATCACTTTTTTTTAAATAAAACGCAAACCATTTTTTGACATTTCAAAAATTGTATTATGGGCTTGAGGTACAATCAAAAGATTTATGAACGGAACTCGACTTCGTTCAAATGGTCAAGGCAAGCACGTTTACAGCGGTCGATACGTTGGATCCAATTTTCAACTACTCGGCCGCTATTTCGCATTCCATGCTGGCTCTGAGTTCTTCCAACGTCGTCGGCTTGTTGGCAACCAATGACTTAACGTAGCCCCACAGAAAATAGTCAAGCGGCGTTAAATCGCACGAATGAGGCGGCCAATTGACTGGCTCATTTCTTGAGATAACACGCGCACCATGCTTACTCTTCAATAAATTGATTGTAACGTGTGCTGAGTGGCCTGCGGCACCATCCTGTTGAAGCCACATGTCGTCAAAGTCCATATCTTCCAATTCGGGCCAAAAATAATCGGTAATCATGGCGAGATTACGCTGACCATTCACGCCCAATAACGCTGCTGGAATGCTAACCGCACCAAACAGTTATTTTTTGTGGATAAAGTGGTGATTCATGAAGCATATGTGGATTTTCACCCGACCAATAACGCATATTTTTCTTATTGACGAACCCATTGAGCAAAAAATGAGCTTCGTCGAAAATTGCGGTACGATCTAAAAGTTGCGGTCACCAACTCCAAATTTCGGTAACAAATTTTTACAATTTCCAGACTTTGCTCGTGCTGTTTACTGAATAAATTGATAGTGCCAGTTTGATGATTAGTGAAAGAGTGCTTTCACAAATTGTATTCAAAATTGTCAAATCCCTATTGGGAAACCTTTTATGTACTGTACTGTATGTCAAGTCACTTGTCAAAATCTGAATTCTCTTTCTTTCTGAAATAAATATAAGCGTTGGCGAATGAGTATTTTTTTTATATTGCGTCCAAGAATGTGAATATCGTCTAAAGGTACTAATAGCCCGTGCCATTAGCATGCACAATTCACAAAGCCTACGTAACCCACACCCTGCGCTCTTGTACAGCTCTCCCCATGGAACTGCCATTAGGTATTACTTCGCGGGGCTGGTTAGCAATTATACTCTGTCGCCAGAAATAGCCTCTTCAGCCCTTAGTATTTCTGTTTGTGTGTTTCACACACTACATATGAGCAGATTTTTGTCCAACTTTTTTTGTAACTGACTACGTTGTCTGGCCCATTCGGGTCAGTCCTGTTCCCTACAAAACGTCTACAGTGGAACATAAAGTGCTCTGCGTCCTCTTCCGTGCTTGGATATTCCGGACAGTAAGGCGAGTCGTCGTGTCTGCATTTGAATAGCTTCTTATGGTAACCGCAGTGCCCCATACACTACAAAGGTAATAGTTGTAGTTCCCTGTCTGCCTCTAAGGTTCTGTGATTGGTATGAGTTTGGTGGCGTTGGTCAACCACTCTTGCGACTACACTTTTGATCTGGCACTCTCTTGGGCTTGTATGATCTTTTTTCTTGCCGGTTTGCGGTTTGCCGGAGTTACGTTGATGCCTATGGGGACCATACCAGCTGCAGTTCTGGAGCCACAGATCGATCTGATTGCGTAGAATTTGTGCACCGACACCATTCTTCTTTTTTGTTGCTCCACTGCAAGTGCTCCTGACCAAACGTCGGCAGCGTAGAGAACCGAAGTAACCACTCTGAATAGCACAATCCTACGGGCATATCCAGGCCCACCGACGTTTGACAGAACTCGAGAGAGAGGGAGAGCTGCATGCATCAGCGACACCTTCTTGCTGGCAAACTTGACATGGGTTTTAAATCTAAGCCTGTTGTCGAGCGTAACACAAAGATATCTCTACCCGGAAGCTTGCCACTGGTAATGAGATCAGCCTCAGTTTCCACGCCAGCGTTTTCCAGCCAGTTTTTGATTTTCACTACGGCTTCGTTTATTCCACACTCCACTTCGTGGATGTACTATGCTACGGTGATAATGTCTATATCTTCAGCAAATCCGATGACTGATGAATTTCAGGCAGCGTTAGTCGCAAAACAGAGTCGTACATTATGTTCCACAGGAGAACTCCGAGGATCTATCCTTGGGAAACGTGCATCCCAGTTAAACGCCTTCTTGATGTCCAGTGTAAATATGGCGCAGTATTCTTTGGTTCCCCATCTCCACCTTTTTCCTCTTAGTGTCTTTATGTCTTTATGGCGCCGAACTGGCTCCATTTTCTTCTCCTCCTTTAAGGAGCCTTTTGTATTTGATTCGCTCTAGGATTTCCCCAGCGAATCTAGAAGTGTGACAATTGTGTCAAATGAATAAATATTGTATTATATGTATTTGAAATTATACTGAATTTGGTTTTTTTTTATAAACAAAAATTTTAGTGAATTGCCAATTGTGGACCACTCATAATACACGTCTTTTCTTCGACTGTCAATACCCCGCCACTGTCAATACCGACCGGGTGGTTCATTGCCCTGTCACGTTCGGCTTATTTACCCATTTACTCCTTTGCCCTTGCTGTGTTTCTGCTTGGGATTGATTGGGTGATCTATTTCATAGCCATTTGGTGGCTTTGATACATTGCAGAATGTCCTTGGGATTTATGTTATTCAGATCTTCGAAGCATTTGAAGAAATACTTGCCTAGCAGTTTTCTTCAGGTTTCAGCTTCTTCATCCATGCCTCTTCCAAGTCTTCTTCTTCTGGCCTGGTAGTCTATGCCAGTTAACACCTCTATTACTTTACTGATCACCTTCCTGTCTAACTCCAGGAGGGATTCAGTCCTTTTTTGGTTTAGTGCAGGACACATCTCTTTCGATATCCGGCACGTATCTAAATCGGCCATCTGCGATCTGTGTCATTTATTGCGATCGTCAACAGTCGCGATTTTATTGTTTATATTTGGAGGTTGGGTGTCTCCTCCTTTCTTACTAGTTTTTCTAGTTACTAGTTCTTTCAATATTCGGAATATCCTTGTGCCCGGGGACCCAGCACAGGGTAAGATTGCATTTAGCCGCTAGACTCTAACGTCTTACCATCTTGGAGTTGATTGATGGTGTATCCAGAACTATAACGGCCGTCTGACTGTCTTTGTATAAAACCATGGATCTTCCGTCTATTGGGTTCATTGATAGTCGGATGGCTGCTCTTTGAATAACAGTCCGCTTGGAATACACTGCAGTGGTTCTATTTAAGTATTCTATCAGTATTATATTTAAGGTAAGGCAGTGGCACTTTTTAAGGACACAAGTTAAAATTAAATTAATCTGATCAAGTGACTCGATTTTCGTCGAATATGTGTAAGGCAGTACTTAATGCCGGCTTTCTTTTATAATTAGATTCATTAAATCACTAACTGATGCTAAACGATGCTCGTGCTCGGTTTCGTGAGGTTAGGTTAGGTTAGAGCCGCTGACTTCCATAAAAGGTAGCCACGCTAAGGCCAAAGTAGGCAAGTTACCTTACTACAAGGATCCAGTAGATCCTAATCCGCAAACCATTTGGATCTTTTAATAAAGCGATAAAGATGACCAATACTAATACTACTTAGTTCAGTCAAGTCGTTGAAATACAGGACGCCCGAGTGACTAAGCCTGTGAGATGAGAGAGCACTGCAATTGCAAAGAAGGTGGAAAATGGTTTCTTCTTCCTCTTCTACAGAGGTCGATGTAAGGGATACCTAGTCTGAAGGCGTGAAATCCAATTGGACAATGCCCGGTTATGACGCCGAAGAGAGTTCTAAGTTTCGGCATGCTTATTCCGATCAGGTCACGTGAGGGTTTTGGATCGATAGTAGGCCATAATTGCTTTATGATGAGGCACAAAGTGCCAGAAACATAGACGTGCATGCCTAGGTGTGACATGAGCAATATTCTCTATTACATCAGCGAGCCTAGAGCTTCTATTGGATCTTCATTCACTTGCCTTGACCACTTGATATGCAGAAGACTCTTGTAAAGACCGCCATAAGGACTACGCAATCCAAAAGCTGAGTCCCTAGCCCCACTCAGGTCATGCATGCATGCTCGACAAACCAAAAATTGAACAAGCCATCGTCCTTAATTTCGTACTACACTTCAGGTGTTTTTCTTTTTGCAACTCTAATGATCCTATCTATAACTCAAAATCCAACCACGTCTATGGAAAAAAAGCATTTTTTCCGAATTGTTAATCATGCACTTCTTCATCAAACTTCCTGACTACGGTAGTGTTTTTCAAGCGGATGTCCTTGCGGTCACAGAAGCGGCAAAAATGATATCTTTCTTGGAAATACCACCGGCTGATATTAGCATCACAGTCAAGCAGCTATTAATGCAACTTTTTCTACAAAAATCAAGTCCATACTGTTCGCATGCTGCCGCGGAGAGCTTAAGATTTTTGGTACGCGGGACTCGATTGACATTTACTTGCCGAGTCCCAGGTCCCAGGGACAAAGCCGGTGTACGAATTGTACACGCAACCATTAGGGGATGGAAGAGAAACCACGAAGAAGAAGATCGCGATTCGACTTTGTTGGAAATGTGGCAAGCAAGGTATTTGGAATTTTAGACCAGGAGTTTGCCGAGAAATACGAAGCCGATATCGATGTCTTAAAAACAAATGACAATCTCCAGCTTCAGCTCATAAAAAACCAAACTCTGATCACTGAGGCTACCACCCACATTATACGAAAAGGCGATGAAGCAGTCAACCGGCAGATGGACGTGTTCCAACACAACTTGGAATTCTTATCAACAAAGATCGAAACTGCTATCGAAGAGAATGCCGTTTACATACGCGGCGCTGGCCATGCTTAATTTTCAACAAGTGCAGAAATCTTTTCTGGACGTATTAGCAGATCCTCACCGTTCTAAGGTCAATCCACTCATCATTACTCCGGATCAGCTTCTCGAACAAGTGTTGGTCATCCGAATTCACTTACCCCCGCAATTGACCGTTCTGGGAAACTGAAAGATTTCCCTATCGTTTTACCGTATCCTGACAGTCACAGGACCATCTTGCCATCTTCGACATTAGAATTCCTCTAATATCGATTATGGCTATGAGATTCTCAAAACGATTCCAGTACCAGCAGCACATCATAATGAGTTCATATACATCGAACCATCTGCGGACTATTTAGCCGTCAACATCCTTCGCGAAGCCTACAACACGATGACGAAGGATGAAATGAGTAAGTGTGTTCGTTTCAACACAAGATATCTCTGTGACCAGCAGCATCCAATATTCAACCGGTGGTCCAATATATGTAGATGCGAATTAGATTTGCTTAACCACAAAAACGAGCTTTCAACTTTATGCAAACTGACAACAATTGTACCGTCACCTGTTTGGATCCAACTTGGCAGTGGAAATTCTTGGATATACGTGTTAGACAAAGCCTACACGTTCAGTCTAATTTGCAGCAACAAAGCAATCGACGTAGTACTTCGAGACGACGGAGTGTTAAGGCTACAGTAAAACTGTTTGTTGAATACAAGACACGATGACCATCTCATCGCACAACGTAGTCTCAAATTGTAGTATGTACACTAGTTTCATGCCCGTTACGAACATCAGCACTCTATTACAGAAAAGACCGCAAAATGCCTCAATGCCGATGGAAATGCCGCCAGAATTCTTGACAATTGGAGACGAGGACATAAAGACACTTCAGAAATGGACAACAGTTCTCAAGAACCACGAGGAGTTACCCGCACTGTCTACCTCTCATCACTTACACCAGACCATGAATTATAGTTTGTTCGGAGGTTTTTTCATCTGCCTCATTGCAATGTTTCTCATATCATGGAGCAGCAGAAGAAAAACTAAACAAGCAATGATCCAGCTGCAGACGTCAGAAGAACCAGCACCCAAAAAAGACTTCAAGGTGTGAACCGTCCGGCCTGGCAGAATGTACGTATTGTACATGCAACCATTCTGCAGTATCCACAAATTTGCCATAATTGCCTACGTTTCAATTTCTAGCTGACACCATGCGCCAAGGCGTCATTTGCATAGTTGCAACATTGACTCCAGGCGCCGGGTCAGCATTAATTTGTAATCAAGAATCATATAAAAAGAGGAAGCAAATAGAATACGCGCGAGTTCGAACAACTAACTCAAGAAATAAAGACGTGTTTAATTCAATTTGGTCTTGTCCATTGCTATCCCCCACCAGTGGTAAGGTGGAAATAGTTCAAGCATAACAGCCGGATATGAGATATCAGATGAAATTGCCAAAGGGGCCAAAGCCGACCTACTCCAGGCAATCCCATGCATTGACCCACCTCTGGCAGACATAAAGAGTGGAGCTAGCTAATTAAAGGTGCAACTCTGTAACCACTTGTGGATGCTATAGCCTCAGTTGAACAGTGCAAAAACCGACGAACTTACTGAATGCAGAAAAAGACAATTTGTCCGCTCAAGAAGAGAGTGTACGTAATAGAAGCTTTCCCTGTATATGCCGGAATTTGCGGGGACTAAGAGATAATTGGAGATACTCCTCATTACCTTTGTCTGTGCCCCAGTCTCTGCCTCTTCAAGCACATAACACTGGGAGAATTCTTTTTACAGAGTCTCCTCTATTTTCAGGTTCGTCGGGATTTCTGGACGATTGGACTGGACTTAACACAACAACATCTGAAGGAAGGACGCCAGTGGGACCTAGGAGGTTCATCGTCCCCCATGGGCATCATAATGGGTCCGGCTGGACCTAACTAAGACGTGGCCCCACCACGTCTACCCATTCACGTAGCCTAACCTATCACATTGTTGATGACTGCATCGGAATTTATTAATGAAACAATCTCCAAGGAAGGTTTAAAAATGAACACAAAGTCACGAAAAATATCCACCGTGACAGAACGGAAATTGCCCCGAAATGCCCCGAATGAATGAATTCGTATCTAATTTCCAGCATGTGACGCTGTCAGCATGTCAGCTGAGCAATCAGACTGCGTCAGATATTCGTTTTGGGGCACCAACATCCATCTCGATACGCGTGACTGTCTCGTCAACTTCAGCCTCAAGCTCAATGAAACACTCATCGTATCCGTAGGCACTCACGAGCACGTGCACCATTCAATGACTCCATCTTCAGCGTTCATTAAGCGCCAATAAAAATAAAAATTTATTCTTTAATATCTCACACATTCACAGACAAACACACAAACGAACTAAAACTGCCCGGCTTCGGTCATTTCTTTGACCTTCGCTATCACCTCCTCCATGCCCTTGCCGTTGGCATCCTCGTAGTAGGGAAGTTGCTTCAGCAAATCCAGCCAAGCCACCAGCTTCGGAGTCTTCTCTGCGTCCACCGGAATGCAAGCGGCCAGCGTCGTCAAGCTGCTGAGTATGCTGAAGTCGGCAATAGTCAGGTGATCTCCAGCCAAGTAGGTGTCAGCCAGGAATGCCTCCAGCAGGCCATAGGCTTCGTAGACCAACTCCAGCTTCTCCTCGCGTCGCAGATTCGGCGTCACCAGCGCTTTCATCACGTGCCACAGCGATCCAGAGTCGTAGTGAAGACGCTGATCGATCACGGCTCGCTGATAGAAGTCCTTCGGATACAACTCGTCCGTCTTGCCGTACTTGCGCACCAAGTAGGCGTTGATGGCGTGACTGTCCCAAATGTACTGTCCGCCGTCGTCCAGCAGGGGCACCGTGTGCTGCGGATTCATCTTCTTGTACTTCTCGGTTCTCGTTTCGCCGGCGTGCACATCGACAGCCTTGAACTCGAATTCCAAATCGAGAGCGTGCAGTGTAAGCAAAACAGCCCGCACCGGAGGGCTCCCGATGGTCCCGTACAGAACGAGTTTGCTCATCTCTCACGTTTGACAACCGACCACACGCTCCAACCGGAAAGCTTCAACTAAACGCGCTGCCACAAACCGGTTGCCGCTTTTATAGTCAAATTCGGCGGTGAATGGGGCAGCAGCTTTCCACAAGTAATCCCAATTGCGATCGCGTTGTGTTTTGTCGGTATCGCATTGTCTTTCCCCGGGACAGCGCGTAGCGTCTGACGAAATAGCGAGTCGCCAGATTCATATCTATGACATTGGATTTGTCGAGTCGTGATGTAGTGAGTTCGGATCTGAGGAACGCAGCGCAATCAGTGATGAATTGACTCGAACGGCCGTCGTCGCAGGGGTTAAGGGTTTGAGCGATTTTAATTCATCAAGCCTCGCAAAGTGACTCAGTTGTTCGCATTTGACTTAGGAAATTGCTTGTATCGATAGAGTCCAAAGTGCTGCAGCGACATGTCGCTCTGTCAGCAGTTTTGAATTTGCACTCAATGGGGAGATGGAAAAGCAAAACTGAGTGGAATGGTGGTGTTAATTTGTTGTCGATGTGAGTGTGGTATTGATTGTATAATTCATTGAATGGTGATCGGGGCACAAGGCAATGATGTTCATCGACTGCATCTGAATGTAGTTCAAATAAAGCGTGTTCTGCCTTGAGCGGGTCCTCACTGAAAGTTGCAGTTAAATAGGTTAACCCAGTCTTGCGGTATAAGATAGTAGCAGGTATAGATTTCGGACAGAAGCCTGTCGGGACGAAAAGCGAGAACTCGTAGTAGAGTCGCAGTAGGCTGTTAAATGGCGAGGAAGACCCCATTAGCGCTGTCAGGCAGAATGTTACAGTCCACACAATGGACGATGATGGATGAGAATTTCGTCATTCCAACTTAAACGAAGTCAAATTAGCGATGTCGAGACTAAGTTCGAGTAACGCTGCTGGTGCCGACAGACCGTCTGTGGAACTGTTGGTACGGTACATGAACCAAATCATCTGTAAGATACGGTCGGAAGAAAGAACGTTCGATGAGTGGAACCACAGAATTGTTTACTCGATCCACAAGAAACTTCAACTGCGCCAACTACCGAGAATTAAGTTTCCACTAGCAATATACGCACCTCATTATTTACGGTATCGCCTCTGGCCTATAAGATCTTCTCTGCCGTTTTGTATACTCGCCGGAAGCCGTTTACAAACAATCTGATAGGTCCATATCAGTGTCGCTTCAGGCCAGGGAAGTCCACCATCGACCAGATTATAACACTACGGCAGATCTGGGGAAAAAACCCAGGAGATGCAGATCGACACCCACCACACAATCGTCGATTTAAAGGCCGCCTATGACATCGTGTATAGGGACGAGCTATACAACGCCATGTCTAGTTTTGACGCTCCTGCCTAACTCTCCAGGTTGTGCAGGATGACGATCGAGAATTCTCTCTGCACCATCAAGGTCGGAAGCGAACTCACTGAGACCTACAATGTCAAAAAGGGTTTTAGACAAGACGACGCGATGTCATTTGACTTCTTTAACATCATCCTGGAGAAGATTGTGCAAGACTCATAGCCAACACAAGAGACATGATCTTCCAGAAGTCCGTGCAACTGTTGGCAGACGCTGATGACATTGACGTGATATGCAGAACACGTCACTGATGCCGTCAGTGAAGCGTTTGCTGGGATTGAAATGGAAGCGGCTAAAATGAGTCTAGCGGTGAATGAGGGCAAAGCAAAACGAAGTATATGCTGTCCTCAAGAAAGGACATACAACATCGACGTCTTGGGCAGAGCGTCAAAGTAAATAGTACGGCTCCGCAGTAAATACTACGCACATCACCAGTATCAAGACCAAACGCAGAGTAACTCTTGCCAACGGCTGTTTCTATGGACTCAAGAGGCAATTATGTAGTAGTGATGGGATAATTAGCCTTAGGAGAAATGAAGTATTACACAGATGGCCAACTTCTACCTCTCTTGCCATATACAAATTTTTGATAACTGTTTTTTATATCGTTTTCTCAAATCAAATTGACCAATCAGAGTTCGGCATTCACGTTATTTCGTGAAAAACCGTAAAAAAATCAAGAATATCTGTTAAAAAAGTACTCAAATTCGTCGATGGACTAGGAGGCAATCAGCTGTGAAGTCGGCCGTCTCTGTAATACTAAATTTCTGAGCTTTACCAAAATTAATTCACGATGAAAGAATTTTTCACATTAGCAGTATAATATAATAATATGGGTGGCGCGAAATTCCGAGGTGGACCTGGGCCTAGCTTCTCAACAACCACTCGTGTTGTGAGTGCTATTGTTCTTTCACGAGTGGAAAAAGCATTAGCAGTATAAACTTGCTGAATTTGATGAAATGCTAAGGAATTTTTCTGCAGTAGGCTGTGTGTTGTTTAATGTATACACGCAGCGAACGAATGAAGTAGGCTCTTCAAAACAAAAAAATCAAAACAGCCATGAATATTGCGTGTACACACAGCCCTTATTATGTACATATATTGAAAAAAATGGAAAACTACGCTTTTCTGCTCATTTTAGCATGCAACACATTTTGTTATGAAGGAAAGGTAAATCAAACTTATATTCGTACAGCAAATAAGAAATAATGCAAGAACCACACAAACTTTGAATGTTGGTTGCAATATCAATGATCTGGTAAAGTTCTATTGTCAAACACAAAAAAGCCACCCTTTAACAAAAAACAGAAAAAACAAAAACCAAAAAAATTAACAATTAACTGAAAACAAATTCATAACCAATGTATACACTTAACAATTTTTGGTAATAGAGAAGAACTTTAAGAAATTGTAACATTTTGAGGCATATCCCATATTTTTAATCGCATGCTTGGACAGGTTTCATTGTAGTTTCAGCCGAAATTTTGTCCATTCTTTCATATCTGTTGCGTTTCTAATTGCAATTTTTCTTAGTTACTGGTCTAAATGGCCCCATATATTGTCGATGATCACCGTCACAATATCCGGTGACTGGGGTGGAGTTTAGGCAAATTAAAAAAGGGGAGAACATTCGCGTATTAAAAGCCTTATGCTGTGGGTCATTGTCCTGGTAAAAAGTGAATTGCTTGTCTAGACCCAATTTGTGTACACTTTCTTTCAAATTTTGCTTCAAAATTTCGATTTATTTTTTGTGGTTCATTGTCCAATCAGTAATAAGAAGCTTTCCTAACCCAGCTACCGAAAAATAATCCCAAACCATCAACGATTCATGACCATGCCTGTGCCGTTGAGACCGTATGTTCAGGTAGCAGCTCCTTATTTTGGTTCCACCATACCATTTGGCGTCCATCCAAACCAGAGATATTCAATTTTGCGAATCACTTGCACTCATAACTCGATTTGCACATTTTTTTTTCGAAAGAATCATATCGCGCCATGGTTTTTCAGTTAAAGTTATACAGTCGACTCCGCTTATTTGCAGCACAAAAAATGCAGAAAATGTGTTGCAACTAAGCGGAGTTTTCATATAAAAGATGTTCGGATACAGGCAATTGTGTTGTACCGTGATAAATTTCTTGTTGCATATAACCCAAAGTTTCGTTTAAGCGGAGGCGACTGTACATACATATTATACCACGAGTTAGTTATCATTTCAGAATTATCATAGCTGTGGCTGTGTTGTGTGGAAATATAAGACTTTTTATGAAAAAAAAACTTCGCATTAGATTTTAATGAATTTCATATTATTTTAGCGTTATCATTTCAGAAGCTAATCGAAAATAGCATTAATTTCCATTACTGTTGAGTAGAAGAACCATATCTCGAAGGACCAATTGGACTTTATATAAAACTTTGAACATCCCAGTTCTGCTGTACGGCGCGGAGGCGTGGACAATATCCAGGAGGAAATTCTTAGTCTTTCAAGAAAAGTTCTGTGTTCAATCTTTGGCCCCGTTTGCGTTGACGGTTTTTGGAGAAGAAGATTCAACCACTAATTATACGGGATGTACAGCGACAAGAGCCTAGTCAGGCGTCTACGTTTCCAAGGCCTAAGATAGAAGATAGAAGAGTCTTCAACAACGCAACAGAGGCCACCCGCGTTTCAGGTGGAGAAGGACCTCAATCAACTTGGCGTGCCACACTGGAGGCAGCTAGCCAGAGACTGTGCTAGTTGGGAAGGCTTGTTGGTTGAGGTCCAGGTCCATCCCGGACTGTAGAGCAAAATAAAGAAGATGAAGTCGTTCAGCTTACTGTGGTTATGTCACGAAAGCACAATCTTCGCAGTATAGGTTGATTTCTAGCTAGCTCGACGACAACTTGCAAGAGAGCTCTTTCTTCTTGAATCGACTGCCGCTTTAAATGATAAGTGTGATTGTTAAAATAAGAGGCGAAATAATAAACATCACTTTACCACTTTATTGGCAGAGGCCCGATACTTTGAGTGCTTCGTGTTGGATTCTTCGGCAAGCTCATGCTCAACTTAAGTGATGTCTTATGAACTTTGAATTGAGGTATCGGATGGAAAATGTTAAATAAGTACACAACGTTGGCGTTGAATTATAGAGCCGGAATAATTGATATCGATTTTTTAAATCTTAACATAATTAATAAAAGATATAGACTGTATTAAGTTAGAATAATGTCCTTCTGGTAGACGGCCATAGGCCAAACCATATTACATGCTAATTAAATCAATTCTTTAATTTTATATTTTGAAGTTTTGGATTATTTCTAACTAACTAGTAGTTCAACTGACTTTCGAAGTCTTCCCAGTATAAGTGCACTCTCATATCTCCACTACCTACTGTCGTCGCGGCAGATTCTTGAAGTCTGTCTCTTAACGACTGCAGAAAATCATCACCCGAACCTAATTCTTTCAAAAATCACTTAGCCAACAAGTAAAAAAGAATAAGTGCTCTTCTACTTCAGCCTTGGCCTAAAGTCATTAAAATTGTTTTCCAAAACGCCGCCGCTAACTATGGACGACTGGCGACCTCTACAGACCCATAGCCCACCCCAAATCATTAACGACAGTGTTAAAATTCACTCAGCCATCAGCGTTTATGACGATAGCTCGCCGATCAGACAGAGAGAGAGCATAAAACACAAAGCCCCTGGTAATTAACAAAAACACACAAAACCATTCCACGAGTGGGCTCTAATTCACAGTTCGTGCTTAGGTGTCATAAAGCAACGCCGCGATTGCCGCCATATCAACTGTCACAGATACAGATACCGATAAAGGCTTCTCGAAGAAACCGAAATAGATTACCATTCACAATTTGTCTCTGAGAACAGGCCGCACACTCTCACGAGCTCTGCTAGCAGGGCGGTGGTTTATCGTTTATCACGCTCGAGCATCGCTCCAAACAAGAAATCAATAGACAGACGCACTCGGCTTCGAACAGAATTCTCTCTCGTAAATTTATTTAAATTAAAATCAACAACAATGAGTGTTTTCCAATTTCCACAACACACCAGCTTATGCCGTCTCAACATCGGTGGCGGGCGCTGCGGCGGCGGCGGCAGCAGCAGCGGCTGCGGCCATCATCGGCTTGATCATTTCGGCGACCATTTCCAGACCTTTCGCGTTGATTTCGTCGTAGTAGGGCAGCTGCTGCATCAGTGCCATCCAAGCGAGCAGTTTCGGTGTCTTCCCCGTCGATTCAATGGGCACGATCAGGTTCAGCGTCGATACGGTGGCGAGTATGCTCAGATCGGCGATGGTCAGGTGGTCACCGGCGACGTATGTGTCTTGGAGGAATGCCTCCAAGAATTCATAGCCCTCCACGACGCTTGCGACTTTCTCGTCTTTGCTGAGGTGCGGGGACATGAATCCCTTGAGAGAGCGGGCGAAGAGGACTCCAGAGTCGAAGTGCAGGCGTTGATCGACGACGGCGCGTTCCAGGAAGTCCTTCGGGTACAGCGAGTCGGTCTTGCCGTACTTGCGGACCAGGTACGCGGCAATCGCATGACTGTCCCAAATGTACTGCTCCCCATCCTCCAGCATTGGCACTGTGTGCTGGGGATTCTTCTTGAGGTACTCCTCCGACTTGTGTTCGCCGTTCATCATATCGATGGTCACGAATTCATATTCCAGACCCAGTTCGCGGAGCGTCAGCAGCGCGGTGCGCACTGGAGGGCTACCCAGGTTTCCGTAGAGAATTAATTTACTCATTTTGCTATGGCAACCGTCACAACGAACTGAACACACGAACGAATGAGTATCGACTGAATGCGACTGCGGCGGCCGGCGGGTATTTTAACAGAAAACACTTTTAGCTTTCGCCTCGCGGAAGATTAAGCTTGATTGAGTAGACTCACACGGGACGGGAGTAGGGTGTGCGGGCTTTGGCAAGTCACTGCAGGCGTTTAAACGTTATCGCCCTTGTGTGGGTATTGTTCTGATAACGATTTGGAATTTTAAGATACCTGTACAGGTGTGTGGAGTACACGAATTCGGAGATTTAAGTGGAGATAAGCAGGAATTTGGAAATATTTAAAGCTCTTTCTGTTCAAAAGAGTGAGAGATATGCCGGCAGAGTGAGTGTGCTTTTGTCGATTGCCGGTTAGTGGATAAGAGTTTCGATAAGTATGAAGGAAAGTGTGTTGGACAGCGAATCTGTTTTGGATATTCTACTTATTCTAGTATCCACAGAGGCGGGAAAGCAATGACAAGATTGCTGCGTTCATTGAAATTGATCAGATGAGTCAGTTAGATGCAAGCTTAACCTTGATATCTCCCAAGTACTCTGACAGCCCAAACAAGTGCATCTGCAAGCACAGGAATCTTCTGTGACCTATTCTAAAAATCCCTGCCATTGAGAGACCACTGCCTTCCAAGTTAAGGTTAGGTTAAGTAACTACCACTGATTGACCACTCCAGTGATAGTGCCGTTTAGTTTGATACCAACGGCAAATGGTGATTGGACAAGATTTGAAAACCAGATAAAAGCGTATTAACGTTGCTTTCGCTGGGATTTGAACCGGGAACCCCGCTAACCAGGGGATGGCACTCAATCAACTGCGCCATCCAGTCGTCAAATTCCCTTGCTTATTGGACAACTTGTTTAGAACGCTGTTGCGATACCTTTTGCTGTGCTCTCTACAACATGTTCTTACTCTAGAAAGTCTGAAAGGGCTGGAGCGCTTCTGATATCAATTTGCTGCAGATTGCTTTCTAACAGCGATTCAAAGAGATCCCTACTATACTGGAGCTGTTCAAGTCGAAGCTTATTATTTCTGTGATCAGACATAGATGGTTCACTGAATACTTCCCAGTTTCTGACTAGGTTGCTAAAACAGTGACTGCTTATAGCGAGGTCCAGTTCGGATTATTACTTGGCCATCTTGAACATTGAAAAGAGCAAGCGACGAGCTTAAAATAATTTGTAGCAGGTACTCACCTCTGTTGTTGTGTTGGTCCTCCCCAAATTCTCTGTTGTGGGCATTGGCGTCGCATTTAATTAATATTGGAAAGTGTAGCATTTTGCTGTGCTCCATCAATCGTTGCACGGATGCTGGTACCTCCAGCATAATTTGCCGAAGCCTGGGTGACGGTTTTCTGCCCACCTTCTGCCATGATTTTGAAATAAAAAAAAGCTTTATTTATGTATTTTCTTAATATTTCTATTTTATTCATTTTTTTCATCGTTATGTATTATAACAGTCTTTGAACTCATTCAAAATGTCGTTCTTATATACCAAACAATTAAAAAACTTTATTTGGGTTGCCACTGTTTAGTAAGACACAGACTACGCTCACTGGTGAATTCAGTGTACTCGGTGTGTTTTTAACAGTTAAACGTGAACTTGTTTCATTTGAGTAAAGCACTCGCGAGTTAGAGTGAAATAAAACGGTGTATTCGTTTCGTATACGTTTCTTCAAACTGAAGTACTGTCCGCAGTATAAAAAGGCAAATGAATGCATTTATGCAGACCTCTAGTAAATATCATATCAATTCAAAGGGCACAATGGACTTAAAATGTTAGTCAAAGGATGATGTTGATGTTTCCCTGGACATAATGGTATCCTGCGCCAGAAGAGCAGATAGTTGGAAGGTCTATCTATCCACTCTCTGAATTTATACGTCACTAACTTCAGCTAGAGATGTTCCACAACGTCACATTTTAAGTGATAGTCACCGTCATATTGTGTCTAAAGTTTGAAATATTTATCTGAGAATGGATAAATAATATTGGGTGTAGTAAAAAAAATAATCCATTATTTTTTCCAACAGATAGCCTTATTAACCAAGAAAGATAAGATTTCGCACTAAGCAAAAATTCGAGGACAGCTTTGATTAATTGACTCAGTTCTGTTTGACTCACACAATTAAAAAAATAAACACATTAAATTGAAAGAAATTAATAATTTATTCCTAAACACAAAAGGAGGTGGTCCAAGATACTGGAACGAATATGGTAGTAGGCGAAGAAATGAAGTAATCATTCCAACTGTTTTCAATGAACTTCCACCAGGGATTAGAAATTAACAAAAAATATATTAATCAAAAAAGCTACAGAGTTCTCATGAAAGTAGTCAAAAGAATTAAAATTGTAATACTTAATAAATGTAGTAGAAATTCAATCAACATAAAGAACACGTAGAATTGTAATCAGTCTTCTGCAGACAAGCCAAAAAGGCTTATCAATCAATCAATCAATCCATCAATCCATTCCGTGAAGAGCTCACAACAAAACATTGCGTGTTCCAGATCCTTCTCTTGGTTTTGGCCCTTTGGACAATACGGGGAGTTGTCGTGTCTAAATTGCTACTTTCGGTAGCCACCGTGGCCAGACAAGAGCTGCTTTAGCGTATAGTTGCAGTTTCCTTGCGTCCTTTTATTCCATGTCTCGATTAGTGGAATCTAGGTATGAGTCCATCGAGGTTGCCACAGGGCTATTGAACGAGTCCTCTCTTCCTATTTCATGCTCCTCATTTGATGTTGAGGATTTCCTGTGGTAAATCTTGATCATGTCTTCCGCAAGGATATCAATTGGGACCATTCCCGCTATAGCAAATGCAGTTTCGTCCCAGACCGACCTGCAGCTGATTATTGTTCTTAATGTGCAGAGTACACTTATGAATGTTTCCGACTGGCGCAGAGTACAAAACAACCGAGCTGACTTCTCTAGCCAGGAGCATCCTCTTTACGTATCCGCGTCCACCTACGTTAGGCAGTATCCTGACACGTAACCTGTTGTCGAGCATAACTTGATATTTTAGCGCTTCTTTCGATCAAAAATTCTGGTTGCCAACTTGAGTATTGATGAATTCTACCGTTTTCCTGCTCGTGACTATAACGGCTTCCGTTTTGTGATCCGCCAGGTCGAGGCACGCAGATTCAAGCCTCTATTTTGTGCTGTATTTGTAGCACAATCGCTTTATGCGAAAACAATGATATTAGCACCTACTGATAACTTAGTCGTAGTATAGCACTCATTCATACATAATATTCCCAAGCAATGTGCCCAACACAGATCCTTGGAGTACCCCGGCGGAAATGTTACAGTACTTGGTACCATTTGCTGGCACCTATCTACTATGCAAAACAACGTAGCGTATGCGTATCAAAACAAGTCTACATTTAAGATTTGTATTCTTAATGGAGAATCAAAGAGGAAAGAAACAAAGTCATCACACACTCAGCAGTCTCCCATTAAAACATTAAGTCACTGCCCAACGGCTGTAAGGATTCTCAGAGCTGCCTTGAATTATGTATGATACGTGTGCACGATAATAGCTTTATGAAAATTCTAGTGATATCGAGGTCGAACCACAAGACGTGACTCATTGTTAATTGAAGATAAGTCAGTCGATAGAAAGTGGAACTTAATGAGCTGATAGACCGCGACACGCGAAAGACAGGTTGTCCACTGTGGCGGTGTGTCTTAAATTAGATGATGATTGCAGCCATCTGTGGGTGGAACTTTCAAATGTAATGATTTTTAAATTGCAGGTAGTGTGGACTGAGCATTTTCCATTCCTTCGCAGCAACACTGTAATGCGTGCTGAAACACTATCCAAGCTGATAAAGACGACGTTGGTTATCAGTACAGGTACAGTAATCTTGCTGAGTTAATATATGTCCAGATTAGTTCCATGAATTCATGCTATGACGTGGAACTGAGATTTTGCTGATTCTCATATAAATGATGTTGATGACGGTGGAATGACCTACTGTTTTATGCCTTTATGGCGACTCAGAAAGTCCTCTGTAGCCTTCTTAGTCTTATGTCTAAGTACTCTTAGATAACCTTGGCTTATGAAAGCGGGGTATAAATGTCTGTAGATACTGCCCTGAATGATAAAGGAGCCGAAAAGGTGTCCTGAGGTATTTCCCTTTAAAAAATGGCCCAAATATCGAAAACGGTGCATCTGCCGGCAGACCTTCCTTCTGGACATTGATAGAGGATCCAATGACGAATGGAAATCGCCCTGCCTTTGGTAATGCTAGGAGGAAGCTAAGATACGCCCACCTCCTTCCCACCATGCTACCCTATCCTCTCTCTTTTCTCTCCCTTCCTCCCCCCCCCTCCCCTCCCCCGGTGCTCCCGCACCGACTGGGAACCAAAAACCCAGTTCCCGTATGCGCCTTAACAACACACCAAATTGCTATCCAATGCGTTGAGCAGCTAAGCTCTCGAAGGCCATTGGGCTTTCACAAAAAAAAAAAAGGATCTGCGCGCCGCCTCTAGGGTACTAGAACGTCTGAAAAGCATCCCTCAGGGGAAACTCTCCAAGTCGAAGAAAAGGTCCATGGTTACAAAAGTAGTTCAGGACCTGGGCGAGGGAACATCCGGATGGATGGCATCAAGGGCATATTAGACTTCTGTCCTTCCAGGATCAAAGGTCAGCTGACCTGTATAGGAAGACAGTGCTAAGTCTGGGAGAGGTGTGGGAGGGAGCACAGATAGACGTTGTGCATAGGGACGCAATCCCTAGTAGGCCCAGGACTCGTGCCTGGCTACCTACCATATCCTCCTATGCCGCCTCCATGCTGAGCTTCATCCAAGCCTTTAATCCGCATCTTTCGACGCAAAATTGGAAGATTGCCAAGCTGGAGGAGCCGAAGGGGGATGTCAGAGCTGCTACAATCATTTGTCTTAGTCTCTGGCCCCCTTTTCAAAAAATAACTTCGTAATCTACTACGGATTCAATTGGGTTACGTTAAAGGTGTACAAAAAGGAGGATCCTGCGAAGACGGTGTACCGTGCCCCCACTCTACCCTCTGTAACTCAGGCTGGCCCCCAGCGAGCCACAGAGGCTGTGATGGAGGTAGGATGTACTGCTTCGGAACAATCGAAGCCCTCTACCTCAACCGACATCAATAGTGAGGAAGCAACGCCGGCCGCTATTATCCCGATGGAGGTTGTGGCAGCGGGAACCGGTGACACAAGGTCATCGCCCGTCCTAGAGAATCGGGACCAGTATGCCGATAGCATCGGTATTTCTGATCTTGATCTCAGTGGTCGAGAAGGTATCCGCTATAGGGGTTGATTCTCACCGCAAAGGTTGCAGGAAACTCTTCAACAGAGATAAGGCAACCCGAATCAATGCCGACGATACCTTTAAATATGAGCTAAGAACAGCCAAAGATCGTCCTTGAGACTCTTTTGTGGGAAGATCGAAGAGGTCTCATCGTCACCAAAAGTGCCCTCCTTGATTTAAAGGGCTGATGGAACCTGGACTAACTCCAGCCTGAAGAGTCTGGGTCTTCACATTGACACCCACTTCCCAGGCTGCAGTGATGGGAAGGAATACACTCCTCCCCTTTCAACCAGTCCAACAAGTCATCCCCACCCCCATCTCAGCTCCCTGAGGGTGATCAAAAACACAGTCCTGTGGGCCATCTACTTCTTTAAGCCCTACAAGGTGGCAGGACCTGATGACATTTTCCCGGCAGAACTGCAAAAAGTTGCAGACCTAATCTCGATCTAGCTGATCAACATCTTTCAAGGATGTTTAGATCTAGGCCACGTACCCACAACTTGGAGAACGACCACTATCGTTTTCATATCCAAGTCTGGAAAATGTGAACCCAAAGGATTTTCGGCCTATAAGTCTATCCTCCTTTCTTCTGAAGACTTTGGAAAAATTGATCGATGTATTCATCCGACACTTAGTCACAGATAAATTTTCGATCTCTCAGCATGCTTACAACAAGGGCAAATCTGTGGAAACAGCCCTGCACTCACTTGTTGGCACTATAGAAATATCCCTCGATTTCAAGGAATTTACTCTGACTGCCTTTGTCGATATCGAGGGAGCCTTTAATAACATATAACCTCACGCAATAACCTCAGCACTCAACAGACTTGGAATCGAAAAGCATATAGTGACTTTTATCCACCGGCTTTTCAATAAGAGAGTGATAAACTCGAAGCTTGGTGATACCACGATCCGTAAATCTGTGAACCGAAGCACACCGCAGGTGGTGTACTATCGCCTCTATTATGGAACATAGTGGTCAACGAACTACTTGTGAAACTAGAAGGGTCTGGGTGTAAGATCTGGTGCCTATGCAGATGACAGCGACAGCGCTAAATTCCTGTGCCTTCTAGACACGATGTTAGGCTGGAGGCTGTTTTAAGAAGACCTCAACGGCTCTCTACTGCTGTCCATTGGGCCATGGGATGCAAATGAGGACTGCAACCCCGAGTTGTTCACTGGCTATTTATATCGGTAGTCAGACCCATACTGCTATATGGTGTCGCAATTTGGTGGACTACACTCATCAAGAGAATCAACATCACCCCACTCGCTAGAGTGCAGCGGATGGCTTGCGTATGCATTAGCGGGGCGCTAAGGACTACCTCCGCCGAAGCATTAAACATACTCCTTAACCTGCCACCGATAAAACTAATTGACAGACAGACAGCAGCTAGCACGGCGATTAGATTAAGATCGCTGAGGAGCTGGAAAGAACTGCAGTCTGGACATTCAACGATCCTAGATACAAACCTCACTCTACCTACCTTTTCGAGAAGAATTTCTCAACCAGCATACCGCCCAGATCATACTGGGAGTCCGAACACCAGACGCTGCGAATATTCACAGATGGATGCAGGTGTAGGCGCTGGTGTCTATTACAAGGATCTGAATTTCCTAATCCCTATAGCGTCTTTCAGGCTGAAACTATAGCGATTAAGGAAGCCCTGTCCTGGCTGAAAAACAATGTAATATCGCGCACAGATATGGTCATCTGTTCCGATAGCCAGGCAGCGATCAAGTCTCTGGATTCAGTCACCTTTCATTCCAAGACTTCCCTTAATTGCCGCCTATCTCTTAACAAGATGGCCAAGTATATTTATATGGCTAAGCCTCAGATCTCTTATTGGCGGTTTAACAGGGCATTGTGCCATCGGAACTCATGCCTCTAGACTAGGCCTTCCCTATAATGATTTCTGCAGAAGCCGCATGGACTAGGATGAGGAAGAAACCATCGAACACTTGCTATGTAACTGCAGTGCTCTCTCGTCTTGTAGATTCAAACTTCTGGGGGCCCATTTCTTTGTTAATCTGGCTTCTTCGCTTTATCAAAAGCACAAATTGGTTTGTGGAATAGGATGCTTGGCCTAAGTATGTCTGCTGTCCGTATGCGAGGCAGTCAGCCACCTCAACCTAACCTAACCTTGCTAATGCCTTCGTGCTTGTATGAATCGAATCTAATGGGTTGGAGTGCATTTTTTGACATTGAAATTTTCACCTAGAAAATTGCATAGGTTAGTATCTATCTATCTTCCAACTGCCACAGCTGTTCTATTTGACTCATCTTCGACCCATCTTAGCGCAAACCGTCGATTCGACAACATATCTCTTCAGGGCACGCTGCCGTTTGTTTGCCGAAAAATTATGTGGAGTAAAACCATGCAGGGTGACTTGACCCAAATAACACTTTTCAAATATTTAAATAAGTGCAATGAATGTCTTTGCATTCATGCATACCGTGATCTGCAGAGATTCTGCAAATTCACTGTAGATGCATGCCTTGCCTTAGATATCTACGAAAAACAATAGGCATGCTGTATAGAATAACACACAACAATTGAATTTACAAACTCACTGCACAAGCACCCTATTTTAATGGCGACTGCAATAACAAAGCACGGCCACAAAAGCTTTAAAGTTGTTTACCAATCAGCTGTTAATCTGACACAAAACGAATCAGCTGTTGTTTTCATTTATATTTGCATTGTGAAAGCACACATTCTCAAGGTTATCACGCACTGAAGCAAATTTATCTTGAATCTAATTTCAGTTTGAGAAAGTTAGTTCACTGTTGCACTTCCAAAAAACCATGATAAAACCAACTCTATACTATGCTCTCTTCAGCCCGCCGGCCAGGGCCTGCATGCTAACAGCCAAATTAATTGGTCTTGATGTGGAATTGAAGTAAGTGAAGTGTTCTGATTCAGTGCAAGTAATTATGCAAACAATTCATTGTGCAGGTTTGTAGATTTCTCTAAAAAGGAACACTTGAGTGAAGAGTTCTTAAAGGTAATACTGGATGTAGAATTGAGTCTCTTGTGGTTTGACAATTGATCTGTTTTCTTCGCAGCTAAATCCTCAGCATCAAATTCCTGTGCTTGTCGATGAGGATGAACCCTACTGGGATAGGTAACATATTATCTTTCATTTAATTATTCTCTTAATTTCTCTGGATGTTCTTGCAGTCACGCTATAATGGCCTACATTGTCTCGAAGTATGCCAAAAGTGATGAACTTTACCCAAAAAACCTATCGACGAGAGCAAGAGTTGATCAGAGGATGCACTATGAGAATGGTGTACTTTTTCAAGTGATTAAAGATTTAGTGGTGAGTGCTGATGATGATTTATCTGAAGACTGTTTGTTTGTAAACTTTATCTTGGCTTATTTGTTTTTCTATAAAACTTCTACATTAAGTCGTACTTGGAAATTGAAACGGCGAGGTGTGCTTAAAAATTTGACTGCTTTACGTGAACAACTGAGTCATCTGGTGGTTGTAAAGGCGATAAACTAGCGAAACAACCACTTCTCGTAGAGCCTACATCCAGAGAAAGCTGAATTTCATAGCCATGTTTAATTCAAAGCCGAATTCTGATTCCAATGAAGTATTCGGCAAGAATAAACTTTATTTGATTGAGAAACTCGCTACAACCCCTAGAGAGCTAGGACCTAGCTTCTACAGAAACCATTCGTACTGTGCGTGATATTGTTCCCTCACGAGTGGAAGGGGCCTACCGTTTTATGTATCCGAAGGGCTAAGTTTGAGAAGCTTTTTGTTGATAATTGTTACATTGTGTTGACTAAAAAGGCATGTATAACTTTCTATGCCTGCGATCAAAATGTTGGAAAAAGGTAGGGACAGACCAGACCTAACTCCTTTTCTCATTTATGGATCTAGTTTGGTGGCTTGCCCTTAGAAAAAACATTGTGAAGTTCAACAAGGTATTATGAATGGCATGCATAGGTACAACAGGCGAGTCACATCCCGGATGTGAGTGTATATACAAACGGAATTTACTCAGACACTCTGAGCATATCTACAGCCTACAAACTCCTAAATTACGTATTTAGTATTATATTTCCTTATATGAAAAAGGTCTGATTAATCGTTTGGATTGCCTAAGACTAGTCCAAACGAGATTCGTTTTCCCATTCTTTAATCAGAGTTGTAGCTGCTGTCCAATTGACGTTACAGTACGGTTCTGGAACGAAGAACGCTTATCCAGATCGATAGAATTAGTCAAGCGATATTTTAACCTTTGTAAGCTATTCAAATAACTTGTTGAACTTCTCAATAAATGAAGCAGTTTTATGGGAAGTCCTCTTCTTTTTCCGTTACATTGAGAGCAAACGCGACACTCAACTTGCCCATAGTTCTAATATGTCCAATTTTTCGCCGAATTTTTCGCTCCTCGCATAAAGTCAACGTCGACGATGTTAGAAATATAGAAAACCTGTACTTTGTACAGTGAACTCATAAAAAATACGTCTAAATTGTCTGCACAATCACTAAATGTGTCGATATAGAATGAAACTAGCTTGTTTCATCCGATAATTCGATTCGATATTAACTCCTGGCGTATAGTACACATCTCTTCGCTTTAACAAAAATAAGTGCACAGTTTTCTTTATCGTAGATCACTCGAATATCACGCACATGGCAGACAAAAGCATTTTAGTTGGCCAGAGTCGGTATGTTTTTGAAGAGAAGAAATACAATTCAGGGGTTATAATTAAGCAGTCAACATGGAACAAGTTTTGTTGCTTGTTCAGAAAAAAAAATAATTTACTTATTCGTCCAAGGAATGTAGTTATTCCATTGTACATACATACATACTTTACTGAACTTCACTGTTTGCACTTAACTTCTGAACTGGGATGACTGCACTTACCTTTTAAACTGAGGATGTTTTGTGTGCTGAGCGTAAAATCCCGCAGATTATGTATGCGAATCACATTTAGGTGTATAAACAAGAATGTTCTTGGAGGAAGCTGCTTAATGATAATGAAGCTTCCGAATTAACTTCTGTTTGGTAAACCTGGTTCTTAACTAATAAACCTCTCCAGCCTAGAACGATCGCTGCTAAAAACACAAGTTTATTAAGGTTCCTATCTACTCCTGTGCCCCACATTAGGAACGAGTGTTCTCAGCTGCTATGTCCCAGAGGCTAGGAGTGGAAGACTTTTCGGTCTGAGCCTAAGTTGTTCACGCGCTCAGCCACATTACGTGTTGGATCCGTGACGTCTTATTAGACCCATGTCGCTGTAAAGCGCTTACAGTGCGTTTTCTTTTTGTATTGCGTTTCCGCTCGATAAATATGGATCCTAGGGCAGTACAAATTGGTGAAGGATATCTCTATTTGAATTTTGTATTGAAGACTTTCGGCAGAGATGCTCTCGGAACAATCTATACTCCTTATTGCTGGCTTCTTGGGCCTCTTCGGACAGCTATCCTAGTGATAATAGGCAAGCTTGGAAAATACATACATCGACAAATTACATACTTCGAGTAAAACTCAGAAATGCTTGATGAGGTCGACTTATATAACCTCATTCGTTCACAGAGCCTAATAGCCCTGGCAAAAAGTATACGCCAGATGTGGAAATGCCCTATTTTTGTAGCACCACTGTAGGTCTGATAAAAAGAATATTCTGGATGTGGAAATGAGATGGAAAACTTCATTGCACTAGATCGATCCTTGAGCTGGGAAGTTGGGGACACTTCCTCAGGCTTAGAAGTTTTTTCTCTCACCCGTCTTCTAGCCCGGTACTCGTCTTATTTTCCGGTGCAGCGCCATTGATATGCCTCCTGTTGTACGTTTCTTCTGCTTACACTCACCATCACCCCACGTGTTCTCGTCGTGGGTGGTTAAAGATAGTTCCGCAATCTCTTTGATTGCCGAACGGCAATGCAACCACATCACGTGGACATACCGGAGAGTCTCTAACGAAATTGCTCATCGTAGGCCCTGGCGTTAGCTGGTTGAGTTTTCTGACATTGGACAATCGAGGTCTGAATCTTGCTGTTACGAAGAAATGGTCAGAGTAGAGATTTGCCCGCTTAATTTTGGCACCAAGATATTTGATACATGCCTTGCATCAATGCGCACAAGGGCGATTTGGTTGGCGGTTCGACCATCCGGAGAACGCCAGGTTAGGTTGCTGTGTAGATTCTCACCGATTTCTGCATTGAAGTATCCGAGCACGATTTTAACATTGTTCTCCGGAAAGATCCCGTAGGGACCGTCGGAAAGGTCGTAATAGCCCTTTTCTGACAGAAACACCTACCTCATCCTTTGTCCACTCTAAAAGCCCAGTTTTTCAATCACCTTTATATTCCTTTCCAGATGCGAATTATTTACGGCGGCGAAACTGAATACAATCCTAAAACGATCGAAGCCTGTCACACAGCCTATGGATTCTTGGAAAAATTCCTAGAGAATCAACCGTATGTCGTTGGACCCCAGATGACCATAGCAGACATCTCAATTCACACAACACTCATCACCCTTCACCGCATAATCCCAGTCGAACAGGATAAGTATGAAATCCGTCCAAGTCTAACGCTATAGAGATTTTCAAACGCATTCTTTTCCCTAAGATATCCGAAGATCGCTGCTTGGATGGAGAGAATGAAATCACTACCCGACAACGATGAGGTCAACGAAGCCGGCGCAGACCAACTGGCCACTCGCATCAAATCTATGCTGGCCGCCAACATAGCCAAAGCACAAGGATAAACAACACCACCTCTGATTCTTCTGATTTCAAATATTATTATATTTTGTGAATTTCATTGTTTCTTTTTTTTTTGTTTCTTTATCTTTTTTGACTTGTCCTTGTTTTGCTTTTAATACAGAAAATTATGATCATGAGCCTTAGTTGCTAGAATTTAATGAAATAAAAATCAAATGTGCTTGCATTGGAGGAGTATACACATACAAACATACTCATATGTCTTTTATTTCTTTTATAACTTGATTTGAATAGACTTTCTTGAGATAGTAAAATATTTGCTTTTGTTTTTCTGTTTTACATACACACGTGAATGTTGTATGAATGCACATTTATTGGGGTTTTTTTTATGTATATTTTGCTTATGTTATATATATATAGATATATGTATAAATAGTGATTATCTACAATTAGTTAACAAATTTTTGTTGCAATTATTATATTCTTCTTTCGTTTAATTTCATGGTTACCTATGTGAGTAGTGAGTTTGAATTGAAACTAATTTAAGCGAACAACGCGGAGCATATTAGATTTCATTTAATAATAAATATGTATTATCTACGAGCTATACAATGTACCTATGTTTTATCTATCTTGTGTTTTCGTTTTCAAATGCATTGTTTGTGTGGTAAAAAATATGACTGATTCGTTGAATGTACACATGCGCGCGTTAAAGTTAATATCATATGTAGTGGTTTTTGAAGATTGTATTTCGTTTCAAATGTAACTAGAGTTCAGTGGTGTAGTCTGAATTCAGAACTAATATTTGCGCAGTGATGCGCCATCACTGCTTTTTTGCGATGCTGATTGAACTGTTTACTGACGTTTCAGAACGCATTATTCATCTTAAACATTTTGTCGATATGGAAGTTATTTTAGTAAACTTATTAATTGAGAATAATAATCCGAAATACGTTGTTTAACATGTATGAAACAAGAAAGCCCTCATGGGCTAATGAAAATTCAAAGAAAAAAAAAACCGATTTTAGCTTATATCTTCCAGCTAGCACGGCGATTAGATTAAGATCGCTGAGGAGCTGGAAAGAACTGCAGTCTGGACATTCAACGATCCTAGATACAAACCTCACTCTACCTACCTTTTCGAGAAGAATTTCTCAACCAGCATACCGCCCAGATCATACTGGGAGTCCGAACACCAGACGCTGCGAATATTCACAGATGGATGCAGGTGTAGGCGCTGGTGTCTATTACAAGGATCTGAATTTCCTAATCCCTATAGCGTCTTTCAGGCTGAAACTATAGCGATTAAGGAAGCCCTGTCCTGGCTGAAAAACAATGTAATATCGCGCACAGATATGGTCATCTGTTCCGATAGCCAGGCAGCGATCAAGTCTCTGGATTCAGTCACCTTTCATTCCAAGACTTCCCTTAATTGCCGCCTATCTCTTAACAAGATGGCCAAGTATATTTATATGGCTAAGCCTCAGATCTCTTATTGGCGGTTTAACAGGGCATTGTGCCATCGGAACTCATGCCTCTAGACTAGGCCTTCCCTATAATGATTTCTGCAGAAGCCGCATGGACTAGGATGAGGAAGAAACCATCGAACACTTGCTATGTAACTGCAGTGCTCTCTCGTCTTGTAGATTCAAACTTCTGGGGGCCCATTTCTTTGTTAATCTGGCTTCTTCGCTTTATCAAAAGCACAAATTGGTTTGTGGAATAGGATGCTTGGCCTAAGTGTGTCTGCTGTCCGTATGCGAGGCAGTCAGCCACCTCAACCTAACCTAACCTTGCTAATGCCTTCGTGCTTGTATGAATCGAATCTAATGGGTTGGAGTGCATTTTTTGACATTGAAATTTTCACCTAGAAAATTGCATAGGTTAGTATCTATCTATCTTCCAACTGCCACAGCTGTTCTATTTGACTCATCTTCGACCCATCTTAGCGCAAACCGTCGATTCGACAACATATCTCTTCAGGGCACGCTGCCGTTTGTTTGCCGAAAAATTATGTGGAGTAAAACCATGCAGGGTGACTTGACCCAAATAACACTTTTCAAATATTTAAATAAGTGCAATGAATGTCTTTGCATTCATGCATACCGTGATCTGCAGAGATTCTGCAAATTCACTGTAGATGCATGCCTTGCCTTAGATATCTACGAAAAACAATAGGCATGCTGTATAGAATAACACACAACAATTGAATTTACAAACTCACTGCACAAGCACCCTATTTTAATGGCGACTGCAATAACAAAGCACGGCCACAAAAGCTTTAAAGTTGTTTACCAATCAGCTGTTAATCTGACACAAAACGAATCAGCTGTTGTTTTCATTTATATTTGCATTGTGAAAGCACACATTCTCAAGGTTATCACGCACTGAAGCAAATTTATCTTGAATCTAATTTCAGTTTGAGAAAGTTAGTACACTGTTGCACTTCCAAAAAACCATGATAAAACCAACTCTATACTACGCTCTCTTCAGCCCGCCGGCCAGGGCCTGCATGCTAACAGCCAAATTAATTGGTCTTGATGTGGAATTGAAGTAAGTGAAGTGTTCTGATTCAGTGCAAGTAATTATGCAAACAATTCATTGTGCAGGTTTGTAGATTTCTCTAAAAAGGAACACTTGAGTGAAGAGTTCTTAAAGGTAATACTGGATGTAGAATTGAGTCTCTTGTGGTTTGACAATTGATCTGTTTTCTTCGCAGCTAAATCCTCAGCATCAAATTCCTGTGCTTGTCGATGAGGATGAACCCTACTGGGATAGGTAACATATTATCTTTCATTTAATTATTCTCTTAATTTCTCTGGATGTTCTTGCAGTCACGCTATAATGGCCTACATTGTCTCGAAGTATGCCAAAAGTGATGAACTTTACCCAAAAAACCTATCGACGAGAGCAAGAGTTGATCAGAGGATGCACTATGAGAATGGTGTACTTTTTCAAGTGATTAAAGATTTAGTGGTGAGTGCTGATGATGATTTATCTGAAGACTGTTTGTTTGTAAACTTTATCTTGGCTTATTTGTTTTTCTATAAAACTTCTACATTAAGTCGTACTTGGAAATTGAAACGGCGAGGTGTGCTTAAAAATTTGACTGCTTTACGTGAACAACTGAGTCATCTGGTGGTTGTAAAGGCGATAAACTAGCGAAACAACCACTTCTCGTAGAGCCTACATCCAGAGAAAGCTGAATTTCATAGCCATGTTTAATTCAAAGCCGAATTCTGATTCCAATGAAGTATTCGGCAAGAATAAACTTTATTTGATTGAGAAACTCGCTACAACCCCTAGAGAGCTAGGACCTAGCTTCTACAGAAACCATTCGTACTGTGCGTGATATTGTTCCCTCACGAGTGGAAGGGGCCTACCGTTTTATGTATCCGAAGGGCTAAGTTTGAGAAGCTTTTTGTTGATAATTGTTACATTGTGTTGACTAAAAAGGCATGTATAACTTTCTATGCCTGCGATCAAAATGTTGGAAAAAGGTAGGGACAGACCAGACCTAACTCCTTTTCTCATTTATGGATCTAGTTTGGTGGCTTGCCCTTAGAAAAAACATTGTGAAGTTCAACAAGGTATTATGAATGGCATGCATAGGTACAACAGGCGAGTCACATCCCGGATGTGAGTGTATATACAAACGGAATTTACTCAGACACTCTGAGCATATCTACAGCCTACAAACTCCTAAATTACGTATTTAGTATTATATTTCCTTATATGAAAAAGGTCTGATTAATCGTTTGGATTGCCTAAGACTAGTCCAAACGAGATTCGTTTTCCCATTCTTTAATCAGAGTTGTAGCTGCTGTCCAATTGACGTTACAGTACGGTTCTGGAACGAAGAACGCTTATCCAGATCGATAGAATTAGTCAAGCGATATTTTAACCTTTGTAAGCTATTCAAATAACTTGTTGAACTTCTCAATAAATGAAGCAGTTTTATGGGAAGTCCTCTTCTTTTTCCGTTACATTGAGAGCAAACGCGACACTCAACTTGCCCATAGTTCTAATATGTCCAATTTTTCGCCGAATTTTTCGCTCCTCGCATAAAGTCAACGTCGACGATGTTAGAAATATAGAAAACCTGTACTTTGTACAGTGAACTCATAAAAAATACGTCTAAATTGTCTGCACAATCACTAAATGTGTCGATATAGAATGAAACTAGCTTGTTTCATCCGATAATTCGATTCGATATTAACTCCTGGCGTATAGTACACATCTCTTCGCTTTAACAAAAATAAGTGCACAGTTTTCTTTATCGTAGATCACTCGAATATCACGCACATGGCAGACAAAAGCATTTTAGTTGGCCAGAGTCGGTATGTTTTTGAAGAGAAGAAATACAATTCAGGGGTTATAATTAAGCAGTCAACATGGAACAAGTTTTGTTGCTTGTTCAGAAAAAAAAATAATTTACTTATTCGTCCAAGGAATGTAGTTATTCCATTGTACATACATACATACTTTACTGAACTTCACTGTTTGCACTTAACTTCTGAACTGGGATGACTGCACTTACCTTTTAAACTGAGGATGTTTTGTGTGCTGAGCGTAAAATCCCGCAGATTATGTATGCGAATCACATTTAGGTGTATAAACAAGAATGTTCTTGGAGGAAGCTGCTTAATGATAATGAAGCTTCCGAATTAACTTCTGTTTGGTAAACCTGGTTCTTAACTAATAAACCTCTCCAGCCTAGAACGATCGCTGCTAAAAACACAAGTTTATTAAGGTTCCTATCTACTCCTGTGCCCCACATTAGGAACGAGTGTTCTCAGCTGCTATGTCCCAGAGGCTAGGAGTGGAAGACTTTTCGGTCTGAGCCTAAGTTGTTCACGCGCTCAGCCACATTACGTGTTGGATCCGTGACGTCTTATTAGACCCATGTCGCTGTAAAGCGCTTACAGTGCGTTTTCTTTTTGTATTGCGTTTCCGCTCGATAAATATGGATCCTAGGGCAGTACAAATTGGTGAAGGATATCTCTATTTGAATTTTGTATTGAAGACTTTCGGCAGAGATGCTCTCGGAACAATCTATACTCCTTATTGCTGGCTTCTTGGGCCTCTTCGGACAGCTATCCTAGTGATAATAGGCAAGCTTGGAAAATACATACATCGACAAATTACATACTTCGAGTAAAACTCAGAAATGCTTGATGAGGTCGACTTATATAACCTCATTCGTTCACAGAGCCTAATAGCCCTGGCAAAAAGTATACGCCAGATGTGGAAATGCCCTATTTTTGTAGCACCACTGTAGGTCTGATAAAAAGAATATTCTGGATGTGGAAATGAGATGGAAAACTTCATTGCACTAGATCGATCCTTGAGCTGGGAAGTTGGGGACACTTCCTCAGGCTTAGAAGTTTTTTCTCTCACCCGTCTTCTAGCCCGGTACTCGTCTTATTTTCCGGTGCAGCGCCATTGATATGCCTCCTGTTGTACGTTTCTTCTGCTTACACTCACCATCACCCCACGTGTTCTCGTCGTGGGTGGTTAAAGATAGTTCCGCAATCTCTTTGATTGCCGAACGGCAATGCAACCACATCACGTGGACATACCGGAGAGTCTCTCACGAAATTGCTCATCGTAGGCCCTGGCGTTAGCTGGTTGAGCTTTCTGACATTGGACAATCGAGGTCTGAATCTTGCTGTTACGAAGAAATGGTCAGAGTAGAGATTTGCCCGCTTAATTTTGGCACCAAGATATTTGATACATGCCTTGCATCAATGCGCACAAGGGCGATTTGGTTGGCGGTTCGACCATCCGGAGAACGCCAGGTTAGGTTGCTGTGTAGATTCTCACCGATTTCTGCATTGAAGTATCCGAGCACGATTTTAACATTGTTCTCCGGAAAGATCCCGTAGGGACCGTCGGAAAGGTCGTAATAGCCCTTTTCTGACAGAAACACCTACCTCATCCTTTGTCCACTCTAAAAGCCCAGTTTTTCAATCACCTTTATATTCCTTTCCAGATGCGAATTATTTACGGCGGCGAAACTGAATACAATCCTAAAACGATCGAAGCCTGTCACACAGCCTATGGATTCTTGGAAAAATTCCTAGAGAATCAACCGTATGTCGTTGGACCCCAGATGACCATAGCAGACATCTCAATTCACACAACACTCATCACCCTTCACCGCATAATCCCAGTCGAACAGGATAAGTATGAAATCCGTCCAAGTCTAACGCTATAGAGATTTTCAAACGCATTCTTTTCCCTAAGATATCCGAAGATCGCTGCTTGGATGGAGAGAATGAAATCACTACCCGACAACGATGAGGTCAACGAAGCCGGCGCAGACCAACTGGCCACTCGCATCAAATCTATGCTGGCCGCCAACATAGCCAAAGCACAAGGATAAACAACACCACCTCTGATTCTTCTGATTTCAAATATTATTATATTTTGTGAATTTCATTGTTTCTTTTTTTTTTTGTTTCTTTATCTTTTTTGACTTGTCCTTGTTTTGCTTTTAATACAGAAAATTATGATCATGAGCCTTAGTTGCTAGAATTTAATGAAATAAAAATCAAGTGTGCTTGCATTGGAGGAGTATACACATACAAACATACTCATATGTCTTTTATTTCTTTTATAACTTGATTTGAATAGACTTTCTTGAGATAGTAAAATATTTGCTTTTGTTTTTCTGTTTTACATACACACGTGAATGTTGTATGAATGCACATTTATTGGGGTTTTTTTTATGTATATTTTGCTTATGTTATATATATATAGATATATGTATAAATAGTGATTATCTACAATTAGTTAACAAATTTTTGTTGCAATTATTATATTCTTCTTTCGTTTAATTTCATGGTTACCTATGTGAGTAGTGAGTTTGAATTGAAACTAATTTAAGCGAACAACGCGGAGCATATTAGATTTCATTTAATAATAAATATGTATTATCTACGAGCTATACAATGTACCTATGTTTTATCTATCTTGTGTTTTCGTTTTCAAATGCATTGTTTGTGTGGTAAAAAATATGACTGATTCGTTGAATGTACACATGCGCGCGTTAAAGTTAATATCATATGTAGTGGTTTTTGAAGATTGTATTTCGTTTCAAATGTAACTAGAGTTCAGTGGTGTAGTCTGAATTCAGAACTAATATTTGCGCAGTGATGCGCCATCACTGCTTTTTTGCGATGCTGATTGAACTGTTTACTGACGTTTCAGAACGCATTATTCATCTTAAACATTTTGTCGATATGGAAGTTATTTTAGTAAACTTATTAATTGAGAATAATAATCCGAAATACGTTGTTTAACATGTATGAAACAAGAAAGCCCTCATGGGCTAATGAAAATTCAAAGAAAAAAAAAACCGATTTTAGCTTATATCTTCCAGCTAGCACGGCGATTAGATTAAGATCGCTGAGGAGCTGGAAAGAACTGCAGTCTGGACATTCAACGATCCTAGATACAAACCTCACTCTACCTACCTTTTCGAGAAGAATTTCTCAACCAGCATACCGCCCAGATCATACTGGGAGTCCGAACACCAGACGCTGCGAATATTCACAGATGGATGCAGGTGTAGGCGCTGGTGTCTATTACAAGGATCTGAATTTCCTAATCCCTATAGCGTCTTTCAGGCTGAAACTATAGCGATTAAGGAAGCCCTGTCCTGGCTGAAAAACAATGTAATATCGCGCACAGATATGGTCATCTGTTCCGATAGCCAGGCAGCGATCAAGTCTCTGGATTCAGTCACCTTTCATTCCAAGACTTCCCTTAATTGCCGCCTATCTCTTAACAAGATGGCCAAGTATATTTATATGGCTAAGCCTCAGATCTCTTATTGGCGGTTTAACAGGGCATTGTGCCATCGGAACTCATGCCTCTAGACTAGGCCTTCCCTATAATGATTTCTGCAGAAGCCGCATGGACTAGGATGAGGAAGAAACCATCGAACACTTGCTATGTAACTGCAGTGCTCTCTCGTCTTGTAGATTCAAACTTCTGGGGGCCCATTTCTTTGTTAATCTGGCTTCTTCGCTTTATCAAAAGCACAAATTGGTTTGTGGAATAGGATGCTTGGCCTAAGTGTGTCTGCTGTCCGTATGCGAGGCAGTCAGCCACCTCAACCTAACCTAACCTTGCTAATGCCTTCGTGCTTGTATGAATCGAATCTAATGGGTTGGAGTGCATTTTTTGACATTGAAATTTTCACCTAGAAAATTGCATAGGTTAGTATCTATCTATCTTCCAACTGCCACAGCTGTTCTATTTGACTCATCTTCGACCCATCTTAGCGCAAACCGTCGATTCGACAACATATCTCTTCAGGGCACGCTGCCGTTTGTTTGCCGAAAAATTATGTGGAGTAAAACCATGCAGGGTGACTTGACCCAAATAACACTTTTCAAATATTTAAATAAGTGCAATGAATGTCTTTGCATTCATGCATACCGTGATCTGCAGAGATTCTGCAAATTCACTGTAGATGCATGCCTTGCCTTAGATATCTACGAAAAACAATAGGCATGCTGTATAGAATAACACACAACAATTGAATTTACAAACTCACTGCACAAGCACCCTATTTTAATGGCGACTGCAATAACAAAGCACGGCCACAAAAGCTTTAAAGTTGTTTACCAATCAGCTGTTAATCTGACACAAAACGAATCAGCTGTTGTTTTCATTTATATTTGCATTGTGAAAGCACACATTCTCAAGGTTATCACGCACTGAAGCAAATTTATCTTGAATCTAATTTCAGTTTGAGAAAGTTAGTACACTGTTGCACTTCCAAAAAACCATGATAAAACCAACTCTATACTACGCTCTCTTCAGCCCGCCGGCCAGGGCCTGCATGCTAACAGCCAAATTAATTGGTCTTGATGTGGAATTGAAGTAAGTGAAGTGTTCTGATTCAGTGCAAGTAATTATGCAAACAATTCATTGTGCAGGTTTGTAGATTTCTCTAAAAAGGAACACTTGAGTGAAGAGTTCTTAAAGGTAATACTGGATGTAGAATTGAGTCTCTTGTGGTTTGACAATTGATCTGTTTTCTTCGCAGCTAAATCCTCAGCATCAAATTCCTGTGCTTGTCGATGAGGATGAACCCTACTGGGATAGGTAACATATTATCTTTCATTTAATTATTCTCTTAATTTCTCTGGATGTTCTTGCAGTCACGCTATAATGGCCTACATTGTCTCGAAGTATGCCAAAAGTGATGAACTTTACCCAAAAAACCTATCGACGGGAGCAAGAGTTGATCAGAGGATGCACTATGAGAATGGTGTACTTTTTCAAGTGATTAAAGATTTAGTGGTGAGTGCTGATGATGATTTATCTGAAGACTGTTTGTTTGTAAACTTTATCTTGGCTTATTTGTTTTTCTATAAAACTTCTACATTAAGTCGTACTTGGAAATTGAAACGGCGAGGTGTGCTTAAAAATTTGACTGCTTTACGTGAACAACTGAGTCATCTGGTGGTTGTAAAGGCGATAAACTAGCGAAACAACCACTTCTCGTAGAGCCTACATCCAGAGAAAGCTGAATTTCATAGCCATGTTTAATTCAAAGCCGAATTCTGATTCCAATGAAGTATTCGGCAAGAATAAACTTTATTTGATTGAGAAACTCGCTACAACCCCTAGAGAGCTAGGACCTAGCTTCTACAGAAACCATTCGTACTGTGCGTGATATTGTTCCCTCACGAGTGGAAGGGGCCTACCGTTTTATGTATCCGAAGGGCTAAGTTTGAGAAGCTTTTTGTTGATAATTGTTACATTGTGTTGACTAAAAAGGCATGTATAACTTTCTATGCCTGCGATCAAAATGTTGGAAAAAGGTAGGGACAGACCAGACCTAACTCCTTTTCTCATTTATGGATCTAGTTTGGTGGCTTGCCCTTAGAAAAAACATTGTGAAGTTCAACAAGGTATTATGAATGGCATGCATAGGTACAACAGGCGAGTCACATCCCGGATGTGAGTGTATATACAAACGGAATTTACTCAGACACTCTGAGCATATCTACAGCCTACAAACTCCTAAATTACGTATTTAGTATTATATTTCCTTATATGAAAAAGGTCTGATTAATCGTTTGGATTGCCTAAGACTAGTCCAAACGAGATTCGTTTTCCCATTCTTTAATCAGAGTTGTAGCTGCTGTCCAATTGACGTTACAGTACGGTTCTGGAACGAAGAACGCTTATCCAGATCGATAGAATTAGTCAAGCGATATTTTAACCTTTGTAAGCTATTCAAATAACTTGTTGAACTTCTCAATAAATGAAGCAGTTTTATGGGAAGTCCTCTTCTTTTTCCGTTACATTGAGAGCAAACGCGACACTCAACTTGCCCATAGTTCTAATATGTCCAATTTTTCGCCGAATTTTTCGCTCCTCGCATAAAGTCAACGTCGACGATGTTAGAAATATAGAAAACCTGTACTTTGTACAGTGAACTCATAAAAAATACGTCTAAATTGTCTGCACAATCACTAAATGTGTCGATATAGAATGAAACTAGCTTGTTTCATCCGATAATTCGATTCGATATTAACTCCTGGCGTATAGTACACATCTCTTCGCTTTAACAAAAATAAGTGCACAGTTTTCTTTATCGTAGATCACTCGAATATCACGCACATGGCAGACAAAAGCATTTTAGTTGGCCAGAGTCGGTATGTTTTTGAAGAGAAGAAATACAATTCAGGGGTTATAATTAAGCAGTCAACATGGAACAAGTTTTGTTGCTTGTTCAGAAAAAAAAATAATTTACTTATTCGTCCAAGGAATGTAGTTATTCCATTGTACATACATACATACTTTACTGAACTTCACTGTTTGCACTTAACTTCTGAACTGGGATGACTGCACTTACCTTTTAAACTGAGGATGTTTTGTGTGCTGAGCGTAAAATCCCGCAGATTATGTATGCGAATCACATTTAGGTGTATAAACAAGAATGTTCTTGGAGGAAGCTGCTTAATGATAATGAAGCTTCCGAATTAACTTCTGTTTGGTAAACCTGGTTCTTAACTAATAAACCTCTCCAGCCTAGAACGATCGCTGCTAAAAACACAAGTTTATTAAGGTTCCTATCTACTCCTGTGCCCCACATTAGGAACGAGTGTTCTCAGCTGCTATGTCCCAGAGGCTAGGAGTGGAAGACTTTTCGGTCTGAGCCTAAGTTGTTCACGCGCTCAGCCACATTACGTGTTGGATCCGTGACGTCTTATTAGACCCATGTCGCTGTAAAGCGCTTACAGTGCGTTTTCTTTTTGTATTGCGTTTCCGCTCGATAAATATGGATCCTAGGGCAGTACAAATTGGTGAAGGATATCTCTATTTGAATTTTGTATTGAAGACTTTCGGCAGAGATGCTCTCGGAACAATCTATACTCCTTATTGCTGGCTTCTTGGGCCTCTTCGGACAGCTATCCTAGTGATAATAGGCAAGCTTGGAAAATACATACATCGACAAATTACATACTTCGAGTAAAACTCAGAAATGCTTGATGAGGTCGACTTATATAACCTCATTCGTTCACAGAGCCTAATAGCCCTGGCAAAAAGTATACGCCAGATGTGGAAATGCCCTATTTTTGTAGCACCACTGTAGGTCTGATAAAAAGAATATTCTGGATGTGGAAATGAGATGGAAAACTTCATTGCACTAGATCGATCCTTGAGCTGGGAAGTTGGGGACACTTCCTCAGGCTTAGAAGTTTTTTCTCTCACCCGTCTTCTAGCCCGGTACTCGTCTTATTTTCCGGTGCAGCGCCATTGATATGCCTCCTGTTGTACGTTTCTTCTGCTTACACTCACCATCACCCCACGTGTTCTCGTCGTGGGTGGTTAAAGATAGTTCCGCAATCTCTTTGATTGCCGAACGGCAATGCAACCACATCACGTGGACATACCGGAGAGTCTCTCACGAAATTGCTCATCGTAGGCCCTGGCGTTAGCTGGTTGAGCTTTCTGACATTGGACAATCGAGGTCTGAATCTTGCTGTTACGAAGAAATGGTCAGAGTAGAGATTTGCCCGCTTAATTTTGGCACCAAGATATTTGATACATGCCTTGCATCAATGCGCACAAGGGCGATTTGGTTGGCGGTTCGACCATCCGGAGAACGCCAGGTTAGGTTGCTGTGTAGATTCTCACCGATTTCTGCATTGAAGTATCCGAGCACGATTTTAACATTGTTCTCCGGAAAGATCCCGTAGGGACCGTCGGAAAGGTCGTAATAGCCCTTTTCTGACAGAAACACCTACCTCATCCTTTGTCCACTCTAAAAGCCCAGTTTTTCAATCACCTTTATATTCCTTTCCAGATGCGAATTATTTACGGCGGCGAAACTGAATACAATCCTAAAACGATCGAAGCCTGTCACACAGCCTATGGATTCTTGGAAAAATTCCTAGAGAATCAACCGTATGTCGTTGGACCCCAGATGACCATAGCAGACATCTCAATTCACACAACACTCATCACCCTTCACCGCATAATCCCAGTCGAACAGGATAAGTATGAAATCCGTCCAAGTCGAACGCTATAGAGATTTTCAAACGCATTCTTTTCCCTAAGATATCCGAAGATCGCTGCTTGGATGGAGAGAATGAAATCACTACCCGACAACGATGAGGTCAACGAAGCCGGCGCAGACCAACTGGCCACTCGCATCAAATCTATGCTGGCCGCCAACATAGCCAAAGCACAAGGATAAACAACACCACCTCTGATTCTTCTGATTTCAAATATTATTATATTTTGTGAATTTCATTGTTTCTTTTTTTTTTTTGTTTCTTTATCTTTTTTGACTTGTCCTTGTTTTGCTTTTAATACAGAAAATTATGATCATGAGCCTTAGTTGCTAGAATTTAATGAAATAAAAATCAAGTGTGCTTGCATTGGAGGAGTATACACATACAAACATACTCATATGTCTTTTATTTCTTTTATAACTTGATTTGAATAGACTTTCTTGAGATAGTAAAATATTTGCTTTTGTTTTTCTGTTTTACATACACACGTGAATGTTGTATGAATGCACATTTATTGGGGTTTTTTTTATGTATATTTTGCTTATGTTATATATATATAGATATATGTATAAATAGTGATTATCTACAATTAGTTAACAAATTTTTGTTGCAATTATTATATTCTTCTTTCGTTTAATTTCATGGTTACCTATGTGAGTAGTGAGTTTGAATTGAAACTAATTTAAGCGAACAACGCGGAGCATATTAGATTTCATTTAATAATAAATATGTATTATCTACGAGCTATACAATGTACCTATGTTTTATCTATCTTGTGTTTTCGTTTTCAAATGCATTGTTTGTGTGGTAAAAAATATGACTGATTCGTTGAATGTACACATGCGCGCGTTAAAGTTAATATCATATGTAGTGGTTTTTGAAGATTGTATTTCGTTTCAAATGTAACTAGAGTTCAGTGGTGTAGTCTGAATTCAGAACTAATATTTGCGCAGTGATGCGCCATCACTGCTTTTTTGCGATGCTGATTGAACTGTTTACTGACGTTTCAGAACGCATTATTCATCTTAAACATTTTGTCGATATGGAAGTTATTTTAGTAAACTTATTAATTGAGAATAATAATCCGAAATACGTTGTTTAACATGTATGAAACAAGAAAGCCCTCATGGGCTAATGAAAATTCAAAGAAAAAAAAAACCGATTTTAGCTTATATCTTCCAAAATAATTTCAGACTTAAGAGTGTTGTTTCATCTTTTCCAACAGTTTCTTGCAAAATTCGTTTCAATTGCCGCAATTCCTATCAACAACGCATCAGTAAATTGAATGATGCTCAAATGTTTAAGTTTTGCGCATCTGGTCCTTAAATGAACGTTTGACGTTTGCAGTGATCTCCAAAATTGCGTTTATGAACGTGATGCGGCATCCATGGACCAGTTATGGGTTTCTGAATTCAATCGCAACACTCATATCTGACGTAGATGCGACATTGAGTCCAACCATTTATCGCATCGACCCCTCCCTCTGTGATGAACCAGTACTCAACTTAGTTTCTTCTTAATAAGCTACATAGAAAGCAAAGCAATCAACTTTTTAAAGCATTATCCTGTATACTGATATCTTTTGATTTACAATACACTGAAATTGGAATCGATTTCAATCGTGCGAAGGCAAAAGATTTCAGATAATGATGTCCAACACGATAGAACACGAATACGTATCGTTCGAGACATTCAGCTTCTGCGGGATGAAGAACGTTGGGATTCTCTATGCACACGATTGATCATCTTGGCACTACTAGAGTATAAAACGATGTCAATGTAATTGATTTATGAATTGTGAACATAATGAAAAAGAAGTTATTCGTACCTAACTCTACAAGGCAGATGGACACATCTACAAGCTGGATCAATTGGGATTGCTCTGGAAAGTATCTAGAACAATTCATAGTTTTTTGCATTCCAACAAGTCAACGATAAGTGGTTGTATCGTCGCTCGGTCATCATAAAGGAGCCTCGTCATCAAACTGACGAGGCATAATGAAAGGCATTGCATCGCAAAATAATAGCAGTTCAAAAGGAGTATTCATTCAAGTATCAAGTACAGATCTTTTTCAGTGTACTGTGTGAACATCTAAGCCCCTTTCCTGCATCGCACTTATCGCCAAGTCCTAAGGCAAATTCTTGAAAAGGACAGCAACTTTACATACACAACACCTTTTCATCGATTTTAAAGCGGCATACGAGGCGAAGCGAGCTGGTCAAACAATACGAAATATATGCTTTCGAGCAAGAAACGATCCGTCACACATCACCTTGAACAAAACATGGACGACCGACTGCCCTTGGCAAAAGGTGTTACTTCGGTTTATCGTCTGAATGGAGGGAGGAGAAAGGTCGACCCTTAGGTGTACAGAGCTTGTATTGATGTCTAGAAGCAGACCTTGGGACCTCTTGATAAGCAAGTGAGCGTGTGCATCGAATGCGTTGAAAAGTGCGACCTCTAAAAACTTGGAAAGCAGCGCAGAACATAGGAAAAAATCGTCCACCAACCTTGGCTGAGGAAAAAAGTTTCTATCAACGATTTCCGGACCGTGAACATTGGAAGGAACGAGTGGCAATAGCAGTGGGGAGATCGCCCAATACAACGGTGGCTCAAAGACGAAGGCTGGTACATGGACAAGGATATTATATGACCTCTTCGAAAAATTATTGGCACTAAGGGACGACTGAAGCGTTTATCAAGCCAAGAAGTGGCTGCCATACATGAGGCGGCGCTCGTGTTGAATGCCCATCGCGTTACCCTTTGCTGGGTACCAAGAAACACTGGACTCCGGGAGGATAATCTCGTGAAGGACTCGGAGTTGGGAGAATCCCTGCCAAACTCGTACGAGCGCACATCACTCCGCTACATAAAAAAGAAGTTAGAAGACGAAGCTCTGGATAGAGCTAGTACTCACTGTCTCAGCTTGAACACTGCAGCCACAGAGAGCCGAAGTGGAACAAGAGCAGATCAAGATCATTGATCGCCTTTAGTCACGTATGTCAGGACGTACGTTCGCTTACCGGACAATGCGCCATAAGTATGCAATCTGGGTGAACATACCGCACAACGAATTTTGCAGAACCAGGAAGAAATAGAATCTTTCCAATGTCTGCTCTGCGAATGTCCAGCACTAGCAATGAAATGGGAGTTAGAGGACTTAAGCGGTGTTGGCTTGAGAATCTTCCTAGGATTCACACATGAATCTGGCTGGATTAAGAGCTATAGTAGGTCGCACGGTGGCTTAATACCCACAAACATGGCCAGAATGGTCTACAATGGTCAACCCAAAAAGTTGGCTTTAGTGAGCAGCGGACAGTAGGCCGACAGGGCACCCAATTTAACTACCTACACTTAACATGATTTTTCAGTATTTATTTATGCGTATAACAAGTGTACGCATTTAGAGTACACTTGTTTGGATGATTAAAAGTAATCGGGTAGACTGATGTAGTGTACTCATTCGTAGTAAGCAAGTGGACGTATTCATGTAGGATTCTATTATTACCCATTACTGTTGGAGATGCTTTCATTGGCGAACTTTACTATTCGAGTAATCGCTCACATTTCGAAAAATTTTTGACATTTGATATTTGTCTCAAAGGATCTCAATTCGTTAAAACGTAATCCAAATTTCCCATACTCACACGTTCATTCGTTCGACTTACAAACCGTTAAGTGAAAGCTCCCATAGGCGGACATCGACGGTCGCAGCTCTTTTGTCCGGCTAAGGGAGATGTCCGTCCATGGGAATGTATGGAAGTTCCGCTCAAGGGGACTGTCCGCCTAAGAGAGTTGTCCGTAATGGGAGCTTTCACTGTATGTCTAAAGAGGAAAGAGTTGTACATGTTGTACCAATGCCCAGTAATATTCAAGCACTGGACACAAAGAATCGTAACTACTAATCGATGATGTCCATCTAATACATGTTTCAGTCAAAGCACTAACTCGTCCCTCAAACTTCCCACCGTATTATCAGACACTACGAAGCTGATGCATGTTTATGGACAGTCCTCATCTTTCACTTAATTTATCACTATCACTTTAAATCCTAATTTCTCATTAATCTACCTTGTGTTTGGAAAGCAAAAAAAAAAACGAATAACATTTTATTGAAGTGGTGCACAGCACGGTCTTTCCATCGTAACTTTCTTTCTTTGTTTTTACAAGCTCAATAAATTCATTACATATTTTGTGTTTCTTTTTTTTTTTTGTTTTCTACAGATATATGTTTGGCCAAAACATTTTGTAAGTCTCTTGGTTTTGTTTTTTTTTTTTGTTTGAAATCAAAAAGAAAATAATAATAATAGTTTAGTTGCAACAGAAAAATTTATAGATACATTTAACAATTGTATAAAGCATTTAATCTCAATCACACATACTTATTCATACTTATTCAAAAGTGGTCCAGTTATTCATGAGTGCCGCCGTAGCCGTTGGCATTCTGTTCGCAGTGGAGTTATTCAATCCACTTGATGTGCTCGGTGCTGTGGTCAGCGTAAATTGATCAAGACCATACTTTCGTAAGAGTTCAAAATCATCATCTTTGGCGGTACTGGCGCCACATTCCGATGGTAATGTACTACGATGTTGTGGAGTGAAATACGGATACAATGGATTACTAACACCCGTAATATTCGAGGCTGTTGATGCTGGAAGTGTTGTTGATTTTGTACTTTGATCAGCCGTTGCAGAGGCATGGGATTCTAGGAAACGTGATCTCATTAGTGTCGTTGTTCCAGCTGATGTTGATGTTGATTTTGTTCCTGTTGCTGTAGCTGATGTCGGCAAAGGCTTGGCATTTTGATTTAGCGGATCAAAGTCTTCCAAATCGAAACTAGTACTACTACTATCGTCCAGCGATATGAGATCATTCATCACCGCAGTATGACTGGCTGAGTGAGTGACCGGATATGCTTGTCTTTGTTTCTAAAGGATCAGAATATTAAATATGAGTATTCGAATGAACATCTCTAAGAATTTAAAATAAAAACAAAAACGGGTTACAATTCACAAAAGCACACAGAAGGTATAGGTTAGGACAGCATAGTTTTTTTTTGTTTATAAATGCAAATCAGAAAGACAAACTTAAAAGTAATGTGAGAGATATGAAAATAGATGTATGATATTCAGAGGTGGGAAGAGAAATATACTTATATATAGATGCTGTGATAAAGAAAGAGAGACAGTTTAAGAAGAGAAAAAGATGGAGAATAGAAATTAAATCATGATGAAGGAGTGCATTTCAGTTTCGAATACATTATCGAGTTTTTACCAAAATGCCAAATGCAAGTTAAAACACATTCAAGCAGCGAACATGGATTGTCAAAGGACCATTTGTTGTTCTGAAAGGTTATGAAGATGTCGTTGACAGACGTGATGTGATGTTTACAAATGATTAACAGATATCTGTGAATGGATATGTTGAAAGTGTTATTTAGTAATAAAACAAAACACGGATTGTGACATGGGATCAGTGGATCACAAGCAATTGTCGTACGAAAGTGCCTGCTGAGTGATCATTCGCGCAGTGGTTAATGAACATTCAATCGACGGTAAATTATTTACAAAATCTCATTAGAGGTGGCAGGTAATTATAATAACAATACGGCTTCCGAGGAGAACCAGGCTCGCTTTCTACTCGCTTCTAACAACCAATCGTGATGTGCATGGTACAGTTTTATGTCAACTCCGAACTCCAAAGTTTGAGAAGCTTTTCCACTACATGAACACACTTGAGCATTATCAGTGACACGAAAGAAGTTGGGACGGGCATGATTTAAGTTGTTAAATTGGGGGATTGAACCTGGCAGCCATGGTGTTGGAGTCGACGCAGCAACCCAATACGCTAGAGCGGTCACGGCGGCATCCACGCGCGGTTAAGCAGTCCCAAGACGTTGGAAATGTGTCAATAAAGGGACCTGAGACGTGCAAGGGGTAAAACGAGTCCGGTGTTCTCGGTTTTTAGTACATGCTTCCTTATTGTGTTCGGTTTTGTAAGGACGCTATGGAAGGAAACAGAAAAATTCAGCTTCAATCGCAATGGAACGAGTAGAAATATCAGAAGGCAGCACTTAAATCCTAGATTAAAGAGGTGAATATAGATCTTTATGGTCACACCACTAGTGTCAATATTTGCAAAGTTTTAGGCTAAGAAAAACACTTTATCTCTGAAACACTGCTTCACTGAATTTATTTGAGTTAATGCCGATTATAGCAAAAATATTGTGTAATTAAACGACTGGTGTAAGGAGTTGGATTTGGTTGGATTCATTATTTGTATACAAAGAATTGACAAGGGTACAACGTGGATGATCATACCATTCGGGGTTCGAGGAAAGTGAGACTCCACAATTACAAACACCAGAATCGGAATATTTGCATACGAATTCCAATCATCAACAAAATGAGAGAATTTCGTCCTTACTAAAACAATATCGCATGAAGCTGATGTGCTTTCCGTCAATTCGTTCGCATATGACCGCACTAATATAGCTTTCGACAATCCTAAAAAAGGCGAACAACGATGGAGAATGCTTGGTAGTGCTAATGGAGGTCAGCACCAAAGAGAGAGAACTTTAATATCAAACAAGACATACAAGGCTGAGGGGATGAACAAGACTCTCAAGTCAAACCTAGAGGCAAGATCTTTTACAAATCCGTGCAACGATGGATAAAATTGACGTGACTGATGAACACAGCGTGCCGTCATTGGCATTGAGACTGAAGCGAATAAAACGGAAAACGAAGCATATGCGGTCTTCAAGACAGGTCACATCGACGACGTTTTTACTTTGATAAACTGTAACTTTGAAGAATCCACGGTTTTCGTCTACAACCGCACCACGATAAACAGGGCAAACAGCCTCAGTATAGAGATCTCGTTTTTCTATAGGTTCAAGATACAATTGAGTCCATTTCTTTTTTCTTTATATAAGACCCAGTTCTGCTGTGTGGTCCAGAGGCATGGACAATTTAACAAGCTGATGTAGTAGTCATTGTCTTTGCAAGGAAAAAGTTCTACGTACGATCTTTGGTTAATTTGGCGTTGATTGTATCTGCAGGAGATTTAACTATTCTGTTTTACTACTTTACGCGCACACTAATGGAGAAGGACCTCGACCAACTTGGTGTGCGAAATTGGAAGCAGTTACACTGAACTATATGGTGAAGCATGTTTGTTTGGATCTCAGGGTCACCACAGACTTTGCAAATGTCAACCACTATTCTCGAGATAAACTCTGGGACTACATATTTTTGACATCAGCAGTGAAAGGTTTCAAAACCAATTACCCTGTTAGCTCTAATATCTCTATGAGCTGAGATTCAGATGGACAAGCTTATTCCAATCAACGCCCAGACTTGGGTCTAGAACATTTATAGTACTTCTATTATGCAGTGAAGTAATCTTCTTGTAACCAAAAACACCTTCTGTTCTGGAATCCATTCCGTTTTCCATTCACGAGCCAAGGAAAAACGAAACAATTGTCACAGGAAAAATAGCATTGTTTCCGAATATGTTCAAAAAGAAAACCAAACACTCCCTTATAGAAACATGTACAACATAATTTTACAACATTTAAAATGTGAACCAGTAGGACATTCATTACAACAGAGACAAGTTTAAGCATAATCGCGTTGCTTATTTTTAGAGAAACTAGCCAACAACGTCTAGCGAAAGGACATCTACTAATGATACGAGGTGTGAATGAAAACATAAACAATTCATCATTACTTAGGGCCGAAGTTATCTACTTGGTTAAATTGATTTCTTGTGTTTGCGACTCATTGGTTCAGGCAGGTTAAGATGAGGCATGACATTTACGTATTTTTTGTTCGCAAGATAGATCCCTTTCGGATGTCCGGTGTTCTGTCAGAGAAAATTAAAACAAAAAATTAACAAATGAAAACCTGTGTGTTATGTATGATATGCGTTTATGAGAAAGCTAGGACAATAAGGCACTCGTAGGCGGGGGGGACATTAGACACAACTCCATGAACTACTGGTAAGCGGGTTCGTCGGCTTCAACTTGATACGCTGGTAAAAACTCGACAATGCAACCGTCAGATTCATAATTTTGTTTAGGTATAGAGAAGAGAGTATCCACTTCGCGTCCATGCGATTTGGCGAAAGTGCGTGTTTGTGTGTGTGTGTGTTTGTAGTACCTCTTTCTTAAGTCGGGGCGCAGGAACTGGCGGTTGCCCACTGGGGGGTGTATCAAATCCTATCCAAGTTCTTTCGGTCCGTGATGATGTGTGCCGGCGTAACGGCACGCCACCATTTGAGGTCGCGTTGCGTCGCGGTGGCACTGGCGGTGACAACATATTTGGCGGAGTATCGAATATCGAATCTGTCGTTACAAATTTACCCGAAGTGGTACTTTTCGTTGATTTTAAATCGTCTGTCGTCGTTGTGTTAGCACCACTCAACGATGGTGTCTGAGGCGTTTGCGGTTGCGCCACTTGATGATTAGTCGTTGTCGTTGGCGGTGCAGGCGCCTGTTGTGCTGGTGATTGGGAATAATGATGGTAGTGGTGATGATGATATTGCGATGGCAGTGTTCGATTATTAGGAGCACCACTTCTGATAGCACTTGCACGGCAGTTTAAGTCTAAACTGCTACTTGGCTTAAGCTAGTTGTTGAAACAATTTATGAATGTAAAATGTGTGTGTAATGCATGTGCAACAACGTAAAATAATTATAATAATATAAAGAAAAATGATTTGTTTTTTAATAGGCAAAACACAAGTACAAAGGACTCGCGAAAACAAGATAAAAAAAAATAGAACAACAAACACTGACACAGATAGATCTGAAGTTTAAGTGCGCTAACTAGCAATAGAAGACACTTACACTTCTATCGACTGTTGGGCTCTTAAAAAGTGGATGATTTTGTAATTCCTGTGACAAGTTCATCTCCGATGAGCACATCGAGCCCGCCGGGCTGATCGTTGGGCTCGAATCCAAATGATTATTATAAACAGGAGCACTATTCGCATAGTTTGCAAAACCATTTTGCTGTATTTTCGAATTTGAACTTGACATCGCCAAAGGTTTGCGTATCGCTGTTGCGGCTCCACTAATGACATCCGGACTGGCGTATGCGAATCCACCGCGTTTGTTGAAAATTGGCGAACTTGGCGCTGAGTGTGGGCCTGCCTTTTTGCCACTGAGACCATCGATACCGTCGTGATGTGAACTGGAAACGTGTGATCGGAAGTTTGTCTTTGGCGGTGTTATATCGCGAAGCTTGGACTTTAGATCTTTGTAAGCGGTTTTCACACCGCGTGAGCCTTCTTTAACCTGAAATACATAAACGTGTCCACAATGAAACATTATATTCAATATAATTTCACTTTCACTAAAAAAAAAAGTAAGCAAAACTACTTTGACAGCAAACTATTGAAATTGTTAGGTTAAGAAATATTAAAAAGAGAAAAAAAAACACCACTCACCGATTTCACAGCAGACTTAACAGCCGGATTAGTCTGCAAAAATAGCAACGAACCCAAGTGAGAGTAATCAATGATTGGTTACAGGCATGAGTGGCAAAGTTGAAAAGAGAACGAATAGTTTAAGGTAATTCAAAGTTTAACATTATTCGCTTCAGATTCGATTTAAATTACTGCAATTGTAAGCATGAGAGATATAGAGGCAATGAAAGATGGTAATGAAATGAAAATATGATAAGCTACCAATTAAACACAGCTACTGGTGTTGTAGTCATTTACGAAACAATTACTATGATTATGCGGTGACAAAAAATGATACGGTATGTTCGTTGGGTCAGGTTTTGTTCAATATTTGGTTAGTAACAGATAAATACGAGTCGTTTGATGTCAATAAACCGGAAACAATTCAATTTAAAATTTTTCTGAATAGTTTAATGTTTTAATTTGACCGGAGGGATGGGATGGCAGACATGTACTTGTCTGATAAAGCATTTAAGAACTTTAATAGAAAGGAACCGCTTCAAATTTCATCAGATTCCGTCGCATCAACTGCGAGGTTTGTCGGAATGGAAAGCGAAAATTGCGGCAAACTATCGCGCCGTGCAAGAATCGTATTACGTCATGGTCAATCAGTGTTGGAAATACCATCGGCTGATTGACTTCGATGCCAAGAGGCCATCGAAGTAATTTAGGCAACAAAAATCAAGTTCAAGCTGGTTGCATGCTGCCGCGAAGAACCTAAAATTCTAAGTACTCTATGCTGGGTTCCAGGTCATAGGGACATAGCCGGCAATGTATCAGGAGATGTACTTGGCAGGAAAGAGGCCGAAACTGACCCATCTCAAGCAATCCTATGCAATAATCCAGCACTTGCAGACATCAAGTGGACGACAAAATCATGGAGCTAACTAATGAAAGGTGGAACTCTCTAACCATCTGACTTACCGGATGCTAACAGTGCAAAGACCGAACAACTCTTTCATTGCAGCAAACTGCTGCTGCGGGTGGTAGTCGGGACGCTTATTGGTCATAATCATCTCGGAAACTATGGACACAGAATGGGACTCACGAAGAGGAAAAAATAGAGGATACTCCTCACTGCCTTTGCCAATATCCCAGTCTCTGCCTATTGAGCAGCACTGATAGAATTCTCCTTCCAGATACTCCAGAGACTGAGAGAAAACCCACTAACTTCTAATTTCAGGTTCGCCAGGATTTTTGGATGGCTGGTCGGAATGGAATGGATGCGAGTAGGAACTAGGAGGTTAATTATCCCCCATGGGTATCACAATGAGTGCAGCTGGATTTAAGAGATGCGTGGCCCCACCACGTCCACTAACTCACATAATCTAACCTAACCTACAAAAGATATCTAACTGTATACGTTTGATCGTCGGGCTATTAGTTTATGAGATAAAGCATTTTGAGCCAAGCAAGTTTTATTATTTTGAAAAAGTGGATAAAAAGGAATTTCTTGTACTATCCTACTGTTTTTTTTTTTGTATGAAAATAATGCTGCAAAAAGTGGGTTCATTAGTGTTATCCGGATTCTGGGCCAAGCGAAACAATCATTTGGCTGACCGTAATATGAAGTTGATTGCCCAGTTTCAAAATTTAAAAGTTGAGTTTAAGCTTTAGTTCAACGATTTATTCGGTTTCACAGTTTTATTTAAAATTTTAACTGAGTTCAATTTGTAGTTTAAGTTAAATAAGAGTGTACCCCCGCTTGACCTCAGTGCTGCATTTTGTTTCGGTCTTTAGATAGTGAGAGTATTTGGAATCCATTCCTTCCATTATTTTTTTATTTTCCCCATTTGATAAAAAATTCTTTGTCCATTTTTCGCAAGCCATTCTTTTCCTCTTGTACAACCCATGAGGTCAAGGCAACGACTCCGCGATCAGGAGGGATCTATTGTATCAAAGGGTTTGAGTTAAGCCATAAGACGTTATACTTCCTTCATGAAAGAAAGTAGGTATTCTGTAGTAGAATTCTTTGATTGCACTGAAGTATTTCTCTATGGAAGATACGTTTCATTAACCAGATTAGTTCCGGCCAGTCACATAAAATGCGCTCAGAATTCTCATCCTCTTCGAGGCAAACCTGAGAAACCTTGTGTCGACGCAGGTTAACAAATTGTTAAGGTGTTAATTCAGGCCGCAGTGGCCAGTAAGAAAGCTCGTTAGCAATCTTATGGTTTCTCTTTTAAGATAAAGTATTTCTCTATAGGAATAAGGCCTGATCAATCGTTTGGATTGCCTACGACCAAGACCATTTGTGCAGTGGTCTAGGCGAAGTTTGTTGTCCTATTCGTTAATCAGCGTTGTAGATCATGTCTAATTGACATTACAGTATGGTTCGGGACTTATCAACGCAGACTACGAGGCAGCCCTCGCAAGCTCATCTGCGGATTCGTTGCCTGCTATTCCCCCGTTGTCCAGGGACCCGGCCAAGGTTCGATACGTTGTGTATAGCTAGGTATTGTAGGGCAGTGTAACAACATTTAACTGTTTTGAATTCTATTGGATTGGCACTATCTATACTATCCTTTAGTGCACAGCGACTAAGTAGTTTTTTGGGATTTTTTTCCATTTATTTATTTGTCTTTCAATGGTCAGACTCAGGGAGGGATTGTCCGAACTGATTTTGTATGTTGTTATCTTTCTCCCTTGCCCGATAAGAGCAAGGACGCGCTACAAAAGTTCCAAGGGCATTTAAAAAATACAAAATATAGCAAATACATCGAAAATACAATAAGAATTGCAGCAAATACACGCACCAAATGAGTCTGTTGCGGACCATTTTTTTTTTTCGATGGCATTAAACTAACAATTTGTCACTGAATTATCAGTATCCTTCATTAACTTTATTCTTACATTCAGAGCGATTAGCATTACAATGAAACTTCAAGCTTTTGGAAGAAGTGTATATACCTACCACCCACACTGCACAATTTTGTTCGACGTGCAGCGGTCGTAATTCGAAATATTTCATAATTCGACGCTTGATCATCTAAGTGAAAAGCAGGTGCAAGAATGCGTAGTAAATTCAAAATTATTTCAAATAATCATCTCAAAACTGAGCAAAGTATGATAAGTGTAAATGAAAGTTATACCTTAAGGATAAATACTTCAAGGAGTATGAGTGAAGGGGGGGGAGCAAACTTGTTGTAGTTTTGTGCATAAGCATTACAAGCGCGACATTTTATTTAACGATTGAAATTGCAATGGCGAAGGCGAGCACAATAACGCACACTCATCAAGAAACTAAATCTTTTTGACTGTAAATCAGAGCGATGACATCAATTCTGTAAGCCTATGGAATGGTGGAACTGGATGATTATGTTTTGTCGATTTATCTCTACAAGAAATCTGTGGTTGTTACAAATGAATGAAAGGTTTCAATTAACTACTTGTAGAAAATTTAGAGCAACAATTCAATAAATGTATATACACAAGTGGCATTTAACTGAACTGTTTAAACAGAACGCAAAGTGCATATATTCGAATAAAATATTGTGCAAGAGGTAACGAAACATAAGGCAAAGATATTCTAAAGGATAAAGTGTTTTCGTTGTGCCGGAGAACTTTTCTAAACAAAAAGTTCGCCTTTTCAACTACTATTGCAATTTTAGTTCTTAATTACATGATTTTTTTGCCCCCCAAAACTTAGTAACAAAATAACAACGCAAGAAGATAAACTTCGCATGGGTAAGGAGAAGGGTTATAATTAAAAAAAAAAAAAAGAAATTAACCATATTCACTTTTATTCTAGGTAAACGTGTGACGTAGGAGGAGTACAGTGGTCATTCTATAAATTAAATTTTTTGCTACAAGTCTTGCATTTCCTTCTGCCGATACCCAACTGAAATAAAAATGTTTAATAGCAATTTAAGGTGAAAACAAATCTGTGATACAAACAAACAATCAAAAAAAAAAAAGGAAAAAGAAAAAGTTAAACAAAGCAAACGAAATAATATCACGTAATACAAAGCTCTAAATATTATGAGAAGTGAATTTAATTGGTTTTAATTGTTTGATTAATTTGAACGGCAATTCTTTCATCATTTCATCTTACCGCTTTCAGCCTCTTCATCCACATTGTTCTTAACAAAAGCTTTAAACAAAACATTCGATATAGGAATCCATGAATTCGTATGTCGAAAGTATAGAAAATATTTAAATAGTCTTAGCAAGAATGCAGGTCCTACATGGTTACAACTAGTTCATACAAGAGCTTTCATATACACACATACAGTTGATACATTGTTCAGATTTCGATTTTAAGGAAAATAATTCTTCACAAATACATTCCAAAAATGGGGGAAAATATAGCAGAATGGGAGGCGATGATTATGGCGGTGATATGATTTTGGATTTCGTTTTATTATTTGCATGGGTTGCTTGAGAGTGTTTGTATTTTGGCGATAGGCTTGGAGTAGTTGGTAGGTGCGTCGACTTCTGTGCTGAGGGATCTGAGTTCAATCGGGTCTCGCCACTTTCCGGTCACTAAAAATGCTCAATGAGGACCTTTTGTCTTTAAACGCTTCTCAAACTTCGGCATTTGTCTGTATGTATATCTCACCACTCCTGAGTGAACAACAGCACGTACGTTTGTTGTTATGTAAGCTACATAGGCTCTGATCTACTTCGCGCATTATATTTTGTATAATTGTTTTCTTTTTTTTTTTGCGGAAAACAAAACACATTCTCTTAACAAGAAATGACATCGACCTCTTGGACAAAAGTGTTAGCAGTGAGCAGCTATAACTTCGAGGTAGTTAGGGATTTTTATCTACCTCTGCAACATCAGTATGAAGATAAACCGTAGAACCGCTCTTACCAGCTGATGTTTCTTTTAGCTTCAGGAGCAAATTAGTAATAGACGTGCTCCTTGAAGACAGCTGACATATACATGACATTGCTCATGCCAGTCCCTCCCGTGCTGATCGGATATATGGGCAATTTCAATTAAACAGTCCTTGGTCTGAAGGATATCCAAAATGAATTTAGTATCTCTTGATGAGAAAGCCAAGTGTTTAAATATTCACCTCTTGAGACTGAAGGAACTGAAGGACTGAAAGAAATTGTAGAGCCGATGAACGCTTCTTAGAAGTGGTATATGAGGCCCTTCGCTTCAGCGAAAGATCTCTTACCGTCTGACACGATTAATTTCACTAACCGTAGATGGTCTGAAGACACCATTTGCCTCATTACCAAACATGTCTGGCCTTCTTTTAATCGCAATAGATCACATTGTGTGATCAGACTGAGCAGACATGTTCTATGGATTCCCGTCGTTCGTTATCACTGAGCACAGCGTCATTGGAACACACGCCTCCAGAATGGATTTGACTTAAAAATCCCTAGGTCTTATTTAGACACGGAGCTAAGCTAGAAGATCAATATCCAGGAACATGTGAAAACTGTCTACTGCTGTAAAGGGGCAATTGAGGACGCATGGTCCACTGGCTATTTGTATCAGTAGTTGATAGTGTCGCAATTTGGTGGACTGCGCTCCAAAAAAACATCAACCTCATACCACTCGACAGAGTGCAGAGGATGGCATGCGGTTGTATCAGCGGAGCACTAAGGACAACCTCCTCCGAAGCTCTAACAACACTCCTCAACATATCATCGATAGAAACAGTTGGTAGACAGATAACAGCTAATACGGCGATCAGGCTAAGATCGATGCACATTTCGAAAGAAAAATCTCTGAATTCAGTAACTTTCAAGTCCAAGGCTTGTTTGCGTTGAACCCGAGAATTGTGAAGCGCTTGAACTCGATATGAAGGTTAGAAGCTCTGTACAGTTTCCGGGTGGCGGTCGACCCTCCATGCCATCTCCCCTAAACGATCGCTTAGCCTGATTGGAATGAGCCGGCCGAATCTTAGAATTCTCATTGGCGTTATAACAGGGCAATGCACGATTGGAACTAATGCCTCTAGACTAGAACTTCCACACATCGACTTCTGTAGAAGCTGTAGGGACGAGGATGACGAAAAGCTTGTTCGGTCTTTTCAATTGAAAATTTTCGATAGCCTGGTCGAAATAAGCGGTATTAGTGTCAGCCATCTTTAAATCACTTTGTAAACAGATCTAATTGGTTTACGGAGTAGGGTGAACTAGATACGCATATGCTGAGCTAAGTGTTGAACCTAACCTACTCTCAACGCTAATTCCTCACATAATCTGATTAGATGAGACCAGCCCTCAAGACCCTTAGTTGATTAGGGGACACTGTGCCATTGAAACTCAGACCATCAGGATGTATAAAGTTGTTATGTCCGACCACCAGCGTGAGTCATTGCAACACCAAAGCCACTTGCCGATATTCTTAACAACTCAAAATAATAATCAAAAATTTGCATGTTAACGATTTAAATTCTGTGTTATCACATAATTTATCCAGCACAAAAATATAACGAAATCCAAAGAAGGGAATGAGAAAATAGAAGGCATGATCTGGAATGTACTTGAAGGAAAAGCATTGCAAACAAACTCCTATACCTAGAAAGCAACCGCTAAACACAGTATTATATGTAATGTATAATCAAATTGTTTAATTTTCAATTCAGAAGCACTTAAGCTGAGGAAGTGCGTAATAGACAAAAGTTAACTCACCTTTTCTTTCACATTTTTCAAAAAAGCATAGTTTCTCCCCCGTTTTTTCATTTTCTCCGAATACCGAACCGTTTCCAATTCGAATTCATCGGAAAATCCCAGACCTGTATTGAGCATTTCCAGTCGTTCATCAATAAACTGCTGAAAGATTTGTAATTCCATCATTTTTGCTAGGAATGGCCTCAAATGATGCGGTCGCGTCTCAATAAACTTTTCACTATTGAATGTTTTGCCTTCACCAAATTCTACAGCATCTCTGTAGCCACCAATTAATTGCACTAGTACTCCTAGGAATATCTTTGAAACACGATCACCAATATGCTCGTGGGAATTGTTTAAATGTTTTTTTAAATGTGAGATTATCTCCGGTGGCATTTCGTGCACATCATCGAAGGGACTCTCGAATATTTTTGTATCACAGTTTAAGGTAACAACTTCACCCAGTTCTTCCGGTGTCATCTGGAATCATAAAAACAACGTTCATTAGTTTTGAGTGTTATTTTGTAGGGAAAGTGCTACTTACAGTTACGAGTACAGCCTCTGGCACTCCAATCAGGTAGGGCATCGGGGCACTTAGAATATCCTTGAGTTTCATGGGAAGAATTGGAATAAAGATATGTTGCCACACCATTGGGTAGAGAAATGCATTTGCCGCCTGAATGCAGGAAGACAGCTTATCCAACCGTCGTGATGTGAAAATTATTCTACGTTCCGCTAACATTGCAGCGAATACTGATATCATGTTCTTTGGAGTGACGAAGTTATAATAGAGATTTAAGTTATGCTGTAAAAGAGATCAAAAAGGGATCAAAATTATGTGATAATGAAATCATTTGGATGTCTTACATTCTCGGGAATACTTGGTAACTGGAATTGCAATGGTCTTTGGAACGTAAAATGCTGTGGAAAGAATACTAGGATATTAGCATGGAGGTGTTGCCTTGAATTAGATGCCTACTTACGTTCTGTCCACCATTATAGAATATATTTAATGTACCACCGAGATCTGGAACACCTCTATTGTAGGCCTCTGATAGAAATGTCTGAAAGTCAGCCAATTCTGTTCGTCGCAGTTCCGCCAGTACTGTCATTAGCCGTAGGAACGTATCATGCCATGGCAGGTATGTAATAATAAGCATAGCTGTGTCAGTTTTCGGATCATGGCGACAGAAACCAAATCGCCACTTCGAATCATCACTGGTCAATACGAAGGAATACACCTGCACAGAGTCACTGGAATGAAAAGAGATTTAGTATAAAAGAAATGATTCATAAACAATCTTTTTTTTTCAATTCGAAAGACAAGGAGTGCCATTAGCATACTTGAACTAAGGCTAGCATGGGCTGTTCTATGCTTTACTTTGGCTATAATGGATTCGGGCCCATCGAGCTATCAGTATCCGGCATGGGAGCCTTAGTTTCTCGTTTTGCGATTCATGTAACTAAGCGGTCGATGATTTTGAGTAACGACCCTTACCAACTTAACCTCGCTGCCTGGGTTCGATGCTCGGCCAGTACGACCAAAAATAATTTGTACGGTGTCACCTCTTTCAAGTCAATGACAGTCATTATTTATTGCCTAAAAAAGCTTTTCAAACTTGACCGTTTGCAGTCGACATAAAACTGTAGGTCCCTTCCACTTAGGAAAGAACAATAGTACGCACAACACGTGTAGTTGCTGTAGAAGCTAGGCCCTGGGATCTTGGTATTTCTTGAGAATTGAGTATCGTGAGATTGAGCTGTTAAAAAATACTACTGTGAATCATCTTACTAGTCCTGCAAGAACCAGTCGAGTAAGTGAAGTATGGTTTTCTCTTTCTCCTCATATCCGTAGCTAGTAGAGCACTCCAGGGTCCTCCAAGAGCCCTGTATTTCGACTAGAGATAGATAGAATAGCGACCAGCAGGTTTCATCTGTCATCTGATCTCTTCAGGAGAGGGACCTCAAAATTCCGCAATTTAGGAGTTTATTGATTGCGTTTCCAAAACCTTTATCCTCCGCCTGGTTAAAGTACCTCTCTGAGATCACAATGAGCACATTGAGGAATATTGTGATAACACGCCGATTGTACGTGTTCAGCTGGCTTATACTGCCGTCATTCGCTTCGCTCAAATCTGTATCTGTATGTGGAACATCTTAAGATAGGCGACTAACTTACCATCAGGTACTCCGAGGAACGGAATTGCTGGATCTAAGTGGGTCATAACAGCTGTCACTTTAACCTAACCCGACTTAAATACTTCGGCCTAACATTCGATAGGGAAAACCGAAAGTTGGCCCATTCATCGTTTTTGGAACCTCCAATGGTGATTTTAATGGCTGCAGAGTTCTCGAAGTTGTATTTGTTATTATTCTCTGTTTTGAATTAATGTCATGTGACATATTTCGATGTTCATAAAAGACGTTATGTTGTCTATCTGTTTTGGAATAGATTTATGTATTCCTGTCGGTGAGAGATTGCTCCAGGGTTGCAGGCTCTTATTGTTGTTATTACTGTTGACATTATGTATTTTTTATCGCGACCTTCATATATACGGTGTCCCCTTTTCATATTTTTGTCTCTTACTAGTTCCCCTCACATATAGTCATTTTCAGAGTTGTTATTGACTCCTGTTGCGCATATGTGGAAGACATTTATTCTAGAGTACTCTCTTTAAGCCAATTTCCTTTAGGAATCTGAGAATGAGAGAGTTCTAGTGGCTTCATGACAGCCCAGATATCATTGCTTTTTGTTGACTAGTGCCACAGAAAATTCCCTTACGTGTTCTGGAGTTTCATTGGATTCTCCACAGAATCTGCATAAACCTTCTTCTAACACCCCTAGTTTCTTTTCAGTAACGCGATGGCAGCTATAACTATAACTATATTTTTTTTCACCTACCTTCGAGGTCAACAGTATCAAAATAACTCTTGCCATCGCGGTTTATTCATGGCCAAGCAGATAACTAGGTGACAAAGATGAAGGCTGAATCCACTCTGACATAGATCATGTTCTCTCGCTACCCAGGGTTGAGTATAATCTCATACTCGGTACTCGGCACAGTAAATGGAGATTGTTCACAGACGTCCAGCACATTAAGGAACTCCATACCATCAGGCGAGATTATCACTCTCAAGAATGTGATTATCGTCAACCTAATTAACCTACTCCCCTTGATTGCGCTTCACAATCATTCTATCTACAGGTTTTTAATAGCTGAACAACCTGATCATGGCTTTTCTGTTTTAAAAGAGAGTTTGTCATGAAAATATTGGTCAAAGTGAGGCTACGACCGTCAGTCTACCTAACCTAACCCAACGCCTCGGATAAGAAAATCTCAGTAGAACCTTCTGTTTTCGCCTTCGTTAAGTGAGTACACCCTTACGGATCGAGCTTTAGGAACTCAGATTCTTGATACATATAATAAATTTGTTTAATCGAATCTACGAAACAACTCTATACAAAATTGTGTCATAGTTCCAATAACGCGGCCAATTATCTTCGTTGGCACAGCATCAGGAATGCCAGATGATTGCTGCAAACAATTTGCTCAGTGCTTAAAATAGCGTTTTGATTTTGTGGGAGGAGTTGGACATGTCGACGATATATCCGATAGACGACCTGTTCTCAAAACACCCAACAACTAAGAGTCGTAAAATATACTCTAACGACACGAATAAAAAATGATTATCGCTAATTTGCCTTTTGATTTGCTTCCGTTTATTTTTAGCAAATGCTTCTACATGCCGGCGAGACGCAAAGGCAATTCATCATAAAGATGAGTCACTGTGGCCCTGGAAAAGTTTCAACACGGTCGAATACCGTCATCATTCCGCCGCATAACATAATGGAGCTGAAAAGAGTTAACACAAATACGCCTGAATGCACATATATCAACAGTTGTTGCAAGCAACCATTTCGGTATCGAATGCCTGTTCAATTTGGCGCGTATACTTATTCCATTCATAATCACGCTGAGCACTTTTCCAAGGCAAAAATTGTTTATTTCTCTTTGCCTTTGCCGCCGCACATTTCTAGAAAGGAAACCCTCCATCACAGCAAGTGACCAAGCATGTAGCTCGTGACCAAGTTCTTAACGATGCGTTTCATTAATCAAAGTATGTTAAGTAACTAAACGCAGATTACTCTTCACACATGGATAATGCTACATGAATAAACAAACAAATAAATAAACTCCAGCGCATAGATAATTGCCAGGCAAATAGGAAAGCACTAGCGACGATCAAGTCGTATAGGTGATTGTGCCCGACATTCGATGGTCGATCAATGCTTTATCTGTGAGTCAATATTAGTCATCTCTATTTACTGTATGTCATTTCTGCGAAATTATCACAAGTTGAACACAAAATAAAGCACATTTCCGATACCAAAAAAACCAGTTGACAGTCCATCGTGTGGGGGTAGTTAGTTGATTGAGAAAATGTATACCAAAACACTGAACGAACTCCAAGGTCAATGGGAGTTTTTAAATTGCAGTTTCCATTGTTTTTTTTTTTGTTTTGGAATCCATTAGATTTTTGCAGTTGTATTATTCTGTTCACACCATACACACGAGGGCGAGGAGGTTCGCATTTGTCGTGACTGTGAAACAATAAAAGAAAATTGTTGGACGCTTCACGACTCGACCTTATCGCATATTTCTGGTTCTAGGTGTGGTTTTCATTAACCTCTCTTCCTCCTCCTCCACCATCCCTCATTAACTCTCGGTGTTTTCCCTTTGCTCTACACTCCCGTGTTTACAACAAGTTATGCGTTAATTATGTATGTGAACACACAAAAAAAAAGTGCATGGAGTCAATTGAAGATGTAAAGGGCATCTGTCAATGACCAAAATTAAATCCAGATGCGGGCCAGCCAGCAACATTCAGAGAAAGGGGAAGGTTGAAAACTGATTGTGTATGCTACAACGAAGTGAGTGTGTTTGGTAATAGGAAACTTTGGTTGCACAACTAAAGTGGGGTACTAGCTGCTAGCTGCTATTGCTGTTACTTTTGCTCTGTAGCTTATTCGACTGACCAACGGAGTAGAAAAAACGTATCAAAATAATTCATTCCCACTTGCTGTTGTACACATGTATTGAGTGAGCATGCTTATGTATGTAGATTGGAATGGATAAATAATACTCACTTCTCAAACTCGCATGGATATGCAAAATCTGGAATTTTTGCAATGATTTGCTCGTCCCGGAAACTCTCTGGAAATGATTCAATGATAACACCAGCGGCCTTGGACGAGGGATCGTCGACACGAGTCACTTCACACCAGAACTCGAACAGTTTCTTCACATCCTCCCTGGAAAAACAATTGAAATTTCACGCTTGTTGAACACAGAAGACATCTTCTCATGGGTTATTTATTAAGTTATCTTCTAATATTCTTTTTTTTCACAGGAATTTCCCTCAAGATTGGAACAGATTATTGACGACGGGAAGTTTGCCTTGTCATAACCATCACCGCCTCATAATTATGAAGTATATGCATTTTCATTAACTATGCTCAGGGTGGTGTCCAGGATCGCAAAAACCATTTTTTTCAATTTGTTTCCAGTCCTAGACGAAACTTACTTGATTCTTGAACTCATGGTGCGGAGGAAGACCTGTATGAGGGGCGGGTTTTGATTAAATTTCGCGACGAAAACACTTTCTTTACACAAATTAGAGCATTATACACGATTTCGCAAAAGGATTTCAATAAAATGTTCAAACTTTTCGCTTTCCTATGTTATTTGGGTTTTTTCTTTACTTCGATTTCCTTTTTTTCTCTTTTGATATTGCTTTTTCTACACTTTTGTTGGGATGAGATGACGAAAACAAGTATTACGCACACTTTTGGTCACGGTTCACGTAAAATTGAAGTGCCAAAAATTAGACTGGAGTGGAAACAAGTGACCAAAGCAAAATGTCAAAATCACTGGTTGAAGAAAAAAGGGGGAGAAAACGGAAAAACGAATCTAGAAGAGGTCACAAAACAAAAGAAGACAATGGACATGAGAAAGTAATCAATTTTGCAAAAAGAAAATACTGAAGGAGGAAACGAAAACTAATCTGAAGTGGTGGAATGTCAAATGAAAGGATGTGTTCGTTTGGTCGAATGCGGTCTATGAACGTAACGTAATGTGGATGAATTTTGAAATCGTATCAAAGAGAGAGAAATTAAACTCGAAGTAAAAATTTAATAAAAGTTTGAAGTTGGTGGAAAATATATTCTGGACATGGTTTCAGTACTTAGTTCAAAAATAAGGTTATACACAATATCTTTTCAACATTTCTATCGTCTTAGCAGGGCTGTGGTTTGCAAAGACACATCCATTAACACAGGCTACAACAAGAGAATCATTTGAAATTCGCTCCAAATGTCAGTAAATTATAATCTAAAAGTCCATTCTTTAATTTCCAATCTGCCAAACAAAGGACAGTCTACCTTAAGATTCCTATGCACTGATCAATCAATTGCCTACCCTCCCCCACACACCTGAGTAGTAATCGAAGAACTTTCACTGTCAACATTTGGGCGACGCAATGACGTTTATCAGCAATCAGTTGCTCGATAAGATTAAGTCATGATTTTATGATTTTACGCTTCTCTCCCTTTTCAGTGTGCGTTTTCGTATTCTGATCAGTTTGTGCGGGCGATCCCTCCGGTCTGTATTGCAAAACAGGTGTCTCGTGATGAGGCTTCGCCGAAATATACTTCCCCGCCGATTGGTCGATATTGCGTGTTTCCTGTTGATCTTTCTCTTTACACCCATCACATTTATCTTTGAATTGACGGTAGTTTTGCCAGTATTTCATGATTTCGGAAGTTTCTTTCACACTTTCACAGTGGCGGTAGCAGTGTTCCTGATATTCCAAATCAAGGGCAACATGCTCGCTTGTATGATGGTGGATACGAGTGTGGATTGTATGAATAATTACACACATGCAAATGTTTGATAAGAAACGATTTCCTAATTTTCTCTTTTCAGTTGCTAAAATCCAGCCACCGGAGGAAGAGAGTCTGCGCGAACTGTGGCACGAGTGCGGCACTTGTAAGAAATTGGCCCCACCACGATCATGGCACTGTAAAATCTGCAAGACGTGTGTATTGAAGCGCGATCATCACTGCTTGTTCACAGGATGTTGCGTTGGACACTTGAATCATCGATACTTCATGATGTTCGTTGTGTACCTGTTAATTGGTTCTGTATACGCCCTAGTGTATAACAGTCTGTACTTGTGGTATGCGAAAGCTGCTGTGTACCGCAACTGGATGACGTTCATAAAAATGACATGCCCATTGGTGATGTTAGTTACTGGATCCTTTTGGAGTAACTTTTGTTTGATAATCTACAACTTGAATCTACAACAGCGAACTGCCCGATGATGGGATTCATTGGGAGGAGATTGGCAAAGATGAATAAGTTTGGATGTAGGGAAACTTGGAAGCAACAAGAGATACGTGAAGATCGTTTTTCCAACTCCAACCTTCATTCATTCATCTGATCTAATCAGACACTCGAACAAAGTATTAGTCATGTATTGTAGTAAGAGTTCTTAAGAGGAATGAATAAATTTGTTCTTATTTTAAGCACTTGTATTTAACTACTTTATTATGAGATATGCTACTCGTGGAGTGCAGCAGTTAAGAGTTCAAAACAATTAATTTGTAACGTCTTTATTAATCCTCGTTGTAAGCCGATATAAACAAGGAGACCCCAGAAGCAACTGGATGACCGCAGCAACACATCTCATCTTAGCTCCTCTTAGCTTCTACTAGGCAACCACCATCCATTTTATATCAATCGATATACATACAGAGCCCACTATGCCAGAGCCGGTTGTGTGTTTATTCTGAAAAAACAAATTGTGAAAACACTCCTTTATTAATTTTCTGTTTTATCTCAACCACCCTATGCACACACAAGGATTTTCCTTCCTTCCACCCACCCTATAACTTGTATACAAAACACATCTGTCATTTTACGAAATGCATACAACACAAATAATCCATCAGAATACAAAATTCATTAAACATTACGATCATCAAGTAATAATTAATCTATTTCAAAATTAATTTAGATAAGAGCTTGAATTCGGTGATGGAGAGCGAGGTCAATTGATTTTCTTTCTGTCCGTTGACCATCACATGATATAGTTTCAGTCATTATTTTCAACTAAAAGAAGTTCCAAGGCTAGTGCTCCGTCCGTTTTAAAATGCGATTAAGAAAGAATCTGCTACCGCATACGGTTGCGGACATTGGGTGTTTTCTCTTGATAGCAACCTTCATTCCTATAACGTTTGTGTTTGAGTTTACAATTGTGCTTCCGGTGTTTCATGAGTTTGGAAGTATCGCCTACTGGTTGACCCTTGTTGCAGGAATATTTCTCATAGTCAATGTGAAAGGGAACATGATTGCGTGCATGGTTGTGGATACAAGTATCAAGAGTAAGAATCCATGTGATTGAAAAGGGGAAATAAATATTCTAATGTCTCTTATTCCCTTTAGATGAAGTACTTATTCCACCAATGGATCCAGAACTCAGAAGTCAATGGAGACTGTGTGTCACTTGTGAGACATTGGCACCTCCAAGATCTTGGCACTGCAACACATGCAACACGTGTATTTTAAAACGTGATCATCACTGTTTGTTCACCGGATGTTGTGTAGGATATCGGAATCATAGATATTTTATCATGTTTCTCGTATACCTAGTGATCGGATCATTATACACGACTATTTATAATTCTATTTACTTTTGGTGGATAAATGCGGAGACGTACGCAAACGTTTATACGTACATCAAAATGGTTTTTCCCATGATGATGTTCACCATGGACTCGTCGTGGAATAACTTTTATTTGCTTGTTTACGTGCTGAATGTGGTCGCATTGTCTTATTCTTCAGTTCTCCTCATCTATCATGGACAGATAATTCTTAGAGGTGGAGTAACTCGGGAGCGTAACACCTACAAGTATGATCTTGGATGGCAGAAGAATCTGGAGATGGTGCTGGGTACACGAATGAAATTGGCTTGGTTGTCACCTTTCGTGGAGAGCCCACTGCCACATGACGGCATTAACTGGCACTTAATATCTCAGCACTCGCAGAAAAATCGGTAATCTGTGAAATAAATGAGAATTTTCATTTTTCAAATTTTAATAGATGTTATGTATGCCTTTGTCAGAGGTCTTTTACCATGACCATGAGTATTGCACAGTATTTTCTTAGTGTCTAGTCAAATATTAGTTTTATTTGTAAAAATAAAAATGCATTCGATTTTATCCTGAATGACACGATTCTATTGTTGTCATGTGAAATACTATTGCTGTTTCTCTTGCCGAAGTGATATGGGATAGGATCACCTTTTCGAAAATCTTGTCAAACCGATAAAAGGAATTACATATGTTTGTCTACAATAAACAGACGTTATGCGGGACATAGATTCAACACAGAAAATACTATTTGAATTTAGGGCTACCACGCTACCGGCTGACACAACGGGCCTACTTTGGCGTAAGTGTGGCTACTTTTAATGTAGACAGCCACTCTAACCTAACCACACTCCTTGCAGAAAAACTATGATTTCAGGACAAATCAGTCCTTTGTATGCACAGACAATGTTGATAAACACGTTTGTTCGTCCATGGGATGAGCAGCTCACCATTTCTGACTTCTACAACAGATGCAACCTTGATTGATACGCTGAATAGCTAAACAAAGAGAGACGAGTGAATAGTTGCGACGACCCCAACTTACACTTTCAATAATATGTCAACGCCAGCTCAGTATGACTGGATCGCCGTTAGTCGCCGATGATGATGGAACTAGGTGATTGTTGAGTTTAAATAAGAGCGCGAAGTGAATATAGATACACAAAGTGAGCTTGTGGCATAAAATGGGCAATATCCGGGTCCTTTTGTGCCTTTGATGGATGACATACATCCATCGTAAAAATCTTCCTTCTGGCTTAAACCAATGAGATCCATATATGTATTAAATATCCGATAGCATACTCTCCCATGAGTCAGTAATGACTCCAACTATTTTTTTCATTCATCCAACATCCTTATCACTTAAAGTGACGAAATGATTGTTTCTTTCTGACGACTCTTGCCATTAATGGTTGATGAGTCCTCTCTCTGCATAATGGATTTCTATAAGACCTCTGTAGCAAGACTGTCGGAATTGTGGCAACAACACTACACAAGTGTGCTGTGGGCTACTACTAACACATCGAGATAGTGGATCATTGTGTTTAACGTTGATCAATACTGCATAACTGTGGCAGCACCATGGTGGCAAGTGTTGTCGTGAAATGCTTCTTTTTCTATCCCCGTGTCCTAGCTACCATAAATATTAAAAGGCAGAGCTGTGGCAACAACACGACAGCGAGCGAATGCTTTCTTTTTTGTTTTGTTTATTGGTTGCTTAATCATAGGTATCTATGCCTAGGAACAGCATTGTCATTGGTCCAAGCAAGTAAAGTCCAGTGTTTCTAAATCAGAAGCTATGTCGTTTATCATTCATCCGCGCTAGAATATGTCCAACTTTCTACGAACCCACCATCCACCCCAAGAACCAAACAAAACAACTGTCTGTGTGTAACGCTAATGAAACTTTATTCTCTTTCTTTAAAATGCTATCGCCTACTCTGCTAGAAAACCCTCGCCAACCAAGCTCTTTATCTTCGACAGATGCACCTCGTTCAGTGTGAAGCCATTGTTGATTATCTTAGCCAATTCCAGACTTTCCATGTTGTTCTCCACACAATATTGTAGACATTTTATCGCCAAACTCGGAGCCTTATTGACGACACAAAACTGTACGAATTCTTTCGCACACTGATCTGATGGTGTGCCGGGGATCTTGTGCTGATCGTTGTCAATAGTTTCAAATACAGTGCTGGCCAGTTCAAAGTTACCACCCCGCACGATGAGGGTCAGAATGTTCCCGATCATCTCGCCGGTGAATGTGAGTGCCTTTGTGGAACGTCCCTCGCGAGGCTCGTTTATTTTGGTGTAGATATCTTGGGCGATTCTGGCAAAAAGCTCATTTAGCCCCTCGTGCTCTGGTTTCTGCTCTGGATTGGGTTTGTTTTCGGTGATAAATCTGAGAACCCGATTGAGGAGACTTTCGCGATTCATGTGATCGAAAATGATAATATCAGACCATATGCGTGGCATAAGTTCCAGCGCACCATTGATTTCAACCGCTTTGACTATTTCCTCCATGATGCCCGGCTCGGGGATGTGTATGTTCGGAACCAAGCGATCGTAGGTCTTCATGAACTCTTCGATAGGTTCGGTTTGAGCCATTAGGGCAAACAGGTGGCGGTAGTAAATTGCTTCCTTGTACGAATCTCCGATGAGGTCGTAGTTCTTGCCCGTGTGCAGAAGGGTATCGACTCTCTTTGCAAGCCATTTGTCGTGCAAGTGGTTTCTGCACACATCCATTGCAGTTACAAAGAAGAATGTGTCCTTTGGATGGGAAATGGTGAACTCCTTGCCCTCGATCTCATTCAGAATGTCCACAATGACATGTGACACTGGACCCCGTTCGCGGCAGAAGATGATAAGGGCGTAGTAGTAAGTCGCCAAACTAGGTTCGACTGCCACTTTCTTGAACTCACTAAGCACCTTCAAGGCACTGCCTCTAGCTAGCTTGTGGTTGCTGAATGTGCTCACAGTTTCTAAGACGGCGTTGAGAGTTCCCACATCGGGCATAAGTTCGCGTTGGTTCATTTGCTGCAGCAAATCTTGGCACAGTTCCCACCTCTGATCGGCGGACTCCTTGAGGAAATTTCCAACTGATAAAATCGAGTTGAAGGTAGCCGTGTCTAGCTCTATTTGCTTTTCCGTGGCTTCCTGGAAGAGAGCGTATGCCCTCTCTGCTTGTCCATACTTCGCCATTCCACGAATAATCGCTGCATACGTCTCTGGTGTCTTCGATTCTAATTCGTTGAACACCTGCTCTGCCAAATCACCGTCTTTCCATGATTTCCTCTGCCGAGTGTTGGTGGGCTGCTGGTTAAACCATCTCTCTTCGACAAACTCATCCGGCAAAGGTTGTTCGTTATTGTAAAAGCAGACCATCTCCAGGAAACTTTGTTTCAGATCATCGCTAATTGGAAGATTCTTAGTCTTCATCAAATTATACACCATAACAGCATCGGCAACTTCGGTGGTTTGAATGAGACTACGTAGCGACGTCTCGTCAACCTCAGAATCCTCTGTGAAGACCATCTTGGGGGCAAACGCTTCAACGGACGGTTGTGCTTCTTGGTGCTACAAGAAGTGGCAATCAAAAATTAATGTTACACTAAAAATCAATTGAGCTTACCATAAAAAATTTACCATGTTCATTTTTGACCCACTTTGCTGCCTTCCGGCCAGCTTCTTGTGCCATAGCAAAGGTTCGTTTTGTGACATTCGACATGGGGAGCAGATACGGATCATCGTGATATTTGTAATGTGCGGCCGTTGGATCTGACTTCACCGTGCTAGAGAGGGCGTACAAAATATCTGTGGGACCGCGTTGAATCCGATTCGGAATTTCGATGCGCTCTTCAGTAGATGCCGACGTTGAGCCTGTGGTAGTGGCGTAGGTTTTTAGTGAAGTTGTCAACAACTGACATCGTAATCTGTTCAGCTTGGTAACACGGGGTGTGAAGAACATTTTTTTATTTATTAGCAAACGAATTAAATGTGAAAAATGATATTTTTGAGGAAAAATATAATTTCCTCAATGCAGGAGCGAAAATGGGGTTAGATTTAGGTTTGTTGTGTCAAAATGACATAACCATCAGCTGTTTGAGTGGAATTATTGAATTGAGTGGAATATGGATTACTCGTTTAAGGGAGGTATGACATTTACAAAAAACATTGAAAAGTTTTTGTTGATGATCGGGGGTTATGAATATAGGGTCATTTTGTGCAATGTCGGCAGATGTATGGAAATAGTACCAAAAACAGAGGTAAGGGACAATAATAAATAAAACAATAATTCTCCATTATCTCTGAACAGTGATACGCTGTGACTACAGTGTCCTATTCTATATTTATATATTTTGTTAAGTCACCAGAAACCAACTATCGCACTAAATAACTGTATATTCCGGTTCTAAATAAATAGGACCTTTCGAGAGTGGTTAAGGTATGTCTTGTCACAGAACTAGGAAGCTCAAACTCACGGGAAGATGTTCTCTCGATCCTTGATCTCCTTTGGATATATATATCGATATACTCAAGCAACGTAGCTACATGTTCGATGTAGCTATTGGCATAGCAGGCAAATCCCCACAAACCATTAAAAAGAGTCTCAAAGTCATCTCTGATACCCGTCTAAGGCGCAATCTATTTCTTTCTCCACCCTTATAAAAAAAAAACTAGATTTAGCAGCTCTTTACAAGGATGTCTGGACAATAGTCAAAAACACCGTTTGCCGCGATCTGACTTCGTATGGAAACAAAATGAGTAACTAAATCATGAGTTAGCTACCACCTCAGTCCCACCTGTAAATCCAACGTAAAATTTACTCGTAACCTCCTGGAAAAATGAATGAAATGTCAAACAACATGAAATAAGACGCGTTTTTTTAATTTGAGTGGGATTAAAAAAAGTTTAAAATTTTATTCCTAACGAAATGCCAAATACCCTTAATGATAAATCATTTCTTGACCCCCTGAGCGGGTGCCATGCAATTACCGTCAGGGTAGCGCTTCTGGAATTGTGTGATAAGTTCGGGATCAACCAATCGAATGCCATCCAATTGATTGCCCAGTGTTATCCAATTTGGTTGGACATTATGCGGTCGTCCGAAAAGTTCGATCTTTCGTGTTCCCGGACTCAGTCGTTCAATGATACCATAGATTTCGTCTGGCTTGTGACTGGTTGCACGAACTTCCGCAACAATAACATCGCAGTCAAGGCCACGATTTAAATTTGTTGGATTGCCTTTCATACCGACCAGACAATGTTCCTTGCCGTGATTCAGCCAATGACCAGTTCGGCCAGTGCGAATGATTCGTTGTAATTGATTGGTTTTTACCCAGATTAACTCGTCAACACGTTCATAGCTGGATGGGGAGAAAAGTTTATGAGAATGATAAATGTGTACTCAGGCATTCGAATTTACCCCCAAAGCTTAAGGCATTCTCTACCCAGTTCCATGGCTCTCCCAGTGACCCATAGAAATATTAAGCCGTCATCTTGCAGTGCTGGCACACCAAGTCTTCTCATTTCATCGTCAGACATTGTACCATAGGGCAGTTCCATGTGAATATCCCAAGGTGGATCGGCCATGACAACTGCGAATTTCCCCAGGACAGTCATGTCCAGGTATCTACACAAATTGAGTTCGGAATCATAAATGAGGTTAGTAGCTGACAGTTTCTTTTGGACACCTACCTCAAGTCACATTGGATCCATTGCGGAGGATGCAGGGCAACATTTGAATCAGCGTTTCTTTTTAAGCAGAGGTTGCTCTTGACATCCTCGTGTTTGTTATTGTTTATGTTCGGATGGGCATCTACCTCATAGTGGACGTATCTAGAAAAAAAATGTGAATCATCTCAAGTTCAGAATAAAAGCAACACGAGGAAACACACTTGCATGTGGCCATGTGAAAGCATGTGTTCAAGAAACTGCAATCCCCGAGAGATTCGTCAGTGTGCGATTGGATGATTTTTTTGAAATGCAATTTTGTACATTTGTCGGAGTTCTCGATGATCTCTTCGATTGGCGTGGATATCAACGGGGCAGGTTCCTCTTTTTTTCCCTCATCAGAAGTCGACGTTGACTCGTCTGGTGTTTCGTTTGAATTTGTCTCAGCGTTTGAGTCTTCAGCTTTTTCGATGGATGCTTGCTCAATTTCGCGACGTTTCTTAGCTGCCATTTCGGCAGTTGCTTGCTGGGCTTTAAGGCACTCAACTTTTGTTCCATATGGACAGAATTCCATAACTTGGGCACCACCGTGTGATTTGAATTTCTCCGCAAGAGATCTCTCTTTGGCCGTAGGTTTAGTAAGCAATTCCAGGATCTCTTCACCCACTTGTTTGCTTTGTTTCTCTCTTGTCGATGGCATTGATAGGAGTGACTGAATGATAAGATAGGTGAGACAGTTGTATTAGGACTAAATGGAAGCACGTTACTTTACCATGATGTCATCGGAGGCATCATTACTACTGCTGTCTTTGTTGAGTTTTTTGTCCGACTCTGTTTTGATCGCTTTTCTTGAATTGCTGTCATCGTCATCTTCGTCATTGTCATCTAAAAGAATAGAAGAAGCATTTACGCTTGGCTGGAGAAATGAATTTAAGGCGGAGTGGATTACATTTTCGTTTGAACTCGTCTTTGACTGCGTATGATTCTGACACAAACTCTTTGTAGAGACTTAGGACAGCGCTGCGCTCAACGGATATCACCTCGCAGCCTACCTCTTTGCCAATTGTGACACTCTTTATCCTAAGGAGTATATTCATAAGAAAATATGGATCAGATGCAAATGCAAAGCTTACCCGATAGAACCTTGGTTAGATAATTTGTTCAAAATATAATTCACCAGATCTTTTGGAGCAGATTTGTCCAAGTTCCTTTCCAGTTTCTCTATTAGTTGTGTTGAAATGATTGGAAGCACTAAAGAACTTGATGATAACATCTGAAGGATCGTCTTCTCCACCTCGGTATCAGTTTCTATATGCGAACAAAGTTGAAATTGTGACAAAACCTGCATCAATTTGTAAACTAACCAGTTTCAGTCTTCACAGCGTTTGGTGAATCCTCAGATGGATCGTTTTTGATGTTACCTCCACTATTTGGAGATGAATGTAATGTCGCGGTGGATGTCAGAATGTCATGTCGTTCCTTCTTCCTCTTCTCTAGCTTTTCACGATATGTATTGCGTTTATTTTTTATTGCTTTTATTTCCATATCCCATGCTTCAGACATTCTTAAATGCTTTGTTTTTATTAAAAGAAAATTAAAAACTAAAAGTGCCTTTTGAGAACTTTGGGTCGAATACAATTTATTAGCGGCGATTTTCAGAATGCGTCGGTACTGTCACTTCATTTTGTAAACAATTGAAATGTCATCAAAATGACTGAAGGGTCTGAATCTCTGCTAATCATTGCTGAATGTATTCAGTTGATGAAATGCAATTAAAATTGTGGGTATTTTTGTAAATGTGATTATGGTGGAATTTAAATCAAATCTACATGGAAATTTATATATTGTATATTTCGTTTCAAGAATTCAACAGGTCTAAAAAAAAAAACAATATTGATTTAATATTATATTTATTTCTTGCTGAACATATTTTCACTTACCTGGCAGTACCATCTTTGTATCATCAACGTCAACACAACTGACAGTTGTCATTTTTCATTTACACTTGTCGGTATTAAGGAAAATAAAACACTTGTCTTAGCCGAATTTTCTCTACCAATTCTAACGTTTTCGAATTAAATCATCGCCGACCTCACCATGGATATATCATCCTTTTCAGAACCGAATTTCAATCCAACGGAATGGATAAACACCAACTATCGCAACTCCGATGGCAAGGACGACAAAAACGTATTCATTTCGTCGTTTGTGTCGAAGCTTCAGCTCTATGTGCAGCAAGTGAATTTCGCTGTTGAAGACACCAGTCAACAGCTAATTGGGAATCTCCCCCGTATAATCAAAGACGTAAAGAATCTACACACCGATGTACAATCACTGCAACGACGAATGGAACAAGTGCGCTCTGAAGTTCAGTCAGTTCAAGAGGAGACCGGCGATTGCATGGAATCACTTGAAAAACTGAATAAATTGCAGACAAAACTGCAAACAGCCAAAGAAAGTCTACAGGAGTCCGATGGCTGGGGTAACTTGATATCAGAGCTGGAGGATAGCTTCGAACGCAACGATTTGATGACGGTGTGTGAAAAGCTTGTTTCTTTACAAAAGTCTCTAGTGGCACAGGAGAAATTGTCAGGACACACAGAGAGAGTCAGTCAAGTGGAGGATTTCAAAAACCGCCTAGAAGCTTTGGCAAGTCCCAGTGTGGTGCAGGCCTTCGCCATGTCAGATTTAGAGACATCAAGGAGGTATGTGAAGATATTTGAAGGAATTCACAGGCTTCCTCAACTGAAGCAGTACTACAGAGCTGTTCAAAAGACCTCTCTGCAGCAGCAGTGGAAGGAGACAGTCGAATTGGCGGACAACTCGAACAACTTTTTGCTCATTTTCTATGAATTCCTCGCTGAGAACGCGCAGAAACAAGTGAAGTGGTGCGAGCAAGTTTTTGGCGAGAATTCTAAAGATCAGGCGTTCATCATTCTCACAGAAGCCCTTCCAGCGTTGCAACCACCGAGAGATGCACAAATTCTGCAGATTCTCAAGAGCTCCAATGAGAAGCTTGATGTGTTGGAGAAGTTCGCCAACGCGAATAAGACATTCGTTAGCCAGTTGAATGCGGTGCTGGTAAACACAGCCGTGAACCTTACCGCCGTGCAGAGAAACGCGTTGGCTGAGTCTGTGTTCGATTACTTCCAGAAGTTCATCCAGCAGTACCCCCGAATTGAGGAGTCCCATTTGATGAATCAAATTGAGAAAGTATCCGTTGGCCATACAAACGCCGGCGATTCGATCCATCAGCTTGAAGATGCTAATCGGAAAATCTTCGACTGGTTGCAGGAGACTTGCCAGCGATGTGGCATAATCACTAACGACCTCAGTCTCTGCAAACTAATTGGAATTATGAGCGGCTTCTTGAAGAAAGTTCTAGAGAACTACGTCAAGACCCAGCGACAGCTCAACTTGAGCATTCATTCAGAGCAAAATTGGGTCCTCCTACAGAACTGCATGTCGCTGCTGCAGTGCTTAAGTGACTTCCAAAGTCGACTCAGCAAATTCGAGAAGTACCTCCACGAGAAGATGGCGTCTCTGCAAGAGAAGTTGGGGAATATGGACAAAACAACCGACCTCACGATTTTTTCCATTTGCGACACATCCGAACTGAATCGCCTCCTAGTCTATATCAAGGACTATCAGCAGAAGAAGAACGACTCATCCCAAGTTGCGAACGCTCTTGGTGTTTTCCCTTCGATTTACGACGCCCTTAAGGCCAGTTTCATTGAAACGCATGACATCAGCTTGACTATTCTCCTTTCCCCCATCGAGCAACAGTTGCGGAATATCCAGCCAGAGGACAACCCCGACAGTGCGGGTGGAATGGATCTGCCTGCATTTAGTTTCGCCCCACAAGAGTGCATCACACAGATTGGTCAGTATTTGTTGACCCTGCCACAACACTTGGAACCTCTTCTCCTTTCACCGTCTCCGTTGCTGAAAGTAGGCCTGGAAATGTGCAATATTAAGTACTCACAGAGTATCCCTTGTGCAGATGTCTTGCTCTCGTTGGTTGTTGAGCAATGTTGCGTCATGTATCAGAGTCAAATTTTACAAATAAAGTCGTTGCACGGTGGAGCAGCGAAACAACTTTCAGTTGACATTGAGTACTTGGGTAATGTTGTGGAGGAGCTGGGACTTTCCATTACGCTTCATTTGAATCAAATATTGACACTGCTGAAGGCCTCACCGGAGAGTTATCTTTCTCTAAGTGCAGGCTGTGAGCCGCGGTTGGTCACGGCTGTTAGACAGATGAGGAATATTATATCAACGGAGTAGTCGTTCCCACCACTTGTATGTTTTAAGTTGTAATGTTATAATCGACTTGTTTTAACTTATGTGTTGAAATAAAAGAAATATTAATAGTTAAGTGATGTTCTGTTTATTTCAGTCTTGCTTGGAGACGGGGAAGTAATCATGTGTACGTCGAAGCGTTCATTTACATGACTTGGAGCTCAAACAAAGAACTCTTAACTCATATCTTAAACAGTCAGTCGGAGTCCACTTGTGATTCAGTACAACGTTTCCATGTATTCATGTGTCACATGTAATGCTTTAAGTCACCATCAAGATGAGATAACTTGATCCTTAAACCGGAGATTCGGGCTTTCTCTACACGAACCAGTAGGGTCGGATTCGAACCCATTTAGCTGACCATGCGTCGCGGCTCGGGTAGTGCAGTATACCGATTTTTGCCTGGCGGCCTACATCCACATCTTGGACTTCCAGACTACATCCTCCAGGCAAATTTGGTCGCCCAGCTTTCTGTTTTACATATCAAAATTAACGAGATATTGGTATTTCGAGTCAGGGATTTTGACAGGAGATGTGTTGACAAACCGAAGTAGCAATGGTTGCCAGACGCACAACAATGTCATTTGTGGAGTGCACGTTTGTCGTACGATTCTTGATCGACAGCACATATTTTGGTTTGAACTCATTGATCGAAAATAGCCCGCTTCGCCAGTTCTTCAATCGCTGTGTATGCTTTCATTACGGCACATTGGAAACACCTTGAACTGACTTTTAGAAGGAGTGCATTTCGTGTTGAAAGTTGCCCGGGACACTATCTTCTCCAGTATCAGGTTAAGAGATATCACACAACATTTGACAATCAAATCGGGTGCAGGTTTCGAAAGGATCGAAGGGGCATAAGCAGAACCGCACGGTGCATCATATATATATATGTGTTAACGTGGTGTGACTCAATCGGATAAATCTTTGCGGCATTGTTCCGATGTTCGCATTGAATAGTTCCTTGTGATAAATGTCGTATGCGGCTTCAAAACCGATAAAAAATGATTTGTATCGATCTGAAACTCGTTAGTCATTTACTAGGAGCTCCAGAATTTATTAATGAATTACTTAAAGGATGCAATACGCCTGATGACGGATGGACGAACTCACTATAGCCTATCGAGTAAACATCCTTCTGTACGGAGAGATTATACAAGATGTCTCCTTCATTCTCACCAAATGGACGAAAGCTTGTGGCATGTCTTCACGATACTGTACTAAGATCCAAGAAGTGCACATCGGTACTAGCCACATATTCGTTGATCGTTGTACTGCTCAATTACCATTCCGCGTTCAGCGCTTATGTAAGAATACAGTGGCAACCCAGGACGTGGTTTCGGTCCTCCGAGCTTAACAGTAACAAGAGTCTCAATCGCATGTACACAATGGCCTGAGCAGAGCTGATTCTGCGGACAATGGGATACGAGTGTTGCTGTTGACGGTGTCCTCCAGGATACATTTAGCAATACTGTAAGCCCTCTACTGAGTCCCTCTTCCGACGCTGCCTCTATTCCAAGGACCGAATATATCGGGGTAGCTCTAAAAGGAGTTAACTCCTCCTACTGTGCTTTGGACATGGCTTCTTGGGAAATTAACTGTTCAGTTTCTGAATAGAAACACTCTCAGCACACAAAGCCATTCCACAAGGCTCCAAAAGGGTCAATAGAGAGGCTCACACCGGCAAATATGTAAAGTTTCTGAGAAGTCTGCTCTGGCCTTGTCTTCAGTGCGATTTAAGACCTCTTTGTACGGCGCTACAATTCTGGGCATCATTCAAATCCTCTTCAGCTATCGCGAACTCTAGGTATAGGTTGAAGTCGTTTTACACTTGAGTGCCAGGCGTTCTCTTTTGTCGAAGTTGAATACTCTTCTGGCCAAGTTGTCAAAGCTCTCATCATGGATTATCCACCTTAAACGTTGGACCCGTAGATGCCTGGCTGGGCTCATTTAGCTGTATAGCCCGTGGTGGTTAAGTTTTCTCTTTCAGATGCCATTAAAGTATATAGGACCAAAGATTACACGGAGAGAGTTTCTCTTGAAGAGACCAATGACTTCTTCATACGCTTTAGATATTGTCCATGCCTCTGCGACATACAACATGATCAATGTTTTACATAAAGTTAGTTTGATCATTCGATAGACGGCTTTAATAATCAATTGCCTCTTGAGGCCATAATGGAAAAGAATGGTTCGGGGCCCTGGCAAGGGAGTCGGCCAATTCGTTGCCTTCTTTCCCTGTATGGTCAGGTATCCAGCAGAGTTTTACTCTGTTCCTCCTGCTCAACTCTTTAAGCATCCATAGGCACTCCAACACAAGCTTGTATTTGATGATATAGGAGTCTAGTGCTAGGATAGCGGCACGACTGCCCGGTATAGTTCCTGTCAAGATAGAACTGAGGGCATCTGTCTATGGCATAGACTTCTGCTTGAAAGATATTGTTTCGTTTGCCCATGGGTTCGTAGTACTTTGTTCGGGGTCCAAATACTCCTGCCCCTGTTCCTTCATCAATTCGTCATCCATCTGTATACCATTTTACCGTATTGGCGCTCAGTATACGGACTATGGATTAATTGCCCCAGCTTGTTGAATGGCAGCTTTAACTAACAGGCGTAGGTCTCACAGCAGCTATTTAAACAATTCCAACGTCGCGGGCGGTCTAAGAGATTCCCCTTGACTACTACATGCTGACGACTGCTTCAAAGAGCGCCATTAGGATCATCCAATCTATGGGCAGGCTCTCAAGCTCTACTGATTATGCAAGAATACTGAGTAGTATAGAACTTGAGCAAAGCGTAAGCGACTATGCTTCTCCGTTCCTTGAATTTCAAATACACTTCAGGTGATATTTCCCAAGTAGTGGGGGAAAGTGAGTGAATCACTTGGTACACAGATTGACCACGGATGAAGGCAGATGTACGAATTGTTAAGCATAAAGTCCGCCATAGTATCCCTAATTATGACAGTGTCTTTTAAGAGGAAGTCCCGGTGGTCAAGGAAGAGGCCAGAATAATATCAGTGGTAGAAATACCACAGACTGATATTACCGACAGTCAAACGACGATTATAGAAATTTCAGACATAGAGATCAAGCACAAGCCGGTCGCAAGCTATGTTAAAGAGTTAGCTTCTCCTTCATTGACATCCTGCACACACTCGAGTAGATTGACATGCAGTTGAAAACTCGAAGTGTAACAACAGTCTTAATGTCTAGTATACCCAACTGACAAATGACAAATCTTCACAACAAAACCAAAACCGTTTGTCCGTATATAGTTTTTTTTAAACTTTTTTTGTTTGCGGAAATGTCAAAAGTGATCCTCATTTATGATCCGATTGAGACGCGGCCTTACAGTGTGGAAGTGAAAGCTGCAACCGAGTGATCTTTGGATTTTTGGTCTAACATCTCTTTTATACAGTGCAATTTCTTTGTGGCTTGTAATTTGTTTTCCAAACACTTGTGGATTCCTTGTGTCATCGATAAATTAAAAATGATGTCCAAACAGCAGATCTTCTATATGGTGAGTGTATTGACCGGGAATATTTCAAAGTTAGAAATTGTTGATAAGTTCTCTTAAATTCTCTTATACCCACATTAACAACAGCACATGCTGCTGCTCGCATCAGCAAGCAGTTGCCTTCTGTTCCACGCACATTCTAAAACAAAGCGTGCGAACATAAAGAAAAAAATTAATAACCCCATCGTCACCAGAGCTTACTTGTTTCGGATGTCCTAAATTAATCAATTTAAAATTGAAATTTCTCAGAGCCATTAGGCGCGATTAACCGCGCTCTACCGAGCGATCATGCTCTTCAATCAATTGAAATAAGCAGTGCTTGTGTGTGCGAAATTTGAGGCAGACAACTGTTCTCCCCTGGCTAATGTTTCGACGAGAGTATTTATACTATTTATAAACAAAAACGACAAACTAAAATAAGTCATATCGATGTACGAAATCTAACAGAGCTTTTTGCGTGTAGATATTTGGGCTACAGTTTCGGTGGAGGACCGTGTGAGATTAACTCCAAAAGGCGCTCATTGTTGTGATGCTATGTAGTTGACTTGGGTTTTTTCTACTGATTTTTGTTTATTGATTTCTAAATCAATAATGGTAATTTTTTGTATATTCAGTCATGTACACTTGTTCACAGATGTATAACGGCTGTTCAGCGATTCCTTAACGTTCTCCTCTTAGATCTGGCTTTTAAGTTGTCCAGGCTGCTTTATATCGATTAGACTGCATGGGTTTTTTTAGAGAATGTGCGAATTTTGTTGATGTGCTGAACTGTCTGCCAGTAGTGATTAAACAGACTTAAAGGACCATTCATATGAGCTAACTACGAATCGCGAACTTAGCTAACTCTGACACTTCATTCATTTGGAGTTTTATATCATTCGCAAAGAGCAATGAGTACAATCTGAGCAAACCTCTGACACTTCATCGCAAATTTGTTTGGTCGTGAATTGTGGATCGCATTTGCCTCTTTGTTGCGAACCCAGATTGACAGTCCATTAATAAGGCTGCTTAAACTAAATATTGATAAGATGTTTCAATCCGCATTTTTTTTTAATATATAATTCCTTGTTTATAATATTTGGTAGGCAATAATGCACTTAGGCCAAAATAGGACCATTTTACTGTCAAGTGGGTGTTTCAAATTGGAGAGGGTCGCCGTGAATAAGACACCTAGCCAGTTTTGTCAACAAATTTTACTAGTGCGTGAACCGATATTTTACTGAGGTCGCTTCAACAATCAGAGAAGTAGTAGCCTATAGTGACTTTCCTAGTTGAAGCAAGAGCAGGACAGTTGCAGAGAAGGTGTTCGGTCATTTCCTCCCCATCCTCGTCTAGGCAGCTTCTATAGAAGTCATTGCAGGATAGGCTTAGTCTTTTTGCGAGAAGGCTAAATAGGCAGTCTCGGTGTAATTATTCCCACTGCAGTACTAAGTTTAGATTTCTTTAGGAAGATCAGGCTACTTGATGAGGCCAGATTTGTTTTGAGGATCAAGGAGTGATGTCTGATTTTTTGTGCGTAAAAGTTATTGAGCTGGAACTTGAAGGGTATTGGGGTTCAACTGTCAGTCTAATGGCGACTTTAGCGAGTCTGTGACATCTGTGTAGAATTGTATGGCTTTACCGAAGGGACTCTGTCCGCAATTTGGGTTTCGAAGTAGTTCTCTGGGAAATCTCGTGGTTTAGTGTAGTCCAAGTGTAACGAGGTGAGGTTTTGGTCGGGAAGGATTTTGGCGTGTCCATAGCAACATTGAGAGCAAGCATTTAGACGAACTGCGCAGGTGGTTGCTGTTTGCTTACCAAAAATATCTAAGGGGCTAAGGTTAAAGAGAATTTCCAGCTCAGCAGCGAAAGTAGTTCTAAGGGATCTGATGCAGATGCAGGCATGTCTCTGTACATTCTTCAATTTATTGAGGAATGTCTTCTTCATCAGTATTAGCAGTTTGGTTCCAAAGGAGAGGGGATAGTACTCCGTCTTGAGGTGTACCCCATATGATTGGACTTTTTGCGAAAGTGTTTCCTAAAGTAGCATTAATTAATCTACTCGTTAGTATATTACTGCTATAAAGCTTCCTTCTACGTTTAGTTAGTCCAGTGCTTGTATAATTGTATGCGGGTATATGTTGTTGTTGAAAGCGATCATGCCAAGCTTATTCTCTTAAGCTTAGTGACTTCTCAATAGTATGTACCAAAGTATGGAGGGTTGTTTTCACGGATCTGCCTTTGCTGTACGCATGGGGTAGCGAAAGTTTAGTTGGGTCTATACAGGCCGATAGGTCTTACATCTTTAGGTCGTGGGAGCTGTTCCCCGCCATGGATAAGAAAACAACCTTGACTTGTTTCCATCTGGTGGGGATGTGCAACAAATGGACGCAAAGTTTTTTTTTCTGTTTAAAGAAAATTTCCAAGGCCTTAAAATTCGACTTTTGAGTTGAAAATTGTCTTTTTCAATTTTTTGAAAGAAAGAAAAGAAAAGAATTGTAAAAAGTATATAACAGTATGTCTAAAAGTCAAACAAAGTCACAATGGTGCATAAAAGTAAACGAACAAGAATTTTTTTAAATACACAATTATGATAAGTGGTTTAATGTTATAAAAATAATATGACTTAGGGAAAATGCTGTACGGGGTGTTCCAGAACTTCATGTTAACAGTAGAGAGTAAGTAAATAAATAATTTAAAATTAATAAAGAAAAAAAAAAACTATATTTAAACTATTTATTTAAAGCGAGTATCGTGCTTTGAGGTCTTCTTCAGTTCTGAAGAAGATAAGGACCGCGAAGAAATAAGGACCCTCTTATAGATGAGGCTGCAAGCATATTATATAAGTACCTATAGATACCTTTATTTCTTGTAGTCTCTATTTTTGGATTCCTGGGCTTCTTCTGACGATCCAGGTTTCATTACACTTTGATTTAGCTTTCGAATAAATCGATGTTTCCTTTTTTTCTAAAACAAATGTCTCCGCCAAAGGCCAATTGTTGCCGTCCAGAAAATGAAATTTGTTTTTTACTCGTTATAAATTCGTTATTATTCGGACTCTTGACAAAAATATCAATTCAATCGTTGTAAGAAATATCCATTTTAACTTGTATCCCATTTCCCCGTTTTTTAACAAAACTGCTGTGACTTCTGTATTGTATAAGTTACGTACAACTAATAATTTTAACAACACATTTGATCTTTTTTATACTCTCTGCAATTTGAACAATACAATGAAACCAAACAATTTACGATATCTGAATATAGGAATATTTAAATATATATCTGACAATCATTTAACTCGTACTCAAGTACAGCACCATCTTGTCTCATTTTCTCATATTCAACTTCCAAAATAAAATGTAAAATAAAAAATTGTCTTACTTACATTAATTAAATTTCTCAGCTCAATAATCTGCAAATATTTGTAGCTGATCTTCTAGGAGAATGTTCAGAAATACAAGTACAGTCGACTCTCTGTGATTCGAAACCTTCCAAACTGAATTAACGTATAATATAATATATATATTAAAATAAATAATCAAAAAATTGTTGAGTTGGAGCGAAGAACGGAGGAAAACGGGAAAGTATATAGGTATGCATGTAAAGTATGCAACATAAATTTGACACACATTACAAAAAAAAAGACTGAATTGCAAAAAATTCGAATTACAGAGAGGCATTCAGCCACTGATTTCGAGTTACAGGTACCCAGCCAGATACTCCAGGGCGTCGTATTTTAAGTCGTCCATTTTAACTACTGCAACAGCTGTGTTATCATCTTCAGCTAGTATCTGTAAGTAAAGAATCTGAATTAATGGTTTTCCTTTCTTCAATTACCTGTTTCGGCTGGAGATCAGCACATCAGCAAAGACATTTCTGTTTCTCTTTCAATAAACTTCTTGACGTTTGTGCCATCGGATGTTAATCTATCATTCTTACCGACTAATAGGATCGTGGACGATATTTGAACTCCACTGATCTTGGAAGGTAATATAAAGCTCCTTTGACACCTTTTACTTCAAAAAATAACTTCAATATATCCTGATTCAGTCGATTGGTAATATATTTTACTATTCCGCTCCATCCTGCTTTTAGACATTCGAAAAGCAAATGCAGTGACCTTATGCTCATCAGAATGCCTTTCTGAAATGGAAGAATATTAGTTCGTCTGCCAAACCGCATCCTTACCACAATGCTTTGCAGTTAATCCAATATCCTGGTATGTACATCGGCCTCCAGTAATGGGTTTCGAATCAACCTTCTGTCGAACCACAAATCGATCTGCAGTCCTTGGGTTTTTTTGTAATAACGAAAAAGTCTCACTTCAATGTCTGTATTATGTTCACGCTTTTTATTATTATTGGTAATGCAACCAGTTATTGCACAAATTGCCATTTTACCAATAATTTAATTATAAAAAAGCACACACAAGATTGTTCACAACACCGCTAAAAGCAGCGAAAAGTTGCGAAGCTGAATATTCATATACAACTGACAAATGTGTTGGATCCACGTGACGTCACACAAAAAACGAATGAAAAAAATAAGGTTCCGGAAGGTGATACCATGTATTCTGTGTTTCATGTGCCCTTCCTATATCAAGTGAGTAAAGGTACAATGGGCCCAGCTTTGATCTGAGTTAGCCACTGAAGTAAGGTTGTCAAGACACGTTTCAATCTACAAATCTTGACAGAGCTGCTGTTAAAAAAGTCTATCACATGAATACAAATGAAACGAAATTTGTAAACCACCCTCTGCCCAACTTCCAATACTTGTGAGCAACTGGCGCCCTGACTGCCGATGACGCTCGCCCCCACCTCAAGACGGACCTGGTTCGACCAGCTCCACACACTAGAGGCAACATTGCGTCTACGGGTTATAACGATGTCACTTGAACCGAACCGCCTCAGTAGCGATTTTTCTCGCATTCAGTTCGCACATTTGCAATACGCTCCATTCGCTGTCTGACGTTCGTCGCACGTGCGCGATTCATGTACGAGTAGAGTATTTGCCGTCGTTTCTCTTCGACACGTCGAGACCAGTTGGCAGTTACCAGTTTGTCTCTCTTAAACTATAGACGACTCGGGGTTGTGGCCACCTCGTATGCAGCACCAGCAGCACAGTATACCTAAATCCAGTAATCCTACCAGTTCCACGGTCGGTACACAATCGATAAAACATCCACATCGTCCATCGGTTGAGAGTGCGGTTCAAATTGAAGTAAAATATAAATAATTTTTATTTTTCAATCGGTTTTCTTGTTTTGTGGTGTTGTTGTTTTTGTATTGATTCTCAAAGTGGGTTAAGGACTTGATCTTGAAGGTGTTCCAATTTTGAATGAGTTTTCCTTGAGTTTTCCTTTTAAGTTGAAGTGAGTGAAGGTGGTTGGTGCTAGCCGCGCCTTTGGTGTCATTGTCATATCAACGGTATAATTGATAAAACTTAAAACAAAAAAAAAAAACAAAAAAAAAAAAAGAAAAGAAAAGAAAAATCGTACATTTTACAGAAAAATTTGAAAACTAACAGAAGTGTGGGTAAAAGCTATTCAATTGTGTATATTCTATATGTATCTCTCAGTGTGTATGCGTGTGTGTGTAAAATCCTTATTTTTGTATACTTTTCTTCTTTTTGTTGCATGGTTTAAGTAGTTTAAGTACAACACACCTCGGATATGCATTCAACACTACACCCACGTTACACTTGTCAGTTCAATTCCGCCAATTCAACTCACTGCAGAATGTGTGTATGTGTTTGTGTGTGTGGGTGGGGGATGGGGTGGGGAATACGTTTTGTTAGTCAGTCTAGACATTAGCATGGATTCTAAGTTGATCCAATATTTTCTCGAAGACATCTTCACAGAGATAATATCTCCGGCAGAGGGCATTTCATCCCGAATCCAAGGTCATCTTCGACCCCACAAAAACCACCGAATCGCATATTCGGTCCCTTTAGTCAACTGCGATAATCGGTGGCGCTGCAAATGTACACCGAATCATCGGAGAGTGCAAAACCCCGATAGATAATTTTCTCTTTTCCCGTTTGTCAGCCGTCCCAGTGTCTCAGTCGGCGACGACGAACTCCATCCACTCCACCATGCTCTGACGTGTATTCTCAGCATACTCGGTCAATGGTACATATTGCTACAGGTTAGTTACACAGAGTACGTATCTGGTTCTGTATCCATCGGCATTTACATAGCCGCTCATGTACTCTGCCTCTGCACGGCCATGTACTCTGCTCGGCCAAGATGTGCAATGAAGGTGAAAACGTGAGTTGATTAAGTCAGGAGTACTCTGTATGTACTTCTTCGTCGTATGTGCTGCTCGGGGTCTGTACTTTATTTCATTTTCCAGGTGAGTAAGCTAAGCGAAGTGAATCATTGATTATTTAACATCATTTCCATCGGTGCTTCTTCTGTTATTTATTTATTTATTTATTCTTTTTTTTTTGTGTTCACTCTTCAGCGATTCACTGATGCTCTTGAGCTCGGTCTCCCTGGTCGGGTCCTCGTCGGCCGACGACATTCCTGCTCTGTCTCAGCCAGAGAGGGGAATCGAATCGAATCAAGGGACGGAAGAAGAGAATTATGTGCGTTGTGCCGGTGGGGGTGGAGTGCCACCGTTTGCGTGCTTAATTATTTACCAAGAGAATAATTTTATTTCACTGCTGGATAGTGCATGTTAATCAAGGGCAGCGCTAGAGGAGCGAGGGAGAGTCTTATTGGGTCTAGGTCATGTGTCGAGAGCAAAATGAAATGCCGGTAAATGGCTGTGGATACATTATTATCTTCGTTTTTTTTGCATTTCGTCCAATTTTGTGAAGAAAAACGACTCGTTATCCTGTCGGAGTTATCCTGTGCGAGTGTCGTCATGCGAGCAATATACCTCCAGGGGCGATTTGGGGGTGTTTGCTAACGGATATCCCGTGACGGGGGTAATGAAACAGTCATTGATGTCAAGTAGTTAATAGGGTGTTGAGCTGCGGGTTGTGTCGTTTAGTGTGCCCAGAAAGTTAGAAGAGTGTAATGAAGTGAATATTTCAAAGATTAATTGGCTGAATCTTGGCTAAAAGTTTTCTTATTAACCTTATGAATTGTGGTTGCGGTTTCGAATTGAATTGAATTTTTCAAGTGGCGACATTTTCTCAAGGGCTTTATCGGTTTTGTGGTTGAGGGGGCATGTGTCTTTGAAGGTCATTCTGCTTGCTTTCTTGAGATTCTGTTCACTTTTCAAAATTGACACAAGAAGAAATTGAGTCTGTTCAACGTGTTCATGGAGTGAGAACTAGTAATGGGCATAATCGAATGATTTTATGAATCGAGACTTTAGTAATCGAGATATTTTAATAAACTTGAGCATTTGAATGATTTTTGTGTGTAAATTGATTAGAGCACCACATCGATTCTCAAAATCACTCGAAGGACTACTAACAAATTACGACCTAAATATGAGCAAGAAAGCCATTGGTCACAAATGGGATCTTAAACCATATATAACACACTGGCTTTATATAGCTGTCATCAAACCTATTCCCTTATACGGCGTGGTAGTATGGTGGCGAATACTCAACGTCGGTAACCACCTCAATAAATTAAGGAATGTACAGAGACAAGCTCTCTCTACTCCCTGTGATGAGCTGGAAATTCTCTTAACCCTTACCCCCTTAGATAGTTTTGGTAAGCAAACAGCAACCAACTGTGCAGTTCGTCCAAAGGGTTGCTCTCATTGTTGCGATTAAGCCGACGGACACGCCAAAATCATTCACGAACAAAACGTCACCTCAGTTCACTTTGACTACACTTAACCACGACACTTTCCAGTGAACAACTTCGTAACCCTTATTGAAGACAGACGTTTGTGGTACGGGGCACCATTCTCTTTGGTAGAGCCATTGTAGGAGACATTTTTGCTCCGATGGATCCAAGACGGATGATAGGAGTAGGAAGTGACGTTTTCTCGGAGAGTCTAAACCTGAAATCCGTTCGTCTATCAAATCACTGCGGCGTCTTCCAATCAGTAGTAATGGCAATTAGCAATTAGCGAAGCCCTGTCCTGGCTAAGTTGGATAGCTAGGCAGCAATCAAATCTTTGGAATCGTTCTCTATAAACTCCAATATTGATATCGACGGCCGCGCATCCGTTACAGAGATATCCGAATAGTTCAACATTCACCTGTGCTGGGTGGGGTGCCAGATTATAGAGATATCCCGGATGGACTCACTAAACACGTTTATACCCCTATAGCTACCTTCAAGGTACAGTTCAATAATCCATATACAGAGAAAACCAATGCCAGGCGGTTGATATGCATCACTTGTCAAATCTCAAAACAGATCTGGTCATATCTTGAGCCATAAAGATCAAATAGCCTGATCTCTTTAAAGAGATCCAAAAATAGCACTGCAGTGGGAATTATCACTGGACACTGGCTACTGGGCTTTTACGTAAAGAGACTAGGCCTATTCTAGAAGGCATCCTAGACCTCCTGTGTAACTGTTTCGCTCTTGCATTAATTAGGAAAGCCACTACAGGCTCCTACGTCTACGACAATCTAAACGTTATAAGCAAAATACCAATGCACTCTTAAAATTTCTTGAGAAAACTGACTGGCTGTCATAATCCACGGCAATTTGAAACACCCACGTGGCGGTACAATTGGTCTACTTTGGCCTAAGTGCATCTAAACGATATTCTACCTTATTATTTACCTACCCACTTTCTAATTAATCACTACTGACACAAGATAACTAAATGTCTCAGTTCATCACGCGAACTAGTAACAAATAGTTCTCGTCGAGAAATATTAATCAGGAACATAACGAGAATGAAATAAAAACGCAAAGAAAATTAACTCAAGTATTACTCTTACTTCTCGGTTCATGAACAAAAAAATAAAAAATTTTAATTCATTCGATTGATTTTGATCACTCAAATTATCATTCGAATGCACTCAGCACCAGTGAGAGTGTTCCACTTCTAGTGTCTACGATAAAGTCAAGTGACCTCAATGAAGAGGCTTAATCGTAGACAAATATGTAATTTCTGCATTTAACGGGACAATTTCGAAGTGTATCCAATCCGATATCGACCACCCTATGACATCTGCTAGATGTTTAGACCCTTTTAATCATGTTCGTATTGAATATGACACATTTTCTTAAGAATTACACAAAAAAATTAGCCTTTCGTTCAGAGTTTATAAGCGGACAGGCTGCAAGTTCGTCTCCACAGGCGGCTCAGGACGAAGTAATGCACTTCCCTTGCATTCCAAATTAATTAATAACCTCCTTAAGTATAATATATATAAGTTATTAACAAACCGAGACCTTTGCAGTTAGAGCTTCTCAAGTAAGCTTACCAATTTGAATTGTAATGTAATGCACGTACATTTTTCAAAACTTCAGCATTCGGCGCCATTCACGAGAGAACATAAGCAGACAAATGCATACACAACACAAGTGGTCGCATGTGATTGTTTTATGAGATCTCCTGCCTTTTGGCGTATACCAAGAGGTCCAGTAGCGCTGAGTCAACATCTTGAACGGGTATTAATTCAATTGCTACGTATGCGCATGAATTCCTCCATCTTTATGAAATGCGAGGCCGATCTAAACTTGCACACCGATTTTAAACCGGCGTGATAAATATGATATGACATGTTGGTATACAATCTCCATTTCTTCGCATGGCCTCCACAAAGTTAGCCCACCGCTACTAGTCAGGCTGAAACGGCACCATGTTTCAGGGATTCCAGACCATGAGCATCATTTGATAAAGCTTTCGCAAGAGAAGGGTTACTGCTTAGGTGCCACAGCACCCCGGGACAAGTGGTTCTTAATGTTATTTCCATTTAATGAACCACAATCTACGGTAAGATTTAGCATAGTCAATGGAAATACATTTGTCTACAAACTTTTGGGAGAATAAAAGAACTGCGCATTGGAGTAGAAGTTTTTCCTAAGCCAATGATACTAGCTCAAACAAAGTGTGAGTGATTGCAGTAGAAACTAATTCCACATTCAACGCAGACTTTCGCGTCAATAATTTATAATTATTATTGATATCAAAGTTGCAATCGCTCGATCTCTTTTCTCCTCGAAACGTCCCTCAACGTGATGTGGATTCAATGCACTGAACTCACTTATTTATTTCTCAAACCAGCGAGATTGACCCAATGCTACCTTCCATCTTTGACATAAACGTTATTCCCAGTTAGCGCATGCACTTCTTACAGGATTTGGGCCGCAATCAGCAAGCCTCTTGCACTCGCACGATCTCTTGCTCACCGTTTTCAACTATGTACGTGCGCCAAATTCTTTAACATTCTTTTTCTTCTTGTGTAGGCCGGGTGGAACACGGATCGTTCCCTACTGCACTGTCTTCGATTTGGATCCTAAGGCATTTGATCCGTAGTCCATGTCACTGAGTCTTCTCTTCCACATATCATCAACCCCATCAAGACCAAAGCTCGCATGCGACCGCAATCACTTGGTCCTTAAACTACGAAAAGGAGCTTGGAGGCTCGCATGTCTCGTTGAAATTCGACGTCAATTCACAAAAATAATGTAGATGTTTTATTGCACCCTTTTATCAGTCATTTCTGGCGTAGGTGAAGACCCAATCTCCAATTTAGTGCTATCTTGGTTCAGAAGTTCACAAGAAAGTTATAGCACATTTTATTTGATGAAATTTATTTAATCTTCAGATTTAAATTGTTACAAAACACGCTGTAATCGAATATTCCATTTGTTATTATGTCCTTCAAATACGTTTATACTCTATGTAAATAAATTCTAACTGAAGCATTATGGAATCATAGAACAGTACGCCCTTTTTAAGTCATCCATGTAAGACAGCACTACTTGCAGTGCCATCACTTGTTAAGTTCAGTTTCAGTTTGTAATATAGTGTCGGAAAGAAAACATCTCTCTTTTATTTTTGTTGCCTCCTATGAATTGGTCGTATATTCCTTTGACAAAACGAGCAACTTCATCGCTTCATTTCGAGCGGCTCAATTATGATTACTCTGATACGTGTGATACCACAGTGATTGGTCACTCTTGCATTCACTCACAACCAGTGAACAGTCAGTAGACCCTAATCTTGCCTTTTTTCTTTCTGCGAAGGTAAAAGGTAATTCAAATTAAAGAAAATTCAACAGAAATATCTCTTTCGACGTCACTTGACCTAAACTACTTTCTCCCATCACATTTATTCGAGTACGAAATTAAAAGGAGGTCACATCCGGCGAACAGAGTGAACGAATCACGACGAACACTTTGGCCACATTTTCTGTGTCAATTGTATACGAAGGAACGCTATCTCCTTTGCCAACGTCAGTTTACATCTTATTTCAATATTAAAGTGCTCCACTAAGTTCACGTCACGTGAACCGTGCTCCAACCGGTTTTGGATACATTTCAGATTTCAAGAGAATAATGGCCAGGACCTTTTTTGGCTGGTGGAATGGATACGCCCTCTCGTCAAGGAGTCAAATGTGAAAAATGTGCTAAATGCCTACGTCATCGAATGACACGACATGCTTTGCTCTTTAAATCGTGCATTTCGTCCAATATTTTATGAGGGGTTTTGTTGTGTGCTCGCGTGTGAATGAGAAGCGTAGCACTTGTTGCGGATGAGTTTTCAAGCAGACGGAAGGATTATTTCTGGACATCGTTTAAAACGTGTATGTGCTGCTTCATTGCACACTTGTACGTGACGTTAAATTAAACTGGTGTTGACCATTGAAGGAATCGTGTGTATTTTGCTTGAGTGATTGGTTTGTGTCAGGATGTCGTTGATTGATCATCTTTCCCAGTGAACCAAGTCGGATTCAATTTGCTGAAAGATAACCTACGCCCAATTTATTAGTGGATATCTGTCATGTGTTCAGTTGAAGCATGAACAATGTTAGCTCTTCAGATTTCAATTAAGGATTAAGGTTCAGAGATTCGATTGAATTTATCCTCCAATTGTTCTTTGGCTCGGTGAGCTTTGCGTTCTTAATCAAAAGTGGACTTAGTTCAGGGCAAATACTGGTTCATGCACATGAATCAGAAAGCAGCTATTATACAGATCCAAAGGGGATCTACCTCTCTTGTTTGTTTGAAACATTAAACATTTCCCTTTAAATAAAATATATTCAAGTACATACGGCACTTTTTACTTTCTTAATTTAGACGCGTTTGACAGGAGAGTTCCTGCTAATACCGCAGCTAAGCGTGGGATGAATTCACCATGCTAATTCAAGAACAGCTTTACTCTCGTTCAGAATTGGAACAACAGTCGAGTTTGTGTCTTCTTCCAGATGAAGCTTGTGCTTACGAGCAAAATTTTTCATCTTGGATTGGTGAAATTTCAAGACTCTGTGGATATCATCGTTTCGTATATACCAGGGTGCGTTGCCGATGGTTGTTAGCACTTTATTTTTGGAAAGATATTTTCAGCACTTGCTTGTACTTAACCAGTTTGTATTTTCCAATAAGCCAGTACATTGCTTTATATCTTAACTGAAATATCGAGTGTCATCCCGAAGTATTTCGCTGCATAACCGAAGGGTATTTGAATATTATTTATAAAAACGGTCTAGTCATGCACGTTCTTATACGTAAAATTAATGTGGATTTAGCTTTGTTAAGCTCATTTCGCCGAGTCTTCGTTCATTCGTCCAACCGGTCTAAGCAACATTGCAATTTTCTAGTTGTCTCTTCGACCGTTTTGGCAGTTACCAAAATGGCGGTGTCGTCAACAAATGAACCTAGTACGGTATCTACGTCTTGTGGAATATCGCTGCTATATATGTAGTAAGTAAAGGTGAGGACCAAGAGCACTTCCTTGCGGTATTAAATGCCGATTTCGAACGGCGAAGTTTGAGAAGCAATATTTCTAGAGAGAACTGTTTAAGCATTGACAGTTACTTGAAAGAATCAAACCTAGACCGCTTAAGCTTTCTTTTTCGAACTGCACAGAGACAGATAGCAAAAAAAAGAAATAGTTCGGTGGCGCAAAAGTTAGTTCTATTTGGAGATGCTTGTTGCCAGAGACTCCGGGTCGTTCATTTAAATTCTCGTTGAGCGTTAATTTAAATCAATACTATTTATTTGTATCAGCGGGCTAGCTAGTCTCCGCTGGGTCCTGAGTCGTTGATTCTGTCAGACGCTTGGTTCGACCAATAGATCATTCAATGATATCCTGTGAAATCCCAGGATTGTCGATTAAGTTGATTTCATGCATATTCTACCCTTTCTTTTTGAGTGCTGTCTCGACCTCGACTACGCGGTCTATATAAACTGTATCGATTGAGCCTTTAATTATTTCTCATTCGACAGCGAAAAGTTGGGTTATCGACCAAATAATCTCGGGGTTGCATAATAGTTTGGAGCGGCATTCACCTTTTCGTAACCTTCACTACCTACAGACGTGTTCTCTGACACAGAACTCATTTCCAGGCACACACTCAATCAGTTTCTGCAAACTTCTTAATGGCTTACTTTTGTTATGATTGTTTTCTCTTTTGACCTTTTCACTGCTTGATAGTCACACGAGTTACTTCGTATTTCCTCAGCTGATCCAGTGAATGTAATTTATGTCAGATAATTTAACGAAGACGCAGCTTTTAGAATCGGTTAGCTGCACGCCATCAAATAAAAAACTTCAGAGATCAACGGAAGCAGTGACTATTAAATGTCATGTAACTGCCACTGCTGTCAAATTAAGTATATGAGCCGCCGCATAGTAAGCATGTCCGGAAAAAACCATTTTATTTTGACTATGTTCGATGGCCCATTGTTCTCATAATTTGTTGAAGAAAATAGTTTGGGTTAATTTTATGTATATTAGTGGCTGAGGAAGTTGGAACTTGTTCCTGAAAGTTATTATTTTTTATCTGTTTTGTTCTTAAAGATAATTAAACTTAAATACAATGAAACTTTTCAGGTTTATACTTTATATATTAAGGAAAATGGGAAAAAAAATAATGCATCTTCAAATACAGTGGAACTTCTCAGACTCGAACTTGTATAACTTGAATGGTTCTGTTACTCGAAATTTTATCGTGAACACTGATTTAAGTCCAATCCTTGTCGAATTTCTATAACTCAAGCTTATTTTTTGGCCCCTTGAAATTCGGAAGTTCAACTGTTTTTATAAAATGTCACAATTAAATGTAAAGAAGAATTTTAGAGAGAAGGAGAGGCAAGATTATAAGCGGAAGGCTAAGGTAGGTATGTACGCAGGGAATTGGGTGCCCTGATAACCTTGTAGCCGTGATTCAGTTAAGCCAACGTGTCGGGTCCATTGCCATTTGTTATGGAGTATTATGATGAGAATTGCATTAGTCTTACAACCAGCCAGATTCACATTTTTTCAGGCTGCCTTATATGCTCCCTTTGTTGAGCCGAAATTTTTCCTTTTAGGAATAAACCATGATTACTCGTTTGGATTGTCTAAGACCATAGCCCTTTGTCAATTGATCTATCCGACTTTTGATTTCCCATTCATTAATCAGCGTTGTAGCTGCTGTCCAATTGCTATGAACGTAGATTCCGAGCCAGCCCTCTCGACTTCGGATTTATTGCCTGCAATATTCCGTATCCAGTTACCCAGCCAAGCTTCGCTTTGTTGTGTCTGACAAGGGATAGTAGGACATCGTAATAATAATTGATTGTGGATGAAAGTGCTTTTGGTGCCGGTAGACTGACTGCAAATCACTGCATTTTAGCGCGACCAATTTTCACGGTCCCACGTCATTCGAGTCACTGACAATGCTCAAAGAGTGCCTAGAAACAGCTTCTCACACTTGGCCGTTTGGAATCGGCATAAAACTCTAGTTCCCTTCCGCTCGTGACAAAACCATATCTCGTACAACACGAGTGGTTGCTGTAGAAGCTGGGCCCTGGCCCTGCAAGGCCTTTAACGCCACCCATATTACTATTATTAAAACATTTTATCTAGATTTTGTTTAGCGCATATCTCGATGGCTGGAATTTCAACTTCGAACACTATAGGACTACACCCCATTGGTACGGAAATCCTTATGTTGGATTGATTTGATGTGTGAATTTCAGTCGAGTCGTTTGTCCAGGATTACTCCAATATATGTATTTGACCTCATTGCCCTTCTGAGGAGAGCTCCAGAACGTTCTTGTAGGATTTATACTCCGTCTGTGGTACACCCTAGAAAAACGCCTGTGTACGTCTCTGCGACTAAACCGGATCTTGTTGAGCTGCCCTTGCTGTGGCAGTACTATCTAGGGCTTCGTCTTCTAGCTTCTTCTTTATGGAGTTGAGTGGCTTGTACAGGTACGGTATTAACATATAACTTCCAGCTCCGAGGCATTTTCCGCCTCGTCCGCCCTTTCATTACCTTGGATCGCAGTAAGTTCCTGCACCCAATAGAGAGTCACCGAATTCTCCAAGGATATTTCGTTGCTTTGTCTGCAAAGTCACAATGTCTGACGCTATGGCTTTGCTGGAATTTCCGAAAATTTGTGATCGATACGCCGTTAACGCTTTGGTCTTTCGGCGCCAAATCATGTATGGCTTGGCATGTTGAAAACACTGGAATCGCCCCTTAGTGCCAGAGATTTTTCGAAGAGGTTACAACTGCCCCTGTACAAGTGCTAGTCTTTGAGCCATCTGTGTATAGGTCGATTTCACCCTCTACTATCTCCACACTCGTTCCTTCCACGGTTTGAGGTCCAGAAATCGATGATAGAAACTCCTTTCAGCTGCCGGAGGCAAGGTTGGTGATAATCGGTTTGCACTATGTTCTGTACTGATTTTCAACTTCCGTAAGTGTGGCCGTAAGTTTCCTCCTTTCAAAATTCCGCCTCTCTGAGCCCCAGGACTGAGGAGGCTGTGAGGTGCTGAAAAATAAGTTGAGAGGAGTGAAGAAGAGGATACTCTCATGCGCTGCCGTCGGAGTTGTTCTAAGACAACCTGTTATGCCAACGCAGGCTGTTCTTTGTATTTGAGTCAACTATGTGAGAATATATTTCTTCTGCACTGCTTTCCACCACACCAGGGAGTGGAAGAGATGAGATTGGTCTTACTATCATGGTGTACACCCAGTGTACACTGAAAGATCCTCTATTTACAGACACCCAATTGTTCATGATCGTGGATTTTGAATTTAATTTCCATACATTCCGATGGACGGACAACGTCCGGACAAAAATGCTGCGACCGTCGCTGTCTGTCCCACGTGTGGTTTGAGACTCCACGTCTTAGCGAAGGCCCGATTACACGCGTAGAACCCTCCGTACGCCTTCTTTATACAGTCTTCTGTATTTCCTTGCCATCTGAGTTTGAAATCGAGTATAACGCCCGAGTATTTTACTGTTTTTGGGACCCTTAGTTCAACTCCGTTTCAGGTTTGACAGGTGAACTCAGGGTGTTTCTCTTATTGGTGAGGAAAAGCAGTTCTGCTTTACTTGGGTTGAGGTGCAGTTCTCGGATCTGCGTTAATTATAGTTAATAACTACCATTAGTTCATAACTCAGACGCTCACTAAGCGTTGATGGAAATTTACCAGAGATGGATGGCCACATTGTCCGCGTATGCCACTACTGCGAATCCTTTTTCTGGGCTTTCGTGTTGGTTTATTTTTACTGAAAATGTGTTTCTGCCTTCAAAGACTGTCAAACACAAATCAAATGTCGTAACTTGCGCAAAACTTAACATCAGCTGCCTTACCGAACTGCATAGTTTGGCAAAAAATAAATTTTCTAGAATTTATTGAATTTTACTATCGAAATTCGTGTTCAGTGAAACATTTTTTGTCGTGCACTTTGTAAATTTTACGGCCGTCATAACCGACCTGCCGAGCAAGCAATTGAAAACCGATGAATCAGCCGTCTAGATCGTGCGAAAACCACTCCACGACGTCAAACTACTCGTCAATGCTGATAAGCCAGAGCGACTGACTGCTTTGCGCAATGAACGTTCATTCTCTTGAATTGTCTCTTAACTTCTGCCAGGAATACTCTCCAGTGGTTGCTATGAATATGACTAGCTTAGTTCCCAAGATGCCTTCCATTTTATTGCACTTCAGTGTAGAATTCCAATCAGTGCTTTTAACCAAGTTAGTCGTTCAGTCCAAGTAACAGCAACTAACAACGGCCTCGACAACCAATGCCTGTAGTTAAGTCTTATGAACACGTCATAGCGTGTGTGATTTCTAAGAATGACAGACTTCTCGCATTATTTGAATAATGCGTGTCTGCTGTTTGTCAACTTAATTAAATACACACCTACGCATTAAAATTCCTCATCTCATTAAACCACTTTGCAAGACTTGCTATCAATGTATGCGATGCCATTTCCCTTGTAAGCTGCTTTTCTAAATTAACATTCCACATTTCTAGTTGTACTTTTTATAGACATAGTGGTTAATTAATCTCACTCCACAACGTCGTATTTTTTCTAATGATGAACAACAATCAATTGTGTGTCTCACACGATAACTTCAGCAATAAATGTGATTACATCGCATGCCTAATTTAACAGGTACGAGTATAACAATATTCCCACCGTTAGATTTCGTTGCTCTCCTGAGAGGATTGACACAGACTGAAGTCATTGTCATATCTTTGTCGATGAGTGTCTTCACGACCGTGTTTTGGTGAACATTTAAATTAAAGAGGAGAGGTGGTGGTTGACGTTGATCACAGCAGTTTTCATACTCTCATACTGAATAGTCAGAGCAAAGTGTCAGGTGTCGATTGAAAATCAGTTCAGGAATTTGTATTTGTAAGTTGTGTCCATTGAATTGAATTGAAGGCATTAAGAGAAAGGAGAGGATTAGGAGGGACACTATTTCTGCGCTGCGACTATAAAGATATATTGCACTCCCTTCTTTTGGTCTAGGAATTAAGTGCTGCCTTCAGAAATTTGACAAATTCTCTAGATAGAATTTCTTGGAAACCTATCCCTGTTACGGGTGCTCTGCTTACCATTTTGAATCTTTCTTGGGTATATAAAGTCGATTAGTATGTGTTCCATAGCTTCTATAGCCTGGCCACAGTGCCTACAGATTTCTGCACTGGCAAGGCTCATTTTATGATGGGGGTTATTACGGTTCCATGTGGAATCACTTTCAGTGCTTCCGATTCCAAGGTCCATGGAAGCTACAAAATTAAAATATCCACCCTCTCGTGTTTTTTAAAAAAAAAATCAGAAAAAAGGTGCGTCAGGGATAGTTTAAGTTTTAGAGCTTCTTTGTCTCGTTTGGAAGTGAATTTTTATTCCATGATAGCCATTGCGTGCTTAATGCAGTACCCTGGCTTTCAGTTTTTTGGCTGAAACGTGTCGAATGTGTCCACACAGACGTGTCAACAAAGGTTGACAAATTATTCCCCTTCTTCTATTACTGTCATGAAAAAATATGTGTCACTTTGTTAAATTTGTGTTCTCTTAGTCACTTAGGCTGACATTTTTCACCCGCACGATGATCGTTTGTGTTCTCTTAGTCACAATTCATGGAAAATGAGATAAAATGAGAGATTTTGTCGCCAGTATTTTTGTGGCTAACGCCGAGAGACTTGGAATAAATATGTAAATTATAATCCAAATTTTGTATTGATATGAATAGAAAAGAAAAGTATTAATTTGAGTTGTATAATACTTTTTAGAGGATAATTTTAACCATTCCCTCTACATCACATTCGGAACTTAATTTTTTCAGACAACGAAAGTATGCATTGACCTTTTTCTTCAGCTGGCAATGTACTAAAGTCGTGCACTAATATTTCCGATTTCTGAACCAAACCCATCCAAAAATACAAAACTAGAAAAATGGAACCACCGAATGGAAACTGATCCTACTTGAAGACACAAACGGCCGCCTGTGCTGCCAACTTTTTGAATTTGTTTCGGAGTAAAAATTTGAAAGGTTTTTTGTTACCTCACTTCAATTCAAGAATACAGATTTCGATATGAGGCCACAGGAAAATGTGAGGCGACAATTTGTCATTTCGTCTTAGAGAATAAGCTGGGATTGAAAATAGAAAGTATTTTCCATTTTTGACTTTTGGTTAATAAATTTAGTTATACTCACTTCTATAGCCAAGTTAACCTTTTTAATAGTTTCTTGAACATTGAGACTAAAGGTTTGCCTGGATCCTCCAAGATAATAGGCAACTTGATTGTACTTTATCTCTATAACGACAAACGTCGTTTTATGCTCTACCTCAGAGAGAGAAACCTCCGAGAGAGACAAGAATTCCACTTCTCTCTGTCCATCAGTTGTATGCTCAACCAGGAAGCAAGTGTTTCAGCCTTTAGAGGATCTTTCTCCTCAGAAAACTCTCCTTTCTTCGAGGTTGGGTTTGGAGGGGTCTACTGACTCGTCCCCTTCCCCGACTTATTGAGTTCAGACACTACAACCCTGTTGGACCTGTAAGTCAAAGGATTCTTGGTCTATTCTGAGTACCCTCGTCTCGACCGTACAGCACCTTCAACAAAAATGTATTCATTTCCGCATTTTGCGCATCGAGGAGAGCAAGTAAGATTTTGTGCTCCTGTTCAGCGCTTTTCGGAATATTATTATTATTCCTTCCGATTTTCCTACTGCCTTTCAATTTCCAAGTTAGTTTTAGCCACTCCGCTGTCTGCAGGGTTTCTCCAGTTTATACTCCGATCCTGGGCCCATTTCATTTCAGATACCAGGGCGTCCATTAAGCTTTTACTTTCTTCGGCACGCAGTATCTTCCTTGAATATTCACAAGAACAACTGCCTACCCTCTCGGCTACCGCTGACCCCGTGATCTTCCTGCCAACATCAGCTGCTGGTAGAGTGCATTGGACACCGTGGTGAAATGAAGCTAATACTTCTTTTACCTGTGGTGGAACAGAAGAAGGACAAATTAACTGGAGTTCAGTAGTCAAATTCACATATTGATCCCACGCTTAGCGAGGCATTCGGCAGTCCATGTATTTAGGAACCCACAGAAAGGAGATTGAGTCGTTGCTGCATATACAATTCCTGCGTGAGAACACTAAAAAGGTACCTTAATCCACAAAAATCGGACAGAGATTGGTGCGAAAAGAAAACATAGTTGCCGTATGCAATGAAGATTTGGCGTCGATAATCTATGAATTGTGGTTCGACAGAGAGTCAACCTAGATTATCTTGCGATTGGACGTGGGCCAGCATCCGTAGAAGATTGTGTCGAACGCCCTTAGTTCGCTAATTGGGTGCTGAATATGATAGGCGGAGGTCCGGATTTAAACCAAACACTTATTTCTCGGCCGATTCTCATTATTGTCTCAGAGGCTATGAGAAAAAGTAAAATTGTTGTTATTGGATCGAACATCATCCAGATCAGAGCTCATCAATATCGAACAGTGGTTTCAACAAAATGACACATCGCAAGGTTCCAATTTGTGAAGGAGAAAAATAGCAACTGGCTCATCTCAGGGTGTGCGTTCATCAGCTGGCCACCGTAATAGGCAGCATTCGATTATTTGCTCTGGGGCTTCTTCAAGTCAATAGTCTACGCTAACAAGCCAACCACTTTGGACGAGATTGATGCCAATAAACGCTTTTACTGAAATAACATTGCACGTATTGGACGGAGGCATCAAAGTGAGCCCGACTGCGAACCCGATGCGGTCATTCGAATTTATACACAATGACATAAATGTGTCTTCAAAATAAGCGACAATTTTTCGATAAAAACTGCCTACACTGAAATCAATCTGGAATCAAGTTCCCTTTGAAACGATTTCTTCTCTCGATATAATGCTAAAAGTCTGCGTACATAGTCATCAGCAGCCAAATTATACAGGCACACTTAACACTGTGTGACCTTTATGATCTGAAAAGCCTTGATTACTGCCCATTGGCGGAGATTGCTGCAGGAAATTCCTTGAATTTAATGTCATTCTCTCGGGCACACTCAATGAAACTCATTAGAAAGCTAGTCTGAAAAATTTGCTAATTGGTTCGCAGGCAGATTCAATGTCAGGCACACGCATCTCAATTTGCTCCGCTGAGAGAAATTCACACACAGTTCACATTTCGAGGTTGTTTTTCGGCGTTTTAATGAGTCACAACGACCTTGCTGTCTCTAGAGTTTCACGCGTCATGCCACGACTTGACTCACAGCGAATTGTTTCGGATGATGTAAGCAATGAATTGAATGCTTTTTCCGGTGTGTGATTCGTTTGCCAGGTGCTTGAACTCGTTGCGCCTGCCGAGATTGGGTTTCTTTAAATTTTTGTTTTGTTGGTAATGGGACTTGTCTCTAATGTGAGCTGTTTTGTGGGAATTCCTGATGACTACAAGCCTTGCCTTGCGTCTTCAAGTGGCTTTAATGGTTTCATCTCAAGTGGTGTAATCACACTTTCGGGGTTATGTGAACCACTCGGAGTGGTGAATTGGGGCATTTGTTCATCCCTAATTGGCGGAAGGATGAATTGGCATGTCTGACAGCATACTCTTTTCAATTTTGACATCTATTTGAGGAGCCATCGAATCGGATATCTGGTTGGAAAGCACTTTATGATCAAATAGGGGGAGAAGTCGTTTCTTAAATTCACATGGGATTTAATTTGATCGAATTTAAAATGATGACGGATGCGAAAGGGAGAATCAATGACGCAACAGGTCAACTTGTATAACAGCAAAGAAAAAAAAGATTAAATCAGTCTCCGGGCATGTTCGGAGGATTGTATTCATCAAACGTAGTTTAAAGATTTATTGTCCTTTTAGGGTGCCATACTATAGTTCTTCAGGTTCAGACCCTTCCAGAGTTAAATTACATCTTTGCAAAAGAGACAGCAAGTCTTTTGAAGCAGTAATTATTTTGCAAAGGATCATACACTGTCTGTGAGCAAGGTACATGCTTATACGTAATATCAATATCGTTGTATGTACTGTATGTACTTGATTTTCAAACAGAGAAAACGAGAGGAATCTCAAGGAACAAATGGGTTGCAAGTTTCAATCATTGTATTTCACTTTTTGCAATTTCCGAGGCTACTTTCCACCCACTCACACTTAATGACAATTTCAATAGTGAACTTTTCGCATTTTCGCTATTTTCTCACTCAACTCAAGAAAAATAGGAAAAACATAGTGCCGTATGGGCCTTAAGGAACGGCGGAGAACCTTACTCAATTACTCAACAGGTAGTCGACTCATGGAAGGTTCGAGCCTGAGCAATTGCTGCATTCCATGCCTAATAGTCCCAGGCGGACTGCTTCCAGCCGTCAAGACCAAGCTGTCTTACATCCGCGATATGTGCATTGTCTTCCAAGCAGAGATTCTGGCTAGAGAAAGGCAAAGCCAGGCAGGCACATTCAAACAACCAATATCCCACCAACAGAGTTTACAGCCAGGCTGCACTGAAGTCAATAGAATCCTGTACGACGAGATCAAGGAGTGTTATGAATTGCCGCGACTCACTAAAGTCATTCAGTCACCATAAGGTCCAACTCTACTAGGTCCCGCGCAACAGCTCAATAGCTGGGAACGAGAGACTGGACGAATTGGCCAGACAAGGGTCCGAAATGAACATCCAGCGAAGCGGACACATCACTGCAGCCACCGAGTGCACTATACCGGACTATAAGTGACACCATACTTAAAGAAGCCAACACATCTTGGCTCTCAAGGGATGACTGTCACACGACAACATCAACGCGGCCAGAGCTGAACAGCGGCAGAACAAATAAGCTTCTGGCGTTAGACCGCAACTCCATCCGTATGCTCATCGGAGTGATCACAGGACACTGCCACATTGGAACAATGCTCCGGAAATGGACTGCGGAAAGGAGGACGAGGACTGTGACGAGGAAGAGACCGAAACAATCCAACATCTGCTTTCCCAATACCAAGCTCTCCAGAATCCGCGCCTAGCTTCGCTGGGCAGAAGATTCTTCACAGAGACTGCGGATGTATTGGATATTCTAAGATTAAATAAAAAGCAAGGAGTGGTTTAAGCCAGCCATCGTGTGGCAGGATAGGTTGACTGAATGTGTATTCCACTAATGAAGGGAATCACAATGGGTCCTAAGGCCTCCGAGTGAAAGTGATGTTCAATCATCACACTCCCCTTCCAAAACTTACTTTAACCGCGATGACTTGGTCTTTGTACCGAAGATTCGGTCTTTTTCGCCTTCTCCAAGCAGGAGGCTCAGATTCGAATCCCCTCTTAGCTAAAGCGCTGGTGTCCATGCGCTTGATACGGCTGAGCCAGTGCAGTTGACGGATTTTTGCCTTCCGGTCTACATCTAAATCCTGGTACAAAATGTTGAGTTCGGAGCGGTTGTGCCATTCACTCCATTCACCTTCCTCGCGGACGGGACCATATATCCGACGTAAATTTTTTCCTTTTTTTCATGTTTTGTCCAAGGTGGTGTGTGACAGATCGGTTCTCGCTCGAAAGCATATATTTCGTTTTGTTCTCATTGATCTTCAGGCTAGCTCGCTTCGCCTCTTCTTAAATTGAATGCCTCCACTAACTCCTCCCAAAAGTTGGACCGACTTATAGAAGATAGCGCCCTTCTTGTTTACGGCATTACCATTAAGCAATGAGGCGCAGGGCTCATTCGACTATAATAATATAAAATAAAATTAAATCTATATAAAATAGTTAGCAGTTTTCAACTCAGTATTTGTTCCAATTCTCACCTATAGTCATGAAATTGGATAATGACCGAAAGAATAAGATCGCGAAAACAAGCTGCTGAGATGTGATTTCTTCGTGCTGTTGTGGGAAGTACTCGCCGGGAACACAACGTTGAGCAGCTGCTTCTTCGAATGTAAATAGCTACGCATCGTTGCTTTGGTCACTTAGCACGAATGTGCCCACCATCACGACTTCCGAAGCGGCCCTTGAATGCGATTCCATCAGGTAGGCGGACCAAGTCCATAAGCTCGCCTGGTTACGTTTTGGTATGACCCCTGATGAGTTAGAGTCAATGGCGGAGATCTATGGATCATGTGGTCGAAAGACGATGATAATGATGAGTTTTATTGAAAAATAAATGCAGAATATATGTAAAATGTAAATTATACAGATATGTTTATCAATTGCAAGACTTAATACGACATAAGAGATGAGATTAAAATTAAATTTTCCGCATTAAAACGAAGATTGTTCATATATTTTTTATTAAAAAAAAATTGTATGGATTTTATACCTTAATTTTTGAGGTACCTTTACAATTGGGCCGTGGAACGAGCTCATACCATTTGAACTATGTTTAAAATTTCATAGAGATCGGTACACTGGTTTAGGTCTTACAGTCGCTCCACTACAAATCGGACCACTGTCCACCATTCAAATCATCAGCTTTGTCTGATAAGTAACCTTTTTGACCTTTGAATCTTTTTTTTGCATCCCCTATAGCGTAAACATCCACCATTTTCATTCTGCCTTCCATTCATCCCATTTTAGATTCGTTCCATGAATATTCCGCCCACTCCCAACACACTGGACCCATTCTCACCTTGATCCCCTCAGCACGCTGAAAAATTCAAATGTGTGATGCTCAATAATCTCTTCTACCCCCTTCTGAAAGAGCGCTAACAAAGCCTTTGTGTCTCTCTCACCACAGACCATCACGACTTGCAGAATTCATTTCCGCCCATCCTTTGTTCGGAAAGTTGTAAAAACAGAAAAGTCCCGGAAGTTAACCACAAATTGATGCATAAACACGAGGCAGATTATCGCAGGCGTATACGTAATTTCTCCTAAAAATTCTATACCGCCGCAATCGTTGACCGTACCCTCGTGGAAGTTCGCACGTTTCCGGTTTTAACTGCCATCGTCGGTTAATCCTCTTTTGATGAACTGTGGGAGTGTGTGTGAGCGGGGGAGGACTGGTGCCTATCACAATAATAAAATGTTGTTTTAAAACCCCCAAGGGTCTTGAATCTGCTTCGAATCGATGTAAATTCGAAGGACCATGGACGATGACATTGGCTCTCTACTCGCACAGCCATCACTTCAGTTCAATCGTCTGCAGTGCTTTTAAGGTTATTATCTATAATAGCCAGCGGAAGTGGTTGTTTGAGTGCTTTTCAATTGCCACTGGAGATGCTGCGAAAGTGCTCTTCTCCCTTATGACATCCATTGAAGGTGATTAGCGGCTCTTCAATTGATTATTTGCTTGAAGTTATCAGGGGAAGGGTAGATGTGGTCCTGAGAAGATGAGGAAGTGTTGTAGGGAAAATGTTTCAGTGATATTCTAAATGCGGCACTTTTTGAGTCTGTCAAGATGGAAGTTAGGACTGTATCGTCACTCTTAATGGCGGCAAATAAAAGTTTAAAACTAAACTTAAACTAAGGTCCACTGAGATAATTTTGAACAGGTGGGCAAAATTGGAATGATGATGGCACAAATTCTCTTTTTTGCTTGAAAAATATTTAAATCCTCCTAAAACCACCCCACCATCAAGAGAGATGCTACGTAAGCCAGAGAACCCCTCCATAAGTGAACACTTTTCGCCGGAATGGAAGATTTATTTATATCTGGAGAGAAGTTCCGCTGGCTGTGGTCTAGGTAAAGGTAAAGCTGGCATTCTGCTTAAGGAAGAAAGAATTCAATAAGCAGGTCCTCGTGTGGAATTTTCAAATTCAGAGAAGACTTGAATTCTTATGCTGGAAATAGGCTGGATGTGGATAAAGGGCACAGCTCCTTTTTCACATATTCTTCATAATACATTTCGTTGCCATTAGGATCGCATGGGTTTCCTCTTGGAAAACCTACAAATTTACCTAATGAGGTGTACAGTCTTCTGTTGTTGCGCTTCACTAGCCTTGGAGCTATCCGTAAAGATTTGACTACTTTCCTTCTCAGATTTTGACCTGAGTCAAGGCTCTGGCACATAGAATACTTTACATCGTAGCGTCAAAGTATCCGTTCACGGTGAAGTATCTGAAGGAAGGGATGACACAATGAATACTTTAACGCACAGCTGATTTAATTTGACAGTTTCAAGTTTCAATTGAAAATTCATGTTGTTTTGCTTATTTATGCACAGTAAAAAATTTGTATTTTTTGCAACACTCAATTATAAACATTCATTTATATTTTTATCTATTTTGAACGTTGCTTCAACGAGACCCAACTCCCAAACTTGATCATAAAATTCGAATTCCCTTGAAAAGTCACAAAGTGAGGATTGTCAACGCTGAAGGAGAGAGAAAAGTTAAAAGTTAAGCAAATACATTCGTCGCGTGAGCGGCAGCGTTGGTCTATGTGCCACCTCCCATAAGAACACATGTATTTTATGTATCTGTCAAAGTATTGCTGACGCTCACGCATGTAAAGTATTCTATGTGCCGGAGCTTTCAGTCCTGAGTGCATGGAAAGTTGACAAAGTTTGGCTTCAACGTTGAAACGGCGACCCGTTTTAGTTTCAGTTGTCAGATGTGAGTCTGCGAGAGGTGAGGTCACCAAAGATATGCTTTGACGGGACACGATTCATCTGTAAAGATTAGCAGGACATCGTCCAACGTCTGAGAATCAGACTTCTAATCCATTCTGGATCGAGAAGTTGTTCAAAAAAATCATCTCGATCGATTATATCTCGTTATGAAGAGTATTAACTTTTTTGGAGTAAGCGGCTTTAGTGGAACTGTCACATGCGGCCCTAGCCCGAGGGTATTCTGCATCATATCTCCGAGTATAGAGTATATGCCATTTATTTCCACATAACGCACATGGGCAACCACTATGCATCCGGAGCCCTCTAGAGTTAACAGCAGTTCATTGACCACAATCCAATGCATCCCTAGCTAGAGTCATCTGCTTCCAGACTCTTATACTCGCCCTCGACTTTGTTTACTGTAAAGGCTCGGTGGATTATTTTGCTCTAAAGTGCATGATACTGCATTTAAAGGAAAAGTTGACCACAAATTCTTATCTAATCTCGTTACACTCACAACAGCTGAGCACACCAACTCAAAAGAGTTTCACGAAGACATCAGATGTCTCATAGTCCAAAGTCACTTGAAAATTGCACCACGACTGCATGCTTGTTGCTTGTGTCCGCCATTAGTCGGTGGAGAAGCAATCAACCTTCCACCCGTCTGCTTATCAATCATCACGCATGCACTTCGCCACAGATGCGATGTTGCTACGTAACCCTCCCTTCGTTCCATCAACCAGGAGTGATCCATCTTCGTTGAACAAACGGCTGAATCTATCAGCAACTCAGCCACAGCCCGTGTCACTACAATGTTCAACATTTATTGCAATAAATTGGTTAATCTAATCAGGAACTCGTCAGCGAGGCACCCAACTAGGTTATCACAGCCGAATGCCATTTCCCCTTCATTGGAAATTGTAAACCTTCTCGTCAACAAGTCCATTCAGTGTCCCTCGGCTATCGGCTGCATTAATGATTCCGCATGTACTCGTCGAAATCCGATATGTTGTCCAGAGTTGTCAATGTCATACCCTACACACTCCAATCATTTAATTTACACACGAAATGAAAGTGAATTGTGTGAGCGAGCACTGTGCGGTGCTCCATGACGACGACGGCGGGAAGCGTGCGAATCACTCAGTCAGACTAGACATGGCACAGATGTAGACTTTTTACACACGGCTTCACTTTGCAGAGTCACTGTGCGCCACCGGGACAACGATGAATGTCACCGTTCTGGTGGAACAAATTGCCTCCGATAAAGTGATTTTGCTTTTAAATAAAAATAAGCGAAAACTGAAGTGATGAGATGAAAGGAGAGAAATGTAATCGCAAACGATGATTTCGTTTCAATTTCAAAGCAAAATGCTTCAAAACGTGACGCCAAGGAGCTCCGCACCGCCATTCGCTGCTTCCTGTTGGCGCAGTCATTTGAGTTCGGGAAATTGGGTTTGATTTGGTCTTCCGTTTCGTAAGGAGACTGGGGCCAAAGAGCCTAAATTGAGTTTATGAACTTTTCATGGGAACTTCGCTCGTTCGCAATGGAATAGATGAAATAGATGATTTCAAAGAGACAAAGATCCGGGTGTAATTAAATTGCTGCCGGCGAAATATTGCCCATCATCTGAGGACCGAGTAGGATTCTGAGAAAAAAACAAAAATGGACGGAGTTTGAATAGAAACTAATTGCTTTACGCAACTGGAGTTTCTATGTTCCACATGAATGAGGACGGTGACGACAGATGACACACGCGGTTGTTTGACTTATACCATGTTCCCACCAAACGAAATTGGTAGGTTTCGTCAAATTGTTCCAAACCTGCCAGGTTTCGCCATACATTTTCGAGGTGTAGACACGTCGCGGTCTCTGCGAAATCTAGTTGGAGCCCCCTTGAATTCATCCGTCCTTGAGAACATGTCAGACCGCACAAGGCTTCACCGTCAACTTCAGTTTATTTTTGTCATATTGTTTGTTGTTTTCTTATGTTCTCACACTATTCTTTCCTGTTTTAAAAATTGAGAGGTAATAACATTTGAAAACACTTTAAGCTCGGTGGGGATGGTTTATTGAGAAAGTTCATCAAATCCTTGCGGTTTCGGGTCGGTTGGAACATAGCATTAAACCCAGATTCGATTGGGTTGTGTTAGCAAAATTAGTCGCAAATCTCGGCGATATCATCGATGGATTTAAATTCTACCGGAGTAGTGCTAGGGCGAATTAAATCAAATTGCAACGAATTATACGTCGAAGGTAGATTGAGGTACCTGGAGGCACTTAGATCTAACATAGAGTTGATCTGACTTGCGGCGCACCAACCGGAGCTGAGGATGAAGGGAAATAATAGAAAAACAGTCGTATAATTAAATGCGCCAGTAGAGGTACACCACAGTGTTATCTTTCCTCTTATCTGGCTTATTGTCATGAGCAACGTACTATTGAATCTAAATAGGGAAGGGGTCAAAGTGGTAGGGACGCGGCTGATATGGTGATCTTTGTGTCAAGAAAGTTTTTGGCTGTGGTGATTGAGGTCATGGAGGGCGAATTGGGCAAAGTATGCACCTGGGTTTAATGCTGCCGCAATAAGCGAAATACTCAAGTTCCCACTTCCCCGTCTGAAAGATCAACCGCTTTCTCTATCTACCAGCGATAAGTACCTAGTCGTTACCTTCGATACCAAACTCAGTGGGAAAACGTAGACCAGCGAGCTAAGAAGGCGTGCACAGATTTTTACGCCTGCAGTAGAACCTTCGGTAAAAAATGGGATCTCCAACCAAAGCTGATCCTATGGATATATATACGGCGGTGGTTCGTCCAATTCTAACATACGGATCACTAGTATGGTGGCCGGCCGTCAGAAAAAAATACAATATCACAAAACGAAGCAAGGTACAGAGAAAAGCATGCATAGGCACCATAAGCGCTTTGCGGTCGACTCCGTCCGATGTCCTGACAGTGATGATACTCTATGCTATCTTCTATATTGGATATACACATTAAGAGCACGTCAGCACACAGTGCTATCAGGCTCATAGAGTCTGGATGCTGGGCATCCAAAGCACTATGAACATATAACTATACTTGATTTAATACTAGAGATCTTGTATTATGCCTGACAGACTATATGGTCCCTAGAACTAGTCAATCAAACGGACTTGATACTCTTAACCAAGAAATAACGAAATCGAATACTGGAAAGGTGTTTCGGCATTTTAACTGCGTTCTCTCCTGAGACACCATGTTCAAAGCTCCTTCCTTCCTCCATTACTTTGTATTCAAAATTAGTAGAGGAATCCCGAGCTGAGATAGCTTCAATAGAAGACCAGCTCATTTCGCTTACACCAGGTCCAGATCACAGTCACATCCCAGGAAATGAGAGGACCGATGAGACAGGCATCTGCCCTTCAGCGCTCGTTTGTACAGGAGGTGTACATCACACTACAGGCAGATAGGGCTAATGTATCTTCATACTTCCTTCAAACAGCAAACATTAGAGGACCGATGAGCCAGCCTTTCAAACTGTGGAACATCAAGAAAAATATTGCTAGAGCTAGATAAGCGAGCGCTTGGTAGGCTCTTCTTCAACTCTGTATATATTGCTCGTTGGTCAGACCGCACTTAGAATACTCATCCATTATCTGGGATTCCTCTTATAGTGTTCAAGAACCTAGATTCGAAAGAGTTCAAAAGAATTTTACAAGATACGCCATACGTGAATTAAACATGTTTGACGAACTTCCTCCTTATGAAGAAACATGCAAGATCATTGGGCTCCGAACCTTAAGTTTCAGGCGGAAGGCATCTTCAGTCATGTTTATTCGTGACATAATTAATTATCATATAAATTCACCAGAATTGGTTTTGCAGATAAATATATATGCTCCCCAAAGATCTCTTCGGGTTAAAAATATATTTTTCGACAGAAAGCATAGAACAACTTATGGTTGCATAAAACTAGGTGCATAAAAACATTCAACGAACTTTGCTACGAAATTGATTTTAGCTTATCTCGATTGGAATTTAAAAATTGTGTTTTTATTATTGATTTATAACATTTTTGTGTATTGAAGTAATACATGATCCTTAATCGCACAACAACCATCTGTTGTGTAAAGTTCTACTGAGGGCATACACTAGGAGAACGTAGTATTTTTTGTGCGCCCTGTGATGGTCAAACTCATTTGAAGATATTTTTACGAATGGTATTAAGGAACTAATTTCCTTCTTAAATACCTCAGATTTGGTCGAGAGATATTCCAAAATACACCTAAAAATAAGGTAACAGAGCTGTGGCATTAAAACGGCACATGTTGCTAATTAGGTTCTCACCGAACCACGATTTCTACCTACCAGCTATAGTGGTGGACACATAAATAGTACACAATACATAGTACAATTTAAAGGGCAAGCAAATGTTTTGCAAGCAAAAGGTTTCGCAGGTTCAGATGCGAAAAAAATATATTTGGCATCCACTTAACCAACAACGCAACCCCAAGTAAACGGTAAAAAGTCAGCTTTGGCATAGCGTTCAAGAGATCATGATCCATTTTGCTGATGAAAATGCCACCCGTAATAAAGCGTTTGAGGGTTGATAACGGTCCGAAACACACTTCTTGACATGTTAAAAGTCAACTTAGTGACCCCTAGTGTCGCGATCAGAATCTGATAGAAAGCCCGTGGAACAATGTCGAATATCACATTGAGATTGTGAAAGCAAATGGGAAATTGGGAACAATTCAGATCGCTTTGATAACGAACAATTTCAGGCTTCAGAGGAAGGTTTTCCAATGCACATGCAATATTTTTTATTTGTATTATTGATAAAAGCGCAAGTGTGCTATTTAGTTGTCCACCACTGTATGTAACAAACGTTCTTCCACTTTTCCGATACCATTTTTTTTAGTTTTTGCTGCAAAATATACCTCAGTCTCGGCGATCACCTCTTCAACGGCGCTAAATTTCTTTCCAGCGAGCATTTATTTAAGGTCTGAGAACAGAAAAAAGTCGCTGGCGGCCAGATTTGAAGAATACGGTGAATGCGGAAGCAATTCAAAGCCCGATTCATGCAATTTGGCACCGTTTTTAATGAAGAAGCAATATGTCCAAGACATTCCTTTAATATCTTCAGAGTGTCAGCTCTGTCGGTGAATGTCACTTTATGGTAATCCAAAATCAATTTGTGTATTCGTTCGATGCTTTCGTTCGTAACAGCCTCTTTTGGACGTCCACTGAGTTTATCGTCTTCGGTGTCCATACGGAATGTAGCAAACCACTTAAGAATGGTTGCTTCATCCGGCGCAGAGCCCGGATAACACCCATGAATCCAACTAGTTATACATTTTTTTCCAAAATTACAAAATTTGCTCAACTCGGAATGCTATATCTCACAAAATAATAGTCCGACAGCTGTCAAATGTTTAGACTTATAGCTTATAGCTTGATACTAAATAAAAATGATATGGATTTCGACATCATATGAAGTACGCGAACCTTTCAACCGACTTGGTACATCTCAGGCCGGGGGTGGCGATCCATGCAGGGTTTGAAGCTGAATGTTAATTTATATTGGTAGTAGATAGTCCCAGCGCACATTTTTCAGTCATCAAGACGGTTTGCATTTTAATTCTCAGAACAAACAGAAGAAAATTGGAAAAGTTTGAGATAATTGTTATTTAATTTTTCTGGAATTGACCACTAAAATATTGTAAGAGAGATGTGTTATCTACCAAAGCTGCTACTGATGTTGGCTTATCGATATAGCCGAGAGTTTTGACGTATCCCCATGATAAATAGTCTAAAAAGGAATCAATTTGCATGGCAGCTGCATCGGACAAAGATGAGATATAAACTGCTCACCGAACTCATTTCCCAATAGAACTATCGATACATGAGATGATGTGTGGCGTACAGCGCCACATGTTGACCAAGTTCTCATTCTAAGACTCCACTCTCCCGCATTCCTTGACTTTCAATGTTAACTCCAAGGTTGAACAAAAACCCGGTTGACCTTGCACGTAAAATGGAAAAATCTCATCCAAAAGATAAAGAAAATCAATTCCGTACGGCGCCGTGAGGCGGTATGATAATCCGATGACGTCCCGTTTTGATGATGATCATTTACGCGGTTCTGGCCCTGAAAACAAAATGCCATCAATTTGTAATGAGTTCGCCATAAAATTTCGAACAGCTTTTGCTTCGTGTACACAAAAACCATAAAACCGACACATGGGAGGACTATCATTTCGCCTCGGTGGCAGTGCGATTCCCCTCTTTGCCCGCACAAAGACACAGGGAAAGACTAACATACAAACGAGGGCTGAGCAATAAGGAATCACCAATCTTGAAAAACATCCAAGTGTTTCATTTTTTGGCAAGCAGCAACACAAAATGAGGTTATGTTGAAGAAAGCATCCTCACAGACATGCACACCTTGTCTACTTCCCATGCACCGACGACGTCAAGACGAAGTTTGCGATGCGGCAACTGTTGTAATTTATTTGTTTAACATTCATCATATTTTCTTGACCCTTTCACCCTCACCTCGAAAAGGAATAAACAACTTGAAATGATCTCCATGCAATTTACACTAGAGTATCCTGAAGAAAGTTTGTTTGTGGTCTTTGACAGGGATCGTGTTGCCTCGTTACTCTGTGTTCGCAACTCCATGAATTCATCAGGACAAGGGGTCGCACTTCGACAAAAGTCGAGGGTTTTTGAAAGTTTCATCAACACCTACTGACAATAGAAAAGTTGCTCGGCCATTGCAGTGGATGTCCTGTGGTCGTGGCCACTGTCCTCAGCAGTGGCGGACGCTGCCATGGGTTAATTGGGTCAGTCGTTACATTTTTCTCTTTGTGTAAGGAGCACAAAAGGCAATGGCTTCAAGAAGATTTTAGCACTTTTTGTGAGAGGATTTATAATTTTTAATGGGGACCCTTAGGCATTCGAGAGGACTTAAACACGTTTTAAACCTTGGCGATGGCATGAAAGGAATATGAATAGGAGAAAGGCGGCACTCAGAAGCGGTTTGAAGTACGCCTTTGAATTAGACACATGGACTAGAGTATGCGATACTGGAGGGAATTCGCAGCAATCTGTGTAGTGTAGAATTAGCTTTGACACGAAAATCCATTCGATTGTCCTGCCACTAGTTTCAATTCAGACCGTTGAGCCTGGGACCAAGAATATTTCTCAAGGAAGTTCCAGGTTCTCCACGAGTTTCCTACTTGCAGGAAAAAAGTATTCTCCCGGAATGAAAGGGAAGAGGTCAGAGTCATTTGCATTCCCAAGGTAAGGACGCAGAACCACCATCGTCTCTTCCTCTTTTCTGAAGACATTGGAACGTCTAGTAGACATCTACGTCAGCGAACAGCGATGGGAACCGTATTACACAAAGTTGTGTCCACCGTTGCCCTTGCATCAGAGGGAGTACAGCCGGGTGCGTTCCTCTCTGTAGAGGATGCGCTTAACAGCGTAACAAATGGCGCCATTCAGACGAGCCTCCCTAAAGTAAGCTACAGAGCTCTGCGAGTGGATCGAACTGATGTGGTGGTCACCATTGACCAAGTCATTCTATGTTCTACCAGAAAGGTGAACAGAGGGACACCCCAAGGAGTCCTTTCACCTCTCCTATGGATCCTAATGGTGGATGAATTCCGGATGGGCAAACGATGTGAGCATCCTCATTTCACGGAAGTCTTCTCTAACGCTTAGTTAAACAATCAAAGATAAACGTAAATTTGGACAAATTAGCCAAACATCCAGATCACCACTTGACTTTATTCTTCTTCTACTTCTTAAGACTCTACAGTCCAAGGTAAAGCTGGGCCTCACTTAGCATGCCTCTCAAGCCACTCGGCAGCAGTCTCCAGTTTCGCACATCAAGCCGACTGATGTACCCCTCGACTTGTGTGCGCGAGCATCTACGTGGACGTCTGTGTTGCGTTATCCCACAGGCTCAGAGTCGAAGGTTCTGCGGGTCGGAGCTAAGTTCTTTATACGCTCTACATGGCCTAACCATCTTTGGGGTTGGATCCTTAGACATCTGGCTAGACTCATGCCGTACAGCCTATACAAGTCGTGGTTGAACCTTTTTTTTTTCCCAAAGATCGTGATATTTGGTCCTGTTTAAGTGGATGGCATTTGGCATTTGGAACATTTATTTTCTGGCACGCAGAACTTTTCTCTCGAAAAAATCAAAAACAAGACTGGGATGGTTCAGTGTTGGCTCTCTTGCCTTTTGAGCCCCCAAATAACAGCGGTTATTCGGTACTGCGACAACACTAGTCCGAGATCAAGAGTTTTTCTGCGTTTAATCGCGGTACTGATGTTGCTTGTACTGTTTACCGCGGAACCGATGTGTACGAAGTCCTTAAATACCTCGAAGTTTTAAATGCTTACAGTGACGTTCTGGTTGAGTCGTCGATGCTGTGCGTCCTTTCTCGTTTGGCTTTAGCAAATCTGGCCAGACCCACTTTAGCAAATTCCATCTCAATGTCAGCAAACGCCTCATCGGCGGCACGCTGTGTTCTGCCAATCCTGTCAATGTCATCTGCATTTGCTAAGAGTTGTACCGACTTCGCATATGAGTCCTACACGATAGTTTTTAGGATGATGTTGAAAAAGTGGGATCGTGTCGCCTTGTCAGAATCGTCTTTTGCCAACGAGGTTATCGTTGAGTTTGTTACCGGCCTTGATGCAGAACAAGGGGGTCCTCATCGTCATCCTCACAGGAATGACAAAACTGGACATGGCGTTGTATAGCTCGTCTCTATGCGTGTGGTGTGTGTGTGTCGATCAGGTTCTGCCGTACTGTGAAGATTTGATGTAGTTCCCCGGCTTGAAACCGCACTGAAAAGGACCTATCAGGTTATTGACGAATGGTTTCAGTTGCTCACACAAGACGGCAGAGACGATCTTATAAGCGATGCTTAAGAGACTTGACTTTAGCTTTGTCAACAAACCGACTAAAGAACTAATAGCAATCCTTAATATAGAGAAAAAAACTTAGCTAACTGCCTAGTTAACGTTATGTTAGGTTAGGTTGAAGTTGTTGACTTTAAGAAAAGACAGCAGCCACACTTAAGCCAGCATTGTCCCATTGTGCTACCACGCGGAACTATGAATACCTATTCCGAAAAGCGGTTGGTGCTTTTAATAAAGCGAAGAAGATGATAGAAGAGAAGAGCCAGGATATCAAAATAGTAGGCTCCCAGAAGTCTAAAAAGGAGCACTGCAGTTGCATGGCAAATTGGTTTCTTCCTTATCCTCTTCGTTTATGGGAAGTCAAGCCTGGCAGCATGGGTTCCGTTGGTTTAATGCTCTCTTATAGCGCCAATGATAGCTCTAAGAATCGGCCTTCTCAGTCTGATCGTCTGACCGCTTAGGGTCGAGCGTAGGCGACAGTTGTTTGGTGATGAGACATTCTGTGCCAGTTGACCATCGAGTAATCATTTGAGCAAGCGTTTCTAGCTTTCGTACATGTTTTATAGTAGAGATATCATCACTCGGAAAGCATACAGAGATTATACCCTTCTAATAGAGTTTGTCCGCTTTGCAACTCTCCGGAATGTCACAATATCCCGGCACCCACGTGAGTTGAATGTTAAAATACTTGGCCATCTCGTCAAGAGATAGGCGGCCATTAAGGGAAGTCCTGAAGTTAAAAATTACTGAATTCAGATTTGATCGCTGTTGGAACAGATGGCGATATCTGTGCTGGATATTACATTGTTTTGAAGCCACGACAGAGCTTCTTTAATCTTTAATAGTTTGAACCTGAAAGACGCTGCAGCAGTTTGGTAATCGCAAAGATAGCTTGGTGCTTACATACTTGGAATAGACGACGACATCCACTCCTGTATCCATCTTTGATCCACCTGTGAAAATCCGCAGTAGACAATCCAGCGCCTGGTTCAGACTCCCAGTACGGAAAGTGTAGGTTGAGAAATTTTTCTCGAAGAGTTTGAGTATCGTGATACATGATCGTTGAGTGTACAGACATAGTTAACGTTTCTGCAACATAGAAAACTAACTACTCGCTATAGAACATAATTAAAAGACGAAAGGACGGAGCGACGTACCAGCCACCCCTGTTAAATACTGATGGATCCTGGCCCAGACCCCCTGATAACGCTGGCTGACTATACTTTACCGACGGAATTCGAGTCACAAACAACTCAAAAAGTACTGCGAATTCGAAGTAGAATGGCCTTCCACAATGTCTAAAGAGTGTGTGCGAATTGTGAACCCCTCCAGATACGTCTGGCTGTCTCAATCAATAGTCTCTAATGTAAATCTAATTGGTAACCGCCAAGTCAACCCACTCTTTGAGCGGCTGTCCCAAGGCACCTCCACTCACTATGCTCGTGTCAAATGAATGTCAGCGATGTCAATCGCATTATACGACCCAAACCAAGCAAAGACACATTTTCCCCATGAGTGGTCGGGAAGTGAACGCGCGACTATACGTCAATATCTGCCCGCCTCCAATCGCACTGGAAAAGGTTATTTACTTGGCCCATAAACCAGGAGGAAAAAAAAGCGATTAAATCTGAACCAACCCAAATTCTTATTGTAACTGCCCGCAGGCTACGTGTTCCGGAATCCGACTCTGAGATGATTTACAACGTAAGATAACCAGTCCGCAAATTGCAACCCATAAAATGCGCGTCACAGAGCATATTTGCCCAGTGAGCCGTCGTAATGCCTTGGCCATACTTTCGCCTCGACTTCCGCGTCTGCTTTTGCTCAAATAATTCACCATCCGAATCCAATGCCGACTAGACTCTGTGCACACAAGCATCCCCAGCCGGTCGGCTGTTGTGTGCGTCTAGCAAATACTGTGCAAATGGGCAGCTATGGTCGCTGGTCATCTGGTAGCGTCTCTAGTTTGCTTTAATTATAATTAATTAAATGATTTTATTTACCAATCAACTCAGAGGTGGTCTGTCTATTCCTCTGTGCGGCATATCAGATTAATAACGACACTTCGGTGGTCGCGTCTCACAGCGTTGCTGGGGCTTGAATTAATGTTTATTTGTCCATGTGGTTACGCTATACGGCTTAATAAAGAGATAATAGCACGATTACTGAGAGTGGCTGTATCTGCAGCGTGTACACGCTTTCTATTTGTAAATTGAGTGCATGCAGCAAACAGTGGTTTTGTCGATTTTTCGGATAGGGAATTGGGGAATATGTTTTAAGGCCTTAAATTGGGTTGCTAACACGTCCAATAGAAGCGCAACTAGTCTCTGTGTCGTTGAGGTCGGTGCTAGAATTTGTGGTGATTCAAGCTCTGCAGTTCTTCCAGATTAGAGCGGCGCATTGTGACGTTCCCATTATGTTCAGTCTACTAAGCCTTTGATAGTTGTCCTTCAATTGAAATATGCTCCAGAATATGGGCAAGAACTACAGTATATTTCGATTGGAAATTTTAATTTTGTTATCAAAGTTATCTCTCAGCAAAGCGGCTATAAAGTTATTCCAAAAAAGTCTTATCTGAAGCCTTTTGAAGACTTCGAATTAAAGCTCAAAGCCATAATCCCCAAAAGAGAAGATTCAACTCGAATGAAGTCACAGGTTCAGGAATATCCGCTAGTTGGCTATGACCCTCGGTCTATCGAACCACTGCAGTGTATTCCAAATATGGACTCCGTCTGTTGTGTCTGTTAGACGGTATATCTATTGTTTTATACATAGATAGTCAGACGGACATAAAGGCTTTCCAAACTTCATCATTCAACTCCAATCTGGTAAAACTCTGCCGTCTATCTTTAAAGGGGATAGTGGACATATGCAACCTTACCCCATGACTGGACACAAGCGTAATAACTGGGCGCTAGCTCATAGGTAATAGATTCAGAAGATTAGAAGCCCTCTACAATTACTTCTGTAGAAGAGCAAACAGTGCACTTGCTCAGCCTTTGTAGAAACTAGAAGAAGATTACTAGGTTGTCATTATTTTAAAGGTTTCCAAGACTTGAAAACGTCTCAAAATCACTATGGTAATATAATAAAAATTTACCATAAAATGGTAAAACCAAACATCCTAGTATGACCAAATCTTTTAAGACAACGAAAATGTAGTAATTGCTCTCAAGTTGCAAATCAGAAAATGCCAGTGGACTAGCATGCAGTGACCATACCTACCTACCTATGGAACTCTGTCTAGATTATTGCGCTCGATTTGTACATTTAAATCCGGAACGGTTTTAAGTTGCTCAAGGACATAGAGACTTAAGTCAACTTAAGCAATCTAGCGAATACGTAGAGCCACCGAAATGATGAACTGTGTGCAATAATAATCGCTTTGCTAAGTTTCGTTCACATTTTACAGCATTAAGTTATATTCAACAACATTTAAACACAATTTTATTTTGGAAATGATTCCAAAGAAAATAATATTAATTGCAGTTATTTACAGAAATGAGTAAGGCACTTAAAATAAAATAAAAAATAACATATATTTAGAATGTTAACAAATTCACATCACCAAGAAATAACCCTTCTAAGCTTTGTCAGCAAGTGCTTTTGTTCAAGTTATCAAATCCATCCATTTACCTACAGTTGCTGGGCTGTCCTTGAATATTTTCCTGTTTTAAGTACATTCCTAATTAATAGAAACAAACAAATAAAAACTATATTCAAGGTTTATTTCTTGTACTTTGGAGATTGACCGTAGCGTTAACGGTGGTGATCAATCAATTAACCAACTCCTCCTACGCCAAGCTTAAGCTGATGTAAGGAATGTAAGCTCTGGTAAAGGATAACTCCACTCTCTGTGCGTCAACAATATCTCATTACTCGGTTATCGGAAAAGTTCAAACCGCGAACTTTACGAACTGTACAGCGACATGCATTCCACCAGCAGGCTACAAATCTAACGTAAATGTATGTAGTTTCACACATCCGGTGAAATATCGACGTATACGCAATTTTTTCTGAAATAGTTTTAATAACTCCATCATTTTCTAAATTTCCCTTTTCTTTGGTGTTAAAACGGCACAATTGTATTTTGTCTAGCTTCCAAAAGAGGCCACTGTATGTATTCTCTGTCACTATGCTGTTTCATAGAAGTGGTAAAACTTGATTCTTCTTCTACTGGGATTAAAATGCGGGGTGGAACTGGGCCCAGCCAACATGCACGATCTTTAATTAGTTGCCTTCAATTTCAAGAGGGACACCACTTCAGAATTATTTAAGAAAATACTATCTGGACCAAAGGATGTGTGCTCGTTGAGACCTTTGAATAATTTTGAAACTGCACTAGTGCGATAGGAAATTTGTCTCACAGCCAAATCAACGGACACGAAATAAAATCTGATCGCCTTCATCATATCATATTTCAAAGAACACAGAATCACAACTGAAGTGAACAAGTACTGATTGTGTCACTTTCTCCCCTCCACTCAGATAATTTTCTCCACACTCCAGTATGATGAATTTTTTACAAAACAATATTCTTCAGAATGTCTTTTACATGAGAACGGAACAGTAAAGAGTCCGGTTTTGTTTCACCCCACTGTATGTATGCGTCATGAATGGGTTGTGGAGCAGCCGTCACAGAGCCAACAAACAAATAACTCATATCAGCATGCACACCCAATTCGTCCCACAATTGGCTGCTGAAAGTTTAAAGTGTCATCGTTAATTTGATAATAAAACGCAGAGCTGTCATTTAATGCAATCGATTAACTTCATACACAGCACATGCAACAATCTCGCCGCTTTTCTACTTCCTTTCTGACAATTCACTTGGTGTCATCCACATCCATGATACTCGCACAATGGGGCGATGCCATTTAATTCCTCAACAAAAAGGTGTCACTTCAAGTTGACTTGGGCTAATTTTAGAAACGGTTTTCGCGAGGGAAATGCTAGCGCCTTGGTTGACGAACTTGATCTAATAATGCGATCGAACCTTGATTTTGATTTTGACATTCGCCTAGAGAGAGAGAGAGAGAGAGAGAGAGCGAAGACACAACAGCATTTGGGGGCATGCTCATCAGTCATCACACGAATGAGCGTGGAATGCGATGGAGACGAGCGAACACAATGGAGAGAGAGAAAGAGCGAAAGTATTATACAATAATTATTGCAAGCTCCACCACCTTATGTCGCGTTATGTCGAAATCGGACGCGTGCTTGTGTGCTTCTCTGCGTGCGTGTGGGTGTGAGTGGAATTGTTTCGGTTTTAATTTTTTTTGTTTATATTCAATTGAATGCAATCGTGTTCAGTGGTTATTCAAAGTTGTGTTTTTTTTTTCCTTTCTTAATTTGGATTTTCAGAGAAGCGCTGTTGCATACATACTGTCGTGTGTGTTTTTATGTCCTCTACCCGTAGTTTGTTTACAAAGTTTTTGTTATTCTTTTTAAGTGTATCTACCCTTCTATCTGTGCTATCTGTCACCAGAGTCTATTCACTATTTTTTTATAAAAAAAAAAAAAAATAAAACAAAACAATCTAGTGATGAACGTTTGAAAAGAAGACAAAAACCAAACAAACAAACAAAAAACGTTGCCTCGCATCTCTTGTACAGATCGGGTTTGAAGGTTTTTTTTTAAATAATTTGTTTTCTGAAAAATTAAGTGATATAAAATAGAAAAAAATATATACATATACACAATGCAGAGAGTTTTTTAGTGAGTGGGTTTGTGATATACTTAATAGTTTTCTAGCTTTCTAGTTCAAAGAAAATGAGGAGTGCTTTGAAGATCCAAAATTTCAGAAATTATTTTTTCATTTTCAAATATAAATTTTGTTTATTTTAATTTTTTGTTTCTGATTTCGAATACATTTGACACGCTTTTGTAAATTTTGAACTGATTATTAATTTTCGTACTAGATGTGATATAGAGTTGACTCGTTGTTTCTTTTACTTTATTGAGATGTCGAAAACAAGTGATGTGGTGAAGAAAAGAATTATGCAAAAATATTTAAATGCGTACCATTGTTTACGCGAACGTAAGTGAAAGCAAGGCAGTTGTTACAGTTCAGAGTGTTTATCTTTCGTGGCACTTCATTTCTAATTGGAAAACAAATCAGTGCTTATCTTTTGAAACTCTCTCACTAATTCGTCACCACAAAATCACAACCGTCAGCGGTTAACTGAAAACGGTGGATTACAATGTTCCTGGACAAATTGAATTAAAGTGAATACGAATGAAAGAGCAGAAAGATGGTGGACTATGGAGCTGAAGATCTTCGGATTGCAGAGTTATCATTATAAATTCTGACTCGCAAGACACGGCGAATTATCGAGCGGCGAATTAGCGAGAGAGTACAGTACCTAGTTAAATGTGTGTGAGTTTATAAAACAAAACACTTGCGTTAATTTTCTTGGTCTCTTCCTTCCATTCTGTTGATTCGATTGCGATTGATTTCCTTCTGAGAATTGAAGTACATATCGATAGTTTTCAAAAATATTTGTATACGATCTGTTGACGGAGATTGATTGCGGGAATTGAAGTACTTTCAGACAGTCTGTATTTGATCACACATCAGATGAGATGACTCAGGCGTCTGTCTTCCGCCTTAGAACCGGTTGTGATCAAAATGAAAACTGTAGTTTAGGTTAGGTCGGTGGGTAGACGTGGTGGAGCCACGTTGCATTTAGGTCCAGTTGGACTCATTGTGATGCCCATGGCGGATGTAACCTTTCCGATCTCACTCGTGTCTTACAGGTGCTCGTCCATCCAGAGATCCTCATAAACGTGGAAATAGATTTTAGTGGGATATCTGCTATTTCATGGAGATCATAGAAGAATAATTCTCCCAATTCTCTTTGTGTCAATAGGCAGAGACTGGTCCATCGACAAAGAGAGTGAGAAACATCCTCAATCTCCTTTTGTGTTCCTGGTATCTCAGATGATTATGGCCAGTTAGCCCACCGAATACCATCCACGGAAGCCTCTTGCTGCATTGAAGAAATATGTCAGTCTTCGCGCTATTGAACTTAGGCCACAACGTACGCGGGACCTTAAATGTGGGAGAGAACTTACTTCATCTGTCATTAATAAACTCCAGATTTTGTTGTCCACTTTCCTCTTGATATCAGATAGAAGTGGATCAAGCCATGGGATTGCCTAAGGTGGGTCGGTTTCGGACCCTTTCCTGGCAAGTTCATCAGATACATCGTGGCTATGACCTGGGACCCATCATAGAGTAATCGAATGCTGCGTACCAAGAACCTTGAGCTCTTCGCGGCAGCTTGCGACTAGCTTGGGCTTGATTTCTATCGCCGAATTTGGCGGGTTAACTGTCAATTAGAATGGTAATATCAGCCGATGGTATCATTTTGGGCGCTTCCTGGACCGCCAGTACCTCCGATTTTGGATTGGATTATGGTGCTTTTTGCAGCAGTCTTCTGCAAAACTGTAACACAGAGGAGAGTTGTAAAAAATTGTGAATATTTATAATATAAGAGTGGCGCTATAGTCTGGAGTGATCCTGGGCCTAGCTACAGCAACCACTTGTGTTGTGCGTGGTATTGGTCTTTCTGGACCAAAAGTTATATGCCAACTCCGAGCGGCGAAGTTTGAGAAGCTTTTTCTAGACCGGAATAATCATTGAGCAGTCGAAAGAGGTGGAACCGTTAATTATGAAAGTTGGCAAATTCGGGGATAGAAACTGGCGCACCAACTAACTACGCCACGTCGAGCGGTGAATATGTACAGGGTGGGCCAAGTACAAGTTTCCTTTAAGTTAAATGTATTCTATGTACTACGGCTTTATCAATAAGAACAAACATTCCCACTGATTATGAAATACAACGTCGTTCAAGTGTGTGCCTCGGCTGGTTTTGAAGTAACGCATTCTGTCACTCCAATTTTCCAAGACCTTATTAATTGTTTTGGGCTGTAGTTCACGGATTGCTTGAATTATATTGGCCTTAAGGGAATCGTTTTCCGCACTGTTGGCATAACATCATTCCTTCACGGTTACCAACAAAAAAGTCCAAAAGGGTCAAATCAGGGCTTTGATACGGCCAATGGGCATCAGCAGCACAGGATGTGCAAATTTATGTCTTCAATTTCAGTAAAAAAAAAAAACGTCGGTTAAAATGGCTCTGTAACGCCTACCGTTGGCCGAAATGTTGCGCCCAGCCTAATTTTCGAAGAAAAATTATCCAATTATGCTCTCGGCCACAGCAGCCACATTCTCATCTGGGCAGGGACCATGAGTGTTGTTCACTAGCATACCAGGCTCCCGAACTTTTTGCACAAACTTGCGCACAACAGTCGCGGTGGGAAAAAAGCACGCACTGATTGGGCAATACAGCACTTACTTTGAAAATAAATGTACAATATTTCTCAACGTTGTTCAAGCGTAAAGCGACCCATTTCGTTCCGCGAGATATGGTACTGACTTTCTGTCAAGATTTCGAGCGCGAAACAGCTGCCTGTGTCAAAATAACCTATGATTTAAAAGGAAACCCCTAGATGGCCCACCCTGTATAGTAGGCCGTAATTAGTGCATATAATAAATTTAAATTTTTATGCGAGCCAGAGAGGTAGGTTAAGGTCGCTGAATGGGCATACTTAGACCTGATGCGTCTTTTGGATTATCATTCGCAGCGGTTAGAGTTAATTCATGAACCACTGGTGGGGTCATCTGAAACTGATGACTAGCGGAGTAAATTTTCCATGGGCAACCATTGCACCAGGATTTTATATTTGCGAGACAACAATAGTCGGGAAGAGACTAAAGGAAGTGTAGTATGCGTTCTGTCCCCTCCTCCTCATACATGCCGATCATGTGGAGATCATAAGTGACGATGCCAAGTCCCTGATGATAAATGTTTTAAATAAACACATACATTTAATTTGGACAGTGGAAATTCTACTATGACCTCAAAGAACAATGTCCGTCATTAACTTGTTGAACATAATTTTGTATACTTGTTGTCCGCCATACTAAGTTTATGAGGTCCAATTTTGGATCACAGTTTTTAGCTTTCCGAGAGATACGCGAATAGTGTTGGCTTATAAATCCTAGATCGTAATAGACTTTTGACTTTACACAATCTCAACGAAAAATATACACTTAGAATTTGCAGATGGGGGATGATGTACACACCATGTTCCTCTAAGTGTACGAACAAAATTTTTCACAATGCTTAGCCGTCTTAGGTGTAAGCTAGGCTGATTTCGCTGTACAGCCGGTACGGTTCCTGATTGAATGTTCTTCTCCAAATGTCATCAACGCAAATATGATCAAAGATTGAATAAGAGCCGCTGGAATGTGAACATTTCATACTGTGGTTACATACTGGTAGTTAAAAATCTGCAAGAAGACAGTATGAGACACCATGTACTCATAATTCTGCCTTACTTATAAGGCCAGCGACCCATGTAGGAGTCGAGCTATATATATAGCTGTTTTCCGTAACTGCCTGTCCCCACCACGCTTTCTCCAGTCAGCAAGACCAAGGAGGAACGGTCTTCTACACCTTCTCGAACCATGAAGCTCGATTTGAAGACCGTTTTAGCATGAATATTGATGTACATGCGTGCGATGTGGCCGAGTCAGTGCAGTCGACGGATTTTTACCTTCCGGACTACATCAACATTTTGGTACGGAGTTGAACGACGTAAAATTTTTCTTTTGAAGACGCAAAACACCCAAATCAGCTTTTGGCTCCGAGTAGAAGGACTGACAAAACAAATATTTTATAGAGTACAATTTTTGTCCTTTCATTGAGAAGTCTTGAGTTCTTGCTCACAGTGGCCAACGTACCACGGGTTTTTTGACAGGAGTGATAGGTAGCCTAAATTCGTTCCGAATACCTTTTTGATGGCGCAATGGCAACGCAACCACATCTCGTTTACCACAAATGACGGCATTTGATGCGACAAATTGGACCGTGTTGACTGATACCCGCGGTTTTCACGTTTCAGTTTCTTTGTGACATTTTAAATTTTTAACAAATTTCGTGGAAAATTATGAAACAGTGAGCTCTGCACACGACTGTTGCGTATGAAGCTGGCCACGCGAAGGAGCCGCTCGACTTGATGCGTCGCATACATAAAATACATTTCTGCCATAGAATGCGAGAGAGCAAGAATTATAAAAGCGTAAGTCTAAGTAAGATAACGCGCGACCATCAGGTAGCAGCGAAACATATCCGAGGCGGATCACGTTCACGTATAGTTATCGTCACGCTTTAGGTGTTTGGTCTCTTGCTCTTGCTTAGCTCACATGCGCTTACTCTCTTCTGGTTAAATTTTTTCAACATTCTTAAACGGTTTGATGGTAGCACTGTTGACTTAATAATCGAAATAGGACATGCTCGTGCGAATTAATTTAGTTAAAATAGAAGTTATAATTTCAAGAAAAACATCCAACGCAAAAAGGATTTTTCAAATCGGGCAGCTAATTACTGAGAAAAAGGGAAACAAAAAAACTCTACAACAATATATGTTAGTATAGATGTTATACCTACGTAGTAGATAATGTCGTAGTAGGTTAGGACATCGACTCATACCTCGGGTCTTCAATTCGTGCCATCAAAGAGTGTGTAATTGTCAATAAAACTCTTCTTAGAATCAGTCTTCGCCATTCGGGCAATCATAAATCTGGAGCTACAACGCGAGTGGTTGCTGTACGCTACTCTCAAGTTGACCACGAACAGTAGTGTCAGCAATAATATAACGGGCGTGACGCGACGGTAAATATAGTAGATAATGGATTTTCACCACAGATCTAAAATTAACTTAAAAATAAAAAAATAAATTTTAAATTAAAACAAAAAATATTTTAAAATAATTCAAAACCACACATCACTTGTTTCACATCTCAAATACAAGGCAAAAGAATACATAAATTAGAGAACAGACAAAATTCCGTTTGCTTAATTTAGTTTTAAGTTTTTTTTTTCTTTTTAAATATTTGCTTAGAAAAAATAAATTTAAATCACAAAAAAAAAAATTAATTATATTATTTAATACAGTATAATGGCAGAAATAACATCACAATCAGGACTACGATCTAAATTGGGTGATTTGGTTGAAAATAGCTCTACGGCTCTCACAGAAGCAACCGAAGTTACGAAAGGTCTTAGAAATGTTGTTGGATGGTTGAAACAGGTCACTTGCATTTTAAGCAAAACAAAACTTTGTTCCTTATTATAAATGTTGTTCCTTATGCAATTTCAAATCACTTTGGGCTTGCTTTTATTTTCATCTTCTATCTGGTTTCTGTTTCAAAATTTGTGATCATTTGTGTGAATTTATGTATGTTACTATTTGTTGCTTCATTCTTTATTTTATTGTTTGTTCCCACGTCACTCTTGCCTGGGTTTCATTCGGACGTATGCATAAATGATTTAAATTCTTGGTGTTTTGTTTTATATCTTAGATGTGTGAAATTTATTTTTGTATAGTTAGTCGCACCATTTGCCCATTTGTGGGGGAGGACTCATTTGTTGACACTATTTTCGTTCTCCCACTGGTATGCAGCTTATTGCGAGATACTGTGAATTAAATGTGCTCACCGAGAGGTCGTCGGTATTCCATTGTGAATAGATAATCATAAGTTTTGTTGTTTATTTACATTTTTTTCTTGTTCGCTTGGTCGGTGACGGAGTTCATTAGCCTCACAGTGGCTTGTGTTATCTCGGAATACGTGTGCTTGGGAATCCTCTAATTTGTGTTTATTAATTGGGAATGAAGGTCGGTGTAGTGCGTCTAAAGCTTTCATATGTTTGTAAATGACTGCATGATGGTGTAAAAATAGATGACTTTCATTTTCATGTCACATTCTGTCTAGGTCTGTCTGAATATTTGCCAATTTTCAAATTTGGAAAATTAGGAATAAATTTATGTGGTTTGAGACTTTGGAGTGTGTATTTGAATATCTACATATGTATCTTTTTTTTCGGGAAAAAGTGTGGGCTGTGCGATGAAGAGTCAGAGTCTCTGGTGGACAGTTGGAGCCTCAAATTCGTGGAAAATTATTTTTGCTTCAAGTCTTATTTTTACTTGCTACAACGAACCATAACGTGGAATCCATTCGACAGTGGCTTGGATTATCAGTCATTGAAGATCAAAGAGCTGTTCACGGCCGCTGACTCTGTTGTTGAATACAGGTCACACCGCACCACTCCTGTTAACCAGCTGCAATCAGCGCACGTTTTCGGCCCATTATCCATCCTGGTACCCATTTCGAACCCGTCATTCTCATGGATAAATGTTCCTGCAAAATTCGTTCCATTGTTCTCTTCATGTCAGCTGCATCACGCAACTTCACTTTAAGCCTGTTTTAGTCACAATGCTGCGGTACTGCGACCATCGAGTGGCATTCCACTTCCAATACAAGCAATACAAATCCACATCCGAAAATACTGCGCTGTGCTATTCTGGGCATCAACTCTACCTCTGCACGTAGCTGTATCCAGTTTCGCACTTCAAGTTGGATGAGGTCCTTCTCCATCTTGGTGCGCCACTCAGAAGCGGGCATCCTAAGTTTCGTTCCCCACTGGTGCATGGTCTATACGGAGAGTCTTCGTGGTGGAGCAGTGCTGTCCGTGTACTCTACATGACCCTGTCACCAATTCACAAAGCTGGAAGTGTGAGTAATTGATTTGTTATGTGTTTGCAAACTGAATTGGCACCAATTGCGCGATTCAGTAATGCCAAGTATAAAACGCAAAAATCGCGGGGAATTTCATTTTACTTTTCAATTTTCATAATTAAGATTACTTAAGGTTACCTCCCTCGAACGGACACCTCTTTATGGACAATCATGATGATCCCGTGGGTGTCCGAGAGAGGTAACTCGTTCCTCCGCCGTCGACTCTAACTCACAGGAGTCCTTAGCGGATTGAAAACCCGCTTGTTACTTTCATCACAGTGCCTTCAGCTTTTCTTATTCGTTCCAAGACTCACGACTCCGCCCTTCGGCCCTAGAATTGGAACGGCAGCGTACGTTAAGCGCATTGAATTACGATCTTGACAGCATAATGAACTGGGGAAATAAAAGAGTGGAATTCAAAGCTTCAAAAACTCAATGCTGTCTGCTGTCACTCAAGCGAACCCGTTGACAATCAGCCATTATCCATAAATAGCGTCGATGAAACTGGAAAACATTCCATCCTTAGTATGGGTATCAACACATACTCAGTTGGAACACAGCACATCTCTGAAATTTCGTTAGGTTCTCCACATAGAGAGACCTTCTTCTGATACTACTATTTTCTTTAGGTGCTCCCTCCGTCTGTAGTGCCCTGTTAGGAAGCCTGTTAGGATACGGAGCTTGTTCTTGCTCATCTTGGTACATGCCTCCAACCTCTTTCGGTTACATCGACCCAAGAGTGTCTTGGCTTTCTTGTATACTTGCTGCTGTATGGTTCCTTCTTTCTTTTTCCCCGATTTTTTCTCGGAGGACATGGTCTTTTACAGCGCAGATTGGTTCATGGGACATGTAAAAGGTTCCGATTCACCTTTCCTAGTTGGGGAGTCGGCCATTCTATTACCTTCTAGAGTTTTACTCTGTTCCTCGTGAGCAATATTTTTAAGCATTCCCACCCAAGCATGGATTTGATGATAAAGTAGTCTATTGTCAAGATAGCGGCACGACCGACCGACGTTTATGTCGTAGTTGGTATAGTTCATGTCAAGATTGATTTCAACGCATCTGTCTACGGTTTCTATATCTGCTCGAGGGAAGCTGTTGCGTTTGCCCATGGAGTCGAAGTACCCTGTCCTTGGTCCAAATACCCCTGTTCCAGTTCCTTCATGAGTTTTTGATCATTCTGTATACCATTTTACCGTATTGCTGGTCAGTCTGTGGACTATGGATTTATTGCTCCAGGCTTGTGTGGATGTCAACTCACACCGATTTCCTGTGGGTGTTCCACGAAGTAATATGTGCAAACGAGTCCGCCGATTTTCTTACAAAATGTAAGTCATATTCTGATCCTTGTAGAATAAAAAAATTATCCTGAACTTTTAAAGATTGTCTCTTGACGAAATTACAGTTGCCGTATGAAGCAAGCATGCACGAGACATAAACTGGTCTTCCTTGAGATGGATACCACGGTATCACTGTCACTCATACTCACATCATCCCTGTCAATGAAGAACTTTTGTGACATTTCTGGAGGAATGCGCCCCCGATGTGTCATCAAAGAACGCGTACAAGTGTCGTGCGGATGGGCCGCTTTACCCTCTGCCCTTTTAGTAGTCTCAATCATGAGGTGTCTATCCAAGATTCAAGTGCCTACTGAAGTAATTCGTCAGTCTCAGGCTTACACCTGTTCAAAGTACACATTTTTTTAAAATCAAGTCATACTCTCCATTAGCTCTCAATAAAAAAAAAAACCTTTTCTTCAATATTTTTGAAAATAGAAACACTATATCTCGCCTCATCCTCTTTCGCTTTCGTGCTTACATCTTGTAGTCCTAATCAGCGTCTATAAACCAATCTCTTCAAATTTTTATTAAAACTCAACGCATTTGTGTGTACTCCTCGTAGGCATCAATAGAGGTACGCGAGGCTGGTAAGCGGGCCGTATCCCAGATACAGAGTACAAATCCGAACTTTTTGTCGCACGACCTCGACTCGAGCAGCGTCGAGGAACATCCGCATCATACCTCTTCTCCGCAGTCATCAAGTCAAAAACTGATATCGAGTCACAACAGCTCGGCGTCGTGTGATTCCCCAAAGCAAGCCCATCGAAACAATTCAATCATCAGCCAACTGGAGAAGTCCAGGATCGCCAACATGAGCGATCTAAAGCCACTGACCATACTGCACTACAACGATGTGTACAACATTGAGGCCAACTCGGACATTGAGCCGATCGGTGGCGCCGCCAGGTTCTGTACGGCAATGCGGTCGTTCAAGGAACTGGATCCGTTGATCCTCTTCAGTGGCGATATATTCTCTCCAAGCATGTGTAAGTATTTTGATTTGACGATGTTTTAATTTTTATGTTTTGTTTTTATATTTTTGATTGCTTTCAGTGAGCACATTTACTCAAGGCGAACAGATGGTGCCGGTTCTGAACTCCGTCGATACACATTGTGCTGTTTTCGGAAACCATGACTTTGGTAAGTTCTTGTGTCTTTCAGGGTTTGAATTGAGCTTGTTTACTTTAAAGTCTTTTCTGAGTGCCTTCAAGCAATTATGCGTCCCTGAGGCTTTGTATTGTGTGCACAGTGCACTCCAGTAAATGACTGAGATTAGGTGTGAAAAACTGCACTGCAATTATTTTTTTAATTATTCAATTTTTTTAGAACGCTAAAGGCAACGTGCAATTTGCACTTCAGTTAGATCTTATCAGGAATTGTTTATTATTAATGGAAACGCAAATACTACGGTCGTCTTTAGAAAAGTTCTCACGTGACAGTTACAGCTCACGTAATGCATTCGAAATTTTCTATCCAAACAATTCGCGTGGCGTTGGTCTCATTCGATAAGTAGATGGCAGAACTTTCACACAGGTGATTGTTTTAAATCTTAGTTTAATTTATTTAATACATTAGGTTTATGATATGTATGTACACTTGACCGCATAAGTCTGTGTACAGAGCAAAAAATTGGAGCCATCAAATTCAAACGCGTGTATCTCAGCTAATACAGCACTTACGGAGCCAAACTTTGTTTTATTTGATTTCTTCTTAGACAAATTACAGATTTTTGGTACATTTTCTCGTGGCTTTGGATGTTTCCTGATACTTGTGAGAGATAATTTCATAAAAATAAGTCCATATAAAATAAGGGAAAATAAATTTGTTTTGAAAAAAGAAAAAGATTTTATAAAGCTATACGTTGAGGGTCAGACGTGTAGATACAAAAAAATCATAGACAAGAATAATGAGATGCTAAACACAAAAGGTGTGTTCATAATATTTATGCATAGAGTGGCAAACACAAGGAAAGAAATGTTAAATTGTGTGCTTCCACCATTTAACCAATTTTTTTTAGTTCCGGTATAAAAATTCGATTTCAATAAATTTGAGTGCAACGAGGCTTTTCTTCAGTACACGGTACACAACTCAATATTTCGGTACTTTACCGGTCATTCTATCCACCTGCACTGAAATGACCGATGCCAGTTTGGAAGAAGGAAAAATGCTATCCGATGACTCGTCTGTATCAAAAAAAAGTCATCACCTCGTGTTAGACTGCGACTTAAATCGGTCACATTCCATTCAAAGTCTGATCTCAACTCCTGTTTTTCCCTTGGGAATCACGGCAAGGTTAGTTTGAAGTTGACAAACTTACAAAACTCGCCACAACACTGCCAGATGACGGAACCTTCTGTAACTTAGGTACTCCTCTTGCTTCCTTTAAGCTACAACTCATCAACCAAAGCAAACTAAAAGTAAATGCCAGATGGAATACAGGCAATTCGTGTCAAATCGCCAAACAAATCTGCCCCAGTCTGGACCCCAAAAGATCTGATAGTTTGATATCCGTAAAAAGACCTAAAGTCAGCACGGCAGTGGGAATAATCACTGGGTACTGCCTTTTGGGGCTACACGGGAAAAGACTAAGACTATTTTCTAACGATTTATGCAGAAGTTACCGAGACGAGGAAGAAAAAGTGAGTGTGCAACACCTCTGCAACTGCCCTGCACTTGCCGCAGCTAGGGAAACCACTCTAGGCTCCTACTTCTTCGATAATCTAAGCGGTCTGAGAGAAATATCAATCAAATCGCTATTAGACTTCACAGACAGATCTGGCTGGCTGTCGAAATAACCACGCCGGCCCTACACCTCCCTTTTTAGGCAAACCCACGTTGTACTGCCACGTGGTCTACTTTGGCCTAAGTGCATCTAAGCCACTTACTACGTACTTACCTACCTAGGTTGAAGATACAGATAGCAGTCGGACTTAGCCCTGTATAGCTATGGTAGGACCAACAACAGATCCCAGATTTTTTAAGCAACGAACTTAAACAATCTAAACCTAAAAACTAATGCTTAACCTAGATACGGGAGAGATGAACAGAGGAATAGATAGGACTAGGGTAGGAAAGAATGGTGCTTATTAAGGTAGTTGCGAAGAGGGGTTTTTTTGTGATGAAAGTCAAAAGAAGACCCCATAGTTTAGCCAAGCCCAGCATCCTTGACACAGGTGAGTTGAAGGCGTAATTAGTATGATGTGGTTTAATACGCAAGTGCGCTTAGGCACTAATATTGTGCAGATTGGTGCTCAGAGTCACCAATTCGAGAAGCGCGAGGCTGTGTCTATCTCAAGTAATTAGTTGGAGGAGGAAGAGGAGATCGCCAGCTTAGAGGCGGCTGTTAGAGGGACTCAAGGCGAATGAATTTAAGACAGTCAGAGTATATGCAGAAATTGATTCTTTCAATCCGGACAAGATACCCAGAGCGGCATACTTTGCTGGGATATGAGCGAGAACGGGGCTGAAGAAGGTGAAATACAGAGATTTTGTGACATAGCTCACGATCACACATTACGCCTAAGTCGCGTAAAGGAACGTATTCGTTTCAGGGAAAATAGTTTTTATGTCACTGTCCGTGGTGGACGTTTGCGTGTGGGTATTGGATTAGCATTTACTCACGTTGAAGATCATTTTTTGACACCAAACAGAAAATGTATTTAGGTTAACTAAAAGAGAGTAGAAGTCGGAGGGAGGGGAGATGATAAGGCCATTGTGATACCACGCGGATTGACTAACTTCTGTACCAGGATCCAGTGCAGTGGGCGCCTTAGCTGCCTAACATCGTCCAGTTCGCTCAAATTGTTGAAAAGTAAAGCCCTAAATGTGAGTTCCTACTATTAGTCGAAATGGCCAGAGCAGAACATATCTCTTAAACTTAACTTAAGTTCTATAAGGAATAAAGTGGAATACGAGGCTCTGACTGAAAGACTGAAAGAAAGGTTCAATGTTCTACCAGGAAACAACGAACTTCTGCTGGATTTTCTTGAATGAGGAGCCTACATCGTCAGCTCTCACCCCATCAGCACCGAATATCTGTCATCTGATCCCAGCAAAGGCGGGACAGTAGCTGAAGAAGTACCCTTCAGTATCGCCGTCATTTCCACTGGCGTTGCAGAGTGTTTCATCGCTCATCACAGCACATTTAGTTGGCCGTTAGTACGCCGCGAATTTCTTACAGACGTTAGGGAGCATGCGGTTTTTCTGTTTACATCCTGGAGAGACATGCCACTTCCAGTTGTGCTCTCGAGAAGTCTAACCATTGACGAAAGCCCTAACAAGGGACACAGGTAGTCCTAGAGCAGGTTTAGGTTCAGAGACTCTTCTAGCAACTTCATCGGCGATCTCGTTTTACTAGATCTTGAGCACAGTTTGGATGTCACTACAGACGAAAACATTTCGGCCTTTCCACCTGTTCTTCAAAATATATATAGTTTGTGGCCATTAGGAACACAAAGGAAAAGCGGTATGCTTGGAAAACAGAAGAAAATTTAACCAATTTTCCGGTTTAGTGGTAAGGAAGAGTGCATGCTAATAGGAAGCGTTACAGGTCACTGTGACTTCTGCAGAATCTTCAAAGACTAGGAAGAATTAGAATCTATTCAATATCTGCTCTGGAAATGGACATCCCTAGCAAAAAAGATAATGGAGTTTCTGGGTAAACACGTCTTTGTAGAGCTGGATGACTGAAATAGGGCTGGACTGATATTTATCTAAGGATCTTGGTGGTTTTGCAGTAGTATAACCTCCCCTTGATTAGAAATGTTGGTCTAGGTTAGGTTATGTTAGGTTAAGTAGAGGGGCTGCTAGCGAATACCCCAGCACACTTAGACCATGTTGGGCCATTGGGATACCCACAGTCAGGCTACTACCACAGATTGACCACTTAAGTGACAGATAGTGCCGTTAATTTGATCCCAACGGCAAATGGTGACTGGATCAGATTTGAAAACCAGATAAAAGCGTATTAACTATGCTTTCACTGGGATTCGAACCGGGGACCCCGCAAACCAGGGGCAGGTACTCAAGCAACTGTGCCATGCAGTCGTTGAAAAATTGGTCTAAGTGAGTATTTTTTATGGTCACGTTACAAGGTTTAACAACCTGTAAAAATCACGATCAAATACATTCCATGCAGCTCTGAGAACAACTCTGCCCTTTTGAGAAATTGCCCTCGACATGCCTCTGATCCATGATCGCCTTGAAGATTTGCATACATAACCTCTTTTCAGAATCTTCCTAGACTGCCTGCATGGTTAAGGTCTAATTTAAATCCCCTTCATTTGCAGATCACGGCTTGGATGTCTTAAGTGAATTAATCAAGAAGACCAACTTCCCTTGGCTAATGTCGAATGTGGTTGACAACGAAACCGGTCGACCACTGGGAGGTGGCAAGATCACCCACTTCATCTTCCACAATCAGACATCGATCGGTCTCATTGGGCTCGTTGAGAAGGAATGGCTCGAAACTCTGCCAACAATCGATCCGCAGGAAGTCACATACATTGACTACGTGGAGGCTGGCAACAAGTTGGCCGAAGAGCTGCGCAACGAAGGCTGTGAAATTGTGATCGCCCTAACACACATGCGCACTCCAAATGACATTAATCTCGCGCAAAACTGCCCCGGCATCGACCTGATCCTCGGCGGACACGATCACGTTTACGAAATCAAGGAAATCAATGGCATCAAGATCATCAAGTCGGGAACGGACTTCCGGCAGTTCTCGAAGATTACTCTGGATAAGAACAAGAAGGAAGCGGGCAAGGTAAAGGTCGACGTGGAAGCTGTCGATGTGACGTCGGCCTTTGAGGAAGAACCCGAACTGAAGGCGGAGCTGGCTAAGTACTCAGGTAAGTCAACGACATTGAGACTTCGACAGCGTGTTTTCACGAATCCCTTTTCAGATGTAATTGAAGCTAAAATGACGGATGTGCTAGGTAACTTTAGTGTAGAGCTCGATGGTCGATTCTCCGCCATTCGCACGCAGGAGACAAACCTCGGCGATTGGGTGTGCGACGTAGTGCTGGCCGCTACGGGCGCCGACGTCGTTGTCATCAACTCTGGAACTTTCCGATCCGATCAAATCCATCCACCAGGTCCATTTACGATGAAGGACCTTATCAACATCATTCCGATGAGGGATCCCTTGATCCTCCTCGAAATCACGGGCAAGTGTCTCTTGGCTACGTTGGAGAACGCTGTGTCCAGCTACCCGAAGTTGGAAGGCCGTTTCCCCCAGGTACTTGAACATCACAGCCTTGCTGTCGAGCAGACTCATCTGTGGCTTCATCTCCATTGCAGGTATCAGGTGTCACATTCGCTTTCGATCCGTCAAAGCCGCCGGGTCAGCGGATAGATCCGCAGTTGGTCCAGATCGCCGATGAGTTCCTAAACCTGGACCAGATTTATAAGATTTGCATTAAGAGCTACATGTTTGGCGGTTGTGATGGCTTTACTATGTTTAAGGATGCTAAAGTCTTGGTAAGTTTATGAATGAGTAAACTTCTCAGTGTGAATGTGACACATTCTTTCGCCTAGATGGATGACGATTCCTGCCCGGAGCTGGGCCTCGTGGTGCAGAATCATTTCAAGGCGATCAACATGCGAACGGGGAAATGTCGCAACTCCAAACATAGACAATCATTGGTCACATTGTCCCGGAGGCATAGCATGGTACAAATGTTGGATAGCTTAGACTTAGATGGGCCCTCCCCGATCCGCAAGCTGTCGAGTGGACACAATGCAAAGTCCATGGATCATGGATCAAATGCTTCCAAGGTGAGAGTTTTTTTTACAGTTTTTTTTTTTTTGTAATGCTTGGTTATCAGCTACGTAATCACGTTTCCGCTTAATATACTCGAAATTGAAAAATGAACCGTGGATTTTATTCCGCAGCTAATCTGAGCAGAGAGCTTTTTTATTTTTTTTTTTTTCCGAGAGTACGTAGAAATCTTGCACAAGACTGTGGTAAACGTTGGCTCATAAACGTGTGAGATTTTTACTCACAAAAACCACCTCCCATAACATAGAAAATGTTATGACTACGACTAAGTGAAGCAGTTAACAAATAATATGTATTTCATGATTTAGTTACGTTTGACAGGTAACTCTCTTCAATGGTCCACCAACAATGTGCGGACGGATCGTACGAGAACAACGTGTCTAGTCTTTTGAAGTCGTCGAAAGACATTAGTTTCCTCAAGGCTGAGATAAACTGCAGAGTTTGTATCCTGTTCCAGACAGCGGTTATGTTTATAAACAAAGTTCTTTATTTAATCTTGGACTGATAAAATTTCAAGATCTGTGTGAATATCTTCGTTTCTGATATACCATGGTGCATTAACGATACTTCTAAACACCTAATTTTAAAAAGCCTGTATAGTTTTTGGTACAACCCAAAGGTTGTTCGCCATACGTCCAAACAGGTTTAAGGCTGTTTAAGCTTATACACAAGCAATTTGTTGCTAATACTTAGCTTGGAATGTTTACCAATACGCCAGTGTATTTCTTGTTGAGTTCTGCATGTTTCTTTTTAACGCGCTCCTTCCACTTGAGTTTCTCCATCCCGAGGTATTTCGCTTCGTAACCAAACGTTATTTGAACATAATTAAGGGAGAGTGGCAAGTTATTAACGTGCCTATATGCACGTTAATTATTGTGTTGCATGAAGCACACTTTCATTTTAACCATATTCGGGAAACAGGATCAACCTGGAAAACGGTTAGACTTAGTACACCGGATGCCGTCTCGGACCCACCAGTGTTTTTGATGAAATTAGATTTCTTTCGTGGAATACCTACCTCCATTTACATCTGTAGCTTATTGGCAATGCTTCGGTAGAGAGTGGGAGCGTGGAAGGTGCTCTTCGATATATAACGCTATCAGCGCAAAAGTAGCGTAACCTAAAAAAAATCCGAAAAATTCCCAAAATAACAATTTTTGAGGCCCTCGGAGCTCTCTAGTGACGATCAGCATAATTTCAATTTTTGGGCTAATATCATAACATGCATCTTAGCTCTTATCCTTGCTGCCTTGGTCTGCGGGTCTAATCTTGTCTCAGGGCAGTTTTGAGCTGACCACCGAGAAGCGCTGACACTACAACATCAATCTTCCATTCCCCCCAAATCACACCGGAAGTTTGATCATCGAATGCTGATAGGTCCTGTGTATACATATATGAATACAGACGAGGTAGTCAGAATTGTTGTCTACACCATGCTAAGGTCTATTACTTTTTCGATGTGGAGACCTTCTAAACATACCTTTCGCTTTGACCCGCGTTACTGTGCAGCCAGAAATGAGAGAGCAAGGAAGATATTCAACTTAGACCAGAATTACTCTTTGTCCACGACCACGAGAAATGAGAGAGTAGTGGAATTCCTTTGTATTTCACACATAATTTTGCGAAATCCATGAATCCACATTCCCCGTTTGGAGAAGGGTTTCCGGTGGTCACAACAGTCCAAACGTATTCACAGACAGATGGTATAAAAAAAGCTGACAAATGAAATCAACTGGCAAGGGAGTATTGTCAATGACTCTACAGAGGTGGGACCGTGAGAAAATTATTTTTGGTCGTACCGGCCGGAAATCCTGTGCCAGAGCTTTTAACATTTTGCTTTTCCAGTCAGTCAGTTTATGAGTTCCTTCGCCACTTAGAACCAGAATGTCTTGTGTTATTACATAAATCACATATCCTGCTCATACTTACTGTTAACTGCGGCTGGATCCGATGAATATCATCGGGAAGACAACACATAACAAGGAGAATCATTTCGACTCGACTTCCAATGCGTCGAAGTAATTGAAGACCAGGATTATAAACATGGCTCTAAACTGAAATCGTTGATTATAACTCGTTGATTTTCCGCATTTAAAAAAAAAGTGTTCAAGAACTCAGGTAGTCCATAGACCACACCGGACTCTGCACATAAAATGTAACGCCGGCGTTTCAGCAAATGCCGACATTAGGTTCAGACCATTTTTAAAATTGTTTCCTTTGCGATATCTTGATCTATGTGCAATTTATGGCAAGAAACACGTCTTACTTGAACCCGTCTAGACTTTATGTGTTCGTTATTTGTCGAGTTGTTATTAAAAATAACTTTTAAATACTTGAAGAATGTCGGAACGTCAAGCTTACATTAATTTCACTTAGTCAGCCTTTTCTTATCAAATTAGTTCTTAAAAAGAATTATTCTTTGCAGATGTTAAGGAGAGCCTCATTAGACGACTTGGAACAGATAAGCTGTCAACTTGCGCCAAAAATCCAACACCGAATAATACAAATTCAAAATGAAGAGGTGAGCAAAATCTCAAACAGTCACGAACTCAAACCATAATGATCTACCATTCTTTCAGCACTACAACCAGCTCTTACTGAAGAAGGAGACAACCATCAGGAACTCCATCATTACCGAGGCCGATGACGAGTAAATCCATTCAAAATGAAACTCGAAACTAATTTAATTATTTCAAAATCAAAAGAAAGTATTTTAAAACCCTGTTGACTAGTTTAATCTTCATAGTTTAATTTAGCAAAAAACACATTACAATTTAGACAAATTTAAACTGAAACCAAAAAGCTTTACAAAAAAAAATATATATATATACATACAAAAGCAAAGCAACCAATTAGATACTCGTACACCCACCCCGCCTCTCGAATCACCGTTCCTTTTTGCATAAATTTTGGAAAAAGAAAATATATATATCAATTCGCTTTTAAGGACAACCTTATACATACTCTTCATTTGCACAAAACGGAGAACGAATGTTATTACTTTTAAGTTCGAACAATTGAAGCAATATTATTCCTTAAACAAAACAAACAAACAGCTTTATACCTCTAAAGGATTTAAGATAACACATAAGGAGACATGAGTGCAGCTTGAAAGGAGATCAGACAAAACAAAAAAAAACAAAACAGGAGAAGAATAAGAAAATGAAACGAAAAAGACTAACTAACTAATTTTAAACAAAAACAAAAATCACAAGGAACAAAATGAAAAGACATAAGACACTTTATTTATTGCTCGTTAATTTCATTCATCATGAATTTTGTGTATTTTAATGGAATCCTTTTCACATTTACTCTTAAACGTAACAATTGTTTACACCTAATTTATAAAATAAATAAATACCTACCGTAGCATTTAAGATATTTTGCAACGAGAATACTGATTCTATTTCCCGTTTGTGGTTGTTAATTTTACATAAATAAATTTTACAAAAATTGCAAAACAAAAAAACACGAAGACACACATCATAGGACGAGGACGAAGGATAGAGTGTATCTTGAGTTGATTTAGTTAGCGAATGACGATTTGTTGTAATAGTTTTTTAATTGAAATGGAAAGCAATCATTGGGAACACACGTGTATGTCGTACCTATAAAATCGGTGCCTCGTATCTATAAAATCCATTTGTTTGTGTTCATTCTTTACAGTTTGTATTTTTTGTTATTATTTATATTAGAGAATAAATTCATACATACTATATCATATTATCAAAATGCATAGTTATTGTATTTAAATTAAACCGAAACCAAGACAAAAATCGATTCATATGAATTTGCAGTTTTATTTTAGTTCTTCAGTGGGTGTATGGGTTCCTTACTCGAACACGTGCACCATCAGAGTACTCTTTATGTTCCAGATCAACATACATTTTTAACATTTAAATACGTTTGTTTTCTTTGAGTGGCTATGTGCCTCAAATAGCCTGTTTGATAAAAAAGCATGAGTTTGTCTAGTTATCTCCACTCTTACACAACAAACTGTCTAAAGTCCTTCTTAACTTGTGTGTGAGTTACATAACTTAGACGGGACAGAGGCGCTGACTACTGCGTTGTCCCTCAGGCTCCAAGTGGAACACTCTCTTGTCCTCAGTTAAGTTGTCCATGCGCTCTTACCAACCAGTTCCGACCTCCAGCCACCTTGGGTATTATATTCGTAGACGCGCAGCCAGATTCATGAAATACGTAAAAAAAACCATCACCTTATCATCTAATTCAAATCATGGTTGAATATTCATCGTCAAGCGTTTAGTTACGAAAAGAAGATCGTATATTCCCCAGGAGTTGTGTTCTTCCGAGAAAAAAATGTTCCTATTCCGAGTTCCCCGAGAGACAATTCTATCCTTCGAATTTGAGAGTCAGAATTGAATAGGCGTTTTTTTTCTAATAAAATTGAAAAATTAATATTTGTTATATTTGTGTTAGTTTCCTTGGTAAAATTAAGCTTTGTGATATACATATGTAAGTGTTATGCCCGTTTTCACACTGCAAGCAGCTACAGGGAACTAACTCCTCAGGAGCTAAGTCCACTGAGGGGTCAAAGTCCCCAATATTGTTAAACTGACGATGTTTGTTAATATAACTCCAGGCGCCTGCTTGACAGGTGTTGACATACCCTTTGCGGAGCGACGAAGTCTCGTGGGTGGACTCAACCCTCCGGAAAAAATGGTTCAAATCCTGTTAGCGATCCATCCACCAGACTTTCTTTCAGGCTTAGCTGCTGTGAGCAACATTTGCATCAGCAAACACTTACGGCTTACGATTTACAAGATATTTGGATCTTTTACTTTCCCGATTTTCAATTCTTAAATATAATTTTCGTCCTTTCCAGTGGCTTGCGATAAGAACCGCTTTGGATTTAAGCTTCCTATGTGGTAGACTATGTATAGACAAAATTTCTAGAAAATCGGAGGTGAGAACTTTTCGGAACATTATCTCTTTTAAGAGTGGGAATTTATTTCATATTTAGAGGGAACTAAAAGCACACAGTATTTTTTGGAACTAAAGTCCCACCTTGCTTGGGAATTAAGTCCACTTTACTAACGTTCCCGGGAGCTTAGTTCCCAGCACCGGAAGCTAATTCTTCGCACAAAGAAGGCTACTCTATGTATGGATTTTTGACCACTCCATTGTACCGTTCAACTATATTTGGACAGCGTGAGTCATTAAATTAAACCATTTCAACATACTACAGGCGTTCTATAAGAAGTCAAAAGGCACCCCTCCAAAGGATATTTGGCATAAAAGCTGTCTTTGTCGCTTGTCTTCTTCTGCAAACAAACTGAATGCAATATCAAATGCCCGTTTTCAAATTTCGAGCTTAAGTGTCGATCCATGGATAGGTTAGGTTAGGTACGTGAGTTGACGCGGTGGGGTAGCGCCATCATTATCAGCGGATTCCTGCTGCATTGGAGGCCATGTCGTACGAGTGGTCTCACATGTGGGGAAGGAACTCCACCTTTCATTAGCCAGCTAGATGATTTTACTGTCCACCTTTCTCTTGATGTCAGACAGAGGAAAGGCCATGGGATTGATTGGGATGGGTCGGATACGGCCCCTTTGCTGGCAAGTTCATCTGATACATCGTGGTTATGACCTGGGACCCATCATACAGTAATCGAATGCTGTGTGCCAAGAACCTTGAGCTCTTCGCGACAGCTTTCGACTAGCTTGGACTTGATTTCAATAGCCGAAATTGCTTTTATGGCCGCTTGACTGTCAATTAAGAAGGTACTATTAGTTGGTGGTATTTCCAACAATGATATCAATTTGGTCGATCTATGGATAAACTCAAAATCAATACAAGTTTTGTGGAAGTGGATGTTTAACGACAAAATTCGCTTAAGAAGTGGCTTAACTTAAGCCATCGATTGCCGTGGCTTAAGTATCAGCCCAGAGAGTACACAATTGCCAATAGTGTATTCAAATAATTTCAACCCCAAAATACAATGAGGAAACCACAGAAGCAACCAAATATTTTGTCTGGCAATGCTTCAGATTTCAGCCTCTCGTGACTGGATGAAATTCTCTCAAATATTGATCTCCTTCCACCCACACTCGCCGTTTTAGATAGCACACACATTCGTTCACAGACAGGTTGTGTGCCTCCCACACGTCGGTTGTTTCATAAATAGTTCACAATCCGACTCAATCCAAGGCTTACCTAAGCCACCCTTAAATATTGACTGAGAAAACGAAACATTGTTGGGTATAGTTTATGTTCCTACACTTAGCTAAACCAGCAGATAAGTTTGGGCTGTGAAAATGTAGATGTTTTGCAGTAGGGATAGGCTTAGGCACGTCTGGAAAGGGTGTTCAAGTCTGCTTCACAATTCTCTGGGATGTCACTGAGTCCCGGCACCCACAAGTTGGATGCTAAAATACTTGACCATCTCGTTAAGAGATAGGCGGCAATTGAGGGACGTCTTGAAGTTAAATGTGACTGCGGTCAGAGATTTGATCGTTGCCTGGCTGTCCAAACTGATGACAATATCTGAACCTGATATTATATTATTTTTTAAGCTAGGGCAGAGCTATTTTAATCGCTATAGTCTCTGCCTGCAAGACGCTATAGTGAGAAGATAGTCGGAATGAGAGTTGAAAATTATGATTCTTAGAGTAGAATTCCATACCCACTCCTTCACCCATCTTCGATCCATCTGTAAAAATTCGCAAAGGACCATCCAGCGTCTGGTGCTCCAGATCTGGGAGTATACTGATTCAGATATTTTTCTCGAAGATGAGCGTCTGTGTACCAAACCAGGCTTCTAGGGTCTAGTGTTGGGATACCATTGGTCCACTTTCCGCGGTCTAATATGACAACTTCAAAAAGTGTTGCCTTACGATGGTATCCGGCATTGTACAAAACATGTCTCTATTAGGGATTGAGTTGAGTATACTTAGGTGACCGGTTAGGTTACCTGGTTTGTAATTGTACTTTAGCTGCAGTTTAATAGCGTATCTGGCAGCGACATTCCTGCCGAAGATCTGTAGGGGAGTTGGCCCGACTATAGCTTCTAGAGCTGTTGTGTTTCAGGTGCGCATGGTATCTGTTATTCCAAGTCCATCCAACCTGGTTGCCGTTGCCTGTTGGAGTGTTTTTTCCACCAGACGATGGCCGCGTGACGGTGGTGGTTTTGCCCCATTTCTTCGTCGTGAGCCTAGACGCAATTCTATTTCTATTCTATTTCTTGTACGTGCACCGTATTCAATAGTTTTTCTGGCGGCTCTTAATTTTTATTGGTCCCTTTTCTTTTTTTTCGCAAGAATTCAACGTCAAAGGTGTTGTGGGTGCTATTGTTCTTTCACGAGTGGAAGAGGTCTACAGTTTAATGCCGATTCCGAATGGCGAATTCGAGACGCTTTTTCTAGACAAGAATACTCTTTGAGCATTGTCAGTGACTCGAAAGAGGTGGAGCCGTGAATTATGATAGGTGGTAAATTCGGGTATCGAACCTGGCACCCTCTGCGTAGGAGTCGACGCACTTACCCACTACGCCACGGTACATATGCGTCGGTACATATGTGAGGTAAACCTAAATCCCGCAAAACCAACAATGTATCTTTACTAGGAAACGATAACTGGAAGGACTAAAACTCGGGCTTTAGTAAATGAAGTTAAACACCTAGGATTAATCCTGGACAGCAAATTCATCTGGAAAAAGCACACAGAAGAAGTAACCAGGATAGCGACAAGTGCTCTAATGATCCGTCGGAGCTTGGCGGACACATCCTGGGAATGCAGTTCAAGCATCGTCTGATGGATGTACATAGCAATTGTTGGACCAAAAATCACATAGAACGGTCCAAAGACCCAACCTGTGTATTACACGACTTTCCCAACTGCAGCCAGGAGTTGAGGTTGGGGCTGACTCACATCCAAACAAAAGAATCACCAGAATGGCAAAAGAAGGGATAGGAAAAGACAGGTGCACTACATCGAGACAATTCGATGCACTAGTCGAAGAGCTACCACTTGTGGCTCATCCGAAAGAGTTGTACCATTAGCCTCAGCACAAAACAGGACTGGAGCACGAATCCATAGTCCACAGACTGAGCAGCAATACGGTAAAATGATATACAGATGGATCAAGAACTGATGATGGAACTGAGGCAGGGGTTGTAAGGGGGAGTAAGATAGCTCTCCAACCTCTATTTGAATCCTGATAAATATTGTTTTGGAACGAAGACTAGCACTTCTTCTTCGGTTTGCCTAAGTCTTTAAGGTCTTAGTTCGAGGAAGAAGAGGAAACACTTCACTATCTCTGTCACGGTCTAAGCCTACGTTGGACGATACTTCAAGAACTTTATGAACTTTACAAAATAGCAAATATCGTTTTATTAGACCGTTTTAGATTCAAATGTTGCTAGGTGAACAACGCTCATAAATAAACAAGAGAACGGAAGAGGTGCCAAAGAGGTATTCTGCCATCAATGACCATCCCAATGGGTCCACCAAAACCTCATTGAGACGTGTCAAATACTAAATTACGGTGATCAAAAGCAGCCAACCACTGTTTCTTAAAGATAACGAGGCAATTGAGTAGAGCCTTGCCTCGAAGGTGGAAGCTATCTTTGAAGTACTTGGTCTCATCGAAAGAAAAGTTCTGATTGCGATTTTTGGTCCTGTTTTGTCAATAATGGCATTTGTTGGACATTTGGAATACAGTGACATGAGTTTAGGGTGCGTACACAGCTCAGCTCCGGCCCAAAAGCTCTTCGACTCCGAACCTGTGAGACAACGCAATAGAGGACGCTCACGTCACGTCCGCAATTCAAACACTTTGGCATGCGAAACTGAAGACATTTGAAGCCTATGACCACTGTGGAGAGAAGCGTCAAATAAAGAAATAGAAGCGTGGGTTTGTATCTTAGCCGGGTCAAGTACAAGAAGATTTAGAGCCGGAAACCAAATGCAGTATATTCTGGAAATAACCAAGTTTGGAGACGAAAGACCAATGAGGGAGTTAAGCAGCTCTAATTTTTTAAGCAGAAGCCGGATTTTGCTTCAAGAAAAGCAATTCAAGAATTTCAATGTAGGTACGAGTAAATCATACTCATCCCAAATTCATATGAAGCAAAGCAAAGAAAAAAAAAAAACAAAATAATCCAAATAACATCGAAACGAATGCTACACACATTCACGTTCAGCCGTCTTTTGGCTCGCAAGGCGCAAACTGTAAAAGGTAATTACTGCCACAAGTAACCTGCCCATTGATGCTGAGGCCAATAGTAGAAAACCTATCTGTTCCCCAGTAAATCTCCTACAATGTCTGTCCTCATACAAGGAGCTTGTCCAGAACAAAGTATCAATCCCATTTGTCACGGTTGACGAGCTGCACAACGCGCCCAGGAAAATTGCTGACTAAGAAGCGCGTTGTTCTAACGGCATCCCTAATAAGGCCATGAAAGCTAATAATAAGGCCAAGAAAGGAAACTCCAACACCTTGTGCTTATACCCAAAAGGCAATAATACTCCGGCGCTCCCTTAGCGTATGGACCGATTTGCCTGCTGGACACCACGGGAAAGATCTTGGAGACTATTATACAAGGCAGGCTAATCGGTGTGGCTGGGGAACGAGGAGCCCTGTCCAACCATCTTTTACCACCATTTATGAAATTGCGCTCTACCATCGACGCCATCATCGAGGGAAGCGATAACGGGTTCAAGATAGAGGGGTGGCACAAAAAATACTGTTCCGCATTTACGGTGGACATTAACAACGCGCTTAATTCGACGGACACGGGCCTGGATTATGAAAGCCTTGAATAGAATTTGCACACCGCATATTTGAAGAAGATAATCGCCAGGTATTTTACCAAAAGAAATCTCAGGTACCAGACTGTCGATGATATTAAACATTACGACGTCTCGGCAAGCGTTCCACAGTTTTCAGGTCTTAGATCCCTCCTCTAAAACTTAATGTACGACGAGTCTAAGACTGACTCTGCCACATGGAGTCAATGGTATCGGTCTTACCAATGACATTGCGGTGGTTACGGTGGCCAAGTACATCCACGAGGTGGAAACTGCCACAAACGAAGCAATCAAGAGGATCAAAAATTGGCTGGAAGCATCCGACTTTGAACTAGCTCACCACAGGACAGAGGCTGCTTTAATAACCAGCCGAAAGACTGTGAAATATGCGAACTTCCTCTTTGGTTCCCAGATAATCCGATCTAAGGAGTCTCTCGAAAACCTGCTGAATTTGTAGAAAAATAGCATCAAGGCTGCCAAACGGAGGACCAGGATATGCGAGAAGGATCCTGCTTTCCAGAGTGGTTAACTCAATCCTTCTTTACGCCGTACCAGTATGGGCGGGAGCTCTCGCTACCAAGGAGACATCAAAGAAGCTTTCGCCAACTCATAGGTTCTGCACAATACGAAAAATCAGCGGTTTCCAAACAATTTCGGACGATGTACCCTCCACCATTGCGAGTATGGTCCCTATCGTCATTTTCGCCAACGCTAATGCAAAGGGTTTACTTAAGGCGAACGGCAAATCACGCCGAAACTAGCGCAAGACGCCTGAAGTAAGAAGAAAGGGAAACATCAACATGGCACTGTGGCAGTGCGTGAAGACGCAGAGCACGCAACATCCCATGGCAGGCCCTTCGCAGTGGCGAGAACGAGTCTACCAAGTCCCGAGCTAGTAGTGTTAGCCATATGATGGATTCAGCAGACAAATTGGCTGATGGAGATTTGCTCCTTTATAACGAGTGTGTAGAATGAGCTAAGAAGGCTCGAAAGAGAAAGCAAAACCGAATTGGCAAATATGAAGCACGTAACGTGGTATGCTAACCAGCGCTGCGAAGTAATACCTACCGGTAGTTCCGTAGCGAGAGTGGTAGTAGTGTGCAAAGGTGTGGACCCACGAATCGTCACGGGTTACCAGTATCTTGAAGAAGATTCCACATCCATTGGCGCAAACCACAAAAAAAAAGAAACGCATTCACGATCAAAATTGGCAAAAAATAAAATAATCCCAATAAGGAAATTCTCATTCATTCCCTCACATAAATCCAATTGGCAATTCTGCGCACACTTCCACCTGACAGCCAAATGTCATACACAATCACAGCCAACTTCAACGTTGTGTAATTCTTGTTTATTGTTGACAGATGGTTTAATGAAGTGTTTTTTTTTATAAAATTTAAGGAAAATACATAATTTATATAAATAAATGAAATACAAATCTGTAGTCAGGAAGTTTTTTAGTTTTTCCTTATAAAAAAAGCTCTATTTGTATTATGTTGACGCACAAAGGTTGTCAAGGGGCGCGTAAGAAAATGCAGGTAAATGGTTAATATCATTTTTCGGTGAGAATTTCTTTGCTTTAACCTCAACCCACAAGTGTAAACTGAGAAAAGAAAAAAAAACAAGGCTTTCCAAAGGACAATGATTTTCATTCGATGTGAATTTGACTTCGGATGGATCAGTGACCCGTATTAAGCCGGTATACAATTGCAAAAAGTGCCTGGGTGCTCCACTATCTTTTAGCATGTTTTTTTTTTTTTTCTTTACTCATGTCGCCCCTGGGTGGATTTGGAGCTAGTTTTTTTCGTTTCATTTAAACTTATTCAGTGTATTCCCCTTTGGGGGGTTGCTTAATGAGAGAGAAAAGTATTTCACATTCAATGAATCAATTTGCAGGTATCATTCGTTATACGAGATGCCGAAGAAAAACAACACAGAAATGGAGTCAATGCACTACAATTGGATCAAAATAATGGAAAACTTTATTCAGCTGGTGAGTTGGGGGCATATCATCGGTCGATGACATGAAAGCAACTATATTTTGTATATTCTCTTTATTCATAGGGAGGGATGCAATTATCAGGGTATGGAATACAAAAGAAACGGAATCGCCGAACAAATATATCAAGAGTATGGAACATCACAACGATTGGGTCAACGACATTGTCTTGTGCTGCAATGGACGAAATTGTAAGGATGATGCAATTTGTTCTCTATCCTTCTACAGATATATGGTTTTTATTTTTGGCTACACTGAGACCTTCACCCTTTTGTGCGTGGGCAATGTTATGACATTTGTATTCAAAAATCGATTTCAATTCTGTTATCATGTGAATGTATGCTTCGTGACGTTTGCCACTGATCGGGGATTAGTTAGGCAATGCCGGGTGAAATTCTACTTTTTAATGTTTTCGTTCGGATTACTTGTGATTGATGCACTTACACGACATGTCTTGAAAGTCAATCACACTAGTAGGCATGGGTTCATATAATGTAATGGCGTCAGGAAATCCCACAATTCGGAGGGTCACGTCCCTCTTGTGAATATCTGTCACGGATGAGTGAAAGCTGTGCTAATGACGGAGACACATAAAATGCTGACAGGAAATATGCCGAAAATGGGTCATCTGATATAGTTGGTCCTATGTGATGTATGTGTGACTGTATGTGTGACTGTTGTTCATCAAAGCCTGGTCGATTGTGCGGTTTCTAGGCATTCCTGGAAGTGAATTACATTATGAATGGCATAGAATTCCCATGCAATTTAAAGGCAGTAGAGTTATGTGACGAAAATTGTTTTTCATATTCCATAATTGATTGGACAATCGGCAACTTATATTCCCTCAATTCCCCCGATTCTCGGTACAATACTCCATATGACATGTTCTCTTTTTCTTCAGTGATTAGCGCCAGCTGTGATACTACTGTTAAAGTGTGGAATGCCCACCAAGGTTTTTGTATGTCAACACTAAAAACTCACCGAGATTACGTTCAAGCACTAGCCTACGCGAAAGACCGGGAGCAGGTAAGCAGGTGTGACCCCAATGACCACGTAAATGACTGAAGAATTCCTTTCTCCATTCATTAAGGTGGCAAGTGCTGGTTTAGACAAATCAATTTTCTTATGGGATGTCAATACGCTAACAGCATTGACTGCCAGCAACAACACCGTGTCAAGTAAGTCTCCATTCAAAGTGAACAGACATATTCTCAACATTCTCTTCATTTGCAGCTTCAAATCTATTGGGTTCGAGAGACTCAATATATAGCTTAGCTATGAATCCATCGGGTACAGTGATTGTGAGCGGTTCCACTGAGAACGTGTTGCGGATATGGGATCCGAGAATGTGCAAAAAGATCATGAAACTCCGCGGACATGCGGAGAATGTGCGAGCGCTTGTTGTATCGCCTGATGGCACACAAGTTGTATCCGGAAGTTCAGATGGTACCATCAAGCTATGGCATCTCGGTCAACAGGGTTGCATCCAGACTATCAATGTGCACACAGAGGGCGTCTGGGCGCTGTTAATGAGTGAGAATTTCCAATACGTTATATCGGGCAGTCGAGACAAGAAGATCATTGTGACCGAACTGCGAAATCCAAGCAATAGTGAGATTGTGTGCGAAGAAAAAGCACCTGTCTTGAGCCTGTGCTATGACATTGATAAGACAGGAGTGTGGGCGACAACATGGAACTCGGATATTCGATGTTGGAAGCTTCCGCACTACGACAAGAGCACTCTAAATTCCATAACGGGCGATGCGAGCGGGAAAGGTGTTGAAATAACGTGCATCAAAGGTCAGTGTTAGCTTCGTATTCAAACAGCCTTCACTGTCTGCGATTCCATTTGCAGGTGGGGCGGCAATCAAGAAGTCGACTGTGTTAAATGATAAACGACATATTGTGACAAAGGACACCGAAGATAACGTGGCCATATACGATGTGCTGCGAGTAATCAAAAAGGACGACCTGGGTAAAGTGGATTACGAGGAAGAAATCAAAAAGCGTAATCAAAAAGTATACATTCCAAATTGGTTTACGGTGGATCTCAAAACTGGTGTAAGCCATTGTCCTCTCTGAAGATGATGTACAAACCGTGTTCATCTCCCTCTCTCTTGCAGATGCCGACGATTGTTTTAGGGCAGGATGAGGTTGATTGTTTTGCAGCGTGGGTATCTATAGAAGCTGGTCTTCCTGAGTTAGCCGAACCAACATCAGACATAAAGGTAAAGTGGAGAATATTTCAAGCGAATGATGGCCAATGACTGCTGATCTTTTGATGTTTTATTTTAGATAAATTACGGTAAACTTCTCCTAGAAGCGTTACTCGAATATTGGAGACCACCGCATAGCTTACCCTCTGACGAATTAGATTCGGACATCAGGGGAAACGGTTATTTTCAAGTTCCAAAACACACACCAGTTATTTTCAGGTAAGTTGTGGTGTTTACTGCACTACCTTGAAGGCAATGTAAACTTGATGAGAATCGCGCACGATACAGATATTATTTTGAATAGAATTGTTGGGGCACGTGATGGCAAGAAGTGATAAGTTGTTTCAGTCCTAAAAGAGATCATGCAAAGATCTCGAACTAAAACATTATATTGTACGTAAGCTTGAGGCCCTGACGATTATTGTTGTTGAGGCTATATTTGACCGAGATCTTTAGAGCTATTGTGGCATCTTCTGAGACTAGCTTCTCTTTCGAGTTCGCTCAGATGCAGTTCTTTTCAGTGTTTTGATTTTTTAGGCTTATAGACTCCTGTTGCACGAAGGTGGAACAGATTTACTCTAGAGAATTCTCTATAAGCCGGATTCCTTTAGGAATCTAAGAATGAGAGATGGTTCTAGTGACTTCCATTCATCCTCTGTCATCAGATGCTTGCTGAGATATCCTTGTCTTTTGCGGGCTTGTGCCTCACAGCATCCTAGGCCATGCACTGGAATTTCATTAGATTCTCCACAGACTCCTTTTTCTGCTAACCCATAACCCGTTTCTTCTTGTTGATTTTGATATATGCCTCAAATCTCTCTTGTTTATATTGAACCAACAGTAACTTGGCTTGCTTCATACCATGAGATTTTTTCCAGGCTTCTGTACGGTACGTTCTCATTCCCTGAATTTTTCTCTGATGACATTGCCTCCTACAGTACGTTATATTTGTCGCTTTTGGATCCTAACTAGTTGGTGCAGGGTAGAAATGGGGGCACCCTTCTGCTGGTCTTCATTGTGGCGGATGAAGAGCGTGTATTAGTACCATCGCAGAGCGTAGACTGTAAACTCGTACGTTATCCATCTAAGATCACTTGTCACACCAGGCGGTTATTCAACGTGGTACCATTTTTAAAGTAATTGGCCGACACCTCACTGAATTTACGGAGAAGTTGAATAACTCCTCATTAATTCTTCATCTATGCGTCTTTTAATCCAACGTTATGCGTGATATCCATCCTTTGACCATATTTCCCAAGTGCATAATGCTCTGCTATGCAGCCGATGAGTGTCCTGAGTTGTCTTCGTTCTGATTAGAGGAATTGGTTTCGTAGTAAGACACGTTGTGGTAGGCATGTTCTGGTGTGGAGCTTTTGCATTTATAAACATCGATGGCTTACTTCATACGTTTCTGTTTCTCGCTCAGAAATTAGGTAATATCTGTCATAAAGACTTGTTTTTACAAAAATAAAGACCAAGGTCTGCTACCCTGGAAAATATATAAGATTTCTGATTTGTTAAATTCCAGTTTTGTTTTGTCAAGCCTAACTGTCAGCAGTGATAAGCCGAAGTGGTAACTTCTTGTTTTTTGTTTGTCGAGGTTATTATATGCGGTCTATGAATGAGAAACTACTCACTTTATTCTAGAAATTGGAGCAGTTTCAGCGATTTGACTGAATGGGGCGTTTGTTTGTATATGTTCCTCTATTATTTCTTGAGATTTCTGTCGAATAAATGTACTTATTAAGAAGAAGGGCGACAAATTAGATAGCAGAAAAATAAACAATATATAAAACTTTTTTATAATAAAGACTTTTGTATTATAAACCAATTACAGTGAAGTAGCTGGACGAACGACGTGTCGTTTGCTGGTAAGAGACGCAGCCGGTGAAAACGAAAGTACCGGCCTACACGAAACCGTACCCCAGTGGGTCACAGACGTAGTCATCGAAAAGAATACTCCTAAATTTATAAAGATATCGTTCTTCCTGCAACCGCATCCCTCAATGGTAAAACCAGAACGAACCAAAAAGGTAACACAAAATTGCTTTGCATGCCCGAATTTCCATTAAAACTCGTTAACATTTCAGGATCGACTGGTAGCAAATGAATTTATTCAATGTAGAAAAGTGTGCGAACATGTTCTTGAGAAGGTGTTAGGTGCCGAAACTACTCCAAGTGGAGGAAATGCATCGAACTCATCGCAGAATAGTCAAAGTGATGCCAATTCAGAGGGCTCACAAATTCCACCGGAGGATCGAATTGAATTGCAGTGCAACGATGTAGTAAGTCTAAGCTTAAATTGATGCAAATCGAATTGTATTTACTGATTTTCTTTTTTCTTCAAGGTTGTCGATCCAAACATGGACCTCCGCACTGTACGTCACTTCATATGGAAACAATCAGCCGATCTGACTTTCCTATACAAAACCAAGCCAAACTTTAGCTACGACGCTAAGATCTAAACCTAAAGGGAGAGTCAGTCCCCATTATAAACTACTCATAGGGAACTTTAAAGAAAACAAAACAAGCAATTAGTTTTTTTCTTTCTTTTTGGTACAAATACAATACATTCATATGTACGTCAATGCAGTTGAATGTTGAAGATTACGATTGCTTTCTGAAAGAATACAACAATCTACATACATATATATATACTGTTAGTCCTCCAAAAACCAAGCCTATGCTTTTATCAGTTTCATTTGTGAAATAATTTTCTTGTGTTTCTTGCAACGGAACTCTTGGAGTTTGCGGAATCTTCGCTGGCTTTTCCAATTCTTTTCAAATTTCCCCTGGACAAAGTAATTTTGTTTTTGACTCAAAGTCGCAACAAATTTGAATGACTATTTAGTTGGAGAATTCTGTCCCAACAAAAATTCCACTTCTTTCAGTATTCCTCTCGAAGTGTGTAGCACGCACTGTCGATAAGCAAAGGCAAAGCAAACCATGTGACAAATGAAATTGAATTACATATTTAATGAAAGGATAAATAGCATTTAACATTTAGTAATATCTTAATGTCATTCTCGAAGAGTAACCATACTCAAAAACAAACAAAAAATATTTAATAAAAACGAAGAAAACTAAAGGAAAAAAATACAAAAAAGAAAACAAAGCAGAACAGAAACACAAAGAAATGAATAAAACAAAACTTTGTACATAACCGTCTTATTTTTCAATGGGATTCGACATTGAGCAGTGTACTTTGGGCCAAGAAGCAAGATCTTCTTTATTATGTTGGCTGGGGATGCCTTGGGCATTAATTGGCAAATCTGAAGGAATCAACGATGGCGCTGCTGCCCACTATACATCGATGATAAATCAGCTTTTAAATCATCATCCTCCTAGTTCGTTGGATTTACCATTAGAACAGTCGCAAATCTTTAGGTTACAGTACCATAAGAGCCATAACCTCAAGGGTACCTCACAAGGCGGAGTAATTCCGCCACTACTATCCTGTGGTGCACAATTGCTGAATGGGAACTAAACCACATTCATTCTGACGTATGACATCTAGTTTAGTGGCTAAACGCCATGCATGCTCCAAGCGGAAATATATGGGGAATTCCTACAGAACTTGAAAGAGCTGAGTAGGAGAAAGTAAAATTCTGCTGGTTTCCTGGTCATACGGGGATAGAAGGCAGTGAAATGGCCGATTCCCTGGCAAGGAAATGAGCATCAAAGCTCTTCACAGGCCCTCTTCACAGAAGAGTTCAGGGAACTAGAAAGAAGGATGCGGGCAAAAGCCTGGAACAATGGCATGAAGTAATCCAAATATCCAAAATATACCCGTCAGGTAACACTTGGCCATATCTTTTGATGAGTTAGAGTCGATGGCGAAGGATTCAGTTGCCTGGAGATCTTTCTGATCTTTCTTGAAGAACAAAATTCTGCCTGCGACATGCGTCTAAGTTGGCTGAACCATGCAGAGTTATGGACAAATCAGCTCGTTGGAATCGACAAGAATCGTCGTCCAATTGGGTGTGCAAAACTAGTGACAGCTGGACAGAGATCGCGCTAATTAGACAGACCCAGGTCCACCTCGGACTGTAGGGTCAAATGAAGAGGAAGAACCTAATTGTATGAGTGTACAAAGTGTGGAATTCAGCAGCTGAGAGCAATCAGACGTTTTTGATGGTAGGTTTAGTGTTCAAAATAAAATCCAGCAGAGCTTGTGCCGGTGCATTGAAGAATGAGATAACCTTGAAAACTAAATACAGTGGTTATCTTTAATTCATCTGGAAGATACCTACATAAAATGCTTTCATAACTTAAATGTAGGATGAGTACCTGATTACCGATTGATTTGCTTTTCTGGTCTTTAAAATCATCATAGATATTCTTCAGTGCAGATTATCATCTCCTATACATCACGTATCCAACACAATCCACGCCTTTGACTTTTCAATTTCCTAAATATCCTATGTTCCCAACTTCCCTCCTAACTTGAGGTCGTTGCAAAATAACTTATGTTGTTAACAAGAGAGCGTACATAATATTTTATTATAAAAATAAACAAATAACTCTCGATAGTCACTTTGGTTACTTATGAATATATTCATACTGAACTAGATCGGTAGCGTCGGATTGGTGCGAAATGCGATCACTTTATGTAAAACATCCACCAAGTCGTCCTTCAGCACCTTTGGCACTTCCAACTGCTGCACCATATCCTCGGATATGTTTCTTAACTTTCTCATCAAATACCACAATGTGTATTCTCGCAATGTTCGTATTGGAAAGTGAATTTGAAAGCGTCGTCGTGCCGGAACTATTTCGTTTTGATTGCGTACATTTCTAGTGAAATATGGTTGTGCCCAAAGGATGCTTTCACCCTGCACCTGATATCGTTCGCCAGTGATTGTGTCGCGAAAGATCCATGCATGCGATCGGAATGTATTTATCTCAACCACTGCATTCGGTAGGAGACGAACATAGAATGTGGGTTTACCATCAAAGTTTATCCAGTAAACAGATACAATGCGAGTTGTCTCATTAACGAACATTACAAATGCCCTGTCCCTTGAATGGGCAGAACGTATAATTCCATTCCGTTCTGCGGTTACGTCTTCAGGTTCCATTGGGCAGTCAACTTGCTGTTGTGTGGTTGATACATAGGTGGCGGTAGAATTGTTAGGAGGAAATACGTTGTTTTGTTGATTTTCTTCTTTGACAGATAATTCCTGGGTTCCGAGAATTGAAAATTGGCGATGGCTGTTTGTATATCAATAATTGGGAAAGATGTAAGTTATGTGAGTTATTTAATTGCATAGATGGTGGGCTTACATTGTAGTGTATCCACGGAGAGTTAGTTCGACGATATCTGAGTGATTCCTCTTGGTTTAGTGACGATAACAGGTGTAGAGAATTTTAGTGATGACGGCAGTCGTCGTTTTGACATTGCGATTGCATGGAGATTTGTGTTTATCTCGTTTACTATCCAATGAAAGCTGGAACAGGATGTCGTGACCTCCTTTCCCATAAAGTTCTCGATGTGATAAACTCGCACTTTGGCACTTTGTTTTGAATTTCTAGCTTCGACCTCCCAAGGGATGGATTGTTTCAGAGCCGATTAACTCGATTTGACAGATTCTACGAATTGTAGCGTGAAGACTGCATTACCGACAATTCATATAGGGTGGCAATTTATTAATTTGAACATTTTTTTTATTAGAACGCCCCTTTATACTTGGCTACAACCGATTTAGATAAAGAATTGGAACTTCAATATCGTGTGCATGCGGCTCTGGATGTCGTCGAAGAAAAATGTGTACCGCAACCAAAGCCCACACCAGAATCCAAGGAACTCTACCTTGGACTCTTGTACTCAACAGAAACTCATAAAATGTAAGACATTTTTGATTTCCGTCCTTCCCTTCTCTATTTTCAATTGTTGTAGATATGGATTTGTTACCAATACAAAGATTAAGTTCATAATTGTTGTTGATTCCGGAAACATCGCGCTGAGGGAAAACGAAGTGAGATCGGTAGGTATCACTGATGCTGATTGAAAATGTTAACTATGTAACTGTACTACGTTTTCGTATGTAGATGTTTCGAAATCTTCATATTCTGTACACAGATGCAGTTTGTAATCCATTTTACGCTCCTGGTGAACCACTAACTTCAAGGTACGTCCACTTGCCATTCATTGATTCCTGATTGATTGTTGTATCTTTTCGTTTTCAGAAAATTCGATAAAACAGTGAGAAACATAATGAGTGGAAACTCTTAGATTAAGCTCACACATAAATTGATTTGTATTTATTGAACAGACATTAAATTCTACATCTTTATTGAACAACAACTAAGCATTCTTTCATTACAATAATCACTTCAGACTGTATCAACCGTACAGTAAAATCGAACTCCTTTCGCGTAAAGCCACCCTCTACTTTTATTCAGTTAAAACATCGATAATTTATTTTACTTTAATTATGAGTAATTGTATAAAAGACTAAAACTCTAGAAGATCCATCGCTCATAGGAACTAGGCCATTCCATGACATAAGCGAATGGTGGGAAACTTTGGATGAACGCTTTGTTCGCTATGCCACGGTTGTGCTCGAAGCTTATGTAGTGGCCTCCAATGCCTAACTCCAATGCGGTACTATTACTGTTTGGCTCGATCTCGTATGGCAACTAGAATTAGATGAATAAACGATCAAAGAATTCGTGCGATATTTCACAAGTCTCACCTTAACAACGACATAGAAATTCAAAGGAGTCTTGTCCATGCCCACGGAGAAGTAGATGAAATACGGCGGTTGCCATTTATCAACGAGCATCGTGTCCAAGAATGACCAATCCACAATTTCCGAATCGTTCAGCGGATTGAGATAGATCCCCATGTGAGTTGGTCCAGAGAGCTCGAAATCGTAACGAATCGAAGATGTCTCGTTGGTGGTCACATTTTTGCTGAGCATCACTAGTTTGGGAGATCGGGGAATCGTATTGTCATCGGAAGGAAGCCACTGTGATTTGAATCTGCAATTTAAATTGAAATGACAGACTGCACATCATTAAGAGGTAGTTTCAAGAGTACTTGGCTTTATTCCATCGATGATTGTAAACCGGGAAACCGCAGAAAATATTTCGATTGCATTCCGTGAACATGTTCACCAGTTTTGAAGTGTCGAAGACATCTGCAAAAGATGATGATGATGAGTTAGATGTTAGAACTCCCTTTGGATTCAGTTTGAAACCTTTGATGGTATTGAATTGTCTACGATCCTGAAGGTCAAAGTAATATCCTGAATCGTTTCGGCTAATGGACTGATCAGCTTCATGGAACACGCGTCGAATATGCTGTAGAAGAGTATTGTTAGGCCAAGAGACTAAGATTGAGGATAGAAAGAGACTCACTTGGAGGTGGAAACGTTGAACGTTTGTTTTTTCTCGGAATGGGAAACCAATTGGGGTTATAGTCAAGGAGGCGAATACGACGGCCGCAACAAAGAACCAGGCTATTAGTGAAGTTGTTCCACGGAACAGGTTAAGCAATAGAAACTGTAAAGAAAAAAAAGCTTTTAATTGAGTATCCTACAGAATGGAAAAAATAGCATCCTGCGCATAGAAAGGTGCAATGGCGTTTAGCGACAGATTTACCGGAGAGTGAAACAAGTTTCTAAAAGAAAACTGCCGGGACGGGTATATATATGTATATAACTAGTGACTGGCCAATGCTGAGAATTTAGAAATCTTATTTCTTTAGACTAACTTAAGTGGAAAGGACTCGAAAGAGGTGAAGACGTGAGTTGTGAAAGTTAATAAATTTGGGGATCAAACCTGGCACCCTCTGCGTAAGAGTCGACGCACCAACCCAATACGTTATGGCAACCCACGATGGGACGATCGTAGACGAGACTGTCTAGTCTAACAAAGCTGTTAATGGGGTCTGGTGACCATGATAAATCGTCTGAGGATTGAACTACTGGGGATTACGAATTTAGTATCGCTTGCTGATCCACAATAATTGAGATCCCTTTGACTGCGCCAACTATATGATGGGACCTATGTGATCGGTGAAAAGCATGCCCGTCGTCATTATTGTCTCAAGATCAACAAGAAAAGAGAATCATTTGATAGATAATCAAACTGTACACCCACAATCTGGTTGATATTCATCGGTGTAGATAGAGACCAGTAATGTCCTCAAAAACCCCAAGAAGTACAGATCAGAGGACACTCAAATAATATTCGTCAATTTCAAAACGGGTTATAATACATCGCCATGTCTAGTTTTGGCATTCTTGTCAAACTCGTGATCGTCGGGTTGTCCAGGATGACGATCCTCCATCGTCGACACTTGCAGATCCATAGAGATGGGTAATTGATTCAAGTCCTGGATGTCCTAGAGACAGAGAATCATTTAATTTGTTGCACAACGGCAAGTAGTCACGGTCAATTCTCTGATTCTTTACGGTGGGGATCAGAAGATTCAGTTGGTGAACTCAAGATGTTCATTTAATTCCTTATTAGCAAATCTTCCACAACCTTGTCATTGTGTGTATTGCATCGTTCTTGTTCAAACGGACCATTCCTCCTATGTGTTGGGACCTATCACGTTCTGAATGGATGGATCCAAGATATCACCAGGTTTTTTTTTTTATTTGTTCAATCTCATGACCGAAAAAACAGACCAACTGTCATTTTCAGCCAGGACAATCCAGCCTGTTCCCGGAACGTTGAAAAAGCCTTCGACTCGGTCTGTATAGAGGGACTGGTCTATAAAAGGAATCTTCTGAGATTCCCCGCTGACCGAATCGAAATCATTTGCAGTTTTCTCCATTCAATGAATTTATACGTCCAGGTAGAACACAGTCAGTCAAGGGAGCGGAACATCAAACCAGGAGTTGCTTAGGGATAAAAACTTTGACCCAAACTATACCGCATACTCACGGCAGACCTTCAACCTCTAGCTGACACTGTCAATTGCTGTTTATTTGCAAACATGCGCCACGTCAATGTCACCACAAATTGCCGCAAGGAGGGTAGAAAACCAGACAGCAAAGGAGTACAATAACTACATCAAATGGGGTTATCCGAATATATGCGGAGAAATCAGCTTTCATGTCCTTTCGGAAGTAAATATAGCATATAGCAGCATCAAGATGGGAGGACTATCATGGTGCCGAAATAACGCCAAAGGAGAATATTAAGTATGGTGGCTTCACTGAGAGAATAAAATTCAACAACCATTTAAAAGCTGACTCATAGAAGGGCCAACTTTGGATTTTATCGTCTGATGCAAAACCAAAATGGACTAAGCCAGAAGACGAAGTTGCTGCTCTACAAGCAGCCCTGTGTGCCATATCATCTCCAAGACAGCATGGAGAAGCTTTCGATCTTCGAAAGGAAGATACTTGGAATATGCACCGGTCTCACCAATTACAGAGACAATCAGAAATACTCCATCAAGACTTTACAAAGAAGTCCGCGAAGGAGCCACCCTATAGCAATACTTGGTGACACTATTCCAGGCAATTGCACGACATCGGAAACCATCCAAACATGGTCATCAGACAGTTAAGAAGTACGACTCCTAGGCAACGATTCCTCAACGTATTGAAACTGCTCAGTGAGCAGACATTCCCACGAACATCAAACAACGGACTGTATTATTTCTAAATATAAAATCATCGCGGCTGAATAGGCTGCATCACAACTACCCCATCACGAGGACCAACAACGAACACACGTGCCAGAACACCCCGATGTCAAGGATCATGGATTAGCATTAATTAAAATATAACAATAATTGAAAGAAAAACATTGTTAACATTTTAAGCTCTGTAAACATTGTACATCCATTGGGCGCATATTGTTGCGCCAACCCATAATACATAGTTTAAGCATTAAATTGAAATGTTGAATTGTCTGGCTAAGAAGCAGATTTTTAAATAGTATACGTGCGACTCGCATTGAGAGTTTTCCTTTTGGGTAAACTGGAAACGATTTGTGCTCCAAGAAATTCAAAAAGAGGGTGCCAAACGTAAGGCTTGCAGAGGGCGCTCAATTGGCTCGGCACGGCCCTGCCTGTGAAACATGACATCATTTTCACGTAAAATCACGTTCTCATTACACCACAAAAACTGAAATAGTGGTTCTCTTGTAAATAAAGCTCGAAAAGCTCCTGTAATAAAATCTTAAAACTTAGAGCTTCTACTGCAAAATCGACTTCAAATTTGAAATCAGCGAAAATGGAGTATAAAACTTCATGCAACCATTGTATATGAAACTAATAGTGTTATCACGTGAAGAAAATGTTAGTGCGCCATCTATAATCAAGAGGAACTACTATCAGTGAGTACGGGAAAATATTGCTCTCTTTGTTCTCAAATACATGCGGAAGCACACAGAGTGATAATACATTTTCACTCTACTTTAACCAATCTCATACCAATATTCTACGTCTCTGTTCCTTCTCCTGGACAACATGTTGTTGAATACGAACACAAAGTGAGTTATTTCTTGCTTTACTACAAGGTGGGCTGCACATTAGACTGAGAATGAAAGACACCGCGGTTAAACTGCTCTCAGTAGGTTAGGTGGTTGGAGTTTTGTTGAAAAAAATGGGATTTGAGTCAAATTGGTCTTCACTCCGAATAATTCTATACACATTATTGGTGTAAAAGGAATATTAAGAATATAACGACCAGACCGACATTATGCACCTGATATGTCTATACATAGCACTAGCAGTTGAACATTTCTTGTGTGAGTGTGTGTCATGTGTGAGCAGTGTTGGATGGAGTAACGAGGATATTGCAGACATTTTAAAGCTAACAATATCAAACATTTGGGAATGTGGCTTCAAAAATCTGATTACTCTTGTAATTTGATTGATTGTAAACTAATTAATGATTACAAAATGTAATCTGTTATCTGATTACTTTTTATCATGATTATAAATGTAATCTGTAGGCCACAGCACGAGACAATGGAAACAGAAAAGCTTACAAATTACTGAGCGCAAACGAGAACAAGTTATATTTTGATATTGCAAACCAGAGTATTTTCTCGATCAAATAGAGGTTCATATGAGCGAAATCTCTCAACTTATAGATTTACGAGAAATTTGTAACAAATCTTTTTCAAAAACAATAAAATGGTCAGAAAATGCGAGTTATAACAATTCTGTGGCTGAATACTTGTTAGTCGAAGCAGATTGTGATTATCTTAAATGTGACGATAGTGAAGAATGCCACATTGAAGCCCCTTAGAAGATTATCTTATTGGAATAGATATTTCGAACAGTATCTAATACTAAGTCAATTGAATGCCAATTAGTCACAAATAATTCTTTTCAAAGGATGTTCTGAGAAACTACAATCAGCTGCACTTAAATTTTATACCGGGTTTGCAGCTTTTAAGCTGTATGAGATACTTAATTGTTAAAATTACACCCTGTTTATGATAAATAAAACAGACAAATGCAGAGAACAAAATCTCCTAATAAAATTACGAGCATATAATGCCTGCAAGACATTTTCTTATTTTTAGACATGGAGATTTTAAAATCGAATCGTTACCACCCGAGATTATGCTTATAATCTTGTCATAAGCTTTAAAAGCAGTCGTTAAGTCATTCTAGCTCAACCATCCTGAGTACAGATCTCCTAAGCTGAGATAAATAAACCTCTCCACCTGCTTCAATGGGACTCCGCTAACGTGTAGAGTGCATTGAACAGGCCATAACCTCTTATTTGTCCATGGTAACCTTCATCCCAGCATCATCACATACAGCTACAAACCTATCGAGTGCGCGCTGGAGTTCCATCTAGGAACATGTGAGGATGACCGCAAAAAGAAGATTTTCTGTTCTCTAATTGTCTAAAAAAAACTTTTCACTTCCTATATCATTAAATGAGTTTTATTTCAATTGAATTAATTGAATGTAAGAATTATGTGTTAATAATAATAATAATATGGGTGACGCAAGAGTCCGCGGCGGACCTGGGCCTAGCGTCTCAGCAATCACTCGTGTTGTGCGTGCTATTGTTCTCTCACGCGTGGAAGAGACCTAGAGATTAATGCCGACCCAGAACGGCCAAGTTGAGAAGCTTTTTCTAGACAGAAAACTACTCTTTTTGGGCATTGTCAGTGACTCGAAAGAGTTGGAGCCGTGAAATATGAAAGGTGGTAAATTCGGGTATCGAACCTGGCACCCTCTGCGTAGGAGTCGTCGCACTAACCCACTACGCCACGGCGACCCACAAGAATTATGTGTTATCGAATAAAAAAAAATAACTAGAATTAATGTGTTATCGAATAAAAAACGAAAAAAAAAACTTTTTCCTCCGAAAAATACCTGTATATCACACCAAACACACTTCAGCCAATGTCATTCATAATAAGAATTATTCATTTTTGGACTCTCGTCAACACAAAAATACAATAATTCGCACAAGTTCTTCACTCAGCTCCATACAAAACTTATGAATAGGAATGTGAGGGAAAAATCGGGTTTTTACCTTGTTTTCACTCATCACTCACTCAATACTTCATTTCTCTCCCATTAGTAATAAAATTATTTAACTTTCGTGAGAAAGGAAGGTTGGCCCTCTAGGCGGCGCGAGGAACTACTAAAAAATCGTCTGATGATAGGACTATAAGTTTCATTGTATATCCAACAAAACCACCGTTGAAAGTGTAATCATTAAAAATTAAATCTCAAATAATTTGTGATCAACTCGAATAAAAATTGTATCCAGTTTTCCAGTTTTCCTGTAAAATAAAAAGAAATCCTTTACTTACGATGTATCCAAGTGCTAGTAAAGCGGTCAAACTTGCAACACCTGCTATGATCAAGTCCGGGTTAATTTCCGATCCAAAGCGTCCCATCATTGGCGTGAGACTCGTAAAGAACACAGTCGACATGTACGTAAAGTACATAAAGGCAGGAATCTGGAATATCACAAGGACGATTGACCACGTATATCCTGGAAGCTCAATAATTAGTCAAAATCGTTTGGATGCAATTACGAACACTTACCCCTTCGGAAGAGGCCACTGACGGTGTTTAGAATCATCGGAATCAAGTAGAATAGAACTCCAATCATCGGCAGGAAAGCAGATCGTATCTTGAATACCGTTGCAACGACCGTTAGCACCACCAACATAATGCAGTGCGAGTGCAGAATCATTTGAGTCTTGAAGGAGATGTTCAGCTTGTCCTGAAACGAATGGCATGTCAGTTTATCGCCGGTCAATTCAAGTGCACACCAACCTTAGCTGTTCGAATGAAGACCGCTGTAGGCACTCCCAGACCGAACAAGGTTGGGAACATATACAACCCAATAATCATCCACTTGTTTGTGAACCAAGTCATGGACAGGCCGGCCATATCGAGTGCGACGGCCATGACTGTTGGCAAGGCAAAGGCTATAGTAGAGGCAATCATATGCACGCAACATACACAAAGGAATGTGCCAAGGACCTCAACGAAGGTAACCTCGCCTACACGGGACATGCACCACAAGTTGAACACGACCACGACCAGTGCCAGGGCGGAGACGATGCAGTTGATTTGAACCGCTTGAGATTCAGTGTAGTACACGAGGAACATGCCAAAGATGTCATAGAATACACTGTTACCCTTAGCGTAGATCTGAAAAAAAGTTTTTATTGAGATAAGGGCGATTCGGGTGGTGTGTGAGGTCTACTCACTTCAGGATCTTCCAGTTCAGGAGCATTGGCTAATGCCTTGGTGAGAGACAAAACGTTGTCGCCGGTGTTTTGGATGGTTTCACGGGGAATAACGTCCATCGTGTCGAACTTAGTGTGGTATACGTAGCCATTTTGAACAGTAGCCATGTCCAATCCTGGAAAAATATAAAAAAAATGTTAGGCAATTATGATGGTTGGAACTTGATTACGGATATTGTACAGCCCTGCTGTGTGTTATTAACAAGAAATTCTTTAACCATTTTATAAGAGGTTATGACGGGAGAAGTTGATGAGTTCGTCAGCCTGGCCCTTAACGGAATGGCAATAGTGGATTAACACCCAAATGATGACAATCTTAAATATTTTGGTCATCTTGTTCAGAGCTACACGACAATTAAGACTAGTCTTTGGACTAAAATGGATTGAATCCAGGGATTTAATTGCAGCCAGTGTAGGCAGGCACTGTACAGTGTGAGCCATCTAGTGGTTTTCTTTTAAATCATAGGTTATTTTGATGCTGACAGCTGTTTCTTGCTCCAAATATTTACAGAAAGTCAGTATCATACCTCCGCGGAACGAATTGAGTTTCTTTAGACTTCGGCAGCGTTGGGAAATATTTAAAACTTATTTCCAAGTGTAACTCAAACAGTGCGCTTTATGAAAAGAAGTCTTGGCCTAAATGAAGCATCGCGAGTGTTCTACTCAAGTTTGTGAGACTGTAGACAACACTCATGGCCCGTCTTCGTAAAGTGCGCGTAGATGAGAATGTGGCTGCTGTAGTCCAGAGCAGCATTGGACCATTTTTCTTCGAAAATTCGAAATTGAGTTGGGCGACCTCTGATACACATAGCCCAATCGATCTTCTGCGCACCAAGTCCGCAAATTGTGTTATCAGACGTCATGGCGACGTCCATTGACTGCCTCGGGGCTGCGACATTTCTTAGTGGGGAAACGTGCATGACCGATGTTATGCCAACAATCCGAAAGCGATTCAAGCACTTAAGGCCAGTGTCATCCAAGCAATCTATGAGCTAAGCCCCGAAACCGTAAAAATTATTTTTGTCGTACAAGTAATCGAAGCTATTCAAGTTCGTAGGTGTATACACAGAGGCGATCAGACTCAGAACGCTATAGCCGCCACATCAGCTCATCAGCCTTACATTCGCCTGAGGAGTCTTTAGATTCTGACACATATTACTGGCGAAAAGTAAGTACAAACAATTCTTAAGAGTTGACCAGACGGAATTGATAGTTTTTCCAATCGTTGTGTATTGACAACTCTCGAACTTATCAATAAAATACAACTGTCAAAATATTCAGTAAGGATTGCATTGTTTCAGCTTAGCAGAAATTGCGGAAATTATTAGAAACTACTTTCAAAACCACGGTTCAGTTGTGACGCAACGAGAATTTCGTCGTGAGGTCGATCGTCATCATGGCTTCAGTGTGCAGACAACTCATCGCATGTCTGAGCGTGAGTATATATATATTTTATAGCCCAACCAGATAGAGATTGGTGCGAAATGAAGAAAACATATCTCCCGTTGCGGTGAACGTGTCTTACATCAGCTTGTTCCTTCTAGAGACGGATTTATTTCTGAATTTGGTGTGGTTTTTGGCAAGGCCACATCATCAGACCATATTTCATTCGAAATGAGAAAACAGACACTAGGCTCGTGCATTTTAGTTCAGTTCAGATCCTGTTCAATTTAATTCAAATCGTTCAAAATCAATATTGAACTAGTTCGTTCTTCTAGTTCATTTAGTTTAATGTAAGTCACTGCTGAAGAAATTGAGTTTTGTGCGATTGTCGACGATTGGTCGTCATATTATCGTTAAAAATAAAATCGCTATCACTGCTTTGTTGAAGGAAAAATCAAAATGAAGTGAAACTTAATACAAAAAATTAAATCACTACTAATTTTCAAATAATTTAGGTTAAGTAGTTCCAGGAGACATGTTTTTCTGTGTTGAACATATCCGCTGAAGTATGCAGTTACAAGCAACAGGCTTTATTTGTTGGAAGGTGTGGTGTGTATGTATCCTTGGATGGGGTATGGGGGATTACATAAATATTCTCTGGTGAAAGAACTACGAACCTACTTACACATATGAAAACAATACGATCGCTCTTTGATAAACTATACGCGTATGTGAACTATGTATGCAAAATTCGCCTTGCTAAATACCGGTCCGGATGCCGGAACTACTCAACTCTAGTACATGCAATCGTGCACACACATTTTTAAAATTCCCTTCACAAACACCACCGGCAACGCAACGATGCTCGATGTGCTGCGGTAGTTAAACAAGAACAACCCTGATCCTGATGAGCGAAATCCACACATAAAGCAAAGCGCTCAATTTAGTATTATCTTTTGAACACAAGTGAACTGACCATACATGTATGCAGGGTAAGGTATGCCTGAGTTTGTGGAACTACTGACCTAATTGACCTAAAATAAAATGATATTGTGAGCTAGTTCACATAGTCACTTGTAAAAGCTGTTTTATGAACTAGTTCGACACCATTACCATGCATGGTTTGATCTATTGAGCGTTGTTTTTCTGTCTGCAAGGAAGGTGAATGGAGAAGAAGACATAGCCGCGAACTCTAGGAGCTGTACCAGGATCTGGGTATGGTCTGGCAAGCAAAAATCCGTCGACTGCACTGGCTTGTTCACATCGAGCGCAGCTAAGAGGCTCTTCGAATCTCGGGGGGGGGGGTATTGAGTACCCTTCGGGTATTGAGTACCCCTTCGAATGTATATTTTGGCTTTATCTAAGATATTTATCAATTTGGTTTTGATTCACAGCACAAATACAAGGATGGTTATACAGTGAAATGAGTCTAGTCTTGTGATACACTCCCCACGATGGCTGGGTTATGTAGAGCTTATAGGGAACTGAGTGTCAGCGCAACTTGTGGGACAATTATTTAGACTCCCTTATACAGCAGTACCTTCCAAGCAGAGATTCTGGCAATAGAGAACAAATCCAAACACTTAGAAGCAACCGATATCCCACCATCAGATTTCACCATCTTTGTTGACAGCCAGGTTGCCCTGAAGTCAATAAGATCTCGTACAATTAGATCAAAAGCTGTTATGAACTGCGCGATTCAATAAGGTCGATCAGTCCTCACAGGCCACAACTCAGTAGCAGGAAGCATAGCTTGCAAGAAATGACTGACACGACAAGATCAACGTGGCCAGAGCTTAACAACGCAAATAAAAGAAGCTGCTGGCATTGGACTCAATCCTTGTGCTCGTGGGGTGACAAGAGGATTCTGCCCCATAGCAACAATGCTTCAGAAATGGAATGTGGAATCTAGCGATCTCTGTCGGAGCTGCGGCGATGAGGAAGAGACCGAGACGATCCAAAATCTGCTTTGTCGCTGCTCTCAAGTATCGGTGCCATGGTTCTTCACATAGATTGCGGACTGCGGGTCTTCTACGATTGGTAAAGAACACGGAGTGGTTTAAGCCATCACGTGACAGGATAGGTTGACTGAATGTGTACTCCACAAATGAAGAGAAACACAATGGGCCCTAAAGCCTCCGAGTGACTCTCCTTCCAACCTTCCAACTCCCAACCTAGCCTGTGGGACAATAAAATTAAGGTTATGTGGAAAAACGCCCAAGGTTAAAGTGTTAAACACAAGTTGAGTAAAACTCCCATCGACTTCGTAAATACATTTGGCTTGTACATAGTCAAGAATTCTTTCATAGTGAGGAGGTTTTTTGGTCGTGTTTCTGGCCCACATTAGATGGGAGCGTCATTCAGAGATGAGGAAGACGTGTATCAGTGGGCGTGTGTAGGGTAAGAAAGCTTCCTCCTGTTTTCCTTCAAAAACATTTCTGGTTGTGATTTGCCAGAAAAACATTTTTTCTACAGCGTCTCCATTTTAGATCGGATCGTTCGATTAAATCGGAACGAATCCATTAAGAACCATCAACAACACCAAAACATCTCAACAACTTCTTACCTGGAACACCGCCAAAATCCCTGAAGATCCTGAAATCAGTATCCGATGGAATGACACTTTTTTGGAAGAGTTCCTCGGCCACGGTGTTGGCGAAAGGATGCTTGGCGTATTTCTGGTAGTATTTGAGCAGCCACGGGCGATTTGGCCCGGTTTGGAAGAGAATCTCTTTGTGGCCACTTCCAGCGGCATCCAGATTGATGAGAGCTCTGCGAAGGGAAAGCAAAGTGATTAGTCTACTCTTGTCAACAGTAAGGCGTGAAGTTCGGTTACTTGCAGTTCTTGGCCCACTTATGCTTCGTGATGAATCCATGTGAGGCCTGCAGGGGATTCTCCTCAGCACCGTTGAACAAAAACACAATGGGGTGGTCGTACGTCTGCCGCCCGACAGCCAAGACTCTGAGGACTTCCAGCATCACACTAACCATCATCCCTGCGTCACCAGAACCTAAAGGACCGCAAAAATGAATTGACCAACTGCGACTCATCGACAGAACTTACCAGGCGATCCCGGCTTCGAATCGAAGTGTGAATTGATGAGCAGATATGATGAGCTGTTTGAGTACTTCGACGCGAGCTTGACGACGACATTCTGCAAGCCTTGATACATGTTAACCATCTCCCAGTGTACATAGGCCCCGGAGACCACTTGCACTTCCAGATCCAAGGTGAAGAGCTCATTGTTCATAGCTTTCTTAATCTTCTCAATCTCGTTCACGATCAGGTTAACTGCTGCGATTTCATTGGCGTAGCTGCCAACCACCTTCGGTCCGAGCACCTCGAGCTTGCCCAGAATTTGCTCAGCTCTCTCCGCGATGAATCGATCATGATTGACGTGCTCGTCCTTGATGGTGAGCGCTGTCGGCAGATAGTTGTACACGGGCAACACTGCTCCAAAGTACAGAACAAACCAGAGCGCAATGAAGGGCAGCGCCCAGAACCAGCGTATTCGGCGACTCTTCCGTTTCCTCTGTCTTCCCACTTTAGTGTAACGCATCTCTCTTTCGCATTCCTTCTGGAAAGATCAAAAAAAAAAAAAAATCACACGCTTAATGGTTTGCAAATGATCACGAGAATTACTCTAGCAGAAAAACAGTACGACAGTCTTACGCCCTTTTTCTTCTTGCTTGACACTTTCTGATACTTCATCACGCAGTCCTATGATATCATCTTTCTTGCGCGCAAACAAAACACTGACTACACCTGAATTGGCCGAAATTGGCTTCTGCTTATCGCTGAACAAGGCAGATTCTTGAATTGTCTAGATGTTATGACATCGCTAGCTGTTGTCTGTGGGGCGGGGTGCTTGCGCGCTCACTCTCTTCGCGGCAAACTTTCACTGGAGTGTGCGTTGCGAACAAGTGCGGAGACATCGCTTCTACGTGAATTACTGTTATCGTTATCTTTTGCAGTTAATATATGTATATGTTTTCTTTTTGCTCTCGATCTTATCATGAACACATGTTTGTTTTATATTTTTATTTTAAGCGTTAAGTTACCTCATAGTACGTTGCGTTCTTGTCGATAAGGGATCCATTGTAAGTAGGAACAAAATTGAAAATAAAAACTGTGATGTGTTTGGTAGTTCCCTATGAGACTTCCCAGGTACAAACAACAAAAGCAATGAGATCATGTCATCAGCACTCGGCATTTATTTTAGACAACCGAGGGACATTGCTCAAATAGATATTGAAATCCAATTTCTCAAAACGTTGCTATTTGTACTTGTTAAGCAGTATTTGTAAATGTTGACAGTTGCAATAAAGGGTTCTTAGATATAAATTTTTATTTAAAGTTTTAAAATAACTTTGACTTTTCAGCATTGTGTTCTGCGACAGTTTGAGTTCTTGGTTTTTTAGAGGTTGGTTTTGGCAATTCATCATGAATAGAGCCATGCTGGAGTAATGTTTACAAATTATTCAAATGTATTAAAAAAAATCGATCAATCAATCAATAAAATCATCGCAATGATATTTCTTCAGTGGAGATCATTGCCCGCAGTCGAGCAGCAGTGGATATCAGGGTGGTTTTCAGCAGCGATCGTTCAATTTGTGTGATCGTTGCAATTGTGTGTATGAGCATACGACCACGTTCTAACATCTTCTTGTTTTTTGTACTGGAGTGAGTGATGTCTTTTAAAGGAAAAAAAGAATGCTGCGGCTTTAGGAGTACCACAGATATATTGGCGAGAAGGGAATCATAAGAAAAACATTGGTTTCATTTTAATTTTTCTGAAACCCTTTTCAAATTACTTTTGAATTGACGAATGAGCACTAGCTTTTATATATCAAGAAGCAACATTGTTGAAACTGTACTCCACAACGCTGATGATAGAAAATGCAGCATTTGCCAAGGAATAAAATTTTTCGTATTCGTAGAATCGAAGGATTCAGTAATATTGTACACCAAATAACAATTACCTTTAAGATGTTAAGTTAAACTCAAAATTGTGTGACAATCTATAATATTATTGACGTAATTATACGTTATAGATCGATGATGTCGAGACACACATTCACCACAGGCATTTCATACGAAGGAGCCTTGGAGCCAGTGCCAGAATGATATAAATGCTGGAAATAGCAATCAATTAGGATATTAAAGAAATGTTAGCAGTACGGATCTGATTGTGGCATTCCCACAATACAAGTTAAAATACTTCTGCCTTTCTTTCAAGTCTAATATCGACTGCCTTTATTATTCATTCTCTTAGCTTAACGTAACCTACCTTAACCTTAATGAAGTAGCCTAGCTACCTAAGGCTAAAGGTGATTGTCTTGTGGTTTGTTGTGTGTGCTGGAAATGCTGACAATGAGTTTAAGAAAAGTGTGCGCTTTGTACTGGGGTACTGATTGTGCAATAGATGATGACGCTGCATTTGAGCTAGTGCGAATGTTCGGGGAAATGACTCTGCGTTAAGTCAAGCGCGTGCAGAAAATGAAGACATTGGGTTCAAAGTGGGTTCGATTGAGGTTATGGATAAATTCTCATTAACTTAGATACTTCAAAAGTGCAATTGGTCTTTCCTGGCAAAGATTTTGCATAAGCACTTTCAACTACCCTACTCATTAGGTGTCTATCCGAACAGAGGAAAAAAGGCATTTCTTCAGTCTGTCCCTTAAAAGGGCGCATCTTCTTCGCTCTCATCGCATCATTCGATCTTTCTAACCTCATAGAAATTCTGATAGATCATCCGGTTGTTAACAATTTCCCCTTCCGAATTTTCAATTTCAATTGTCTTGTATGGGATCAAGGCCACCAAATTAACACTAGTCTATAAACATATTTAATTCAAAAACCTTGACAGTATAATCAAGTGACGTTAAAGGAATTTATATGTGCCCTATGTATGTTTTATTAAACTTTTTTCTAGAACGACTTCGGATTGTGTTTCTGGGCTGTATCAACTTCATCCAAAAGATCGCATCAGAATGAAATATAACACAAAAACGTAAAGTCGCAAACAGCAGATAAGAATGTGGTTGCAGCACCTCTTGTATCCAAATTTTCCTTTGTAGGATCAGAAATGTTCAAGAAATGTTCTTCAATGGCTTAACAGCCTCGCGATGAGCGCCACATTTAGTGTCTACAATTCTCTTGACTGACACACCTACATTTTTTATGAGAATATCTCAACGATGTGTAGATGCTGAGAAAAATGGGCAAATTCCTTCCACGGTCCGAAAAAAAAAAACGTTTCACTTGAAGGAGTGCTTCCCAAAGAGTGAACCCCACAAAGGTTTGAAGAAAGGTTTGCGCATGACGTAGCTTTTGGATTTGCGCTATTCATAGACATAACCAAAGCCTTCGACATGGTTGACCATACAATTTTGTTAAAATAAAAACTGGAAAATGCAGGTGTGCGTGGCTTTATGCCTGAATGGTTTAATTCATATCTGAAAAATAGATCGAATATCTCTGAATAGATCGAAGCTTGGGGTATTACAAGGTTCAGTCTTGGGTACCATTATTTTTTAATCTATAATATTTAAATATAAAGGCCACTGCCTTTGCAGATGATGTTGGGTTATCGTACGGCGTCAACAGTCCCCTAGATCTTATCTCTGATATAAATTGTGATGTACATATTCTAAGACAATGGTTCGCTGAACACAAACTTGTAATAAGTCCTAAGTCTAAATTAATGTTCTTTGATTTATCTTCGTCTATTAATTCAAGACCGGATATATATTTTCATGCACCGAACTGCCAAAAAATTTAAATTGTGTCAGTGCGCAACCAGAGTGAGTGTGTTGTCAATTATTTCGTATTAGTGAAAATTGAAGTGATGATTGTTTTTTGATATAGAATGTTGACGAATTTATGTAGTTTTTTTTCTCTGGTTGTTTCCTTCTAATTGAGCCAATAATGTGGCCATTCGGCAATGACTGACGAGCACGAGTAGACTGTTTAATATTGAATCTCTGGCTCTCTTCCTGGTTTGAATTTATGCAATAATATATAATTTATTAATTTTATATAATTTATATACCTACGACTCTAACTTGACTCTAATATGAAATATTCATCTCACGCTACCACATTGAAGAGGTACTTTATCTCCACACTTAGACATTTCTATTACCTTCGTAATATATGTTTAACTAAGCTTTTAACCATTCATTCGTCAATTCAAATAAAGCTCGACCTTTGCTGGTCTTGCAAAAGAATGTTGTCCGGAAAATTTGTCGTAAGCATAGTAAGGCATCCTAGTTTTTCTTTGTTTTGCCAATTATTAAGGTTCTAAAAACATTCTTTATGAAGTCTGGAAATCGTAACTTTCGTATAATTTTAAACTATAACCT